>CM037595.1:66309071-66949907 GCA_021018995.1 Chloranthus sessilifolius
TTTAGCTGATTGGCGGGCCTACTCGCGCATTGTCTTTTAATTTTCTTTAAATTTATGTCATTTAAGTGCCTTAGCCGATTGGCGGCCCTACTTGTGCAAACATATTATAACAGTGGACGCCGCTGGCCTGTAGCGGTGGCACGGGATCATCACCCCCGATCTTTGAATTAAAGAAAACTTCCATAAAAAAAAGGGCTTTGAAAAAAATTAAAATTGAATCAAGATAGGGAACTTAATCAATTTGTTTTTACGGGGTAGATTTTTGAAGGGTTGAGTTTAGGCACACATACAACCACCCAGGTCTTAGTTTGGCGGCAACCCCTAGTGGTGATGATCCAAAAAAGTCCCAGCCCACCTAGTATCTGAGAAGGCACTTGTGCTGAAGGTATATCGGGTGGGTTCCTATTCCTAAAAAGCTTAAAACCCTTGGGGGGCACGCTAGCGAGTTATATCGGACTCACATCCCTTAGTTCAGTGAGGAGAGAATGATTCACTAAAAAATTAGTCAGTTCTCGGAAGCCTAGCTTCCACAAAAACCGAAAAAAGAGGCTCATTTCGGGCTGAAGTAGCTGCTGTCAAGAGTTATGGAAACCCACTTTTGCCTAGTGCAAGTATTAGTTGAGCCAATATAAAAATTCCCAAAAATACACTGGTGCAACTTATAGTTGCGCCAGCCTTATTTAGGGAATTTTTGCTCTGGCGCATGTATTAGTTTGCACCAGTATTGTTCTGAGCAATCTAGTCCGATTCTGTGGCCTTTTCCACATCTCGAGTCTCCCGATTAGTGTCTTAGTGCCTCTGTTTGGGCCCCGCCATCTTCGACACCAAATATGCCCCCGTCGGTCAAAAGAAGGTAACTTTTTTTTTACTCATTTTGGGGGATCGAGTTGTTCGGCTCAATTTTTGTGCCTTCAATAGATCAAAGGTCTTCCTTTGATTCTTTCGAAGTGCTTCGAAACCGTTATCGCGGGTCCTAAATTAGGGTACGAAAGCCACCCGAGACGGGAATTCCAAGGCCTCGGAACCTCTATTTTTATAAAAACATTCTTCCCAAAAAAAAACTAAAAATTAAAAAACTTAAAAACTATAGTTTTTGTGGTGCCGACATAACGACATCATCTTACCCTCCATCATCCTATAGGGGAAGAAGGAGGAAATTTTTCGAGTCTTATCCAAGACACCCATACCCAACTCGCCAACAAATAATGTCGTGGGTAGTGGACCCGGCTTACGCCGATCCCGACTCATCTCCGCCACATTCTCCAACCCATTCAGGAGAAGTTTTTTCCACCATCCCCCTCACCCAATCACCTTTTACAATTACCGGGTCCTTTGTGTAGACACCCAAATTTGGCCCAAGGCCCGATCGAAATACATTTTGAGTGAGGCGCACTTCTGAGCTTTCGATGGCATGTATGGTACCCTTAGATACTTTTCCAAACACCTAAAAATCATCCCAAATCCCTTAGAATTCATCCTGAACCTTTAGAAACCAATCCCGACCCTTAGACCCCTTTCGAACCCTAAACCTAACCTTCTCGGGTAATGGATGAAGAATGGTGCACCAAGACTATCTGAGGTCTTTTACTACTATCAAATCATATACCATTGGAAAGAGGACTTCTCTAGCTTTCCAATGACCCAAGAATCGCCTGAATCGGAGTTGTATATCAAAATCTACCGTATTTCAAAAATTGGGCAGAAATTCAAGTTTTTTGCTTGGCGCAACTAATAGTTGTGCCAAGCCATTTTTTACCCAGAAATGGCTTGGCGCAACTAATAGTTGCGCCAGTTATAGGTGTGCTTTGGCACAACTATTAGTTGCTCCAGGCATATGAACAGTACCTATGGTTTTTTTCTTTGAAATTTGAGATTGGGGTTTGACTTGTTGACCATCTTGATCTTTGGGGGTGTTTTGCTAGTTCTATTGCACCCTTTTAATGCCTATTTGCAACCCTTAAGTGATTTGAAACACTAACCTATCATCCACCATTAAAACCATTCCCACACATCTCCAAGCTCTCAAAACCCTAGGAATCCTTAGATATTAGATTACCTAATTACTAAACCCAATTAGCACCTAAGTAGCCTCCTAATCCACCCATTTCCTATAAATAGAGCCCCCCTCCCCTTGGATTAAAGGTTGAGAAAATTACCTAAGAGAGAAAGAGCTTAAAGTGAGAAGAACTTTCTCTCTTTGGTGCACCATTCCTATACAAAATCCAGAATTTCAAAACCTCCTTGGAGTGATATTTCTCAACTTAGATCCCTTAGTTTAGGTATATGCTACCCATTTACCTTCCCTCTCTACCTCTTAGCTAGCAAGCCTTAGAGGTTAGAACCCCTATTTTCACCATACAAGCCTTCAAAAGTTTATCAAAGCAAGCTAACGCAAGGCTCTTCAATGGTGCAACAAGGGTGGTCCGAGGGCTCCAGCTCTCCCCTTTCTTCTCCTATCTCTTTTAGTTCTTCTTCCATTCTCCTATTTGTACGTTACACCGTCGAATTTTTGGTAGGAACGGAGGGGCACAAATAGGATTTAAGACTCATTTGGGCAAGAGGAAGCCATTTCCTTTTTTTTTTACATCATTTTTGTTTTGGCCTTTAGTAGAGACCGCGTTAAGCAGGTTAATTGGATGCCTAACACCTTCCCAATCGATAACCGAAGCCCCTACCCAAGAGCTTTTGGTGTGGACCGGATTCAGAGTCATATTTTTAGTACTTCGGTACACATAAAAATGAACTAGGTTTCCCGAGACACCAAAAGCTCCGGGTGGCAACTTTATATTTTTGTTAGCGAGCGCATCGCCGTGACGGGATTGTCACAAAACCTATGGTTGCATAGATGGCGACTCTGCTGGGGAGTAGCTAGTAAAGCTTCCCCTTGAACTTGGTCCATCTATTTTTTATTTTACTAACCTTTTTATTACTATTATTTTTTTTTTTTTTTACTCACCCCTCCGATTACGTCATTTTATTTACCCGTACTTTTACGTCATTTACGTGCCTTAGCCATTTAGCGGGCCTACTTGCGCATTGTCTTTTAATTTTCTTTACTTTTTCGACATTTTAGTGCCTTAGCCGATAGGCGGGCCTACTTGCGCATTATCTTTTAATTTTCTTTAAATTTCTGTCATTTAAAGTGCCTTAGCCGATTGGCGGGCTTACTTGTGCAAGCATATCCTAACAGTGGACACCGGCTCGTAGTGGCGGCACGGGATCATCACCTCCAATCTTTGAACTAAAGAAAACTTTCATAAAAAAAAAAAACTTTGAAAAAATTAAACTTGAACCAAGATAGGAATTAATCAATTTATTTTATGGGATAGATTTTTAAAGGGTTGGATTTAGGCACACATACAACCACCCGAGTCTTAGTATGGCGGCAGCCCCTAATGGTGATGATCCAGAAAAGTCCCAGCCCACCTAGTATCAGAGAAGGCGCTTGCGCCGGAGGTATATTGGGTGGGTTCCCATTCCTACAAGCTTAAAACTCGTTGGAGAGTGTGCTAATGAGTTATACTGGACTCACATCCTTTAGGTTTGGTGAGGAGAGAATCCGATCATATAATCAGTCAGTTCTCGGAAGCCCAACTTCCACAAAAAAGCCAAAAAGAGACTCAATTCGAGCTGAAACAGCTGCTGTCAAGCATTCTGGAAACCCAATTTTGCCTAGCGCAAGTATTATTTGCGCCAATGCAAAAATCCCTAGAAATACACTGGTGCAACTAATAGTTGCACCAGCCTTATTTAGGGGATTTTTTGCTCTGCCGCATGTATTAGTTGCGCCAATGTTGTTCTAAGCAATCCAGCCCAATTTTGTGGCCTTTTTCCACGTCCCGAGTCCCCTGATTAGTGTCTTAGTGCTTCTGTTTGGGCCCCGCCATCTCCCACACCTAATACGCCCCCGCCGGTCAAAAGTAACTTCTTTTTGACTCATTTTGGGGGATCTCATCGTTTGCCTCAATTTTTGTGCCTTCAATAGATCGAAGGTCTTCCTTCGAGTCTTTCGAAGTGCTTCGAAGTCGTTGCCGCAGGTCCTAAATTAGGGTACGAAAGCCACCCGTGAAGGGAACTCCAAGGCCTCGGAACCTTTGTTTTCACTTATAAAAAAAAAAAAAAGTCAAAAAAAAAAAAAACCTAAAAAAAATATATAGTCTTTGTAGTGCCGGCACAACAGTGTCACCCTACCCTCCATCATCCCGTAGGGGAAGAAGGAGAAAATTTTTTGGGCTTTATCCAAGGCACCCGTACCCAACCCGATACCGAGACATGTCGTGGGCCGTGGACCCGGCTTACGCCGATCCCGACTTATCCTCACCACATTCTCCAACCCATTCCCATTCGGGAGAAATTTTAACCACCATCCCCCTCACCCTATCCCCCTTTGCCATTTCTGGCCCCTTTGGCGCCCCTATTTTTCCATCCACCACTTCCTAAATTATCCAAAATCTCCCCCCCCCCCCAATTCCCCATATTTTGCCCAAACCATGCCCATTTTCCATCCCATATCCATGCCAAACCCATCTCACATTCCATCCACTTCCATGCCAAATCCTATACATTCCCCATCCACATCCATGCCCCATTTCCCATCTTCCCCTTGTAGGCCCGATCCACCCACATTTACATATACCACTTTCGCCTTATCCAACCCCCCACAAATCCCCCCATCTATCCAGGTCATGCCCATTTTTACCGGGGCCATGCCCGATTTTTCTCACCCTCCACACCATACCCTCCATCATCCCAAAACATATCCAATACATCCCCTCATCCCTCCAATCCACCCCATATTCCATCACTTACTCGGGGCATGCTCGATTTTACCGGGGCCATTCCCAATTTATCCTCCACATCCATCCCATCTATACCCCATGACCCCTTAAATCCACCATCTCCATCCGACCCTCCTTCCATGACCATAATGGAGGAGATGTTCCAAGCTTACTCCATGTGGAAGGCTTCCCAAAATGCCTCCTCTCCTCCACACCCCATGTCCATGAACCCAGCCCATACCCTAGCTAATCTCCATAACTCATTCCCCCATGACCTCTATCAACCCCCCATAATCCACACCATCCAAACCCCCATTACCTCCATGCCCCAAGGCCCTATGGCCCAAACCTCCATTTCCCATATGCCCCATGGCCCAAACCTCCATTACCCACATGCCCAAAGGCCCCATGGCCCAAACCCCCATTACCCACATTCCCCAAGGCCCCATGGCCCAAATTCCTATTATCTACTTGTCCCATAGCCCCATGGCCCAAACCTCTATTCCCCACATGTCTCAAGGCCCCATGGCCCAGACCCATCAAGGCCTAATGGGCTAGACCCACCAAGGGACCATGACCCAGACCCATCAAGGCCCAATGGGCCAGATCTACTAAGGGCCATGGGCCAGACTCACCAATGTCCCATGATCCAAACCCATCAAGGGCCCATGGCCCAGACCCACCAAGGGCCCATGACCCATATCCCTCAAAACCCAATGGGCCTAACCCATGTGCATCAAGGGCCCATGACCCAAGCCCAAACCCATCAAGGGCCTATGGCCCAAACCCACCACTGGCCCATGGCCCATACCTCTTAAAACCTAATGGGCTAGACCCACGTACATCAAGGGCCCATGACCCAAACCCATCAAGGGCCCATGGCCCAAACCCATCAAGGGCCCATACCCTCCAAGGGCCCATGGCCCATACCCCTCAAACCAAATGGGCTAGACCCACATACCCCAAGGGCCCATAGCCAAGACCCATCTGGCCCAGGCCCATACCCACCAATGGCCCATGGCCCAAACGCTCCAAAACTCAATGGGCCATACCCATCAAGGCCTAATGGGCCAAGATCCCCCAAATCCCACAACCTTTACCTAAGCTCAACCTGGCCAAGGCCTTATGGCCCAAACCTACCCCGGGCCCATGGCTTATGCCCCATGCAATACCCCTAAAATTTCACCCACCCCCAGCCTTCACACTCGGGTCAAACCCATGCCATACCCCAAACCTAATTTTCCCATGGACCCACACCCCAAGACCATCTCCAAAACTTCCCCTCTGTCTAATGGCCTCATCAGGCCCTACCCCTAAACCAAACTACCGCTCACCCCATCGCCCCACAACACTTCCCTTACCTTTATGGGGCTCATCCAACCCACATCCAGTCTAATCCCATCCAGTCCATACATCAACATGAAAATCTCATCCTCACTGCACCCTATGTAGACTAGCAGTATGAGGAGGACGAGATCAGAAATAGTGGGGCCTATGCCGGGGCAGTGACCAATGCCAATCCTCCACTTGTAATTACCCCACCCCTGGCAGCCCAAAATAAGTCCAGGCTAATAATTGAGAAGACGACCCCCATGTCCAAGGAGTCAGAATAGCTGAAAGAACAGTTGGATAAAATCCAAAAATAATTATTAAAGATGGGTGGTACTGAAATCCACACCACAAATTTCACAAATTTGTGTCTGTTTGCCGAGGTCCCCCTGCCCCCCAAATTTAAAATGCCAGTATTCAAGATGTACAATGACATGGGCAACCTGATTGCACACCTTAAGTCTTATTATGGGGACATGTGCCAGTACGGGGGGGACGAGAGGCTGCTAATAAAAGTCTTTCAGAAAAGTTTGACCGGTCCGGCCCTGAGGTGGTTCACGTCTCTTGAACCATCCATGATGAAGACATGGAAGGATTTGACACATTTGTTCCAGGAATAGTATGTCAACAATACTGATATTGAACCGCGCAAGTTTGATTTGGCCAGTTTGAAACAGAATCCCAACGAGACCTTCGGCGACTATTTGGGGAGTTAGAGAGCATTGGTAGCTCAAGTCAAAAATAGAATACCAGACGATGAGCAGATAGAGATGATTTCAAAGAACACTATGCCAATGATTTTTGATTTTCTTGTATACCAGCAGCAGTCCAATTTTGCTGACTTGGTAAAGAACGCCAACCGCTGTGAGGACGCCATCAAAGAAGGGTGGTTGAACAAGAATGCTTCAGGGGGACCTAGTGGGGTTAGAAGGTTTGCCGAACAGAGAAACGATAGGAGGGCAGGGGCAGATGTGCAGAATGTGATCAATACCAGGCCCAATAACAATGTAGTCTCCTTTCAGTTTAAGGCGATGTAACCAGCTCCTGTCAAACCAGGGCCAGAACAGAGAGTAGGGAATGGACAGGGGGTACAAATGACCCCGAAAAGGGGAGCCCGTTATGATCAAGTTTTTATGCCCTTGGGGCAATCTTTAAGTGTACTTTTACCTTTATTAATTGAAAAGGGATTAGTAACTGCGCTCCCACCATGACCTCCTCCCAATTTGATCCATATAATTTTGACCTGAATACTCATTGTAATTTCTACTAGTGTCTGAGTCGCCCGACGGATCACTGCTTCCCATTGAAGCACGCGATCCAAGACTTAATCGATACTAGGAAGAACATTCCCCCTGCACCCACCCAAGCAAACCAGCATGCGAATATTCACCAAGTGGCTCTGGCACTGCACCCTACTGAAGTAGCAGGTCCTAGACCCACCATAGGATGGTAGAGGAAAGTGAGGAAGAGTATGAATTTAACCCCTCTGATTATATCAGTAACAGAGAAAATTTTGTGGTCCCAAGGCAGCGAGACCAAGAAGAAAGAACCATTGGGGTGATTGAGCCGCTGAATCTGGCAGATTATTTTCCTACCCCTACACCAGTAGTTGAGCTCCTAGATTTTAGGGCCTATTTTCCACCATCCACCCCCATTAACTATGTGCAAATAAATTTGTATCAACCATATTCCACCACCCCCATCAATTACCCAATAAACCAACATGTCCCCAATCCACCATCACCAATAAATTACCAATGGCCTGCACCCACCCCATTACCCCCAGTTCAACCACCTGCAAACTCCACCACCCCCGTCAATTACCTAATGGCCCATCAAACCCCCGATCCCCTGCCCGCACCTTTCAGCTACCAATGGCCTACTTTTACCCCTTTTCCCCCAGTACTACCACCCTCAAGCTTCACCACCCCATGTGGCCCACTTTTGCCACCCAACCAGCTACCACCAAAATAAATCAAGTATTGCCCACACTTCTTGAGCCATCAGTACATGCACTTTAGGTGGCAACAGCCATACCATTCTAGCTCTCAGGACCAACCTATGATCCCCATCAGGTCCCGCTATTCTATGAGCAGACCAATGCTAACGTCGGCAATAGCAGCAGGGAGGGGGCAGTAGATTTCGTTACCAAATCGGGGAAGATATCAAAATAGCCCAAAGAAGTAGCAGCAACAGCAGCAGTACCAGCACGCCCAGAGGGGAAGAAGGACAGTGCAGTCCACTCATTTAAGAAGATGAGCCGGGAGCACATTCTCGAGACTCAGTTAAGAAGGATGCCAGTCCATATTATTGTCTGGGATCTTTTGATGATGTCCCCACTCCATTTCCAAGCTCTAATAGGGGCGTTAAAGAATGCACATGTGTCCCAACAGGTGAGTCTAGACGAGGTTGGGAAAATAATCGGATAGGTGATGGCACCCAATGCCATTTCATTTTCAGACACAGATCTACTTGAGGAGGGAAACAGTCATGCCAAATCCCTCAATATTACTATTGAATCCGTGAATGTGATAATTCCCTTAGTTCTAATTGATAACGGGTCGGCTCTGAATGTGTGCTCGTTGACGACTACCAGCAAGATTGACGTGGACCCCTGTATGCTAAGGCCGACAAGGACTAGCACTCGGGGATTTGATAATATAAGAGAAATAATGAGAGAGGTCAATCTAGAATTAGTAATTGGGCCCATGACTTCTCTATACCTTTTCACAAGATAGATATCAAATCTTCTTTTAATTTGCTGATAGGAAACTCGTGGTTACATGAGGTCGGAGTGATACCTTTTACCATCCATCAAAAGTTAAAATTCATATAAGGGCAGAGGGTGATCACCATCATTGGTGAAAGGCATGATGAGAAAGACAAGGCCACCCACAACATTGAAAATCCTAAGGTAGTGGATGTGCCACATACTGAGGAAGACACCGACGTCCATAGTTTCGAGTATGAGGTGTCAGCGATAGGCCCAGAATCCCTGAGAAATATCACTCCCACAGCCGGCGGCAGAATGGAAGCGGCGGTGGCCATGCTCCAGAAATGGGGCTATCAGAAAGGCAGAGAGGACTAGGGCTCAGATTGCAGGGTAGAAGATCGCCAGTCATTGCCAAGGGGCAAAAAGTTCTATTTAGGCTAGGATACAAGCCCACAAAGGAAGAGGTCCGAGAGGCCAAAGAGAAAGCCAAGGTTGTTACAGCTGTAAGAGCTCGAGGAATCAACATAGAAGAGAAACCTCGCCCTAGGCCGCATATCAGGGAATCCTTTGTCAGTGCAGAGGTCATAAATCGATCGAAATGGGGTAACCCATTTGACCCCACACAAACTCATAACCCCTGTCCCAATCCCCACATCTCCCTTCCCAACCTTGAAATAGATCTGGCTGCTCTATCCCTATTTGAGGAGCAACATTCCATACTTGAACAAACTCCTCCTATGGTAAACCACCACAGGACTCTGCTAACATTTGAGGATGAAATCTCAGACGAACCTATGGTCTATATGATGGAGGCCAGTCCAGAAGAGTCACATTCACCAGCCTCCTACATCTAAAAAGGTAAAGGGGTAGCAAGACATGTATGTAATTGGGCATCTTTGCCCCAAACTCTGGAAGCAGGGAGTGGCCTATAATTTGGCTCCTATTTTCTAGAAAAAACCAACCTATAAAAAGTGAGATAAGCCCTTGGCAGGCAATACCTTGTACATACACAGACCCGCTTTACCAAGGGTCCATCTTCGAAGAAAATAAAAATCTCAAAAACATTGAAAAATACAGAATCTCAAAAACATTGAAAAAATACAAAAATCCTAAAAACATTAAAATAATACAAAGTCTAAAAATATTATCATTTAAAATTCTATATAAAATCTCACAAAAAGATGCCTTAACTGAAATACCCATCCCACATAAAATCTACCCCTATCCTGTAGAAATACAAGAAGAGTTAGGTGTTACGAGTCTGGACGAGGATGTTCCTTTGGAGGAGCTCTCCAATAAGCTCCTTGCCCAGTTTGCCAAATTTGAGCATGGCCCTACCCCCATTGTCAAAGAAACCGAGGACGTTAATCTAGGGACTGAGGAGATTCCCTGAATTATCAAAATTGGAACGTCGCTATCTCCCGGGGAAAGAAAAATTATGATCAATTTCCTTCGATCATACTAAGACATTTTTACCTGGTCATACAAGGACATGCCTGGTCTGGACACCGATTTGGTCGAGCATGAGTTGCCTCTCTACCCTGATATGAAGCCGATTAAGTAGAAGCTGAGACGTCTCCGACCCGAGTGGATGTTGAAAGTTAAAAATGAGGTCATCAAGTAGTATGATGCAGGATTTCTCATGGTATCTAAGTACCTGCAGTGGCTAGCCAACATTGTGCCTGTACTGAAGAAGGATGGAAAGGTCCGCATGTGTATTGATTTTAGAAATTTGAATAGGGTGAGCCTGAAGGACGATTTCCCATTACCGCACATCAACATCTTGGTCGATAACACTGCCAAGCACGAGATGCTATCTTTTATGGATGGATTCTCCGGATATAATCAGATCAAGATGGCAGAGGCGGATCGAGAGAAGACTATGTTCATCACTCCTTAGGGAACCTTTTGCTACAGAGTCATGCCGTTTGGGCTAAAGAATGTCGGTGCAACGTACCAGAGAGCTATGACTACACTATTTCATGACATGATGCACCGAGAAATTGAAGTATATGTTGATGATATGATAGCCAAGTCACTAGAGCGAGGCGATCACTTGGTTAACCTATAGAAGCTGTTTGCAAGACTGAGAAAATACAGGTTATGTCTGAATCCACAAAAGTGCACTTTTGGTGCTATGTCTGAGAAACTGTTGGGATTCATCATCAGCAGGAGAGGGATCGAGGTCGATCCAGTCAAAGTCAAAGCTATCACAGAAATGCCACTATCGTCTACTGAGAAAGAGGTTAGAGGGTTCTTAGGCAGAATACAATATATTAGTTGGTTAATTATGCAACTAACTCTAATCTGCACACTGATCTTCAAGGTACTTCGAAAGAAATCACCCGTCGAGTGGAATGACGACTGCCAGGCAACATTCGATAAAATCAAAGGCTACCTCCTTAATTAACCTATTTTGGTACCACCCAAGCGAGGGAGACCACTTTTAATGTACTTCTCCACAACGAAAGTTTTGATGGGATGTGTCTTGGGTCAGCATGACGAGACAGGAAGAAGAGAATATGCCATTTATTATTCGAGCAAGAAATTTACTGGTTATGAAACATGTTATTCTCATCTGGAGAAAGCATGCATGGCTCTTGTATGGGCTACTCAGAGGCTCTGCCATTACTTACTATCTCAAGCCATTTTACTTTTGGCTCGAATGGGCCTGTTGAAATACTTATTCGAAAAGTCGACTCTTACTGGACGAACCACATGATGGTAGCTTTTATTGTTTGAGTTTGACATCACGTACGTCACTTAAAAGTCGATTAAGGGGCAAGCACTCACCGATCATCTTACCAACAACCCTTTGCCAGATTATGAACCTTTGAGAACTGAGTTCCCTGATGAGGACATCCTGTTCATGACGGAGGACGATACTGAAGAAGAAGAGGAATCTTGGATAATGCACTTTGACGGGGCAGTAAATGCCGAGGGTCAGGGAGTTGGCACCATTCTAATTTTGCCAAAAAGATCCAACGTACCAATCTTTATCAAGCTTAATTTCCATTGCACTAATAACATGGCTGAGTACGAAGCTTGTGCCGCTTGTTTGCAGGCGGCTCTCAGTCTGAATATAACCCATCTTTGAGTGTTTGGCGATTCGCAGTTGATCATATGCCAGACGAACGGTGACTGGAAGAAGAAAGATGAGAAACTGATCCCTTACCATAAGCACCTTGAGGATTTGATAGCTTGCTTTGAGGACTTCACGTTCTCCTATGTCCCCCGAAGAAGGAATCGCTTTATCGATGCACTAGCAACTTTGGCATCAATGATAGAAATCTCGTATGGAGTTGAGATGAAGCCAATCATAATTGAGCAAAGGAATGAGATGGCCTTCTACCTCTAGATTGAGGAACCTACAAAGCCTGATGATGAGCCACCTTGGTTCTCAGATATCAAGAATTTGCTTGAGACACTAACTTTCCTTGAGGGTACATCCAAGACGGACCGACAAACCATTCAATATTTAGCGGCAGGCTACGTCATTTGTGGGGAATGCCTTTACAAGAGATCCTACAATAACATCTTGTTCAGGTGCCTTACTGAAAGTGAAGCAGTCACCGCCATGAAGGAGATCTACAAAGGAGTATGTGGTGCCCACGTCAGCGGTCACATGCTCGCTAAGAAAATTCTGCGACAAGAATACTTTTAGAACACTATGGAATCAGATTGCTGCAAACATATTTAGAAATGCTACAAGTGTCAGGAACACTCTAGTCTGATACACGCTCCTGCCATTGATCTACACTGCATGACCACTCCTTGACCATTCGCTACCTAGAGCCTTGACGTCATCAGAATGATTAATCCAAAGGCATCAAATGGACATTGATTCATCCTCGTTGCCATTGAATACATCACCAAGTGGGTAGAAGGGGCATCATATGCCAACATCACGATCAGTCATGTCGAGAAGTTTCTCAAGAGTAATATTGTGTGCCGGTTTGGAGTACCCAAGGATATCATCACGGACAACGGCACAAACTTTGTAAATAAATGCATCCGAGCTTTTTGTGAGCAATACAAGATCAATCACCATCGCTCGTCACCCTATCAGCCTCAAACTAATGGAACCGTGGAAGCTGTGAACAAGACGGTCGTCTACATCCTTGAGAAGATGGTCGTCACTTACCGAGATTGGAGCGAAATGCTGCCATTCACTTTATGGGCCGACAGAATGTCCATCCGTACCGCTACAGGGGCAACATCATTCTCCCTTGTGTATGGAACTGAGGCCGTCCTACCGGTTGAGGTTGAAGTACCCACGCTCCGAATTCTCATGGAATCAGGCTTACCCAAAGCAGAGAGAGAGATCCCGCTTTGAACAATTAAACTTATTGGATGAGAAGAGACTCCTAGCCTTGTGTCACACTCATGTTTACCAAGGGCAAATCACACACGCTTACAATAAACGTGTCCGCGGTCGAGATTTGAAGATAGGTGACACTGTGTTGAAGAAGATCTTCCCATCCTTCCACGCCGATCCGAGGGGGAAATTAAAGCCGAACTGGGAAGGACCTTACTTCATTCGAGAGGTGCTATCGGGATACGCCATCCGCCTCACCACCATGGACAAAGATCATCTTCCTGAGCCTATCAATGCTGGATATGTCCGATGGTTCTACTCTTAGTCTATCGCGATAAGGTAAGTATTGGTGAAATAGATACATGACTGCTTAAGAACCACCCAAAAGAGGCTATCATTTTAAACACAGTAGCCAAAAAGCATCCCTAAAATGATGATATCCTTTGCTACCCCATTTGAGCCTGCGCCTTTCTTCCAATAAACTCCTTCCCTGAAAAAGAAAAGATGAGTACATATACAAAAAAGAGAGGAAGTAGAATTACTAGCAGAAAATAAAAAAAATCAGAAAATCATAACCTCAAAAAGAGATTGTCTGAAATAAAGATAAAGGAAAAAAAGAAAAAATAGAAGAATCATGAGGCATGTATAGTAAAATCTCCTAAGGAAGAAAGTATGCTGCGAAAAACTGAAGCTGTATCAGGAAAACCTTTTTAGCCCAACATACCTTTAAATACCAACCTAACCCATGGCCAAGCTACTCCCTGAAGAAAGTCCTCCTTTTAGGTTCTCAAGCAGTCATAATATCTGTTAAGTCAACACGAGTCGAGTTGTGAGACGACACCAGAACCCCATCTAGCTGGCTATGACGGAATCAATGTCTATGTCGTGGCTTCTAAAGAATGAGAGAAAAATAAAATAAAAATACAAGATCAATGCAAGATGGACGTGGTGAAAACTCAAAAGGGCACTACAGGTAAAAATAGCGAGTTTGTGTGGACCAGGTGAAAACCTGAAAGGGCGCTTGGGGTAAGAGAGCTAAGCCCATGGACGCAGTGAAAACCCGAAAGGGCCCCATAGGTAGAAAAGGAGATAAAAAAAAAGAATTAAAGAGAAAGAAAAAAGGTTTGAGCTGATTGAGAAGATTGATGCTTGAAGAGCCCTCTTGGTAACTCTCTCTGATCCCCTTTTTCAACTGGGCCGCTCATATTAGTTCAAGACGGATCCCAACCAGAATTGGCTTTGTAAAACTGCTTTGTCAAACGTATGACTCAAGGTAAGGAGGAAGGTTCGACTCAATCCGAAGGAATTGATGTTCTAGTCTTGGAAAAGTTGTTGAAACTCACCCAAGATCCGACTACTTAAAGGGGGTTCGACCATGCTCAAAAGGGGACCCGAGATCTCACCCGGTGATTAAGGCACCACACCAAAAAAAAAGAAGAAAGAAAAGCAAAATTTTAAAAAAAAAAAAATCAAGAAAAATCTAAATCCAAAAAACTTGTATATGTTTCTACTCTTTTCCATATGTACGACATCGTACCTCCATTGCAAAAATAAAAAAAATAATAAAAAATCTCTGAAAAAGAAAAATCCAAAAAATTCTACTCTTTCTCATGTACATAGTTATAACATCGTACTTTCATATCAAAAATGAAGAAAAATAATAAAAAATCTCTTAAAAAGAAAAAACCAAAAAATTCTACTTTTTCACATGTACATAGTTATAGTATCGTACTTCCATATCAAAAATAAAGAAAAAGAACAAAAAAAAATCTTTGAAAATAAAAATCCAAAAAATATATATAAACCTTGAAAATGAAAAAATATAGGCAAAAGTTTGTTTCTCCTTCTATTAATTAGGATGCATTTGTTACATAAACAAAAAAGGGACTGACATTTTCTTGAGAATATGCAGGAACATCGCAAGGTCCAAAGCCTCGAAGCAGGAAACTTCTCAGTGATGGACAAATCAGATGAAGCATCTCACCACTGATGTCAAGTCTATTAAAAAAAAAAAAATCATCTTAAAAAAGGAAGAATAAATCTATGTTTCCCCACAGAGCTACGCACATGAGTGTTTTCAATACGGTAAAATGTCAATATTTTATCGGTAAAGCAGCAGTGCCATATTAAAGTCCCAAGTCTAAGGCACGCCTTGGATTCTGGATCCTACTTTAAGGTAGGAGCAACGGTGTCAGTCTCGGTCAAACAGTCAATGTTTTGATCGAGTCGACTCCACTGCTAAATCTTTGCAATGAGAGCTCTGTTTTGGATTCATATGAACTTATGTGTCTTAAGCTTCAGATTCTCCGTTGGAAAATGTCAATCATTGGTTGAGACCAACCCATTGAGAATGAGATTACGTATCAATCAAACTATATACAATCATGCATCCAGAAAGGTTCATTTCCCCTTTATTTTCTGCAGGCTTAAAACCTGTATCGGCAGCAGTATCCCTGTAAAATATACGCTATGCGTCTGGGTATCCGTATGATGGTCGTTTATTCCTGTAAATTGTACTCGGGCAAGTCTGAGTCGGGGCTTCCATCGCCTTTGTTTATTGCTTATCTCCCCTAATGGGTGCATGATTATGCATAACTAAATGATGTTTATGATCATTTTTGGCAGAGACCAGGATTGGATGTCTCTTTTGGTAGACACCCAATTTTGGTTGGATCTATTTTAGGATTATTTGAAGTTGAATGCTCTAGGTCATATGGATTTGGGGCACATTTTTGAAAATGGCACATACTCTCAAAAAGCGTTGCGACGTCTATTCGCTCCTCTCGGGTAGTCATGCCAAATAAATGTCGGGATCGATGGGTTCACCCAAAGAACTCAAACCCTGCTTCAGGTAGGGGCACCCGCGAACAGTCAGATGGGGCAATCAAATGCCACGTTGGATTGGGCACAAACTATGGAGCCTTACGTATGTTTACTTCGTGCCTATCTTTAAGTGTGGGTCGATCACCCCTCTTACTTGCGAAGCTGTTGTATTCAGAATGAATCTTAAACATCAAATACCTTCAAATCATCTCGAGAAACGAATGTTTGGCCTGGCATACAGGGCTTTCGCAACTCATTCCACCTCGGTTATGCCCAGTAATGTCGCTAAGCACTTGGGGACCAATTACCTTAAGAAATGAATGTTTGGTCTGACATCCAGGGCTTTCGTTTTCTCACCATATTACTCATCTGATATTTGAAGTTCATTCTGAATGTAGCAGACCCGTCAATAATGCCTTGGGCCTCTTTGAATGTCTCTTTTTATTGGCATTCGATCATTAGTGATTGGACACCAAAGAGGGGCATCTGTAGACACCCAAATTTAGCCCAAGGCCCGATCTAAACACATTTTGAGAGAGGCGCACTTCTCAGCTTTCGATGGCATGTACGGTAAAACTTAGATACCTTTTTAAATCCTTGAGAATCATCCTAAATCCCTTAGAATTTATCCCGAACCTTTAGAAACCAATCCCGACCCTTAGACCCCCTTTCGAACCATAAACCTAATGTTCCCCTGCAATGGATAAAGAATGATGCTCTGGGACTAGCTGAGGTCTTCTAATGCTATCAAATAATCTACCATTGGAAAGAGGACTTCTCCAACTTTCTAACAAGCAAAGAATTGCCTCAATCAGAGTTGTATATTAAAAGTTACGACATTTTGAAAATCAGGCAGAAATTTAAGTTTTTTACTTGGCGCAACTACTAGTTACGCCAAGCCATTTTTTGCCCAGAAATGGCTTGGCACAACTAATAGTTGCACCAATTATAGTATATATGCTTGGCGCAACTATTAGTTGCACCAGGCATATGAACAGTACCTATGGTTTTTTGCTTCGAAAATCGAGATTGGGGTTTGACTTGGTTACCATCTTGATCTTTTGAGAGTGTTTTGCTAGTTCTATTGCACCCTTTTAATGCCTATTTTCAACCCTTAAGTGATTTAAAACACTAACCTATCATCTACCATTAAAACCATTCTCACACATCTCCAAGCTCTCAAAACCCTAGGAATCCTTAGATATTAGATTACCTAATTACTAAACGCAATTAGCACCAAGTAGCCTTCTAACCCACCCATTTCCTATAAATAGAGCCCTCCTCCCCTTGGATTAAGGGTTGAGAAAATTACCTAAGAGAGAAAGAGCTTAAAGTGATAAGATCTTTCTCCCTTTGGTGCACCATTCTCATATAAAATCTAGAATTCTAAAACCTCCTTGGAGTGATATTTCTCACCTTAAATCCCTTAGTTTAGGTATATGTTACCCATTTACCTTCCCTCTCTACCTCTTAGCTAGCAAGCCTTAGAGGTTAGAACCCCTATTTCTACCATACAAGCCTTCAAACACTTATCAAAGCAAGTCAACGTAAGGCTCCTCAATGGTGCAACAAGGGCCTGAGGGCTCTGGCTCTCCCCTTTCTTCTCTTATCTCTTTTAGTTCTTCTTCCGTTCTCCCATTTGGGCCGTTATGCCGCCAAATTTTTGGTAGGAATGGAGGGACACAAATAGGATTTAAGACCCATTTGAGCAAGAGGAAGCCATTTCCTTTTCTTTTATATTATTTTTATCTTGGCTTTTAGTAGAGATCGCATTAAGCGGGTTGATTGGGTGCCTAACACATTCCCAATCGATAACCGAAGCCCCTACCCAAGAGCCTTTGGTGTGAACCGGATTCAGAGTCATATTTTTAACACTTCCGTGCTCATAAAAATAAACTAGGTTTCCCAGGACATCAAAAGCTCCAGGTGGCGACTCTATATTTTTGTTAGCGAGCGCATCGCCGCAACAACATCGGCATAAATTCCACGGTTGAACACTTTGGTACCCCTATTTTTCCAATCACCACTTCCCAAAATATCCAAAATCAACTCCTCCATTCCCCATCTTTTGCCCAAACCATGCTCATTTTTCCTCCCATATCCATGCCAAATCCAAGACATTTCCCATCCACATCCATACAAAACCCAACCCAATTTCCCCCCTCCACATCCATACCCCATTTTCCATCTTCCCCATATAGGCCCGATCCACCCTCATTCACCTATGTCACCTTCACCTTATCCAGCCCCCCACAATTCCTCCCATCTACCCGGGTCATGCCCATTTTTACCGAGGCCATTCCCGATTTTTCTCAAACACCCAAACTTTACTCTTCATCATCCCCATACATACCCAACCAACCCCCCTTTTCCAATGCCCCACCTCATTCCTCCAATCCACCCCATATCCCATCCCTTATCCGGGTCATGCCCAATTTTACCGAGGCCATGCCCAATTTACCCTCCACATCCACTCCATCCATACCCCTCCTAGCCTCAAACAACCCATCCCCATCCGATCCTCCTTCCGTGGCCATGATGGAAGAGATGGGCCAAGCCTACAATAGGTGGAAGGCCTCCCAACACATCTCCACTCATCCATACCACACACTCATAAACCCATTCTTGACTTTATCAAGTCTCCATGCCTCATTCCCCCATGACCCCCATCAACCCCCCATAATCCACACCATCCAAACCTCCATTCCCCACTTGTCTCAAGGCCCCATGGCCCAAACCCCCATTTCCCACATGCCCCATGACCCCATGGCCCAAGGCCCAAACCTCCATTCCCCACATGTCCCAAGGCTCCATGGCCCAAAACCCCACAACCCATACCTATCAAAGGCCCATGGCCCAGTCTCATCAAGGCTCAATGGGTTAAACCCACCAAGGCCCAATGGGTTAGACCCAATAAGGGCCCATGGCCAAGACCCATCAAGACCCAATGGGCCAGATCCATCAAAGGCCCATGGGCGAGACCCATAGAGGCCCAATGGACCAGACCCACCAAGGGCCCATGGCCCAAATCCATCAATGGCCCATGGTCTAAACCTATAATGACCAAGGCTTCATGGCCCAACCCTCCCAAGGCTTCATGGCCCAAACCCAAGCCCAGCCTAACCTTGGAGCCTCACACCCATACCCCCAAAATTTCACCCACCCCCAAAATTTCACCCACCAATACCCCCAAAATTTCACCCACCCCCAACCTTCACACCTAGGTCAAACCCAAACCATACCTCAAACCCAATTTTCCCATGGCCCCACACCCCAAGGCCATCTCTAAACCTTCCCCCATGTCCAATGGCCCCATCAGGCCCCACCCCAAAACCAAACTACCACTCACCCCATCACCCCACAAAACTTCCCCCACATCCAATGGTCTCACCCCACCCCCATTCAGACCATGAAATAACAACCCGAGAATCCCGTCCTCACAGCACCTTACATAGATCAACAGTATGAGGAGGGCAAGATAAAAAACAGTGTGGCCTATGCCGGGGCAGTTACCAATGCCAATCCGCCACCTATAATTACCCCACCCCTGGCAGCCCAAAGTGAGTTCTGGCTAATAATTTAGAAGACGGCCCCTATGTCCAAGGAATAGAAACAGTTGAAAGAATAGTTGGATAAAATCTAAAAGTTATTATAGAAGATGGGTGATGCTGAAATCCATGCCACAGACTTCACAAACTTGTGCCTGTTTACTGAGATCTCCCTACCCCCTAAATTCAAAATGTCGGTCTTCGATAAATATAATGACACAGACAACCCTATTGCACACCTTAAGTCCTACTGAGGGGACATGTGCCAATACGGCAGAGACGAACGACTCCTCATAAAAGTGTTTCAAAAAAGTTTAATCGGCCCAGCTTTAAGATGGTTCACATCTCTTGAACCATCAATGATTAAAACATGGAAAGATCTGACCCACCTATTCCAAGAGCAATATGTCTACAATATAGACATTGAGCCACGCAAGTCAGATCTAGCTCGATTGAAGCAGAACTCCAATGAAACCTTCAGCGATTACTTAGGGCGCTGGAGAGCATTGGCAGCTCAAGTTAGAAATAGGATACCTGACGACGAGAAGATAGAAATGATCTCCAAGAATACCCTGCTAGTGATCTCAGATTTTCTTGTATACCAGTAGCAGTCCAGTTTTACTAACTTGGTAAGGAATACCAATCGCTGTGAGGACGCCATCAGGAAAGGGCAGTTGAATAAGAATGCATCCGAGGGGCCCAACGGGGTTAGGAGGTTCTCCGAGCAGAGAAATGATAGAAGAATATGGGCAGAGGTACAGAATGTTGGAAACACCCGGCCCGACAATAACAATGTAGCTCCCTTCCAATTTAAAGTAGTGTAACCAGCTCCCGTCAAGACAGGGCCAGTATAGAGAGACGGGAATGGGCAGGGAATGCAAATGACCCCAGAGAAGAGAGCCCATTATGATCGAGTATTTATTCCCTTGGGGTAATCCCTGAGTGTACTTTTGCCATTATTAATTAAAAAGGGTTTAATAACTGTTCTCCAACCATAACCTCATCCCAATCTGATTCCATATAATTTTGACTCTAATACTCATTGTAATTTCCATCAGGGTTTGGGTCACCCGACTGATCACTGCTTTCCATTGAAGCATGCGATCCAAGACTTAATCGATGTTGGGAAGATCATTCCCCATGCACCTACCCAAGCAAACTAGTATGCGAATATCCATCAGGTGCCTTTACCACCACACCCTATCGGAATAGCAGGTCCCAGACCCACCATAGGGATGGTAGAGGAATTTGAAGAAGAATTGGAGTTTGATCCATTAGACTTCATTTGTAATCAAGAAATGTTTGTGGCACCAAGGCAGAGAAATCTAAGAGAAGGAGCTGTTAGGATGATTGAACCCCTAAATCAGGCAGATTACTTCCCCACCCCTGCACTGCAACCCGAACCCCTAGATCTTAGGGCCTATTTTCCACCATCCACCCCCATTAAGTACGTACAAATAAATACATATCAACCATATTCCTCCACCCCCTTAAATTACCCAATAAGCCATCAGGCCCCCAATCCTCCACCCGCACCAGTCAATTATCCATGGCCCTACGACCACCCCATTACCCTCGGTTCAACCACCCGTAAACTTCACCACCCTCGTCAATTACCTAATGGCCCATCAAGCTCCCAATCCTCCACCGCCCATTAGCTACCAATGGCCTACACCCACCCCATGACCCCCGATGCAACCACCGTTAAACCTCACCACCCCTACCTGGCCCAATTTTGCCACCCACCCATCCTTCACTGAGATAAACCAAGTCTTACCTACCTTGCTCGAGCCATCAACACACGCACGCCAAGAGCTAGCAGCCCTACCGTTTCAGATCACGAGGCCAACCTATGATCCTCATTAGGTCCCGCTGAGCTATGAATAGACCAATGCTAATGCCGACAGCAGTAGTAGGGAAGGGGCAGTGGACTTCGTTATGAGATTCGGGAAGATCTCGAAGCAGGCAAAAGCACCAGTAGTAGCACAATCCCAACCGGAGGGAAAGAAAGATAGCGTTGTGAATCCTTTTGAGAAAATGAGTTGAGAACATATACTGGAGATTTAATTGAGAAGAATGCCTACCCATATCACTGTCTGGGATCTATTAGTGACGTCCTCACTTCATTTTCAAGCTTTAATGGGAGCGTTAAAGAATTCCCATGTATCCCTACAGGTGAGCCCAGATGAAGTTGGGGCAAATAATTGGACAAGTAATGGCACCCAATGCCATTTCATTTTCGGACGCAGATTTGTCTGAGGAAAATAGTCATGCTAAATCCCTCAATATTACTGTCAAATCTGGGAACATGATAATTCCCTTAGTTCTAATTGATAATGGGTTGGCTCTGAATGTGTGCCCGTTGCGGACTGCCACCAAAATCGGTGTGGACCCCTATATGCTGAGGCCAACAAGAACAAGTGCTCAGGGTTTTGATAACACAAGAAGAGAAATAATGGGCAAGGTCGACCTTGAGTTAGTAATCGGGCCCATGACCTTTTCCATACCTTTCCAAGTGATGGATATCAAATCTTTATTTAATCTGCTAATAGGACGCCCCTCGTTGCATGAGGTTAGGGAGATACCTTCTACCCTCCGTCAAAAATTAAAATTCATATCCGTGCAGAAGGTGATCACCATCATTGGTGAAGGGCATGACGACAAAGACAAGGCCACCCATAGTATTGAAAATCCCAAAGTAATGGATGTGCCACATATTGTGAAAGACATCAACCTCCACAGTTTCGAATATGAGGTGTTAGTAGTAGGCTTAGAACCTTTGAAAAGCATAGTCTCCAAAATTGGCGGCAGAACGGAAGTAGCAGTGGCGATGCTCCAAAAATGGGGCTATAAAAAAGGCAGAGGACTCGGGCCCAGACTACAGGGTAGAAGAGAGCCGGAAATAGCCAAGGGATAGAAAGTTCATTTTGGGTTAGGTTACAAGCCCATAGAGGAAGAGGCCCGAGAGGCCAAGAAGAAGGGCCGTGAGACGGTGGCCGCAAGAGCTAGGGGGATACACTTGGAAGAGGAGAAGCCTCATCCCAGACCTCATATCAGGAGCTCATTCGTAAGTGCCAGGGTTGTTAAGATTGACAGGAATGGGGAAACCCGATTAACCCCACACAAGCCTGCAACACCAGTTCACCCCATCAATCCCTACATCACCCTTCCTAGCTTGAAGTTAAACTTGGATGCATTATCCCTCTTTGAGGAACGACGACCCATACTTGAACAAACTCTCCCTGTGGTGAATCACCACAAAACTGTGTTAACGTTTGAGGATGTCATCTCAGACGAAATGGGAATCAACATGATGGAAGCTAAATCCAATAAGCCATATCAGTCAGCCCCCTCCATCCAATCAGGTAAATGAGCGATCCCTCAGGTACGCAATTGGGTATCTTTGCCCCAAACCCTAGAATCAGGGAGTGGCCTAACATTTGATACCCGTTTCCCAAAAAAAAAACTTATAAAAAGTGAGACAAACCCTTGGCATGCAATACCTTGTATATACATAGACTCGCGCTGCCAAGGGTCCGTCTCCGAAGAAATACAAAACCTCAAAAACATTGAAAAAATACAAAACCTCAAAAATATTGAGAGAATACAAAGTCTAAAAATATTGTCATTTAAAATTCCAGATAAAATCTCGTAAAAAGATGCCTTAATTGAAATACCCGTCCCACGTAAAATCTACTCTTTTCCTGTAAAAATACAAGAAGAGGTAGGAGTTATGAGTCTGGACAAGGATATCCCTTTGGAGGAGCTCCCCAATGAGCTCCTTGAACGATTTTCCGAATTTGACCATGGCCCTACCCCCATTGTCGATGAAACTGCGGATGTTAATCTAGGGACTGAGGAGATTCCTCGCATTGCCAAAATCAGAACGTCGCTATCTCTTGAAGAAAGAAAAAGCATGATCGACTTCCTTCGGTCATACTAAGATATTTTTACCTGGTCATATGAGGACATGCCTAGTCTGGACACCAATTTGGTCTAGCATGAGTTACCTCTCTACCTTGATATAAAGCCGATTAAACAGAAGCTGAGACGTTTTCGACCCGAGTGGATGCTAAAAGTCAAAGACGAAGTCATCAAGTAGTATGATGTAGGGTTTCTCATGGTCTCTAAATACCCGCAGTGGCTAGCCAATATTGTGTCAGCGCCGAAGAAAGATGGAAAGGTCTGCATGTGTATCGATTTTCAAAATTTGAACAAAGTGAGCCCGAAAGATAATTTTCCATTGCCGCACATCGACATCTTGGTCGATAACACTGCTAAGTATGGGATGCTTTCTTTTATGAATGGATTCTTCAGATACAATCAGATAAAGATGGCAGAGGCAGATCGAGAGAAGACTGTGTTTATCACCTCCTGGGAACCTTCTGCTATCGAGTCATGCCGTTTGGGCTAAAGAACGCCGGTGCAATGTACCAGAGAGTGATGACTGCGCTGTTTCACGACATGATGCACCAAAAAATTAAAGTATATGTCGATGATATGATAGCCAAGTAATCAGAGCAAAGCAAACACTTGGTAAACCTCCAGAAGCTGTTTAAAAGACTGAGAAAGTACAGGTTACATCTAAATCCACAAAAGTGCGCTTTTTTTGCTATGTCCGGGAAACTGTTGGGATTCATCATCAACAGGAATGGGATCGAGGTCGGCCCAGTCAAAGTTAAAGCTATCACTGAAATTCCACCACCATCTACAGAGAAAGACGTTAGAGGGTTCTTGGGCAAAATACAATATATCAGTCGGTTCATTACACAACTAACTCCAATCTGCATGTCGATCTTCAAGCTACTAAAGAAGAACTCGCCCGTTGAATGGAACAATGACTGTCAGGAAGCATTCGATAAAATCAAAAGCTACCTCCTTAACCCACCTGTGTTGGTACCACCCGAGTCGGGGAGACCACTCTTGATGTATCTCTCCATGGTGAAAGTTTCGATGGGATGTGTCTTAGGGCAGTATGACGAAACAGGAAGAAGAGAGCAGGCCATCTACTATCTAAGCAAGAAGTTTACTGATTATGAAATGCACTATTCTCATATGGAGAAAGCTTGCCTGGCTCTTGTATGGGCTACTCAGAGGCTCCGCCATTACTTGCTATCTCAAGCCGTTCTGCTTTTAGTCCGAATGGATCCGTTGAAATACTTATTCGAAAAGCTAGCTCTCATTGGGCGGACTGCATGATGGCAACTTTTATTATCTGAGTTTGACATCACCTACGTCACTCAAAAGTCGATCAAGGGGTAGGCACTCGCCGATCATCTTGTCGACAATCCTCTGCAAGATTATGAGCCTTTGATAATTGAGTTTCGTGATGAGGGCATCCTTTTCATGACAGAAGAATATACTAAAGAAGCAGAGGAATCATGGGTAATGCACTTTGGCGGAGTAGCGAATGAGAAAGGTCAGGGAGTTGGCGCCATTCTGATTTTGTCTAAAGGATCCCACCTACCCGTCTCTATCAAGCTCAACTTCCCTTGCACTAACAACATGGCTGAATATGAAGCTTGTGCCATTGGTCTACAGGCGGCTCTCTATCTGAATATAACTCACCTTCGAGTGTTTGGCGATTCGTAGTTAATCATATGTCAGACGAATGGAGATTGGAAGATGAAAGATGAGAAACTGACCCCTTACCATGAACACTTAGAGGATCTGATAGCTTGCTTCCAAGACGTGACATTCTCATATATCCCCCGGATAAGGAATCACTTTGCCGACGCACTGCCCACTTTGGCGTCAATGATAGCAGTCTCGTATGGTGCGGAGATGAAACTGATCATGATCTTGCAAAGGAATGAGCCGACCTTCTGCCTCCAGATTGAGGAACCTACAAAGCCTGATGATGAGCCACCTTGGTTCTCAGATATTAAGAATTTCCTCAAGACACTAACTTTCCCTGAGGGTATGTCCAGGAAGGATCGACCAACCATTCAACGTCTAGCGGCAAGCTATGTCATTTGTGGTGAATGCCTTTACAAGAGATCATTCAACAACATCTTACTTAGGTGCCTTAGAGAAAGTGAAGTGATAAATATCATGAAGGAGATCCATGAGGGAGTATACGGAGCCCACGTCAACGTTCATATGCTTGCTAAGAAAATTCTACGGCAGGGATACTTTTGGACCACTATGGAATCAAATTGCTGTAAACATGTTCAGAAATGCTATAAGTGTCAGGAATACTCCAGTTTGATACACGCTCTTGCCATCGATCTTTACTGCATGACCACTCCTTAGCCATTTGCTATCTGGGGCCTTGATGTCGTTGGAATGATTAATCCGAAAGCATCAAACGGACATCAGTTCATCCTCGTCGCTATTGAATACTTCACCAAGTGGGTAGAAGCGGTGTCATATGCCAACATCACTGCCAATCAAGTCGAGAAGTTTCTCAAAAATAATATTATATACCGATTTGGAGTACCCAAGGATATTTTCATGAACAATGGTACAAACTTTGCGAATAAGTGCATCTGAGCCTTCTGCTAGCAATACAAGATCAGGCACCATTGCTTGTCACCTTATCGGCCTTAAACAAATGGAGTTGTGGAAGCTGTGAACAAGACGGTCGTTCGCATCCTTGAGAAGATGGTCGTCACTTACTGAGATTAGAGCGAAATGTTGCTGTTTACTTTGTGGGCTTACAGAACGTCAATCCGTACCGCTACAGGGGCAACACCATTCTCCCTTGTGTATGGAATAAAGGGTGTCCTACCTATTGAGGTTGAAGTATCCTCGCTCTGAATCCTTATGGAATCAGGCTTAACCAAAGTAGAGAAGGAGAGATCCCACTTTGACTAGTTGAACTTATTGGACGAGAAGAGACTCCTAGTCTTGTGTAACACTCAAGTCTATCAGGGGCAAATCGCACATGCTTACAATAAATGTGTCGGCAGTCGAGATCTTAAGATAGGAAACACTGTACTGAAGATCTTCCCATCCCTCCACGCCAATCCAAGAGGAAAGTTCAAGCTGAACTGGGAGGGACCTTACGTCTTTCGAGAGGTGCTATCGGGGTACACCATCTGCCTCGCCACCATGGACAGAGATCATCTTCCTGAGCCCATCAATGCTGGATACGTCCGACGGTTCTATGCTTAGTCTATCGCGATAAGGTAAGTATTGGTGAAACAAATACGTAATTGAATAAGAACCACCCAAAAGAGGCCATCATTCCAAACATAATAGCTAGAAAGCATCCCTAAAATGATGATATCCTTTTCTACCTCATTTGAGTCTGGGCCTTTCTTTCTATAAACTCCTTCCCTGAAAAAAAAATGTGTACATATATAAAAAAGGGAAAGTAAAGTTACCATCAAAATCCAAAAAAAATCAGAAAAGCAAAACCCTAAAAAGAGATTGCCTAAAATAGGATAAAGAAAAAAGAAAAAATAGAATCGTGGGGCGTGTATAATAAAATCCCCCAAGGAAGAAGTATGTCGAGAAAACTGAAGTAGTGTCAAGGAAACCCTATTTAGCCCAGCATACCTTCAAATCCTAACCTGATCCATGGCCAAGCTACACCCTAAAGGAAGCCCTCTTTTTAGGTTCACAAACTGTCATAGTATCTGTTAAGTCAACATGAGCCGAGTTGTGAGACGACACCAGACCCCGTCCAGTCGGCTATGACGGAATCAACGTCTATGACATGACTTTTGAAAAAAAGAATGAAAGAAAAATAAAATAAAAATACAAGCTCAAAGCAAGATGGACATGGTGAAAACCCGAAAGGGCACTATGGGTAAAAATAGCGAGTTTGTGCGGACCAGGTGAAAACCTGAAAGGGCGCTTGCGGTAAGAGAGATAAGTCCATGGACGTGGTGAAAACCCGAAAGGGCGCCATGGGTAAAAAAGGAGATAAAAAAAAAAATAACAATAATAAAAGAAAGGAAGAAAGGTTCGAAATGCTTGATTAATGTTTAAAGAGCCCTCTTGGTTACTCTCCCTGATCCCCTTTTCTGGGCCGCTCATGTTAGTTCAAATCGGGCCCCGACCAGAATTGCCTTTCTGGAACTACTTCGTCAAACGTAGGACTCAAGGTAAGGAGAAAAGTTTGATTCAGTTCAAGGGGATTGACGTTCCAATGTTGGTAAAGCTTTTGAAACTCTCTTGGATCCAACTATTAAAAATGGGGGGCGTTCGACCATGCTAAAAAAAAAAAGAGAGAGAGAAAGGACCCGAGATCTCACCCAGTGATTAAGGCACCACACACAAAAAAGAGACACACAAAACAAAAAGAACAAAAAAAGAAAGAGTCCGTATATAATAGCTTCCTTTTTTATGCATTGCTTACACCACATCCCAAAAAATAGCCGGTGTGCTGTCTAGCTTTCTTTCTTTCCTTCTTTTTTTTACAAAAAGTAGAATAAAAAAAAAATATAATATGTATACCAAAAAGATGTGTGTATTTGTAAAGAGGTTTCTTACGCCCCTTTTTACGTGTATCTGATCTATGCAAAAAATGTATGTGCAGGGGGGACTCAACGGCCTAGCTTTTGTTTCAAGGTGCTAATCTCAGCGCGAAAACCATCCTCTCAGACATTCTGCTCGGTCAACCAATGACCATGTAGGCTCTTATACCTCTTCCGAGAAGCATCAGTGGCTCCAAGGGCAACACTCAAAGATCCCTTCAGATGAAGGACCTCGCTCTCTGCTATCCCTGCTCTAACCTTCTCTTGCACTAAGTGCTCATGCAGGACCCTCTTCTCATCAGGCAACAACTCAATACGGGCGCGAAGTGCCTTCTCCTTCTTAGGCTAGGGGCCTCTCACATCTACACTCTCCGGCTGATCCGGACGCTCAACAATAGGCTGCTCAGCCAATAGCTAGGCCTCATACTCAGGAGAAGACTGAACCGAATCTCCTTGCTCCATGTCACACATCAGCATTGACTGACATGCCTCCCAAAGAGCATCAATCCGGTCTATGATGCGCCTCCCAAAGAGCAGTAATCCAGTCTATGTCCCTTGAGGACTCCCTAGAAAAGATCAAGTCACATAGAGGGGGTTTTGCCTCGCAAAGCACTTGTTGAGAGCAGCAGAACTGACGCAACACCCAGAATGGGAAATAGAAGGTGCTGCCAGTCAATCCTAAGAGGGTGATGCCCTCATGATCTCTGGAATGAACTATGGGAAGGGTTTGGTCCAACCAAGGAAGCCTCCATATTAGCTTGGCGTCAGCCAGCCAAAGCTTCAAAGCTGACGAATTGCCTTGTAAAAGCAGGTGATACCTACTCGAAAAGCACCGAGCTACCTCACCTCGGGCGATATAAAAGCATGGCACAGGCCCCAAGATAGCGAGGTGCTCACCTAACTAGACTTGAAGCAGTAAAGGGCATCCCTTGAGGTTCTCCACCTTGCCTAGAGAAAAACCATCAAGGCATCAATATAGTTCAGCAAGGACCAGGTGCATCACTGACCGGCCCTCCAGCAACTCAGTCAAGACATCGCAAAGAGCCAGGGAGAAGCTCTCTCCCTCTGTAAAGAAAAGGGCTTTTGAAATGAGATCGAGAGTGAAGGCTTTCACGTTGAAAATATTACTAACTGGAATTTTTCAAAGACTTTCATCACCGAAAAGTTCTTTGAGGAATTTTAGCAATCACCTTGTGGGCCCCCCAACGAGACTTTTCTCAAACTAAAGTTTCTTCAAGCTGAGAGTAAGATGAATGGATTTGGAGTAGCAGACCTCGGCGTGACTCTTGCAAGGCCTCTATGAAGCTTCAGGCTGGACAGATTGGATAGATGCTTAAAAGGTGATAAATTTTAATATCCTAGGAGTTAACAAGGAGAAAACACAAAATTTGTGTTGCTGTCACAAACCGACCGATCGACGTTTTATTCGACTGGTCGAAATTTAAAACCGACCGGTCGAATAGGGAATCGACCGGTCGATTTTCACAAATAGAACAAATTTTAGGATATATAAAAACTGATCGATCGAAATACAAAATGAACTGGTCAATTTTTAAAGTTCGACCAGTCGATTGTAAATTGACTAGTTGAAATCGCGATTCAGGTTTTAGTAGGGAAACCGACCGGTCAATTTTCAAAATTCGACCGGTCGATTTTGTTCTGGAGACCTTAAATTGGATTTTTCTTGCTCATTTTGACATTTTCAAATTGGGGTTCTTATTTGGGGCTTTGCTAGGGTTTTAGGAGGAGAAAGAGAAGGAGACTTGGGGGTGTTCATTTTACTCCGATTCTTCACGCACCCGGATCCAAAACCCATCAAAGAGGTAAATCTTAGTCTTGGAACCTTTGATTTTGGCATTTCACCTTTCATTTATGTCCATAGTTCCTCTTGCATGTGAAAACCCTAACTATGCCACCTAAAACAAGACAATCTTTGAACCCTTCGGCTTCGAAGTTACCAGTCCAATGCTCTAGTGTGTTGGCACCGCCACCACCTACTATGACAGAAATGCCGGCACCACGCACAGCCCCACAGCCCGCGACGCCTTCAAGTGAGCCTTCACCAGCACCGCCACCTCTTTTAAATCAGCCCAATGAGTGGTGGGCAGCCAAGAAAATTTAAATTGAATACATCATTGATCAAGCCCTGTTTGAGGACTCGAATGTACAGGGCGATACGTTGTGGGCTCGAGACTATCTTGAGAGGGCCGGGTTAATCAATATTTTGGAACTGTTACACGACTATTACTATCCGAGGAACGTACGCCTATTTTATCAAAATCTTGAATTGACTAGTACAACTTCCGTGATTGAAACTACAATTGATGGACCCGATTATCGATTTACTTGGGACCATGAGTTTAAAGCCCTAGAGTGCTACGATGAATATTCCGATGACATTGACCTATTACCCCTTTTGAAACGGACATCCACTATAGGGAAATTTGGAATGAAATGACCCAGGGACGACATGGTTCTGACCATTCCATTCGAAGAGTGGATTTACCTCCCTACTTATGGATGTTAGATACTATCATCAAATGTAACCTCTACCCGATGTGACACAACACGGAGAGAGTAGAGGAGGTGCAACGAGCATTGTATGCGGTGTTTAGGGGCCGTTGATTCAACGCACCCAAGATGGTGTTTGAGGGTTTGATTTATGTACATGGAAAACTACTAAAGGGTGGGGCCAAATCGAAAGAATGTCTTCCGTATGCCCGTTGTATATCCTCTATGTTTGAGGAGTATGCGGATAAAGGACCGTATCAAGTTTCTCCCGACGAGCCGTGATTGAATAATCGGGTGGAGTTATTTACCTTTGCGGATTAGAACTGAATTTATAATCAGCTGAAGAAAGTCCTACCTCCCGAGGGGGAGCAAGCACCACCTCCTCCACCCGAGTTTGAGCAAGAACAAGGAGAACAAATTCCACCTCCCGAGCAACATGTGCCAAGCACCTGAACCTCCAATTCAGCTGCAGGCCCAGTTTCAGATGCCTCCTTCGCGATAGCCGCATTCCAAAATTTTGCATGATATCCTCGCTCGGATGAAGTAGAAGAGAGCAACTGATTACTACATTGTCGCATTGATCATCATGAGGGTATCTTTGCACAGTTGATGCAGTATGCACACCCCGTCGACTCTATGACACGTCTAGCGGACACTCGTGTCACTGTACCTGACCCATGGTACTACTCCACTAGAGCGTCTACTTCAGGCGGTGTCCCCAGCGATGATGTAGAGGACGTGGTGCCTACGGACGAGGCGGGACCTTCCGGAGTGCCATCGGGGGATGCAGAGGTTTGAGTGAGGATGTTTGAGTTATACTTGGGTGTTTTCTTTACTTTTTGGGCAATGGTTGTAATTAATACAGGTTGGGGTCAAAATGGGTGGACTATTACACACATTGTCGCATTGATCATCATGAGGTATCTTTGCACTATGGCTCGTTAACTTTCTGACATCTTTATTAATTTGTGCACTGTTATATGTTCATGCTACATCAGATTTTACAGTGTACAGACATGTGTCTGCTTTGTAGGTATATCACTCGACGCTTAACCTCATGAGTTATCGATGAGGATGTGGGTATGTCTAGTAATTAATTAGCTGTTACCTAGACTTTGCTAGCTCTTTTATATAAATTGGGATTTCTTCAATCCTTGTTAACGGATTAGATTCTCTAAATGCCGGACACTGTGATTGCCCTCCCTTCGCTCTTCAACTCTCAGGGGGGGAGGGAATGCTGTTTTCCACTCCCTTGTGTGGAATCTTAGTCAATTTTTGGGGACAAAAATTCCTAAGGTGGGGAGAACGTAACGTCGTAGAAAATCATGACCTGTGAACAGTTACCACGCAATGCGTGTCCGTCAGAACGCATGCTTGACCCGGTGAATGGTCGTCGAGTCAAGGAGGTCATAAGTTAAATAAAGTTTAGGGCGTATGTGGAATAGGGTAGCCCTATATATATTGTTTAGGTGTAGGTGTTAAACACCGGAGCCTAAAGGCTATAAAAGAAAGGAAGAGAAGTTAATTCTCTTAGTTTCTGGTTGGTGGGCGATTGATAAAGAGAGAGAGGGGAATTGAAGGAGGGGAACATTTATGAGATTTTGTGAGTTGTGTGCGCGAGGAAATTAAAGCTGCGCATTGAATTTTGGCGTTGGATCACGTACAATTCGAGGATCTAGCTGCCAAAAACCATGTTCCGAGAGTGAAGTTTTGGATCGATGGAATGGTTGATTCGAAGGTACGATCTTGTGAATTTATGGTGATAAAGTAGAGTATATTTGTAGTTTAATTGATTATGTGGAAGAGAAAAATTAGTAGGAAAGGGAAGAAAATCCATGGAAGTGGATTTGAGAGGAACATACCCTAGCTAGAGATGGTTGGCGAAAACTGACCAGTTGAATTTCGAATCGACCGGTCGATTTCACTATGAAGTAAGGTGGTAGGAGCCAAGCACAATTTCGACCGGTCGATTCTAAAAAACCAACCGGTCGAAGTAGAATCAACCAGAATTCGACCGATTGATTCTGAAAAACCGACCGATCGAAGTATAATTGACCGATAAATTCCCACAAAATAAGAGATAATAGTTTTATAGTTTTTGTCCCAACCGGTCGAACCAAAAACCAACCGATCGATTTGGGATATTCGACCGGTCGATTTTAGAAATCGACTGGTTGGTTTGGTTCCATATGAATTGGTTTCTTAAGCGAAACCAATCGGTCGAATTCACGAGTCGATTGGTCAATTTTGGAAACCGACCGGTCGAAATAGGATTTGACCTGTTGATTCTTGACAGTTAAGGCTACCTCCTGTTTTGAGATTTGAGACCTTGGGGAGGTGCAGTATCTCCCTATTTCATGTCAATTCTGACGTTCTGATCATGTTCATGGATGTGTTACGTGTGAATAAACCTAGAGAGAGAGTGTGAAGCGAGCTCGAGCTATGGGAGCCTAGTAGCCTAGCATAAGGTAAGGAAAATCATTTAATATGAGAAATCGAATTCAGTGAACATGTGTGAAGTGATGCCTGATTCATGTTACATATGAATACGTTTAATATAAAAATCTATTATGTTTCTGAATACGCATGTTTTAATATGTGGGATGTATTTTGATGTGTGTATGAGTTCACTAAGATTAAGCATGTGTAAATGTGTTATAGATTTTGAGAAGCACATTGGTACTCTCAGAAAATAACCTCGTTATATACATGTGAGCGTGACATCAGATTATATGAAAGTTGTGGAACTGTGAATTTCAAAAACTATAAAACTATTATGTTTATAGCACTTTCACGGTGAATAATTATATGTAGCTTTTGCATTGTGGTTTAAGGTTATGTGAATATCCAACCGACGTGGTGGGATAACTGCGACTGATACGGCGGGATATCCGTACAAAACTGTGCTCCGGTTCGGCGGGATATCCGGTCTTTGGGTTCCAATTGGTGAAACCATTTTATCCGATAGGCCACTCAATTTCGAGGGCTTGTAATTTCGAGAAAAAGGGTTCAATTGGACGATGATGGTGGGTATTCCATTGGGTCTCGATGCTAGAGTTGCTTGGGGATTATTTAAGTGAATGTTTTAAGTGTGTGAGTTGAGTAAAAAGGGACATTTTCAAGAATAATAAGTTAGGTTTATGAATGTGCATCTTTATTCGATTTTCGTCAAATCATTCTTGCCTTAAATCATGTGTTTTCATTTCTACAAGATATGTATTGTGCAATATCATGAAAGACATGTTATGATAAAATTTTGCATATTAGATTTGTTTTCCTTATTGAGCTATGATATAGCTCACTCTTTTGACTATACGTCACAGGTGCAGGTGAAGACTCGGTAGTCGACAATCAAGATAGATTAGATACAAATTACGTCCCTAGTGAGGAGAACGAGCCTCCTCCAGAGGACTTCTTTTAGGGGACTCTCCGACGTGATTTCGGATACTGTTTTATAGGGCTTGGTATGTCAAGTCGTCTTTTTTTTAAAAATAATGTAATAAGTGTAGAGAAAATGTTTTGGCAAGCCATTGAGGATGATTAGAAGATATCACCGATGGTTCGGTTCAGTTCTTGTTCCATGCAGTTGGCATGGGAGTTAGAACTGCCTCTTGGGTTTTTGTAGTGAGTGTTACAATGGTTGAAGAGACTTCTTTTATGATCTCGTTATGTCGTAAATAGTGTATTGCTCTCTGCTAGGTGTGTGCTAGTACCATGCGTTTCGCAAGTAATGGTTGGGCACGACCTCGTAGATCATGTCGACGGCCCAGGTTTCAGGGCGTCCGAAATTTGGGCTGTCACAGCTGGGGGGACTGATGTGGGAACTGCTCCTGAGGGTGCTGCTAGTTGGGTCTATAGGGTAGTGCCAGTTGCTACTTGGGTTGAGGCAAATTATCATGCCTCCACCTCAAGTTTGGGTGGTTCCTCCAAGGGTACTATTGATCACTGAAATATATCACTTTTCACCTCCTAACATGGCCTTTAATGGACCTTTGAGCTGGCTATTAATGAATTTTTAAGTGTATTTTTGTAGATAACAATAAATTATAGCTTAGTGCAACAATCCAATAGTTAGGAGCCAAAAGGAAAGAATTTAGTGCCAAGCTGTGGAGCTGATGAATTTACAGTGAATGCACCATGCTGGTTAGCACCATTGGGGCTGTTTAGCATGCCTCGGGGTCCTAGAAGTCTCACACAGAGAGAGAAGTGGACCCCAAGCACAGTGGAGTGCTGCTGCAGCAGATTATAGAGAGAAGTTGTTGAACACATAGCAGCTCCGCACCTTCAACAAACATTCCCTCAAGCAGCTCAGTGCCTTTAAGAGTGAACCTATCAGCAGCTCGAGCACATCATGTGTGCAGCTATGCAGCAGTCCAAATGGAACACAACAGCTACAACACTTCAATGCTGAAATAGATGTATAATCAAGCAGTTATTGCGGCACTGAAGTGACTTGGTTCTTATTGTCTATTATAATTATATTAAATTCAAGTATTAACCTATTGCAAGCATACAATGGAAATTATAGTACTAGCATAGGATCGTTTCCACGAGGAAGTTTATTATCTTATTAATTCCTAGTTAATATCTTTTATTTAAATCCCTATCTTAAAAACTTTTATTTATCTTTAAGATTTTCTAATCTACTGGAGAAATATAAATAAAAGAATGGTTATTAAACTAAAGTGCATAAAAATAAATCCTAATCCTCCTCCTTCAGATTAAGGTTGTCAATCTTAATCTTCAACTTTCGAATATTTATGAAAATAAACAGTACCGTTACACCATATTTCTAATCTCCTAACATTGGTCATCAATCAAGTCTAAAATCCTATCAATACAGATTTAATCTAATCAACAATCTACTAGAAATTTAGGCGTCAATCAAACTCTACCAAACTGAAGATGAAAAAGTAAAAATCGTTACAGTAATATGCAAATTCTAACCTGAGTTGTCAATTCAAATTAAAACTTGGAGATGTTTACAAAACAAATAAAATCTAAACTAGAAAGCAAAGTAAAATATATCCTTCACCGCTCAGTCACAGTCGTCAATTGCTCCTGAGAGATTACAAATATCTACACTAATCTTCAGCACTCAATTGTAGTTGTCAATTGTTCTTGAGAAATCTTTGATATCTAATCTACTCTAACTAATATACACTACTTTTATCCGAAGAAAATCCAACCTCAGGCGTCAATTAATGCTAAATTTCTTCGATGCTTATTCTTATGCCGAGCCCTCTTATTTATAGATCACAAGGGGTCGATTTACAAAGATTTAGTGCTAATAATAGAAACTACTAAAAATAAAAGTACCCTAATATAGCTCTAATTCCTAATTTTATCTTTCCTTGCTTTTTTAGTTGATGCGCTTCTAGAGTATTCCTTATTGAGCAGTAGCAGAATTCTTCAAATTTAGATCTTTATCAGTCTTCTCAGATTTGTGGTTCATCAGACTTCTAATTGCAGGAGTCTTCTAATTTTGGATATGGCGGTGTTAACTCTCACGTGATCAGCAACAACAACAATAGTAGGAAAACTTCTATTTTTGGGAAATCGTAAATAACAATTTTCTTTCTTAGCTTCTTTTCTGGAAAATCGTTAATCACAATTTTCTATTTTCAGTAGGCTTCCTCATAGTTGACGATTCTCTAGATTACGCTTTTTCACTTTTCTCCTTTTGTCTCTTTTAAAGAATCGTCAATTACAATTTTTTGGCTTTTAGTAGCGGCAAATCGTCTTTTTCGCTCAATCGTTTTTCTTATTGGTTTTTGAGTTCATTTTGATAAAGATTAACACCTAGAAATTTATTGCTTATCCATAATATCTATACATCAGTAACTCGTTAGTAGCAAATTAAGTCCTAGAATCACTAAGTTAAGGGTGATAAAATGATAAATTATGTGACTAATCATACCCCTAAACTTAAATTTTGCTAGTCCCTAGCAAACAAGGAAACATAAAATATTTAAAACTTTTAAATTTAAATGCCACTTTTGTTGGGAGCACGATTACATTTAGCAGATGCAACAAGCCTTTAAACCCCTAGGTGATCCCTAGTGGCGGAGTTGTAGTCTCCTGAAGGTTTTCAGCGAAGTTACCTACAAACTTCAAATATTTTTAGATTTTTTTTTTCACTACTAAAAATTCAAAATATAAACTAATTTTTGTATACTACTAATTATTCAGTTAGTCATTATATATTCATTATTTCAAAATATTTCAAATCTTTTATCCTTAGCTTCCCATCATTGCAATTATCCTTGATCAGAGCTCAATAATTTCAATTCTTGTATAGCGTGGAGTGTGTGCATATCAGTGAAAAGTTTATTCATCATAGATTTTTCTAAACTATAATTTTTAGAAAAAATTATCATCCAAACTCACTTATTGGCATACTCTAAAAAATAAGAGAATTTTGGGTTCTCATAATATGATATATTCGTGATAAATTCAAAAGACAAAAGATAAATCTCATGGAAAGGATAATCAATTCTTTTCATATAATTTCTTTATTTATTCATAGTATCTATTTCATATATCTCTACTAGACTCATATTTTTGCAAATCGTAAATCACAAAGGTCTTTCCTTCGGCTTGTAATAGGGCTTTGGGATTTCAGAAGGTTTCAAAGAAAAAGGTAAAGAAGATTCGAAATTATTTCCAAGAGTTAGCTCTTCCTTCTCTTCCTCTTCTATTTTTTAGCTTCAGTAAGTATCCTTATTTTGGATAACTTCTTCTCATTTCTTTTTTTTTTTTTAATTTTTAAATCCCATTATTTTCTTCTTTTTTTTCAGTTTGGAAGCTTTTTGCTTCTCTTTTCACAAAATCATCTTTTACAATTTTTCATTCTTTTTCTTTTCTTTTCCCATATTCTCATACATTTCTTTCTCAGTTGTACCCATTTTAGTATATCCCTTATCTATTAACTCATACTCCTTTTACTCCCCTTTCTTCCCTTCTTATACATTCTAAACTCTCAAAAATTATAAGGGTTAAGGATAGAAAGTTTTGGGCAGTATATATGGTTAAGGGTTTATAAAATTATTGTACAAAGAAATTTAGGCTTCTAATATTGGTTCAAATGGTAAAATTGTAACGATCCCCAAATTTAGCACAGTAGTGATGAGAGTCCGGTCAGGTCATGTGTAAGTTTCAACCACGACACCCTAGGAACCTCACTAAGTTAGCCTTTCAATTTGTGCAAAGTGTGAGGCCTTAATATTTGACTCCAAACTAGACACATGTGTATTAAAAGTAAAGAAATATCCACAAAATATCATCTGAAAAGATATCTTTAAGTTAAACCAAGTTTGTCTATAACCCAACACTTAGCTTTTCAAATAAACCAAATGTCTTTAATTAGCTTATATCTAAGTGTGGCTATATGGGCCTTGCATGAGAAATAAAACCCAGCTAACATATACACTAAATCACTCTATATGCCATACATCCTATCCCAGCTTGAACTGTCGTTGAGGAGGTACACTCACCAACTACGTGCTGGCTTTATACCAAGTATTAGCCTTACAAGCATTAAAACCCTGCTTTTTTTATTTATATACAAGAAGTTTTAACTTATCTACTAAAACCTTGTTTTAAGTTATATACAAGAGAGTTACTTGTTTTGTTTTTTTCTGCAATACACTACCTATGTATTGGTAACTTACATGGTAGTTTAATTAAAAGTAGCTTGTAAGCTACTTGCATGGGAGATTTATTACACGACTCGATGAGTCATGTTAGGTGTTCATGCACACAAGGTGCAACTCGAGTGGTATAAGGTAGAAGAACCACCTTCTTCTTCCTCCTCCAACCTACTCCCTTACTCCCTTAGTAAACCTTTGGTACACATCCGGACGTGTGATCCTTCGACCGTGAGTTCACAAAGTGACCTGCCATTGAACACTGATAATCTTTGTTTCAACAAGCTTTGCCTACCTCCGTAGTTGAAAACGCACTAGGCAGACAAGAGGTTACTCCACGGTTGGTACCACCATTGAAAAAGCAAGTCTATCAACAGGTACACAAACAAATGTATCAGAATTATAGAGTACTCGATCTGTGGTGTCGAGCATTTACGATCGCATCGGAAGCACATATGGAAGTTGCATAAGTGATATAGCATGCTGAAATCCTTTATTCATGCACTTCGAATTCTTCATTTTCTGTGAATGGAAAAAAGTAAATAATTATATATATATATAAATGCTATAACTTTTGTATTTGTACACATATATATCGAAATAAGGAATAGCAAGTCACCAAAAGAAAAGAGGCCATGAAGACAACCTCGGCAAGCCAAAAATACACAGGCTTGCCGCGGCAAGATGGACTGCTGAAGAGCTTGCCGCGACAACCGTATAGGGTTGCCGTGGCAAGGTGCTTGGCGCGACAGGCCTTGAAGCTTGCCGCAGCAACCTTCAACAGCAAGGGTCGGGCAGTGTTATTTATGCATTCTCGGATATTGGAAACCCTTAGGAGTTTAAATGATTTTAACCTTAGATTTTAGATAAAACATGAGTCAAATTGTTATCTACCTAACACGAGTCCATTTGTTAACTTCATATGTGCATGCCTCTACACCTATGTTAGGTGCAACATGGAGCATATATCTAGTCCACGCAATTTTGGACAAGGGTGATGGTCTTTGACGCATGCGCTCCCATCTGATCTAATCAAATCAAGTAGGGAATATATGTTGTGAGTTTATATTTGCATAAGAATGTCGCTAATTTCTCATAGAGACTTTGATAAATATTCAATATGCATTGATAAGCATAGTAAGAGTAAATTTGATTTTTGACTTGATCTGATGAACCTGATCAAATAAGAAATAAATGGACTCCAGTAGCCAGTAATATGATGAAAAAAAAAACAAATATATATAACATCTATGGGCACATGGTAGCTTTGACCACCTAATCAGTAAAATTGATATTTCTAGTCTATAACTATAAGTCAGTTTTGTAAATCCATGCTAGTATATAATTATAGCAGTTTAGTACCATTCAGCATAAAAACATATATGAAACTGCATCTTGAGCTTGAGTATTCCACGTTGTTCATTATTTATATCCTGGCATTTGCGATATCTGTTATACGTTGTTACTCTGTTTTAAATCAAGTGATCCTGCTAACTCGAGAGCTTGACAAGTGATCCCGCTAACTCGAGAGCTTGAGTTCTTCTGGTCTAAGTGATCCCGCTAACTCAGGAGCTTGACTCCTCCTAGTCCAAGTGATCCTGCTAACTCGGGAGCTTGACAAGTGATCCCGCTAGCTCGGGAGCTTGACCTTGCTGTTCTCCTATTTTCGCTTGCATGTATCCTTGGTTTCAGTTTATTTCTCGTACCTGTTACATCATGTATAAATTCAGCATCTCAGCATATTATTCATATTTTTATTCTATTTATGCTTCTCTATGAGAAAGTGATAAACTGTCAATATATAATAACAATGTAATATTCTCTACTGAGCTTTGACGATAGCTCATTCTATGACTTAAATGTCTTAGCTGCAGAGCCTAATCTGGAGCACGTTGCAGATCCCACCTACATGCTCGACTAGAAAGAAGGGGAAGAAGACGACGACGAAGACAAGGAAGACGACTTCCCAGAAGAGTTCTTCCGAAAATAGGTTTGTCGATGGGAGAGGAGAGAGGGGGAAAAGAAAGAGAGATAAATTTTTAGACATGTATAATGATATATGGTAGTTTCAGATAGATGTTGGTGGGATGTATAGGTTTTCTTTCCACTGTTTAGATGACGGGTGGCCGTCAATGCGTGAAGCATCGATCTTTTGTGTTTATGAAGGGGAAAACTTATGAATGTCGGTATATTTATTGTTGCTAGTTTCCATCAGTTATTTCCCATATTACCTATTGTCAGAGTTAACACATAGCTTCCGCAATTGTGTCACGTTAAAAGAAAGAAATAATCCCTTGATGAAAGGATCATGTCAGGTGATCCGATGGCGCGACCTTTCCCAGTATAGAGATAGGGAAACGTCGGGCTGTCATAGGTGGTATCAGAGCCTGGCGTTAATTCATTTGGAGACTTAACTCTGACATATCTATATGGTAAAATGTCTGATAGTTGATTTGGAGGAAATTAGGATAGGTGGTCTAATTAGGTGTTTCTCTGATCAAAATAGGTAGAGATGCCTCCGCGTTGTGAAAGAGGTAGGGGTAGACTACCATTGCCCCATCGCACTGGGCCGAATGCTATTCCAATAGCCGGGTACGACCATGACATTGCTTCGGGGAGTGGTGAGAATGTTCATCTGGCCGAAAGTCGAACGACGGTGGAGAATGTTGCAGAGCATACTCTGCCAGCACAGACTCTGCTAGTTGTAAATACTCCACCAATGGGAAGTGCTCCTGGCATTGAACAAAATGCGGGACACAATTCATAGTTGATAAAAACTATGGTCAACACTATGCCATGGTTGCTGTTCGACGTCCCGAAGGTTTTAAGGAATTTGTCCGACTTCGACCACCGATTTTCCATGGCTAGCATGACCCAATGGAGGCTAAAAAGTGGTTAACGCAGATAGAGAAAGTGCTACAAAGAGTCACGTGCACCGCGAAGGAAAAAGTAAGTTGGGGAGCGTATAAACTAGAAAGTGAAACAGAGCCATGGTGGCAGTCTGTCGAAAGAACAAGGATGCCCGGAGTACCATGGACATGGGCAGAGTTCACCGAGGCATTTAACGAAAAATATTTTCCAGCGCCCGAGTGATATAAACTCGAAGTACAGTTTGCAACCTTAGTACAAGGTCAGATGACGGTTAGAGAATATGAGACAGAATTCACACGTCTCTCTCATTTTGCACCTTTGTTGGTCGCCACCGAGTTGATGAAAACACAAAAGTTTGAGCGAGGTTTGAAAGCCTTGATCAAGGAATGCATTTCACTGTTTCAGGCCACGACCTATGCCAATGTGATGAAATTAGCTTTGATAGCGGAAACCGATGTGGATACTATGTTCAAAAGGAGAGAAGAAAAATAGAAAGCCAGAAAAGCTCCATCTCTGTCCTATAGTGTCGGTCAAATTAGCAAGCGATCGCGATTCCAATGACAAGCAGCATTTCCACCAGCTGCAGGAGCTTATGTATGGCCATATGGTTCATCGACATTTCCATTACCACCACGGATTCCACTTGTTCAGAATCAATCCTTTTCACCAGCGGCTAGAAGTACATCTAGGTTTTCTCAAGTACAACCGACAGGTTCTCGCATGGGATCTTATATGGCTTCATCAGTGGCCTCCAAAGAAATTTCTGGGAAATGTGGGAAAGGCACACAAAATCGATGAGTGCCGTAAAGCTTCTGGTGCATGTTTTTGATGTGACAAGATGGGACACCGGATCAGAGAATGTCCAAAAAAGGTCAGAATAACAACGACAAGATCAGTGTTACGATTGGCACGACCTACGATACAAGGTCGAGCTTATGCTATCACTGCAAAGGATGAACGCACTAGTAATGACATCATTCAAGGTATGTTGGCTCATTACATATCTACGTTAATAATTATTATATATTATTATTTTTAGATAGAGAAAGTGCATCTAGTAAACTATAAATACTATAATAGAAATTGTTAGATTTATATATTATTAGTTTTGAATACGTAAAAATAATCTAGCTAACACTAGATAGTATGCTTTAGGTATTCTGCAATTATATCCAAAAGGTGCTTATTTATGTTATGACGCAGGAGTCTTGATAGATCCCGGATCTACACACTCGTTTGTTACACCCCAGTTTGCTAAAAAATTAAAGAAGTTGGGAGGTATCCTAGAGCCTCTTGACTTTATTCTCGATGTAACACTTCCGACTGGACAGTTTCTCATAACTGATATGGTATATCGATCAGTTATCATTTGGATCAAGGACTACTGGGGATATGAAGCAATAGCCGACTTGATCTTACTACCGATTCAAGGATATGACGTTATCCTTGGCATAGATTGGTTGTTAAATCACCATGCGAATGTTGATTTTCGACGAAAGATTGTCTCTTTTCGACCACAAAGGAAGAAATCAGCTAAATTCTATGGGGTACTGTTGAGAACTGGAAAATACCATTTTTCACCCCTTAATCTGGGCCTTGATAGACCCTTGAGAGAACTAAATAAGTATTTTAAGTGCCTATGTTGCAGCTAACAATAAAGACATGCTTAACCATTAAAGCAGCTCAAAAGTGCCAAAAAGATGACAATCCATGTCAGTCCAAAGGAAGGAAGTGAAGAAACAACCTCATCAGTTGTGGAAAGGTCTAAATAGAAGAGGCAAAGACCTGTAAGAGAAGCAGGGAACATTTCGAACAGAGAAATGCACTACAGAGTTCTTTTCGCAAAGAACTTGCACTTTTCGTAAAGAACCTTGAACTTTGCGAAAAGAAGAAAACACTCCTCGAAAAGAAGATTAAACTTTGCGAACAGAGCTTCAGAAGTCATTGAACTTTGCGAAAAGGCCCCTAAACTCTGCGAAAAGGACTAAAACTCCAGGTGTAGCTTTCGAAGAGCATCTGAACTCCTCGAAAAGAAGATTGAACTTTGCGAAAAGAAGAGAAGACCAATTCGAACAAGAACTGAAACCCCACGAAAAGATCTCCTGAAGCCAAAATGCTTTGCGAAGAGAGCTTCTGGAGCCAAACTACTTTCTTGAAAAAGCCCTTAAACTATGCGAAATGGCATTACGGGATTTGCGGCTCGTCCAGAAGGTATTTCAGAAACTTTGCATGCGCCCCAATGCAATCAAAAGACCGGGAACATTCGGAAGGTTCCAATCAAGATCCGAAGGCATATTCCAACCCATGTGGCGCCCAAAGTTAAATTACAGCGGAACTTCCGAAACTCAAGCAATTTCAAACCCATAACAGAATTGATGCTTACGGCACCGATTGGCGAACGGATCGAGCATTTCCATTGGCCAAAACAGATCTGGATCCCGTGCTCAACCCTCATTGGGCAATCCGGATCTAAAGCATTCTGATTGGTCAATCCGACCATGCGCAGGATGGAGGAAAAAGTATAAATAGAAGCCATTAGCCCAAATTGGGTATCCAGTTTTAGAGTTTTCATCTCTGTTTCCCTCATTCGGTCGGATAGCTTATCCAGAACCCCTGTAATCCTTCTTGTAGTTTACCTTTGAGAGCCATTGTGAGTGATTTGTACTTCAAGTTCGGATTCAAGGCGTAAGTCCGAGGGCTCTCTAAAAGCCGTCTCAGTAATTGTAATTTTGGATTTTAAAAGGTTCTTTGTAATTTGTGTCTTCTCCATTGGAGTCATGTCGAGGGTTCCGAATGTTCACCTTAGTGCATTAGACTTCTTTAGATTCACTCATCCGCATGCAACTTCCTTAATTCATCACCCCCATGCGAATTAGCGTTGGTAACCTAATTCTAGCATTTACAAGTGATGTCCATGTTACGAACTAAAGAATAGGCCACAACTATTGGATGATCTGTGACCATTTAAGTGGGACATCATAGCCATAAGTCTAAACCTATTCCTTAATTCGGTTTATTTCTCTTACATCTGTGTCTTTGGTAGCGGATGAAGATTGAATCTGCTCTGTTGAACTCTGATTCTCCATTAAAATTCGAGGCTAAAGTACATGAAGCTATTATTTACGCATTTGTCTTATTTTAAACATCTCCCCAACTCGGATCTGGATCATGTAGTTAGTTCTTTTCTTTATTTGCTTATAGTTAAATGTGACACAATCCAACACTCTCTTTTATCTATTCTTTTTTAGATAATTATAGAGCGGATCTCGTAGCATCGATCCGAGGTTTATCTCTCGTTTAGACAAAATTCTGTGGACGATCTTGAAATACTTACTTTTAAAACTTGCTACAATTGGCCCCGATCTTGCGGGCCGATGTTAGCCAATGTCTTGATATCCCTTTCATAAGTTAACATCCATATAACCTAGCATTCTTTAATTCTTTAATTTTGATTCATAATGCACACAATTATGGCACACTTGGAGCGACATCAAGTTTTTGGCGCGTTCTTAGAATAGATTTTAAAATTGGTAGACCTAAGTTTTTCTATTTTGTAGATTTGATTTTTATTTTAATTTTGCTTTAAACAGCACTTTGCATTCCAAGTGCTTGATTAAATGTCTCTGATTTTGTATAGAAACACATTTCTTTCTTCTTGAAATTTTTATTTTTATTTTTACGAGTTTTATTCTTTGCCTTCTAGTTATTTGAATAAATCTTGCTGCCACTCTTTTGTCTTTTTGTCAAATTTGGGCGTGCTTTGAGTTTTTCTTTTATTTTGTCAATACTTGAATAAGGTCTACGCTTTTGGATGTTTTGCGGATCTGGGCAGTAGTCAACAAGAACATCTGGACCAAAAGGAGCAGATCTGCTTGAGTTTGCATCCTTCTCCTTTGTATTCATTTTCTATTTTTAAATTCTTGAGAACCAACAATTCTTGTGTTTAATGTTTGTTTTGATTATAATTTCTGTCTTTTAGGCATCTTGATTTTTATTTTTTACAAAACCAAATACAAAATAAAAGAAGTTTGAAAACACAAATAGAAAATCTCTGAGTTGTTTCTCATTATTTTCAGTTGATAGTAAATAAGGGCTCTTGTTGAGCGGGCTGATCAAAACAAGTAAAAAATAATAATAATAAAAAATAGAAAATTATAAAAACAATATAGATATCTTAGGATGTGTTTTCTCCATTTGCATCCACTTTTCCCATCTGAACCTGCTGAGATCAGTTTTTTTTTTTTTTAGGAATCATGTAGGATAATGAGTAGTGAATCATAGGTTGTTTTGAATATTCAATGGACCCACTGATTTTATTTTCCTTCGAGATTTCTTCATCATAAAGGGTCTCGGTGTGTGAACCCCTGTTTTTAATATGTGCTCCCATGCTTCATTATTTTTTTTTTCATACATCATCAACAAAGGGTCAATCTTATGAATCTTGCTTTTCCTTTGTATTCTGCTAATCATTTTATAATCACTTAGATTCATAAGTATCTCAGCTTTTGGGTTTGTTTCTTTGGGCTTAGGATACATCATTTGGCATTAGATTTTCTTTTAGGAATTTTAGTTTCAAATTCTGTTTTTAGATCATTGATTTTTTCTTTCTTAGGTTAATGTGTCCTCGTTTCTTGATTTTCGTCATTTTTTACGTGAGTATAGTTAGTTTATAACTTTGTTTTCCTATTTTGCATTCACAAATTCAGTTTTGTATCAACACTTTTCTTTTTCTTTTTAACTTTGTATTCATCCCTTACCTTGCTTTTACTATTTCTCTTATTAGCATTAGTTTCCTTTCATTTGCATAGTAATCCTTCTATTTGTTAGATTTTATTTAGCGTTCTAGCATTGTTTTGTTGATTTTTCTTGCATTTGTATATCCTGTTTCCATTTCCTTGCTCATATCTTGAGTTTTACATTTTTATTTTACTGCGCATATAGTTTAGATTTTTACATTCTTAGTTTTTCTTTCTTCTTTTACCTACCTACTTGCCCATTGTCTAGAACATTGAGGACAATGTTCATCTTAGGTTTGGGGTATGGCGGGTATGCCAATGAAATAAGTTAATGCTTGATGCGACTTATGACCGTAGAATTTTGAAAATGAAGTAATTTCACTTGTTTTGAAAAATGAGGAAGTTAAAACTTTTTAAAATTGATTTCTAGTGTAATTCTAATACTTTCATGAAGTGAAGGTCAGAAAATTTCTAAAAAAAAAATAAAAAATTGATGTTTTAGTAAACATAAAATGAGAGAAAAGCAGATGATATACCTCGAATTTGATAGAAAACCACACCCGGTGAGATTTGGACTGAAATGTATTCTTTGGAGGTATAAATTGGCGCTTTTTACGCTCTAGGGACTATTTGAACACTTGTTTTCACTAGAAGTTACACATATCCAAGTTAAAATATCTTGTGAATCATGATATTAAAGACATGATGTAAGGCCTCCTTTTGGGACAGTTTGAACTTCAAAAACCCAACCTTTTCAAAGCGCCCTTGATACACCAATTGAGCTTTATAAATCCAAGATTTCTTTGAAACCTCATCAACCTCATTTAGCCTAACCCTCACTCGAGAATTAGGAAGGTAAAGGAAAGAAAAGTGAAGAAAGGTGAGTTGGGTAACAGTTTGGAAAAAAAAAATAATTGAAGGCAATGCTGTATCAGCAGAAGAAATGTGGCATCCCAGTCAATGTTGCTTTGTAAAGACAAAAAAAAAAAAAGAAAAGCAGGAGGCAATTCATTGGAAGTTTGAAAAGAAAGAGAAAAGATGGCCACTTTGGCTCAAAAATTCAAAGAAGAAGATGAAATTGTCAATTGAAGAAGGTGTGTCTATCACCTCCTTACCTTGACTTCTCAATTTTGAACTCCATTCCACCCTTTATTCTTGATAAATTTCACCCATAAGCCACATTACAACCCAAGTTAAAGTCCTTATCGATCAATGATGGATTGAGTGTCACATGGAGATAAGGATTTGTGTAATCTATGGTGAAAAAAGTAGTAAATTCGTAATCGAAAAGCAATGCCTATGCTCACCTTACAATCCTATTTGAGGACTGTAATTGCTCTTGAGTGTGAAATAGTGCAACCCTCATATTTACATGGTGAGTGAAAACCCCGTGAGAGTTGAGTTTGAAATCAAATTATTTGGGGTAACATCAAAACTGAATTCTCAAATAGAAGGCAAGCTTTTCATTAATTTTCTTGTAAAAACTTTTGACACCAACCGAGTGAATGGTAAAGGAATTCTGAGAATTTTAGTTTTGAACGATGTTTTCTTAAAATCTTCTTACAACTTTGACCGATGCAGATGTGAATAACTGATTCGATAAAAGTTTGCTTTAATGAATCGCATTGATCTTAAGCGATTTATTGGAGAAGTTTGTGGGTACCTTCAGAAAACCCTCGAGACTTCACTCCTCCACTAGGGATCACCTGGGTTTAAAAGGCTTGTTGCATATGCTAAATGCAAATCGTGTTCTCAAAAAATGGCTTTTCATTCTATTTTTAAATTTTGTCTTTGCTCAGAGACTAGCAAAGCGTAGATTTGGGGGTGTGTTGAGAACTGGAAAATACCATTTTTCACCCCTTAATCTGGGCCTTGCTAGACCCTTGTGAGAACTAAATACGTATTTTTAGTGCCTATGTTGCGCCTAACAATAAAGACATGCTTAACCATAAAAGCTCAAAAGTGCCAAAAGATGACAATCCATGTCAGTCCAAAAGAAGGAAGTGAAGAAACAACCTCATCAGCTGTGGAAAGGTCTAAATAGAAGAGGCAAAGACCTGTAAGAGAAGCAGGGAACATTTCGAACAGAGAAATGCACTACAGAGTTCTTTTCGCAAAGAACTTGCACTTTTCGTAAAGAAACTTGAACTTTACGAAAAGAAGAAAACACTCCTCGAAAAGAAGATTAAACTTTGCGAACAGAGCTTCAGAAGTCATTGAACTTTGCGAAAAGGCCCCTAAACTCTGCGAAAAGGACTAAAACTCCAGGTGTAGCTTTCGAAGAGCATCTGAACTCCTCGAAAAGAAGATTGAACTTTGCGAAAAGAAGAGAAGACCAATTCAAACAAGAACTGAAACCCCACGAAAAGATCTCCTGAAGCCAAAATGCTTTGCGAAGAGAGCTTCTGGAGCCAAACTACTTTGCGAAAAAGCCCTTAAACTATGCGAAATGGCATTACGGGATTTCCGTCCAAGGGTATTCGAAACTTTGCACGTGCCCCAATGCAATCAAAAGACCAGGGAACATTCGGAAGGTTCCAATCAAGATCGAAGGCATATTCCAACCCATGTGAGCGCCCAAAGTTAAATTACAGCGGGAACTTCCGGAAGCTCAAGCAATTTCAAACCCATATGTAATTGATGCTTCGCACGATTGGCGAACCAGATCGAGCATTTCCATTGGCCAAAACAGACCTGGATCCTCGTGCTCAACCCCCATTGGGCAATTCAGATCTAAAGCATTCCTGATTGGTCAATCCAGCCATGCGCAGGATGGAGGAAAAAGTATAAATAGAGAAGCCATTCGCCCAAATTGGGTATCCAGTTTTAGAGTTTTCATCTCTGTTTCCCTCATTCGGTCGGATAGCTTATCTGAACCCCTGTAATCCCTTCTTGTAGTTTACCTTTGAGAGCCATTGTGAGTGATTTGTACTTCCAAGTTCGGATTCAAGATGTAAGTCCGAGGGCTCTCTAAGAAGCCGTGCTCAGAATTGTAATTTTGGATTTTAAAAGGTTGTAATTTGTGTCTTCTCCATTGGAGTCATGTCGAGGGTTACGAATGTTCACCTTAGTGCATTAGACTTCTTTAGATTCACTCATCCGCATGCAACTTCCTTACCCCTATGCAAATTAGCGTTGGTAACCTAATTCTAGCGATTTACATGATGTTCATGTTACGAACTAAAGAATAGGCCACAACTATTGGATGATCTGTGACCATTTAAGGGACAGATCATAGCCATAAGTCTAAACCTATTCCTTAATTCGGATTTATTTCTCTTACATCTGTGCTGGTAGCCAGATGAAGATTGAATCTGCTCTGTTGAACTACAGATTCTCCATTAAAATTCAGAGGCTAAAGTACATGAAGCTATTATTTCTGCATTTGTCTTATTTTAAACATCTCCCCAACTCGGATCTGGATCATGTAGTTAGTTCTTTTCTTTATTTGCTTATAGTTAAACATGACAAATTCAACCTCCCATCTTATGTGCTTTGTAGATAGGATCAGAGGCCAGATCTGGTAGCTCAGATCTGGAGGTTTATCTTAAATTTTAAATCAATTCCCTGTGGACGATCTTTTACTCACTTACATTTAAAACTTGCTACAATTGGCCCTGATCTTGCAGGCTAATTCTCTTCTAACTGTGCTGATATTTCTTTATTTGTTTATATAGTCTAGAGACACTGTAATTTGGCAGCTATAAAACTGTTTTCAAAACTCACATAAATCAAGCACACTTAGAAGTAACAACAGGTACCATCAACAAATCTATCTTTGATATCTGTAATTCAAAAATGATGATTACTTGATGATGGTGCTCAGGGGTATATTGCTTTCGTGCAAAGTAAAGATCGATAAGTGAAGACACTTTCACTTTCAGATGTACCAATTGCCTGTGAATTCCCTGATGTATTCCCTTATGTGTTGCCAGGCTTACCTCTTGACAGGGAAGTGGAGTTTGCCATTGAGTTAGCTCTAGGTACCGATCCAGTATCGAAAGCACTGTATAGAATGGCACCGACGGAGTTGAAAGAACTCAAGGAGCAATTGCAAGAGCTTCTTGATAAAGGTTTTATCAGACCGAGTGTGCCCATGGGGCGCACCAGTGTTTGCAAAAAAGGACGGTTCAAAGAGCCTCTGCATTGATTATCGCTAATTCAATAAACTGACGATCAAGAATAGATATCCGCTTCCTCGAATCGACGATCTCTTTGATCAGTTACAAGGAGCGTGGTTCTTTTCAAAAATTAACCTACAATCAAGTTATCAACAGATGAAGGTGAAAGCTGAAGATATTTTGAAGACAACTTTCTGAACACGCTAAGGTCACTTCGAGTTTCTAGTCATGCCCTTCGGGTTGACCAACACACCTGCTGCATATATGGACTTGATGAATTGAGTCTTCAAGCCTTATCTTGATCAGTGTATCGTAGTGTTCATCGACAATATACTCATTTATTCCAAGACAAAGATAGATCATGAAGATCATCTACGTCTGGCATTACAAACATTGAGAGATTCACAGTTGTATGCTAAATTCAATAAATGCGACTTCTGGTTGAATCAAGTCAGTTTTCTGGGTCATATTATCTCTGAAGTAGGTATTACAGTTGATCCTGCAAAGATTGAAGTTGTAGTACAGTGGAAGCAGCCACAGACAGTAACCGAGATCCAAAGTTTTCTTGGTCTCGCAGGTTATTACAGACATTTTGTTGAAGGGTTTTCATGACTTATTGGACCACTCACATAGCTCACTCGAAAGAATGCTAAATTCGAGTGGACAGAGACTTGCGAACAGGGTTTCCAAGAATTAAAAAGGAGACTCACTTTCGCACCTATTTTAGCCTAACCATCTGACAGTGGTGGTTTCATTGTCTTCAGTGATGCGTCATACAGTAGGTTAGGTTACGTTTTTAATCAATGGGAATGTGTAATTGCGGTTCCCGTCAATTGAAAGATCACGAGGAGAACTATCCCACTCATGACCTAGAACTAGCAGCAGTTATTTTCACATTAAAAATCTGGAGACACTATCTGTACGGTGAAACCTTCGAGATTTTCATCGATCACAAGAGTCTTAAATATCTCTTCACCCAGAAAGAGTTAAATTTGAGACAGAGAAGGTGGATGGAATTCTTGAAAGACTATGACTGTTCTATTCAGTACCATCCGGTAAAGCCAATGTTATAGCTGATTCGCTTAGTCGCAAATCATCCGCTCAATTATCTCATCTTGTGACATGATTTCAAAGATGGAAACTACTCAATGGAATTGTATCATCAAGTGCCACTCTGCGAGCAACGTCAACTGGAGGTTTACTTGCTACAGTAATGATCCGATCTCCACTATTTGATAGGATTACAGAGCTCCAGATGTTAGATGCAGAGCTTATTTCCATCCGATAGGGGGTACAAAGTGGGCTACAACCAGAGTTCTCTATCAAGGACGATGGGTCCTTATTATTTCGAGGGCGAGTATGCGTACCTGATGATCAGGCCTTATGTCAAGAAATTCTTGAAGAAGCACATAAGTCAGCCTATGTTATTCATCCTGGCAACACAAAGATGTACCAGGATTTAAAGAAGACGTTCTGGTGGAATGGTCTAAAATGTGACGTAGCAGAATATGTTGCAAAGTGTTTGACCTGTTAACAAGTAAAGGTCGAGCACAAACACCTTGCTGGTTTGTTGCAGCCACTGCCTATTCCAGAGTGGAAATGGGAAAATATTTCCATGGATTTTATTCTCGGTTTGCCCCGTACTCAGAAGGGTTACAATACGATTTGGATAATTGTTGATCGTCTCACCAAATCAGCGCATTTCTTACCCTATAGTACACGATATACAGTGTCGAAATTGGCTGAAATATATCTGCGAGAGATTGTACAATTCCATGGAATACCCGTCAGTATTGTGACAGATCGCGACCCTTTATATACCTCACAATTTTGGCAGAGTTTCCAAGAAGGTATGGGTTCCATGTCAGACTTTAATACAACATTTCATCCTCAGACCGACGGGCAGACGGAGAGGGTAAATCAAGTGATTGAAGATATGCTAAAGGCCTGTATGCTAGATTTTCAAGGATCATGGGATAAATACTTACCCCTGATTGATACAATAGCAGCTTCCAGTCAAGCATCGGTATGGCACCATTCGAGGCACTATATGGCCGCCGATGTAAATCTTTGATTAACTGGGAAGAAGCTAGAGAGCGTTTGATTTTAGGCCCTGATTTGATCGAAAGCACATATGCAGTTGTTCATGTTATTCGGGAACGACTAAAAAGTGCTCAGAGTCGACAGAAGAGTTACGCCGATCTTAAAAGAATGAGTGTTGATTTTCAGGTAATATCTTACACTAATAAGTCTTTTCCAAATTTACTAAAATTATAGTATCAATCTGATTGAATGGTATACAGATTGGTGAGCACGTCTTTATTAAAATCTCTCCGACAAAAGGCGTGATGCGATTTAGAAAATGCGGCAAGTTGAGTCCCCGTTATGTAGGACCATTTCCCATATTAGGCAGAGTAGGAGAGGTCGCGTATCGACTCGCGTTACCTCCGCACCTAACAGACATCAATGACGTATTTCACGTATCGATGCTGAGAAAGTATGTCAGCGATCCAACACATGTGCTGGATTATCAACCGTTGGACATCCAGGAAGATTTAACGGCGATCGAAGAACCAGGTCAGATTTTAGACTGCAGAGATCAAATTTTGAGAACAAAGCGAATTCCACTCGTTTTGATCCAATGGAAGAATCATGGGTCGCATGAAGTGACCTGGGAGCGCGAATCCGATATTCGTGCTCAGTACCCTCGATTATTTACATAGGGTACGTACTTAATTTTCACTTACAAATTCATTACAGTTGGTCACATGAATGTTGCTAAGAAATAAAATGTTTCATTTATCATTTTTAATGTTTTATTGACGCACCCTACAACGGTATACAAAGAACCACAGTCCATGTACTATATCAGTAGCATTTTCTAGACATTGATATCAGTTTATAAAATAACCTAGTTATATTTTGCACATTCAAATACAAGTCACAAAATTAAAGTTTTGAGAATGTTAAAAATAATTTGAATAATAAATAATAAAATTACAAAAATTATGAAGCAATGACACTTAAATCGGAAGACATCCCAGCATATTGCCACATGTCCCAAGTGAAAAATACAAGGCCATCTATGGGCGGAGATAATACTTTTCCACAAAATGCACTATAGGATGGAGCTAAAATTCATCAAAATAAAATTTTTTAACCTAGCAATCTACATCAAAAAAGTCAATAATTATTTTTATACAAACCCTATATAGGATAAGAACACCCAGGTACGAAAATAGTTTATACAAAACTTAAGGGGCCTCGAAATATGGGAAAATCAAAACTAGATTTCCTTGCCGCGAAAAGGAATAGTGCTGGCCAGGCAAGCCTTTATAGTTGTCGCGACAACTTTGTGGAGATGTTGTGGGTCCGAAACCCATTTTCAGTTAGTACTGTTGTTTCTGCTGCAAGGGTTTTGTTCTTAAACTCTCCAAACTCATGTACCAAGCTCTTGTACCTGCATGCACTCCTCTAGATTCAGTTAAATCCAGTTGCATGCCACTTATTTTCGCTTGACAACTCTCAATTTCCTACTCTTTCACCCATTCTAGCAGATTTGGTGTTTTGTAAGGTAAAAATCAGAACTCTAGCTCCATTGGTTCTCTTCTTATCTTTTTGATTATCAAAATGCCTCCTAAAAAGACTGGAGTCTCTAAACCTCCAAAGGCCTCAGCTCAAGCAAAGGGCAAGGGCCCTGCTCCTTCAAATGAATCGATTGATCTACCCGTGGAGCACGAACAGCCCATCCCATGGTGGGCTACGAAGGCGATGGAACCCGAGTGCATCATTGATGATCACTTACTGGCACCGAACGACCAGACTACATGGTCTATTCAGTATATAGAACAGGCGCGGTTAGACGCCTTATATCAACCATTCCATACCCAATTTTATACGCGTCTCGTCCGTCTCTTTTATCAAAATCTTAAAGTACCCCCAACAGTCGGTCAGCTAGAGATCGAAATTGATAATAGGAAATTTTATTTTAATCTACAACACGTAGCCAAAGCTATGGATTGTAGTTCTAATTTTGACATCAGTCTAGGATTGCAAATGCCAAGACAGAGGGATGTGAAGTTCCATCACATCACCACTAAAATGACTGATGGGCAGACCTCTTCTGCTCACAGCCTGGCAGTCCATTGTAGCCAACTACCATAGAAAATGTGGTTTTTAGATTGTGTGTTTCGCTACAATTTGTAACCAATGCACCATGAGAGAGAGCGCAGAGATACGCTCTTACAGGCTCTCTTTGTGGTTTATGAAAATCGATGGTTAAATGTCCCGAGGGTAGTATGGGAAGGCATTAAATATGCCAACATTCATTTACAAAGCACTATCTCGAACCCCATGCCATCCTGTCCCTATCCTCGCCTGATTTCTCGCCTTTTAGAAGGCTATTTTGATAGTGTGAATGAAACCTCGTATCAAGTCCCGTTGGGTGAAGAGGTCTGCATTGATAATATGTGGGTCTTTAGCCCAGCCATCTGGAGAAATGTCTGTCAAAGGTCCTCTCACACGGTGAGCAACCGCCAAGCCAAACAAATCCGTCATCCTCCCCAATCTCAACAAGAAATACCTGTAGCTCCAACCCATGACATTCCTATTCCCCCTCAACCACAAACCGAATCAGTTCCTCCGACACAAGGAACATATGCTAATGCTGATTTGGTCCTGCTCATGCGTGAAAACCATGTGCAAACTCTCCCCCAATTCGATAATTTGTATCGAAACCATTATATGCTCCATCAACGCATAGATTATATTGAAGAAGCAACCAACATAATGATGGAGCATACATTCTAAACCGTTGTAAACCCTTACATTGGGCGGGCACGCAATTATGTCTCCCAATATACTCGCAATGCAGCGTTACTGGTCCCAGAGTTTTAGCAAGACTTTCAACAACAAGAAGCTGGTCCTTCCTCTGCTGAACAACAACAGCCAAGCCCCCAACCCGATAAAATATAACCTCACAAACTCGTAGTTTATATAGTACAATTTATTTTTTTCATCAACTTGAATTCATCTCTAATAAGATTGCTTATATATGACAAATTGAATAGTATATACCTCATATCAATGATTGCTAATTAACGATTATTGTTGTTTTGATATTTGAGGTTCTATCTGTTTTGTTAGATTGTGAATTGTCCATTAAAGATTCTACTGTCTGCTACCTTACTTTATATAATCCTAGTGGTCATGTGCCACATGTAGTAGGCATGAAACAATTGATAAATGTTGTTATTACTAAACTTGCAGTTCTATCTATTAGAAGAAGATTTTGATTTCAGTTCTATCTGGTTGATTTTGATCTTGTCTTGTGCTAAAATTTTGTTCGTAAGCACCACATGTAGTGTAGGCATTCCTGCATTGATATTCGCTATGGCGGCATTTATATGCTACCCATCGTTGTCTCGATTTATTTTCGAGGACGAAAATTCCTTAAATAGGGGAGAATGTAATGATCCCCAGATTTAGCACAGCAGTGATGAGAGTTCGGTCAGGTCATGTGTATGTTTCCACCACGAGCCCTAGGAACCTCACTAAGTTAGCCATTAAATTTGTGCAAAGTGTGAGGCCTTAATATTTGACTCCAAACTAGACACAGGTGTGTTAAAAGTAAAGAAATATCCACACAACATCATCTGAAAAGATATCTTTAAGTTAAACCAAGTTTGTCTATAACCCAACACTTAGCTTTTCAAATAAACCAAATGTCTTTAATTAACTTATATCTAAGTGTGGCTATATGGGCCTTGCATGACAAACAAAACCCAGCTAACATATACACTAAATCACTCTATATGCCATACATCCTATCCCAGCTTGGACTTTCGTTGATGAGGTACACTCACCAACTACGTGCTAGCTTTATACAAAGTATTAGCCTTACAAGCATTAAAACCCTGTTTTTTTTATTTATATACAAGAAGTTTTAACATATCGACTAAAACCCTATTTTAAGTTATATACAGGAGAGTTACTTGTTTTGTTTTTTTCTGCAATACACTACCTATGTATTGGTAACTTACATGGTAATTTAATTAAAAGTAGCTTATAAGCTACTTGCATGGGAGATTTATTACACGACTCGATGAGTCATGTTAGGTGTTCACGCACGCAAGGTGCAGCTCGAGTGGTATAAGGTAGAAGAACCATCTTCTTCTTCCTCCTCCGACCTACTCCCTTACTCCCTTAGTAAACCTTTGGTACACATCCGGAAGCGTGATCCTTCGACCGTGAGTTCACAAAGTGACCGGCCATTGAACACTGATAATCTTTATTTCAACAAGCTTCGCCTACCTCCGCAATTGAAAACGCACTAGGAAGACAAGAGGTTACTCCACGGTTGGTACCACCATTGAAAAAGCAAGTCTATCAACAGGTACACAAACAAATGTATCAGAATTATAGAGTACTCGATCTGTGGTGTTGAGCGTTTACGATGGCATCGACAGCACAGATGGGAGTTTCACAAGGGATATAGCATGCTGAAATCCTTTATTCATGCACTCCGGATTCTTCATTTTCTGTGAATGGAAAAAAGTATATAATTATATATATATATATATATAAATGCTATAACTTTTGTATATGTACACACACACACACACACACACATATATATATATATATATCTAAATAAGGAACAGCAAGTCACCAAAAGAAAAGATGCCATGAAGACAACCTCGGCAAGCCAAAAATACACAGGCTTGCCGCGACAACCTTATAGGGTTGCTGCGGCAAGATGGCTTGCTGAAGAGCTTGCCGCGGCAACCTTCAACAGCAAGGGTCGGGCTGTGTTCTTTATGCATTCTCGAATCTTGGAATCCCTTTGGAGTTTAAATGATTATAACCTTGGATTTTAGATAAAACATGAGTCAAATTGTTATCTACCTAACACGAGTCCATTTGTTAACTTCATATGTGCATGCATCTACACCTATGTTAGGTGCAACATGGAGCATATATCTAGTCCACGCAATTTTGGACAAGGGTGATGGTCTCTGACACATGCGCTCCCATCTGATCGAATCAAATCAAGTAGGGAATATATGTTGTGAGTTTATATTTGCATAAGAATGTCGCTAATTTCTCATAGAGACTTTGATAAATATTCAATATGCATTGATAAGCATAGTAACAGTAAATCTAATTTTTGACTTGACCTGATGAACCTGATCAGATAAGAAATAAATGGACTCGAGTAGCCAGTAATTCGATGAAAAAAAATATATATATATAAATAACATCTATGGGCACATGGTAGCTTTGACCACCTAATCAGTAAAATTGATATTTCTAGTCTATAACAATAAATCAGTTTTGTAAATCCATGCTAGTATATAATTATAGCAGTTTAGTACCATTCAACATAAAAACATATATGGAACTACATCTTGAGCTTGAGTATTCCACGTTGTTCATTATTTATATCCTGGCATTTGCGATATCTGTTGTACGTGTTTACTCTCTTTTAAATTAAGTGATCCTGCTAACTCGGGAGCTTGACAAGTGATCGCGCTAACTCGGGAGCTTGAGTTATTCTGGTCCAAGTGATCCCGCTAACTCGGGAGCTTGACTTCTCCTAGTCCAAGTGATCCCGCTAACTCGAGAGCTTGACAAGTGATCCCGCTAACTCGGGAGCTTGACCTTGTTGTTCTCCTGTTTTAGCCTGCATGTATCTTTGGTTTCAGTTTGTTTCTCATACCTGTTACATCATGCATAAATTCAGCATCTCAGTATATTATTCATAGTTTTATTCTATTTATGCTTCTCTATGAGAAAGTGATAAACTGTCACTGTATAATAACAATGTAATATTCTCTACTGAGCTTTGATGATAGCTCATTCCATGACTTAAATGTCTTAGCTGCAGAGCTTGATCCAGAGCACGTTGCAAATCCCACCTACGTGTCCGATGAGGAAGAAGGGGAAGAAGAAGACGATGACGAAGATGAGGAAGACGACTTCCCAGAAGAGTTCTTCTGAAAATAGGTTTGTCGATGGGAGAGGAGAGAGGGGGAAAAGAAAGAGAGATAAATTTTTAGACATGTATAAATGATATATGGTAGTTTCAGATAGATGTTGGTGGGATGTATAGGTTTTCTTTCCACCGTTTAGATGACGGGTGGCCGTCATCGGTTGAAAGCTATACATCCGATCTTCTGTTATGTTTATATTGTTGCTAGTTTCCATCAGTTATTTCCCATATTACCTATTGTCAGAGTTAACACATTGCTTCCGCAATTGCGTCATGTTAAAAGAAAGAAATAACCCCTTGATGAAAGGATCATGTCAGGTGATCCGATGGCGCGACCTTTCCCAGTATAGAGACGGGGAAACGTCAGGCTGTCGCAGGTGGTATCAGAGCCAGGCGTTAAGTCATTTAGAGACTTAACTCTGACATATCTATATGGTAAAATGTCTGATAGTTGATTTGGAGGAAATTAGGATAGGTGGTCTAATTAAGTGCTTCTCTGATCAAAATAGGTAGAGATGCCTCTGCGTCGTGGAAGAGGTAGGGGTAGACCACCGTTGCCCCATCGCATTGGGCCGAATGCTATTCCAGATAGTCGGGTACGACCATGACATTGGTTCAGGGAGTGGTGAGAATGTCCATCTAGCCGAATGTCGAATGACGAAGGAGAATGTTGCAGAGCATACTCTGCCAGCACAGACTTCGCCAGTTGTAAATACTCCACCGATGGGAAGTGCTCCTGGCGTTGAACAAAATGCGGGACACAATCCGCAGTTGATAGAAACTATGGTCAACACTATGGCCATGCTTGCTGTTCGACGTCCCGAAGGTTTTACGGAGTTTGTCCGACTTTGACCACGGAGTTTCCATGGTCAACATGACCCAATGGAGGCTGAAAAGTGGTTAACGCAGATAGAGAAAATGTTGCAAAGAGTCACATGCACCAAGGAGGAAAAAGTATGTTGGGCAGCATATAAACTGGAAAGTGAAGCAGAGCCATGGTGGCAGTCTGTCGAAAGAACAAGGATGCTCGGAGTACCATGGACATGGGCAGAGTTCACCAAGGCATTTAATGAAAAATATTTCCCAGCGCCCAAGAGATATAAACTCGAAGTACAGTTTGCAACCTTAGTACAAGGTCAGATGACGGTTAGAGAATGAGGCAGAATTCACACGTCTCTCTCATTTTGCACCTTTATTGGTTGCCATCGAGTTGATGAAAACACAAAAGTTTGAGCGAGGTTTGAAACCCTTGATTAAGGAACGCATTTCATTGTTTCAGGCCACGACCTATGCCAATGTGATGAAATTAGCCTTGATAGCGGAAACCGATGTGGATATTATGTTTCAAAGGAGAGAAGAAAAATAGAAGGCCAGAAAAGCTCCATCTCAGTCCTATAGTGTTGATCAAATTAGCAAGCGACCGCGATTCCAATGACAAGCAGCATTTCCACCAGCTGCAGGAGCTTATGTACGACCATATGGTTCATCGACATTTCCATCACCACCACAGAATTCACGTGTTCAGAATCAATCCTTTTCACCAGCGGCTAGAAGTACATCTGGGTTTTCTCAAGCACGGCCGACAGGTTCTCGCACGGGATCTTATACGGCTTCATCAGTGGCCTCTAAAGAAATTTGTGGGAAATGTGGGAAGGCACACAAAACCGATGAGTGCCGTAAAGCTTCTGGTGCATGTTTTTGATGTGGTAAGATGGGACACCGAATCAGAGAATGCCCGAAAACGGTTAGAATAACAACAAAGGTAGGACCAGTGTTATGATCGGCACGGCCTACGGTACAAAGCCGAGCTTATGCTGTCACTGCAAAGGATGCACACACCAGTAATGACATCATTCAAGATATGTTGTTTCATTAGATATCTACGTTAATAATTGTTATATATTATTTTTTTTAGATAGAGAAAGTGGATCTAGTAAACTATAAATACTATAGTAGAAATTGTTAGATTTATATATTATTAGTTTTGAATACGTAAAAGTAATCTAGCTAACACTAGATAGTATGCTTTAGGTATTCTGCAATTATATCTAAAAGGTGCTTATTTATGTTATGATGCACGAGTCTGGATAGATCCTGGATCTACACACTCATTTGTTACACCCCAGTTTGCTGAAAAATTGAAGAAGTTGGGAGGTATCCCAGAGCCTCTTAACTTTATTCTCGATGTAACACTTCCGATTGGACAGTTTCTCACAACTGATATGGTACATCAATCGATTATCATTTGGATCAAGGACTACTGGGGATATGACGTAGTAGCTGACTTGATCTTACTACCGATGCAAGGATATGACGTTATCCTTGGCATGGATTGGTTGTTCAATCACCATGTGAATGTTGACTGTCGACGGAAGATTATCTCTTTTTGACCACAAAGGAAGAAATCAGCTAAATTCTATGGGGTACCGTCAACAAATCTATCTTTGATATTTGCAATTCGAGCACGACGATTACTTGATGATGGTGCTCAGGGGTATATTGCTTTTGTGTAAAGTAAAGATCGAGAAGTGAAGACACTTTCACTTTCAGATGTACCAATTGTGTGTGAATTCTTTGATGTATTCCCTGATGAGTTGCCAGGCTTGCCTCCTGACAGGGAAGTGGAGTTTTCCATTGAGTTAGCTTCGGGTACCGATCTAGTATCGAAAGCACCGTATAGAATGGCATTGGCAGAGTTGAAAGAACTCAAAGAGCAATTGCAAGAGCTTCTTGATAAAGGTTTTATCAGACCGAATGTCTCCATGGGGCGCATCGGTGTTGTTTGTGAAAAAGAAGGACGGTTCAATGCGCCTCTGCATTGATTATTGCCAACTCAATAAACTGACGATCAAGAATAGATATCCGCTTCCTCGAATCGACAATCTCTTTGATCAGTTACAAGGAGCGTGGTTCTTTTTAAAAATTGACCTACGATCGAGTTATCACTAGATGAAGGTGAAAGGTGAAGATATTTCGAAAACAACTTTCCGAACACGCTACAGTCACTATGAGTTTCTAGTCATGCCCTTCGGGTTGACCAACGCACCTGCTACATTTATGGACTTGATGAATCGAGTCTTCAAGCCTTATCTTGATCAGTGTATCATAGTATTCATCGACGATATACTCATTTATTCAAAGACAAAGACAGATCATGAAGATCATCTACGTCTGGCATTACAAACATTGAGAGAGTCACAGTTGTATGCTAAATTTTGGAAATGCGACTTCTAGTTGAATCAAGTCAGTTTTCTGGGTCATATTATCTCTGAAACAGGTATTACAGTTGATCCTGCAAAGATTGAAGCTGTAGTACAGTGGAAGCAGCCATAGACAGTAACCGATATCCGAAGTTTTCTTGGTCTTGCAGGTTATTGCCGACGTTTTGGTGAAGGGTTTTCATGACTTGCTGGACCACTCACACAACTCACTCGAAAGAATGCTAAATTCGAGTGGACTCAGACTTGCGAACAGGGTTTCCAAAAATTCAAAAGGAGACTCACTTCCGCACCTGTTCTAGCCTTACCATCTAGCAGTGGTGGTTTCGTTGTCTTCAGTGATGCGTCATACAGTGGGTTAGGTTGCATTTTGAATCAATGGGAATGTGTAATTGTGTACGGTTCCCGTCAGTTGAAAGATCACGAGGAGAACTATCCCACTCATGACCTAGAACTAGCAGCAGCTATTTTCACATTAAAAATTTGGAGACACTATCTGTACGGTGAAACCTTTGAGATTTTCACCGATCACAAGAGTCTTAAATATCTCTTCACCCAGAAAGAGTTAAATTTGAGACAGAGAAGGTCAATGGAATTTTTGAAAGACTATGACTGTTCTATTCAGTACCATCCTGGTAAAGCCAATGTTGTAGCTGATGCGCTTAGTCGCAAATCATCCGCTCAATTATCTCATCATGTGACACGATTACAAAGATGGAAACTACTCAATGACATTGTATCATCGAGTGCCACACTGCGAGCAACGTCAACCGGAGGTTTACTTGCTACAGTAATGATTCGAGCTCCACTATTTGATAGGATCAGAGAGCTCTAGATGTTAGATGCAGAGCTTATTTCCATCCGACAGGGGGTACAAAGTGGGCTACAGCCAGAATTCTCGATCAAGGGCGATGGGTCCTTATTATTTCGAGGGCGAGTATGCGTACCTGATGATCACGCCTTATGTCAGGAAATTCTTGAAGAAGCACATAAGTTAGCCTATGTTATTCATCCTGACAGCACAAAGATGTACCAGGATTTAAAGAAGACGTTTTGGTGGAACGATCTAAAACGCGACGTAGCAGAATATGTTGCAAAGTGTTTGACTTGTCATCAAGTAAAGGTCGAGCACAAACACCCTGCTGGTCTGTTGTAGCCACTGCCTATTCCGGAGTGGAAATGGGAAAATATTTCCATGGATTTTATTCTCGGTTTGCCCCGTACTCAGAAGGGTTACAATACGATTTGGGTAATTGTTGATCGTCTCACCAAATCAGCGCATTTCTTACCCTATAGTACGTGATATACAGCGTCGAAATTGGCTGAAATATATCTGCGAGAGATTGTACGATTACATGGAATACCCATCAGTATTGTGTCAGATCGCGACCCTTTATATACCTCGCGAATTTGTCAGAGTTTCCAAGAAGGTATGGGTTCCATGTTAGACTTCAGTACTGCATTTCATCCTTAGACGGACGGGCAGACAGAGAGGATAAATCAAGTGATTGAAGATATGCTAAGGACCTGTATGCTAGATTTTCAAGGATCATGGGATAAACACTTACCCCTAATCGAATTTGCATACAATAGCAGCTTCCAGTCAAGCATCGGTATGGCACCATTCGAGGCACTATATGGCCGCCTATGTAAATCTCCGATTAACTGGGAAGAAGCTGGAGAGCATTTGATTTTAGGCCCTGATTTGATCGAAAGCACAAATTCAGTTGTTCATGTTATTCGGGAACGACTAAAAAGTGCTCAGAGTCAACAGAAGAGTTACGCCGATCTTAAAAGAACGAGTGTTGATTTTCAGGTAATATCTTATACTAATAAGTCTTTTCCAAATTTACTAAAATTATAGTATCAATCTAATTGAATGGTATACAGATTGGCGAGCACGTCTTTATTAAAATCTCTCCGACAAAAGGCGTGATGCGATTTGGAAAACGAGGCAAGTTGAGTCCTCGTTATGTAGGACCATTCCCCATATTAGGCAGAGTAGGAGAGGTCGCGTATCGACTCGCGTTACCTCCGCACCTAACAGACATCAATGACGTATTTCACGTATCGATGCTGAGAAAGTATGTCAGCGATCCAACACATGTGCTAGATTATCAACCGTTGGACATCCAGGAAGATTTAACGGCGACCGAAGAACCAGGTCAAATTTTAGACTACAGAGATCAAATTTTGAGAACAAAGCGAATTCTACTCGTTTTGATCCAATGGAAGAATCATGGGTCGCATGAAGCGACCTGGGAGCGCGAAGCCGATATTCGTGCTCAGTACCCTCTATTATTTACATAGGGTACGTACTTAATTTTCACTTACAAATTCATTACAGTTGGTCACATGAATGTTGCTAAGAAATAAAATGTTTCATTTATCATTTTTAATGTTTTATTGACGCACCCTACAACGGTATACAAAGAACCACAGTCCATGTACTATATCAATAGCATTTTCTAGACATTGATATCAGTTTATAAAATAACCTAGTTATATTTCGCACATTCAAATACAAGTCACAAAATTAAAGTTTTGAGAATGTTAAAAATAATTTGAATAATAAATAATAAAATTACAAAAATTATGAAGCAATGACACTTAAATCGGAAGACATCCCAGCATATTGCCACATGTCCCAAGTGAAAAATACAAGGCCATCTATGGGTGGAGAGTTACTTGTGCAAAGTGTGAGGCCTTAATATTTGAATCCAAACTAGACACAAGTGTATTAAAAGTAAAGAAATATCCACACAATATCATCTGAAAAGATATCTTTAAGTTAAACCAAGTTTGTCTACAACCCAACACTTAGCTTTTCAAATAAACCAAATGTCTTTAATTAGTTTATATCTAAGTGTGGCTATATGGGCCTTGCATGAGAAACAAAACCCAACTAACATATACACTAAATCACTCTATATGCCATACATCCTATCCCAGCTTGAACTGTCGTTGAGGAGGTACAATCACCAACTACGCGCTGGCTTTATAAAAAGTATTAGGCTTACAAGCATTAAAACCCTGTTTTTTTTATTTATATACAAGAAGTTTTAACTTATCCACTAAAACCTTGTTTTAAGTTATATACAGGAGAGTTACTTGCTTTGTTTTTTTCTGTAATACACTACCTATGTATTGGTAACTTACATGGTAGTTTAATTACAAGTAGCTTGTAAGCTACTTGCATGGGAGATTTATTACACGACTCGATGAGTCATGTTCGGTGCTCATGCACGCAAGGTGCAGCTTGAGTGGTATAAGGTAGAAGAACCACCTTCTTCTTCCTCCTCCGACCTACTCCCTTACTCCCTTAGTAAACCTTTGGTACACATCTGGACGCGTGATCCTTCGACCGTGAGTTCACAAGGTGACTTGCCATTGAACACTGATAATCTTTGTTTCAACAAGCTTCGCCTACCTCCGCAGTTGAAAACGCACTAGGCAGACAAGAGGTTACTCCACGGTTGGTACCACCATTTAAAAAGTAAGTCTATCAACAAGTACTCAATCAAATGTATCAGAATTATAGAGTACTCGATCTGTGGTGTCGAGCGTTTACGATCACATCGGCGGCACAGATGGGAGTTACACAAGGGATATAGCATGCTGAAATCCTTTATTCATGCACTCCGGATTCTTCATTTTCTGTGAATGCAAAAAAGTATATAATTATATATATATATATATATATATATATATATATATATATATATATATATATATATATAAAGGCTACAACTTTTGTATATGTACACACACATATATATATATATATATATATATATATATCGAAATAAGGAACAGCAAGTCACCAAAAGAAAAGAGGCCATGAAGACAACCTCGGCAAGCCAAAAATACATAGGCTTGCCGCCGCAACCTTATAGGCGGCAACATGGCCTGCTGAAGAGCTTGTCGCGGCAACCGTATAGGGTTGCCGCGGCAACCTTCAACAACAAGGGTTGGGCTGTATTCTTTATGCATTCTCGGATCATGGAAACCCTTAGGAGTTTAAATGATTATAACCTTTGATTTTAGATAAAACATGAGTCAAATTGTTATCTACCTAATACGAGTCCATTTGTTAACTTCATATGTGCATGCCTCTACACCTATGCTAGGTGCAACATGGAGCATATATCTAGTCCATGCAATTTTGGACAAGGGTGATGGTCTCTGACGCATGCGCTCCCATATGAACGAATCAAATCAAGTAGGGAATATATGTTGTGAGTATATATTTGCATAAGAATGTTGTTAATTTCTCATAGAGACTTTGATAAATATTCAATATGCATTGATAAGCATAGTAAGAGTAAATCTGATTTTTGACTTGATTTGATGAACCTGATCAGATAAAAAATAAATCGACTCAAGTAGCCAGTAATCTGATGAAAAAAAAAAAAAATAAATAAAATAAAATAAATATATATATATATATATATAACATCTATGGGCACATGGTAGCTTTGACCACCTAATCAGTAAAATTGATATTTCTAGTCTATAACAATAAATCAGTTTTGTAAATTCATGCTAGTATATAATTATAGCAGTTTAGTACCATTCAGCATAAAAACATATATGGAACTACATTTTGAGCGAGTATTCCACATTGTTCATTATTTATATCCTGGCATTTGCGATATCTGTTATACGTTGTTACTATGTTTTAAATCAAGTGATTCCGCTAACTCGGGAGCTTGACAAGTGATCCCGCTAACTCGGGAGCTTGAGTTATTCTAGTCCAAGTGATCCCATTAACACGGGAGCTTGAATTCTCCTAGTCTAAGTGATCCCGCTAACTCGGGAGCTTGACAAGTGATCTCGCTAACTCGGGAGCTTGACCTTGTTTTTCACCTGTTTTCGCCTGCATGTATCTTTGGTTTTAGTTTGTTTCTCATACCTGTTACATCATGTATAAATTTAGCATCTCAGCATATTATTCATATTTTTATTCTATATATGCTTCTCTATGAGAAAGTGATAAACTGTCAATGTATAATAACAATGTAATATTCTCTTCTGAGCTTTGATGATAGCTCATTCCACAACTTAAATGTCTTAGCTACAGAGCCTGATTCGGAGCACATTGCAGATCCCACCTACGTGCCCGACGAGGAAGAAGGGGAAGAAGACGACGATGACGACTTCCCAGAAGAGTTCTTCCCAAAATAGGTTTGTCGATGGGAGAGGAGAGAGGGGGAAAAGAAAGAGATAAATTTTTAGACATGTATAAAAGATATATGGTAGTTTCAGATAGATGTTGATGGGATGTATAGGTTTTCTTTCCACTGCTTAGATGACGGGTGGCCGTCATCGGTGGAAAGCTATACATCTGATCTTTTGTTATGTTTATATTGTTGCTAGTTTTCATCAGTTATTTGCCATATTACCTATTGTCAGAGTTAACACATTACTTCCACAATTGCGTCATGTTAAAAGAAAGAAATAACCCCTTGATGAAAGCAAAGATAGAGCCTTTCTAGAAGCGGGGCTATCACAAAAATATTTTGAGATTTTTGGCTTTTTGGCTCTGGTTTAATAAAAGATGGCCTTCGGTTATTTTTACTATTTACTAATATGAATGTCTTGTTGCTTTGATATATCTAATAGACAGTTCTAAATGAATAAATTATCATAATCATAGAATATATTGATTCAAAGTAGACAGTTCTAACCAAATAAATTATCATAATCGTAGAATATATTGATTCTAAGTTTAGCATTATGAGATTTCAGATAGTAAAGAAGTTTAAGAAAATTTAAGCATGATTAAAAACAATCTCTCTTTCTCTCAGAGTAAAGAGGAATAGACTCTATAGCTCACTAGTTATATGATTTTGAAACTATAATCTAAAATATTTTACAGTTCAGATCAATCGTATAGTTTCAAACATTTTTTGATACAGTATTTTAGAGATGCTTTAGTTTAAATTGTAACTATTTTTATTTTTATTTTTGAACTACTACTATGATGGTTTGATAAGAAATTTGAATTTTTATATTTTTCATAATTTGCATATGATGATTAAATTTGAAAAAAAAAATAACTAAATTAAACTACCAAAAAGTAAACTAAACTAACAAAAGTTTCTATCCCCCCCAAACTTAAATAGGACAATGTCCTCATTGTGTAAAATAGGGGACATGCAAGAAAAGGTTACCTATTTTATTTACTGCTATTTTAGTAACTGGGTGTGCAACCATGGGAATTTTGATGATCCCGTCGCGACGATGCGCTCACTAACAAAATATTTAGAGTCGCCACCAAGAGATTTTGGTGTCTCAAGAAACCTAGATCTTTTTTATAAGTACCAAAGTATCACAAATATGACTCTGAATCCGGTCTACGCCAAAGGCTCTTGGGTAGGGGCTTCGGTTATTGATTGGGAAGGTGTTAGGCACCCAATCAACCCGCTTAATGCGATCTCTACTAATGGCCAAAACAAAAATAATATAAAAGAAAAGAAAAAGGTTTCCTCTTGCCCAAAGGGGCTTAAAATCCTATTTGTGCCTCTCCGTTCCTACCAAAAATTCGATGGTGTAACAGCACAAATGGGAGGATGGAGGAATACTCGAGAAGGTAGAGGAATAGAGGGGAGAGCCGGAGCTCTCAAGCCCTTGTTGCACCACTGTAGAGTCTTGCGTTGGCTTGCTTCGATGAGCTTTTAAAAGTTTGTATGGTATGAAATGATGTTTTAACTCCTAAGGCTTGATGTCTAAGAGGTAGAGAGGGAAGGTTAGAGGGTAACACACCTCTAACGTAGAGCTTTTGGGTAAAATGCTAAGGTCTAAAAGGATTCTAAAAGTTTTGGAATTTGTATGGGAATGGTGCACTAGAGGAGAGAGAGAGAGAAGAAATTCCTTAATCTTTTAATTAAAAAAAATTTCAAGCCATTTATAAGGGGGGTTGCCTCTCTATTTATAGGAAAAAGAGAGGTTAGGAGGGTGCTTAGAGGTAATTTAGATTGGCAATTAGGTAATAGGCCATCTAAGGTTTCCTAGGTTTTTAAAGCCTTGAAAAGTGTGAAGAGTTGCTCCAATGGTGGATGATAGGGTGGGGCTTTAAACAACTTAAGAGGTTGCACATAAATAGTAAATGGGTATAACAGAACTAGCAAAACACACCCTAAAGGTCAAGATGGTCAATAAGTCAAACCCTAATCTCAAAATTCAAGGGAAAAACTAGGAGTTACTATTCATATGCCTGGTGCAACTATTAGTTGTGCCAAGCATATTTACAGTAAAACAGTGGAGCACAGTGTCTGGAAGTTAGCTACCTGCAGGGTGGGGTCCACCTTATAGCTGGAGCAACTATTAGTTGTGCCAAATCCTTAGAGGGGGTTCAACTGATTTTACCATTCTACCCCTGGTCCTCGAAACACGATATCTTTGCGTGTACAGCTTTGATTGGGGTGATTCTTGACTCGTTGGAAAGCTGAGGACTTCTACTTTTCAATAATATGAGATTTGTTTATAGTAGAAGATCACAACTAGTCCCAGTGCACCACTCTTTATCCATTACTTGGGAAAGCTAGGTTTAGGTTCGAAATGGGTTTTGAGGGTTGGGATGGGTTTTTAAAGGTTTGTGAAGGTTCTTAAGGGATCTAGGGTGATTCCTAAGGGTTGGGGATGGCTCTTAAGGTTTTGAAAAGGTTTCTAAGGGTTCCATACATGCCATCAAAAGCTCAAAGATGCGCCTCTCTCAAAATGTGTCTTGATCGGGCTTTGGGCAAAATTTGGGTGTCTATAGATGCCTCTCTTTAGTATTCGATCACTAATGATCGAATGCTAAAGAAAAGAGATATCCAAAGAGGCCAAAGGCATTAATGACGGGTTCACTGCATTCAGAACAAACTTCAAACATCAGTTGAGTAACATGGTGAGAAAATGAAAGCCCTATATATTGGGAAAAAATGATCGTTTCTCAAGGTAATCTGTCCCCAAGTGCTTAGCGACATTACAAGGCATGACCGAGGTAGAAAATGAGTTGCGAAAGCCCAATAGCTGGGAAAATGGTAATTTCTCAAGATGTTTTGAAGGAGTTTGATGTTCAAGGTTCATTCTGAATACAACAGTTTCGTAAGTAAGGAGGGTGATCAACCCACATTCAAAGATAGGCGTAACACAAGTACGCAAGGCTCCACAGTTTGTGTCTAATCATATGAGGCGTTGACTGCTCCATCTGACTGGTCACAGGTGCCCCTGCTTGGAGCAGGGCTCGAGGTCTTTGGGTGAACCCATTGATCCTGAAGTTTATTTAGCACGACTACCTGAGCAGAGCGAACAGATGTCACAACGCTCTTTGGGAGTATGCATTGCTTTTCCAGCATGCCTCGGATCATCGTGACCCAGAGTATCCAACGTCAAATGACATAGAACATATTCAATCAAAATCGGGTGCCCCTCGAAGGGGTCATCCAATCCTGATCTTTGGCGACAATGATCTTACAAATCACTTAACTATACATAAATATGCACCCATTAGGGGTGATAAGCAATAAAAGCGATAGAAGTCCCGACCCAGATCTCGTCCGGGTATAATTTACAAGAACAAACGACCATCTTATGGATACCCAGATGCATGACATACACTTTACAGGGATATTATGCCAATACTAATTTTAAGCCTATGGAAATAAGGGAAATGAGCCCTTCTGCATGCATGTTTACACATAGTTTGATTGACATGTAGTTTCATTTTTAGCAGGTTGGTTTTAACCAATAATTGACCTTTTTCATAACAGAGTTATCCGAACCTCAAACCCCATAGGGCGCATGGTCGGACAACATAGACCTAGAGTCCACACCTTCGAAATAGCTCATGATGAATCTAAAGTTCGACACTCACGTTCCTAAAAATCCAAAGATAAAGCGTTTAGCTCGAAGATTTAGCAGTGGAGTTGAACAGATCGAAACATTGATCGCTTGATCAGGATTGACACCGTTGCTCCTGATTTGAAGTAGGATCCAAAAATCCAAGGCGCACCATAGATTTTAGGAAATTGATTTAGCACAGCTGCATTGCCGATAAAATATTGACCTTTTACCACATCGGAACACGCATGTAGGTAGTTGTGCATCTAATTGTATGAGGCATTGACCACCTCATCTAACTGGTCACGGGTGCCCCTGTTTGAAGCAGGATTTGAGGTCTTTAGGCAAACCCATTGATCCCGAAGTTTTTTTAGCACAACTACTTGAGTGGAGCGAATAGATGTTGCAATGCTTTTTGGGAGTACATGTTGCTTTTTCAAAACATATAATTTTGTTATTTTATGTGGGAAATTTTTGACCTTTTTTGTGTTTATCATTTTATGTGATTTTTAGATTTTGAGTTATCATTTTCTGTGATTTTTTGGAGTTTAAGTTATCATTTCTTGTGATTCTATCACTTTATTACTTCCATTATTTTATGCAAATTATTTTTGGGATTTTCTTTATCTTTTTTTGTGGATTTTTAGATTTTTCAGTTATTATTTTATGTGATTTTTTCTTGTTTTAAGCTATCATTTTATGCGATTTTTTTGGTTTTTTAGAACTATTATTTTATGTGAATTATTCTATCATTATTACATCATTTTATGTGAATTATTTTTGGTATTTTATGTGGGATATTTTATCATTTTTTTTAACCTTTTCATGTTTTTCTGTGTAGGATCGGGATGCCTATTGATCTTGATCCATTTTATTCTAGCACGGTTTCCCGAGCAAGTCGAATGAGGATCGACATGTCGTTTAGTGGCACGTGCATTGGCTGGGAGTAATCAAAACGAAGAGAAAGGGGGTACCGGGTTATGTAGGTGACCCGTACTAGGCCCAAAACCCAACCTGTTAGTGGCTGGCGCAACTATTAGTTGCGCCAAGCAAAAGTGGGGGTCAAAATAGCCTGGCACAACTAATAGTTGTGCCAAGCATGGCTGGGTTTTGAATTCAAAATGCCCGAGTTCGGGCACCAAGGGCATATTTTCAAAAATATTTTCTCCCCCTCTCTTCAAACCGAAAACCAGCCTCCTCTAGGGTTCCTTTACATCGCCTCTATGCATACCTCATTGCCGGCATTTTTTTGCGCCGATTGATCATCTGCACCATGCTAGATTAAAGACCCTGAGCATCCATCTTCAAATAAAACTGAACAGATCCGGCCAAAATTGGGTGCCTACTGAAGGAGGCACTCAATCTTGGTCTCCATCAACGATGATCTTATTATCAAATAATTATGCAAAAACATGCACTCATCAGGGGTAGATAAAATAAAGGGGAATGGAAGTCCTGACTCAAAATCCGTTCGGGTATAATTTACTAGAACAAACGACCATCCAACGGATACTGAGACGCAAGGCGTACACTTTACAGGGATACCATACAAATACAGGTTTTAACCTGCACCCTAAAATGAGCCCTTCAGAATACATATTTGAAAATAGTCATTCGATAGGTAATTTCCTTTTTGATAGGTTGGTTTTAACCAACAATTAACATTCCTTTGAGGAATGTGAAGCTTAAGACACTTAAGTTCACATGAATCCAAAAACAGAGCGTTTATCGCAAAGATTTAGTAGTGGAGTTGACCCGATCGAAACATTGACTGTTTGAGCAGGATTGACACCGTTGCTCCTACTTTAAAGTAGGATTTGAAGATCCAAGGCAAACCTTAAACTCAGGACGTTGATTTAGTCTAGTTGCCCTGCTAATAAAATATTGACATTTTACCGCATCGAAATACGCATGTGCGTAGCTGTGCGTGGGGAAGTACCACAAAAGTATGGCTATCTTTTTTCTTCTTTTTTAAAAAAAAATAATTTTCTTCTCTTCCTTTTTAAATAGACTGGACGTTGGTGGTGAGATGCTTCATCTGATATGTCAATCGTCGAGAGGTTGCTTCCTTCGAGGCTTTGGACCTATTGATGTTCTTGCACATCTTGAGAAAACGTTAGTCCCTTTTTTTCCTTGACTGGGTTCCAATTTTTCACAGCATACTTTCTTCCTTGAGGGATTTTACTGTACATGTCCCATGATTATTTTATTTATTATTTTTTTTTCAGGCAATCTCTTTTTGAGGTTTTGCTTTTCCAATTTTTTCTGATTTTGATGGTAACTTTAATTCCCTTTTTTTGTATATGTACACATTTTTTTGGGGGAAGGGATTTATTGAAAGAAAGGCCCAGGCTCAAATGGGGTAGCAAAGGATATCATTATTTTTATGGATGCTTTTTGGCTACTGTGCTTAGAATGATGGCCTCTTTTTGGTGGTTCTTAAGCAGTCACACCTCTGTTTCACTAATACTTACCTTATCGCGATAGACTAAGAGTAGAACCGTCGGACGTATCCAACATTGATGGGCTCAGGAAGATGATCTCCGCCCATTGTAGCGAGGCAGATGGCGTATCATGGTAGCACTTCTCGGATGACATAATGTCCTTCCCAGTTCGACTTGAACTTCCCTCTCGGATCTGCGTGGAGGGATGGGAAGATTTTCAACATAGTGTCTCTTACCTTCAAATCTCGACCGCGGACATGTTTATTATATGCGCGTGCGATTCACCCCTGGTAAACTTGAGTATGACACAAGGCTAGGAGTATTTTTTCGTCTAGTAGATTCAATTGTTCGAAGTAGGATCTTTCTCTCTCTGCATCGGGTAAGCCTGATTCTATGTGGATTCAGAGTGAGGGTACTTCAACCTCTACTGGTAGGACGACCTCGATTCCATACACAAGGGAGAATGGTGTTGCTCCTGTAGCAGTACAGATCAATATTTTGTAGGCCCACAAAGTAAATGGCAATATTTTACTCCAATCTCGGTAAGTGATGACCATTTTCTTGAGGATGTGGACAACCATCTTGTTCGCAGCCTCCAGAGCTTCATTAGTTTGAGGCCGATAAGGTGACGAGCGATGGTGCTTGATCTTGTATTGCTCGTAGAAGGCTCAAATGAGCTTATTCAAAAAGCTTGTGCCGCTGTCCATGATAATATCCTTGGGTACTCAAAGTCGGCACACAATATTGTTTTGACAAACTTTTCGACGTAATTGGCCATGATGTTGGCATATGACACCGCTTCTACCCACTTGGTAAAGTATTCATTGGCGATGAAGATGAATCGATGTCCGTTTGATGCTTTCAGATTAATCATTTTGACGACGTCAAGGCCTCATGTAGCAAATGGCCAAGGAGTGGTCATGCAGTGAAGATCGATGGCAGGAGCGTGTATCAGACTAGAGTGTTCCTGACACTTGTAGCATTTCTCAACATGTTTGCAGCAATCCAATTCCATAGTGGTCCAAAGTATCCCTGTCGTAGATTTTTCTTAGCTAGCATGTGACCGCTGACTTGGGCACCGCATACTCCCTTATAGATCTCCTTCATAATATTGATCGCCTCACTTTTTGTAAGGCACCTGAGAAAAACATTATTGTAAGATCGCTTGTAAAGTCATTCCCCACAAATGACATAGCCTGCCGCTAAACGTTGAATGGCTCGTTGATCCATCTTGGACATACCCTCAGGGAAAGTTAGTGTCTCGAGGAAATTCTTGATATCTAAGAACCATGGTGGCTCATCATCAGGCTTTGTAGGTTCCTCAATCTGTAGGCAGAAGGCCAGCTCATTCCTTTGCTCGATCATGATCGACTTCATGTCAGCACCATACGGGATTTCAATCATTGATGCCAAAGTGGCTAATGCATCAGCAAAGCGATTCCTTATTCGGGGGACATATGACAATGTCATGTCCTCAAAATAAACTATTAGATCCTCGAGGTGCTCATGATAAGGGATCAGTTTCCTGCCTTTTGTTTTCCAATCTCCGTTCATCTGGCATATGATCAACTATGAATTGCCAAATACTCGGAGGTGAATTATGTTTAGATCGAGAGCCACCTACAAACCAGTGGCACAAGCTTCGTACTCGGCCATGTTGTTAGTGAAAGGGAAGTTAAGCTTGATAAAGATTGGTATATGTGATCCTTTCGATGAAATCAGAATGGCGCTAACTCTCTGACCTTTGGCATTGGCTGCCCTGTCAAAGTGTATTACCCAAGATTCCTCTGCTTCCTCAGTATCATCCTCTATCATGAACAGGATGTCCTCATCGGGGAACTCAGTTCTCAAGGGTTCATAATCTTGTAAAGGATTATCAGCAAGATGATCAGCGAGTGCTTGCCCCTTGATTGACTTCTGAGTGACATACGTGATGTCAAACATAGACAATAAAAGTTGCCATCGTACAGTTCATCTCGTGAGAGCCGACTTCTTGAACAGGTATTTCAACGGGTCCATTCGGGCCAAAAGTAGAACGGCTTGGGATAGCAAGTAATGGCGGAGCCTCTGAGTAGCCCATATAAGAGCCAGGCATGCTTTCTCTAAATGAGAGTAGGGCGTCTCATAATCAGTAAACTTTTTACTCAGATAGTAGATGGCCTGCTCTCTTCTTCCCGTCTCATCATGCTGGCCTAAGACACATCCCATCGAAACTTCTGTCGTGGAGAGATACATCAAGGTGGTCTCCCCAGCTCAGGTGGTACCAAAACAGGTGGGTTAAGGAGGTAGCTTTCGATTTTATCGAATGCTGCCTGACAATCATCATTCCATTCAACAGGCGAATTCTTCCTTAGTAGCTTGAAGATCGATGTGCAGATTGGAGTTAGCTGTGCAATGAATCGAGTGATATATTGCATTCTGCCCAAGAACCCCCTAACCTCTTTCTTGGTAGATGGTGGCAGCATTTTGGTGATTGCTTTAACTTTGACTGGATCGACCTCGATCCCTCTCTTGCTAACGATGAATCCCAACAATTTTCTAGACATAGCACCAAATGCACACTTCTGTGGATTCAAATAGAACCGATACTTTTTCAACCTCTCAAACAACTTCTAAAGGTTTACCAAGTGATCGCTTTGCTCTGCTAACATAGCTATCATATCATTGACATATACTTCAATTTCTTGATGCATCATGTCATGAAACAGTGTGGTCATAGCTCTTTGGTACGCTGCACCGACATTCTTCAACAAAAATGGCATGACTCGGTAGTAAAAGGTCCCCTAGGGAGTGATGAATACCGTCTTCTCTCGATCTGCCTCTGCCATTTTAATCTGATTGTCTCCCGTGCTTAGCAATGTTATCGACCAAGATGTCGATATGCGATAATGGAAAATCATCTTTCGGGCTTGCCTTGTTCAAATTGCAAATATTGATACAGATGCAGACCTTTCCATCGTTCTTCGGCACCGACACAATATTGTCTAGCCACTGCGGGTATTTGGATACCTTGAGAAATGCCGCATTATACTGCTTGATGACCTTATCTTTGACTTTCAACATCCACTCAGGTCGGAGATGCCTCAGCTTCTGCTTAACCGACTTCATATCAAGGTAGAGAGGTAACTCATGCTTGACCAAATTAGTGTCCAGACTAGGCATGTCCTTGTACGACCAGGCAAAAATATCTTGGTATGACTGAAGGAAGTCGATCATGCTTTTTCTTTTTTTGAGAGATAGCGACATTCCGATTTTAATAATTCAGGGAATTTCCTCAGTCCCCAGATTAATGTCCTCGGTTTCTTTGACAATGGGGGTAGGGCCATGCTCAAATTTAGTAAACCGGTCAAGGAGCTCATTGGGGAGCTCCTCCGAAGGGATATCCTTGTCCAGACTCGTAATACCTACCTCTTCTTGTATTTCTATAAGAAAGGGGTCGATTTTACGTGGGACGGGTATTTCGATTAAGGCATCTTTTTATGAGATTTTATTTGGAATTTTAAATAACAATATTTTTCAGCTTTATATTTTTTCAATGTTTTTAGGATTTTTATTTTCTTAAGAGACGGACCCTTGGAAGCACGAGTCTATGTATATACAAGGTATTGCCTGCCAAGGGCTTATCTCACTTTTAATAGGTTATTATTTTTTGGGAAACGGGTGCCAAATGTTAGGCCACTCCCCGATTCCAGGGTTTGGAGTAAAGATGCCCAGTTGCGTACCTGAGAGGCTGCTCCTTTACCTATTTGGATGGAGGGTGTTGACTTATATGACTCTGAAGAGTCAGCCTCCATCATGTTGATCTCCATTTCGTCTGAGATGATATCCTCAAATGTTAGCATAGTTTTGTGATGATTCACCACAGGGGGAGTTTGTTCAAGTATGGACTATCGTTCCTCAAAGAGGGATAACGTGGCCAAGTCTATCTCGAGGCTGGGAAGGGTGATGTGGGGATTGGTGGGGTGAACCGGTGTTGTAGGCTTGTGTGGGGTTAATCGAGTTACCCCATTCCAGTCAATTTTTACAACCCCGACGCTCACGAATGAACCTCTGATATGAGGCCTAGGACGGGGTTCCTCCTCTATGTGGATCCCCCTAGCTTTTGCCATTGCCCTTGCATGAGCTTTCTCCTTAGCCTCTTGCACTTCTTCTTCCGTGGGCTTGTAACCTAACCCAAATTTGACTTTTTAACCGCCCTTAGCTATGACGGGCTCCTTTCTACCTTGTAATCTGGGCCCAAGTCCCCTTCCTTTTTGATAGCCCCATTTTTGGAGCATGGCCACTACTGCAGCCATTCTACCTCCGGTTCTTGGAATGATGCCCTCGATGGGCTCCGGGAGTATTGCCGACACCTCATACTCAAAACTGTGGAGGTAGACATCCTCAGCGGTGTGCGGCACATCCACCACTTAGGGTTTCTCGATGTTGTTGGTGGCTTTTTCTTTCTCACTGTGCCCGTCACCAATGATGGTGATGATCTTGTGCCCAGACACAAACTTAAGCTTTTGGTGCAGCGCCGACGGTATTGCTCTGACCTTATGAAGCCATGGGCGCCCTAACAACAGATTAAATGAGGATTTGTTGTCCATCACTTGAAACAAGATGGAGAAGGTCATTGGCCCAATCAATAGCTCAAGGTCAAATTCTCCCATTATCTCTCTTCGTATGTTATCGAAGCGTCTGGCACTAGTTCTTGTGGGTCTCAGCATGCAAGGATCTACCCCAATCTTGGTGGCGATTCTCAGTGAGCATATATTTAACACAAACCCATTATCGATTAAAACCAAGGGGATTATCGTATTTCTAAACTCAACAGTAATATTTAGGGATTTAGAGTGACTACTCCCTTCATCAAGTAAATTGGCATCCAAAAATGAAGTGGCATTTGGAGCCATAACTTGACCAATTATTTGCCCGACTTCATTTTGGCTAACTTGAAGTGATACATGCACATTTTTTAACATCCCCATTAATGCTTGAAAATAGAGCGGGGACGTCATTAATAGATCCCATACAGTAATATGGGTAGGCATTCTTCTCAGCTGAGTCTCCAGTATATGTTCTCGACTCATTTTCTCAAAAGGATTCACGGTGCTATCTTTCTTTCCCTTTGGTTGGGCTTGTGCTGCTGCAGGTGCTTCTGCTACTTCGAAATCTTCCCAGATCAGGTAACAAAATCCATTGCCCCTTCTCTGTTGCTGCCAATATTGATATCTATATGTTCATAACTCAGCGGGACCTGATGAGGATCATAGCTTGGTCTCGAGATCTAAAATGGTATAGCCGCTGGTATTGGATGCACTTGCATTGCGGGCTCAGGAGTGAGCAACACTTGATTTACTTCGGTGATAGCTGGTTGGGTGGCGAAATTGAGCCAAATGGGGGTGGTGAAGCTTGAGGGGGGTGGCACTAGGGGAAAAGGGGTAAGAATAGGCCATTGGTAGCTGATAGGTGTTGGCGGGGGATTGGAGGCATGATGGGCTATTGGGTAATTGACGGGGGTGGTGGTGTATGGTTGATATGTATTTATATACACATAATTGACAAGAGTGGGTGATGGAAAATAAACCCTAAGATCTAAGGGTTCAACTTATGGTGCTTGGTTGGGGAAATAATCTGATAAATTTAGGGGTTCAATCACCCCAATATTCCTTTCTTCATAATTTCTCGGCAATGGTGCCACATAGCTCTCTCGATCACTGATGTAATCCGACAGATCAAATTTAAATTCCTCCTCCCATATTTTTATCATCTCGATGGTGAGTCTGGGTCCTACTCCGGTAGGATATAGGGGTAATGGCACCTGATGAATGTTTGCTTGCTGGTTTACTTGAGAAGGTGCCGGTGGAATGATTTTCTCAGCATCGATCAAATCTTGGATCACGTGCTTTAATGGGAAGTAGCAATCAGTCAGGTGACCCGAACCTTAATGAAAATTACAATGGGTGTTAGGGTCATAATTCTTTGAGATTTAGTGAGGAGGTGATTGCGATTGATGTATTGTAACTAATCCCTTTTCTATTAGTAAAGGTAAAAGTACACTTAGTGATTACCCTAGGAGCATAGACACTCAGTCGTAGCAGGCTCTCCTCTACTCTGGAGTCATCTGTATTCCTTGTCCATTCCCTGCTCTCTGTATCTGCTCAGTTCTAACTGGTGCTGACGGGGCTGCTTGAAATTGGAATGGGGTTATGTTATTATTGGGCTTGGTGTTAGCAATGTTCTGGACATCGGCCCCTGTTCTCTTCTCGTTCCTTTGCTCTGAAAACTTTCTAACCCCACTGGCTCCACTTGGTACATTCTTATTCAGGTGACCTTCCTTGATGGCATCTTCATAGTGATTAGCGTTTCTCACCAGATCAGCAAAGCTGGACTGCTGCTGGTATAGTAAAAAGTCTGAGATCACTGATAGAGTATTTTTGGAAATCACCTCTATCTATTCATCATCAGGTATCTGTTGTTGCTTCTTAGTGTGCTTGATTTATGTGTGTTTTGAAAACAGGTTTGCAACTGCTAAATTATACTGAATCTAGAATATTAATAAGAATAAAGAAATATCAGCACAGGTAGAAGTGAATTAGCCTGCAAGATCAGGGCCAATTGTAGCAAGTTTTAAATGTAAGTGAGTGAAAGATCGTCCACAGAGAATTTGTCTAAAATGCAAGATAAACCTCCAGATCTGAGCTACCAAATCTGGCCTCTTATCCTATCTAGAAAGCACATAAGATGGGAGGTTGAATTTGTCACATTAACTAAATGATAAAAGTAAAAGTTAAACTAAATGATCCAGATCTGAGTTGGGGAAGCGTTTGAGGTAAACTTATACAAAAAATGGAGAAGTAATATCAAACTTTGATTTGGTCCTTGAAAACTAATGAGAATGACTGCAGCTCAACTGAGAGATGATCCAATCTTCATCTGGCTACAAGCGCAGATGTAAGAGAAATAAATCTAATTTAAGGATTAGGTTTAAGCTTATGGCTATGGTCTATCCACTTTAATGGCCAAAAACCATCCAATAGTCTTTAATCCAAAGCCTTAGTTTAGAACAAGAAGCATCACTATAAATGCCGTGAGAGATTAGGTTACCAACACTAATTCTCACAGGATTAATGAATCAAGGGAAATTGCATGAAAAACAGTAAATCTAAAGGAGTCTAATGCAATAAGGAGATCAGAGGGAACCCTTAACATGAGTCCAATTGAGAATATACGGTTTACAACAACCTGTTCGAATCCACCATTACAATTACAAAGCACAGCTTAAACAGCTCTCAGATTTGTATTCTTGAATACAACTCTCTTTTGAATTACAGAAATATCTCACAGCTCTCAATTGCAAGTCAAAGTGAAGCTATTACAGGGATTTCAGACAAACTATCTGGTTTGGAAATGAGGGAATAGGAATGAAACTCAAAATCTGGATGCCCCAATTGGGCAAATGGTTCGTCTATTTATAGTTTTCCCCAAGTCCAGCTCAGATGTGTATCAACCAATCAGAGGTGCTCAGATCTGTATTGACCAATGGTGGTCGAGCACGAGGATCCAGATCTATTCTGGCCAATCAGAATTCCTCGATCAGGTTCAGCCAATCAGGTGAAAAAGGCATCAATTCTGTTATGCATTTTGAAAATCTATTAGAGTTTATAGAAGTTCCCGCCAAGTTATTTCATCTATGGGTGCTCACGTGGGGTGGAATATGCCTTCGCTTTATGCTTAGAATCCTCTGAAATGTCCCTAGGTTTTTAAATGCATTGTCTTGAATTGCCACCGCAAAAGAGAACCTCGAAATACCTTTTCGCAAAGTTTAAGGGGCTTTTCGCAAGGTGTTGTAACTCCTGAAGCTCTTTTTCGCAAGGTTCTGGTTCTGTTCGAATTGAGTTTTCTTCTTTTCGAAAAGGTAAATCATCTCTTCGAAGAGTTCAGATGCTCTTGACTAAAGCTTGGAGTTTTATTCTTTTCACGAGTTTTAGGTTCTTTGAGCGATTCAGTTCTTTCGAAAAAGTACTCTGTAGTGCATTTTTCTGTTCGAATTGCTCCATACTTCTTTTCTGGGTTGAGACCACATCTTTGCCTCTTCAATTCGGACCTTTCAACAGCTAGTGAGGTTGTTTCTTCTTCTTCTTCCTTTGGATTGACATGGAATGCCATCTTTTTGGCACTTTTGAGCTACTTTCAAGGTTAGGCCTGCCTTTATTGTTAGCTGTAAAACAAACACTTAAAACACTTATTTAGTTCTCTCAAGGGTCTATCAAGGCCCAGATTAAGGGGTGAAAAATGGTATTTTCCAGTTCTCAACACACCCCCAAACCTAAGCTTTGCTAGTCCCTGAGCAAAGACAAAATTTTAAAAATAGAATGAAAAGCCATTTTTGTAGGGAGCATAGTTGCATTTAGTATGCAACAAGCCTTTTAAACCCCTAGGTGATCCCTAGTGGAGGAGTGAAGTCTCCTGAGGGTTTTCAGTGAAGGTACCCACAAACATCTCCAATAAATCAGTTAAGATCAATGCAGTTCTGTTAAAGCAAACTTTCATCCAATCAGATTATTCACACCTGCATCAGTCAGGTTGTAAGAAGATTTTCAAGAAAACATCAGTTCAAAACTAAAATTCTGCTTAATTCCTTTACCATTCACTCAGTTGGTGTCAAAAAGTTTTTACAAGAAAAATTAATGAAAACTTGCCTTCTATTTGAGAATTCAGTTTTGATGTTACCCCAAATAATTTGATTTCAAACTCAACTCTCACCAGGGTTTTCACTCACCATGCAAATATGAGGGTTGCACTATTTCACACAGCTCAAGAGCAATTACAGTCCTCAAATAGGATTGTAAGCAGGAGCATAGGCATTGCTTTTCAGTTCTGAATTTACTACATTTTTCACCATAGATTACACAAATCCTTATCTCCATGTGACAGCTCAATCCATCATTGATCAGTAAGGACTTTAACTTGGGTTGTAATGTGGCTTATGGGTGAAATTTATCAAGAATAAAGGGGTGGAATGGAGTTCAAAATTGAGAAGTCAGTCAAGGTAAGGAGGTGATAGACACACCTTCTTCAATTCAACACAATTTCATCTTCTTCTTTGAATTTTCAGAGCCAAAGTGGCCATCTTTTTCCTCTTTCTTTTTCAAACTTCCAATGAAATGACTTCTCCCAATTTTCTCAAATCAACATTGACTGGAATGCCCTATTTCTTCTGCTGATACGTCGTTGCCTTCAATTATTTTTCTTTTTCTTTTACCAAACTATTACCCAACTCACCTTTCTTTAGCTTTCTTTCCTTTACCTTCTGAATTCTCAGAGTGAGGGTTAGGCTAAATGAGGTTGATGAGGTTTCAAAGAAATCTTTAATTTATAAAGCTCAAATGGTGTGTATCAAGGGCAGTTTTTTTAAAAGGTGGGGCTTTTTGAAGTCCAAACTGTCCAAAAGAAGGCCCTACATCATGTCTTTAATATCATGATTGCTGTCAAACAATTTCAACTTGGATATATGTAATTTCTAGTGATAACAAGCAGGTTTAAACAGTCCCTAGAGCAGAAAAAATTGCCAATTCATACCTCCAAAGATTACGTTTTCGGTCCAAATCTCACTGGGTGTGGTTTTCTATCAAATTCCTGAGGTATATCATCACTGTTTTCTCTCTTTTTAGGTTTACTGAAACATTAATTTTCTTTTGGAAATTTTCTGACATTCATTTCATAAAAGTATTAGAATTGCAGTAGAAATTAATTTTAAAAAGTTCTAACTTCCTCATTTTTCAAAACAACAGGTGTGAAATTACTTCATTTTCAAAAGTTCTACTGATCAAAAGCTGCACCAAGCATTAAGTTACTTATTTTATTGGCATACCTGCCATACCCCCAAACCAAAGGAGAGCAGGGTCCACACTGGTCCAAAGTAGAGAAATGATATAAGCAAGAAAGAAAAATAAAACATCATGATGCCAAGAAGACAGACAGAAATGCACAGAAATTACACAAGAAGAAACAGAATGTTATATTACAAACTCATAACACAGATAAGTACAATGTGATCTAATAACTGGGGTCAAAATCTGTATCATAAGTTGGTTCAATTGGCTCAGAACTTGAGTCACTGTTAGAATCAGAACTAGAATCAGTATTGGAGTCCGGACTTGATTGAGCTTTCTCCAAGATAGTGTTTTGCAGCTCAGTGTATTCCTCTGATTTTATCTTTTTGGTGAGGCCAATGTACTTGCCAAGTCTAATGGTCTTCAGTTTTTCCTGGTCAAGCTGTGCTTGTAACATGGTCACCTTGTGCTGCTCACTCCTAACCATCTGAAAGGTTTGACCCAGCAAGTCCTTCATTTTCTCTCTCTCAAATTTCATAAATAACTCCAACTTCCGAATCTGGTTTTCATAAGGGGTTCGAATGTAGGCTTGTAAATCAGCTAACCCTTTTAGAATGTCTCTGCAGATATAGGGATTTTCTTCCATGGCTCGTCTGAGGGAGGCAAATCGGGGAAGGGGAATGGAATGGTAGGGGACCAAAGGTATCCCAGCTGTGGGAGGGGGGGAAGAAGTGTCCAAAAGGAGGACTTCAGGGTCGGTCTGAGTGGCTTGCTCAGAGAAAGTGGGGAGTGGTGAAGGGGATGCAACCAGAGGGACTTCAGGTTCAGTTTGGGTTGCATGGGTAGTAGTGGTGGGGGTGGGCAGATCAAGCAATACTACCTCTGGTTCAGTTTGGGTAGCATGGGAATCAACAGTAGGTAAAGGGGTAATGGTGGTTGTGTGTGATGTGGAGGCTAAGGAATGGAGCAGGGCATTGGTCACAGACTGGTTTTCTGTGTTGCTTTGGAGTTGGGCTTGGATGGATTGGAGGTAGGCAAGTATTTGGGTACTAGAGGCAGGTGGGGGAGAGGTGGGTATAGCAGGGATTAGCACAACCGGAGTGGAGGGTGGGGGTGCAATGGCTGTAAAGGGAGAGGTAGGTAAGTGAGTGAAATGATGAGGGTCAAGTATAGGGATAGGTTCAAGCCCCATGGTTTCAAAAATAGATCCCATTAAGGAAGAATAAGCCTCGGTAGTGAAAGGCTCAGGGTCAGGTGTATGGGATATTTCAGGTGTGTGGGCTGAATGAGCAGGTGAATTTGAGGGGCTTTGGAGCAGAGGAGTACGGGGAGATGGGGCAGTACAGTCTGCAGCTAAAACATGGTCATTGGTGGGAGAGATTGGTGGGGTGAGTATGGTTGGAGTGGTTGGTGTAGAGGGGGAATCTATAATTGGAATAATGGAGGGTATGGGGGAAGGGACAGCTGGGATAGGTGAAGTGGCAGGGGCTGGAATAGGGGAGGAGGGTGAAAGGCCAACTTCCTCAAAAATTGGTGCAGCTGAAGAGCTGGTCACCATGGGAAGGAAAGTTTCTTCAACAATGGGTGCAGCTAAAGAGCTGTTCACCACAGGGTCTGGCAGAGCTGCTTCGAGAAGTGGTGCATCTAAAGAGCTGGTCACCACAGGTTCTGTCAAAACTGGTTCTAAGGGAACTGCAGGGGCAGGTTCAGGTGCAGGTTCATTACCAGCTGCAGGAGCAGGTGCAGGTTCATCTTCTTCTCTCATTCGTCTCAACATGGCTTGGCTTGTAGTCCAAGCCTTTTTCCCAAAATTGTGAGGAGCACTGACTTCAAATGGCTCCTCATTATCAATGTCAAACTTGGCTCTGAGGAGGGTTGTGATCAATCTACCAAATGGGAGGCCAGCTAATTTCTGCTCCTTTTTCAACTTGGCACTAGTATCAGCCATGGCTTCAAAAATTAACATAGGGGCATTGAAAAACTGCCCCTTAGAAAAGTGAAAGAGTGCTTCCAAAATTGGTGTTCTCCTCTCTTGGCTGTGCCCGGTAACATAAAAACTTCCCCTCAAAATGGAGTCCATCAATAGAAATTGGGGGGCTAGGTCTCTCCTCATGATGGACTGTCCAGTGCCCACAATTCCTTGGGTCAAATGTGCAGCCATTTCTCTAAAGGAGGCTGTTTCTGGAGCAGCCAATGGACCAGCAGGATCAAATTGGAAGGGTATCCCCAAAGTATTCCCTATGTCTTCAAATGTGACCGTAAGATTGCAATCATCAATAAAGATAACCAGGGTAGGGACATCAGCATCACTTTCAGTGACCTTGATTAGGTTTTGGTACCATAACTTCACCATTCGTGGGTAAATTTTCTCTAGCAAAGGGGTAAAGATATTGCTTAGTACGACATCCCTTATGTATCTTAAAGATAACAGGCACTCCGGTTTATTGACGAAAAAAGTTTCGTCCACAATCAGCTCAGGAATTAACTTCTGAGCTTCAATGAATGGATTTGGCAGTACCAAATGTATAGGCAGAGGAGGAAGCTCAGGCTCAGGACTAGCAGCAGCAGAGATGGGTTCCTCATGTCTCACTTTCTTCCCTTTCTCTACCCTATCCGCTTTATCCATAGATAGTTTTCTTTTGGCTGAAGTTTTGGCTTTTCCCTTTGGGGTAGGTTTGCTAACTTTCTTAGCAGAGGATTTTGGGAACATGGCAGCCAATGATTTCTCTGCTTTTCCCATTCGAAATTGATGTATGAAAATGTCCACAATAGATGCTGACACAAATTGAAAATTTTCAAATGATAAACAGAGAGAATGTGCAGAGAAATACCGAGATCTAGGGTTTTTAATTAAACGAGTTGTTTGCTTGCAGAAATCCCCCAAACTAGAAGCTAAAATCCTTCTCTAAAAACCCAAATGATCGAACACAGGTGAAGAAAAATGTAGCAAGCTTCTCAAATTGCGCGAGGAAAGAACGAAATAGGGTTTCCGTGGAACAGGTCACTCTTTAGAAAGCCTTCGAATATGAAACCCCTACTTCGAAAGAGTTTAAATATACTCAGTGTTAATTTCGCAAAGTTCTTTATAAGTTTTCAAAAAGTTCCAAAATAGACCTCTTGACAACTGCGAATGGCATCAGTACCATTCGAAAAGTTAATCGCTTCAGAAACATCTTTTCGAAAAGAACAAGCTTCAGAACCAACTATTCGAAAAGCAAATCCTTGCTTTCGAGCAGTTCGTTACAAATCCAGAGTCTATGCGAAAAGTAAATTGAACTTTGCGAAACGAGAATTATTACTTTGCGACTTAACTTGGAGCATATTTAAACTATGCGAAAAGAGACAAATCATGAATAAAAACAAAAACAAAGAAACTAAGCAAAAACTATGAAATAAAAACATAATGTACAGTTATCCACCATCAGATTTTTGGAGGTTCGTGATGACAGATGGGCAGCACAGGCTCCTGGGTATTTTCAATGCATGGTTTGAGCCTCTGACCATTTACTTTCAGGATTCTTCCATTACTTGGATCAAGGATGTCAACAGCTCCCGAAGGGGCTGTCTGAATGACAGTGTATGGCCCTTCCCATCTGGATCTCAGCTTTCCTGGGAAAAACTTGAGTTTTGAGTTAAATAACCATACCTTAGAGCCAGCTGTGAACTCTTTTCTCAATAAATTTTTATCATGGAAAGTTTTGACTTTCTCTTTAGACAATCTTGAATTTGTGTATGCATCCATTCTCAGCTCCTCCAACTCAAAGAAGTTGCGTTCGCCATTACCAGTGATAGTTAGATCCATGTTCAATGTTTTAATGGCCCAAAAAGCTTTATATTCTAACTCTCTTGGTAAATGGCATGCTTTGCCATAGACCAACCTGAATGGGGACATACCAATTGGGGTTTTATAAGTCATCTGTATGCCCATAATGCATCATTCAAATTAAAGGACCAATCCTTCTGTCCTTCTTCACGGTCTTTTCCAAAATATGTTTGATTTCTCTATTGAAATCTCCACTTGTCCACCGGTTTGTGGATGGTATGGAGTAGCTACTCTATGAGTCACGAGTATTTTTCAATAAAGTTTCAAAATGTTTATTACAAAATGGCTTCCCCATCACCGATAATGGCTCGGAAAACCAAACACGGAAAAATGTGATCCTTTAGAAATTTAAGAACCACTTTGTGATCATTTGTTTTAGTGCGCTTCAATCCATTTGGATACATAATCCTGACTACTAAAATGAAATTATACCCATTGGAAGGAGGAAAGGGACCCATGAAGTCTATCCCCCAAACATCAAATAACTCAACTACCAAAATAGGCTGTAAAGGCATTGAGTTTCTCTTGGAAATGCTGCCCAATTTCTGGCAGTTCTGGCAAGACTTACAGTGCTGTAGAGCATCTTTGAAAAGTGTAGGCCAATAAAATCCACACTGCAAAACCTTTACAGCAGTTTTGTTTCCACTAAAATGACCTCCACAGGCCTGTTCATGACACATAGAAAGTATTCTATGAAATTCTTGGTCAGGGACACATCTTCTTATTATTTGGTCTGCACAACTCTTAAACAGATAAGGATCTTCCTAGATGAAATGTTTAACCTTTGAGAAGAAAAGATCTTTATCCATTTTATTCCAATGTTGAGGAATTCTTCCAGTAGCCAAAAAGTTGACTATGTTTGCAAACCAAGGAGTGTGTATACTAACAGCAAAAAGTTGCTCATCAGGGAAAGATTCATTGATAGGCAACCTATCAATCTCAGTAGTTAAAATTCTAGATAGGTGATCAGCCACCACATTCTCCACCCCCTTTTTATCTTTGATATGTAAATTAAATTCCTGTAATAGGAGAATCCACCTAATTAATCATGGTTTGGTGTCCTTCTTAGACAGAAGGTATTTCAAGGCAAAGTGGTCAGTGAACACTACTATTTGTGAACCCAAGACATATGACCTGAATTTCTCTAAAGCAAAAACAATTGCCAGCAGCTCCTTCTCAGTTGTTGTGTAATTGAGCTGTGCATCAATCATTGATCTACTGGCATAAGCTATGACATGAGGCAGCTTTTCCTTTCTCTGTCCAAGGACACCTCCCAAAGCATAATCTGATGCATCACACATCAGTTCAAAAGGTAGTGAATAATCTGGAGACTGCAATATTGGAGCTAAAATCAAACAGTTTTTTAAGAATTCAAATGCCTTCATGCATTCATTATCGAAAACAAAAGGGACATCTTGGCACAATAAATGACAAAGAGGCTTGGTTATTTTACTGAAGTCCTTAATGAACCTTCTATAAAATCCAGCATGTCCTAGAAAATTTTTGATCTGTTTAACAGTTTTTGGAGGTGGTAAATGTGCAATTAAATCAATTTTTGCTCTGTCCACTCAATGCCTTTGTGGGAAACAACATGGCCAAGGACAATGCCTTGGGTGACCATGAAAAGGCTCTTCTCCCAGCTCAAAACTAGATTGGTTTCTTCACATCTCTGTAATACCAATTTGAGATGATGTGAACACTGGGAAAAACTGTCTCCATAGATTGAAAAATCATCCATAAAAATCTCCATAAATTGGTCAATCATATCTGAAAAAATGGAATACATGCATCTTTGAAAGGTAGCAGGAGCATTACAAAGACCAAAAGGCATTCTCCTATAGGCAAAAGTGCCAAAAGGGCAAGTGAATGTGGTCTTTTCCTGATCTTGTGGGTACACAGGAATCTGGTTGTACCCAGAGTAACCATCAAGAAAAGCGGTAATAAGCTTTTCACGCTAGCATATCTAAAATCGATCAATGAATGGGAGAAATGGTCTTTTCCGGTCATTGCATTTAATTTTACGTAATCAATCTGAGACTCTCCACCCAGTTGTTTGTCTGGTTGACATCAGCTAACCAGAGTCTGCGGTTACAACAGTGATCCCAGATTTCTTAGGTACCACCTGTGTAGGTGCCACCCAAGCTGAATCTGAAATGGGGTAAATGACCCCTGCATCCAACAACTTAACAACCTCTTTCATGAACACTTCTTGCATGTGAGGGTTCAGCCTCCTTTGCATTTCCCTAGAAGGCTTTGCATTTTCTTCCAAATGGATTTTGTGCATGCATACAGCTGGACTGATTCCTCCCAAATCAGCAATAGTCCATCCAATTGCCCTTCTATGTTCTTTCAAAACAACCAACAACTCTTCCTCTTGCTCCTTTGTGAGGGAGGAAGAAATAATTGCAGGCAATGATTTATGATTTCCTAAAAACACATATTTCAAATTTTCTGGTAGCTGTTTTAGTTCTAAATCAGGTGGGCTGAGAAAAGAAGGTAACAAAGGTACCTTAGCTGTTTGTGGAAGGGGAAGAGTAGCAGGTTTCCAAGAAGAGAAACTTGCTGATTGATTATGCGTTTCTTGCACAACATTTATTTCCTCAGAACTTGAGATACAAACTGTTTTTTCTTCAGAATTTCCCCAAGCATCTTTAACATCTGTGGTGAAATCTTCACACTGCAGAAACTGTTGTAAAGTCCCTTCTACAAGTTCATCCAATAGATCAACATGAAAACATTCTTCAGAGCTGAATTGAGGCTGTGTGACTGCATTATAAACATTTAATTTTACCTTCATGTTTCCAAAAGAGACTTCCATAATACCAGACCTGCATTGGATGCAAGCATTTGCTGTAGCCAGGAATGGTCTTCCCAAAATGATAGGGATGGAAGGTTTGCTTTTGGTTGGTTCCATGTCCAAAACTAGAAAATCAGCAGGATAGAAAAATTTATCTACTCCTACCAATACATCTTCAATCATTCCAACTGGCTTCCTTTCAGATCTATGCGCTGGTTGTAACACCACATGAGTGGGTTTTAATTCTCCCAAACCTAGTTTCTCATATAGAATATGGAAGTAGGTTGACACTAGCACGAGATCTAATAAAGCCTTTTCAATGGTATGTTCCCCAATAATGCAAGGGATTGTGGGATTCCAGGGATCTTGAAGTTTAGGAGGTGTGGCAATGGATAACACTGATTAATTCTTTCCACAAAGAAAGACCTTCTTGGACAACTGTATCCTAGACTATCTTTTGTGAGTGCAAACATCTTTCAAAAATTTTGCATATGCTGGAATTTATTTGATTGCCTCAAGCAAAGGTAGATTTATCTTGACTTGCTTAAAAGTCTCCATCATTTCATCTATTTTTGTATTCCCTTTATCAAAAGGAGATACAGATTTCATTGCATGAGGAAATGGTAAATGAGGAACTAATTCTTCATCTCTGACTTTGGAAGCATTTTGAAACTTTTGAATTTTTGTTTTCATTTTTTGATTTTACGAGGTCTATCAAGATTACGCTATCATTATGTTGCTCTTGCTGCATATCTTTATCGTTTTCCTCATTTTTTTCTTCTTTAGTACCCACTTTGTTATTTATAATTCTTCCACTTCTCAAAGTGGGGACAGTTTTCACTTCTTCATGTGAATTGGAAGCTTCCCCAACCATGAACTGTCCTTTGGGATTGTTCAAAGGTTGGTTGGATAATTTTCCTTCCTCTCTTTTTGCCAAAGTATTTGAAAGCTGTCCCAATGTTTCTTCAATCTTCTTTATGCTCTGGCTGTGAAGATTCACAGTCTGAGTTAAAGATCCTAAATTCTGGAGTGAATTTAGGACTTGATCTTCAAAAGAAGGGGACCTGGAAGGGGTTTGAATCTGATTGTTGCACGTGTTGTTGTGGAATGGGTTCTGAAAATTTGGTTTGGCAAAAAATTGCTGATAAGGTCCGTGCGCTTTTGAAAGGCATTTGGTTCGTTGGTTGTTGCTGCTGTTGGGATTGATAATTCCCTTGGTTCCACCTCAAATTGGGGTGTCCTCTCCATGGATATTCATTTGACTGCATCTGTCCAAATGATTGAGCAGCATGAGCTTGTTCCACCATTAAATCTGGGAACTGTGGTGCAGCAGGACATTGGTCAATTGAATGAGTAGGGGACTTGCATATCAGACATGCCTCCTCTACTCTTGCAACATTTGGATTTTTAAGTGAGTCCATCAATCTATCAAACTTTGTGGTTAAATTGTCCATCTTTCTTTCCAACTCATTCACCTCATAAATCTTCCCTTTGGTGGGTTGGTGATTGTTCAATCTAGCAGGATTTTCAATATCTCTTGACAGAGATTCCTGTTGAGTTGAGTTTTCACCAATTACTTCAAACAAGTCCCAAACCTCCTCACCTGTTTTTTGCAAGTAAGTGCCTCCACAGGAGGCATCCACCATATTTTTGCATTTTTGATCAATTCCATGATAGAAGCTTTGAACCAGTTGCCATCTGGGAATTTGATGATGAGGACATTGCCTTAAAAGTTCCTTAAATTGTTCCCATGCTTCATGGAAAGTTTCAGTTGAGTTTTGTGAGAAGGAAATGATACTTTGTCTCAATTGACTTGTTTTAGACATTGGGAAATATTTGGCTAAAAATTGACACTGCAAATCATTCCAAGAAGTGATACTATTTGGTGCTAACATAGATAACCATGCTCTAGCTTTATCCTTTAATGAAAAAGGAAAGAGCCTAAGCTTGGTTGCTTCTGGACCAAGTCCAGCTATGTTGAATGTGGTGCAAAGAGCCAAGAATTCATCCACATGTTTGTATGGATCTTCCTTACTCAACCCATGGAAGGAAGGAAGCATTTGGATAGTTGATGATTTGATCTCATAATTTCCTTCAACAGTAGGAAATTGAATGCAAAAGGGAGAATTATAAGCACCAGGTGCAAAGTAGTCCCTCAAAAGTCGAGGTTCTTCACCCATAGTAGCAGAATTCTGTGTTGTTTGTTTGGTTCGTAGTAGCCTTTCAACTTCTAAATTCAGTGGGACAATCTCAGGGCTGAGAGTCCTCCTACCAAACATACAACTCAGAACAAAAATCTGATTATTCACAGCAAACCTTCAGAATTTCTTTTTAAGTAGTTTCCCTTCTTCAAAAATTGGACATGAATAACTGCACAGGTATAAACAATAGAATAGTTTAGTAATGATATAAAAAATAAAAGTAAAAACATAGGTCTACCTATTTTAGAAAAAACTCCCCTGCAGCGGCGCCAAAAACTTGTTGTTGCTTCTTAGTGTGCTTGATTTATGTGTGTTTTGAAAATAGGTTTGCAACTGCTAAATTATACTGAATCTAGAATATTAATAAGAATAAAGAAATATCAGCACAGGTAGAAGTGAATTAGCCTGCAAGATCAGGGCCAATTGTAGCAAGTTTTAAATGTAAGTGAGTGAAAGATCGTCCATAGAGAATTTGTCTAAAATACAAGATAAACCTCCAGATCTAAGCTACCAAATCTGGCCTCTTATCCTATCTAGAAAGCACATAAGATGGGAGGCTGAATTTGTCACATTAACTAAATGATAAAAGTAAAAGTTAAACTAAATGATCCAGATCTGAGTTGGGGAAGCGTTTAAGGTAAACTTATACAAAAAATGGAGAAGTAATATCTAACTTTGATTTGGTCCTTGAAAACTAATGAGAATGACTGCAGCTCAACTGAGAGATGATCCAATCTTCATCTGGCTACAAGCGCAGATGTAAGAGAAATAAATCTAATTTAAGGATTAGGTTTAAGCTCATGGCTATGGTCTGTCCACTTTAATGGCCACAAACCATCCAATAGTCTTTAATCCAAAGCCTTAGTTTAGAACAAGAAGCATCACTACAAATGCCGTGAGAGATTAGGTTACCAACACTAATTCTCACAGGATTAATGAATCAAGGGAAATTGCATGAAAAACAATAAATCTAAAGGAGTCTAATGCAATAAGGAGATCAGAGGGAACCCTTAACATGAGTCCAATTGAGAATATACGGTTTACAGCAACCTGTTCGAATCCACCATTACAATTACAGAGCACAGCTTAAACAGCTCTCAGATTTGTAGTCTTGAATACAACTCTCTTTTGAATTACAAAAATATCTCACATCTCTCAATTGCAAGTGAAAGTGAAGCTATTATAGGGATTTCAGACAAACTATCTGGTTTGGAAATGAGTGAATAGGAATGAAACTCAAAATCTGGATGCCCCAATTGGGCAAATGGTTCGTCTATTTATAGTTTTCCCCAAGTCCAGCTCTGATGTGTATCAACCAATCAGAGGTGCTCAGATCTGTATTGACCAATGGTGGTCGAGCACGAGGATCCAGATCTGTTCTGGCCAATCAGAATTCCTCGATCTGGTTCAGCCAATTAGGTGAAAAAGGCATCAATTCTGTTATGCATTTTGAAAATCTGTTACAGGTTCTAGAAGTTCCCGCCAAGTTATTTCATCTCTGGGTGCTCACGTGGGGTGGAATATGCCTTCGCTTTATGCTTAGAATCCTCTGGAATGTCCCTAGGTTTTTAAATACATTGGGATGCATGAAACAAATTACTGAATTGCCCTTGCAAAAGCTGAGAACCTCCAGAATACCTTTTCGCAAAGTTTAGGGGGCTTTTCGCAAGGTGTTGTAACTCCTGAAGCTCTTTTCGCAAGGTTCTGGTTCTGTTCGAATTGAGTTTTCTTCTTTTCGAAAAGGTAAATCATCTCTTCGAAGAGTTCAGATGCTCTTCGAAAGTTAAGCCTGGAGTTTTTGTTCTTTTCGCAGAGTTTCAGGTTCTTTGCAAACAGTTCAGGTTCTTTGCGAAAAGTACTCTGTAGTGCATTTTTCTGTTCTAATTGCTCCATACTTCTTTTCTGGGTTGAGACCACGTCTTTGCCTCTTCAATTCGGACCTTTCAACAGCTAGTGAGGTTGTTTCTTCTTCTTCTTCCTTTGGATTGACATGGAATGTCATCTTTTTGGCACTTTTGAGCTACTTTCAAGGTTAAGCCTGCCTTTATTGTTAGCTATAAAACAAACACTTAAAACACTTATTTAGTTCTCTCAAGGGTCTATCAAGGACCATATTAAGGGGTGAAAAATGGTATTTTCCGGTTCTCAACAGTATCCTATTTCTAACTTGAGCTGCCAATGCTCTCCAATGCCCCAAATAATTGCTAAAGGTCTCATTCGAGTTTTGCTTCAACCGGGCCAAGTCCGACTTACGCGGTTCAATGTCTATGTTGTAGACATATTGTTCCTAGAATAAATGCATCAAGTCCTTTCATGTTTTTATCATGGATGGTTCTAAAGATGTGAACCATCTCAAAGCTGGACCAGCCAAACTCTTCTGAAAGACCTTTATCAGTAGTCTTTTGTCCACTCCATATTGGCACATGTCCCCACAGTAGGACTTGAGGTGTGCAATAGGATTGTTGGTGCCGTTGTACTTGTCAAAAGTCGACATTTTAAATTTGGGAGGTAAGGGGATCTCAGCAAATAGATACAAATCTGTGAAGTCCGTGGCGTGGATCTCAGCACCACCCATTTTCAATAACTACCTCTATATTTTGTCCAACTATTCTTTTAGTTGCTCTGATTCTTTGGACATAGGAGCAACTTTTTTGACAGTCGACTGAACTTCACTCTAGGCTACTAGGGGGTGAGACATGATAGGAGGAGGGTTAAGGCTGGTCAAAGCCCCAACATAGGCTCTACTATTTCTTATTTCGTCCTCTTCATACTGCTAGTCTACGTACGGTGCAGTGAGGGCGGGATTCTCTTACTGGTGCTACATGGACTGGATGGGAATGGTAGGAGTGGGGGTTGGGTGAGTCCATTGGGGATGAGGGAAAGTTTGTTGGATGATGGGATGAGTGGAAGTTAGATTTTGGAGTGGGGCCTGATGAGGCCATTGAGCATGGGGGAAGGTTTGAAGTTAACTTTGGGATGTAGGGACATGGGTAAATTGGGGTTGATGTAAGGCATGGGTTTGAGATGGGTATGAGGGTTGTGAATGGGTGAAACTTTAGAAGAATTGTCAAGGGTATGGGTGTGAGGCTCCAAGGTTTTGTTGGGCTTGGGTTTAGGCCATGAAGCCTTGGGAGGGTTGGGCCACAAAGCCTTGGTCATGATAGGTTTGGGCCATGGGCAGTTGATGGGTTTGGGTCATGGGCCCTTGATGGGTCTGGCCCAATGGGCCCTTAGTGGGTCTTGCCCATTATGCCTTGATGGGTCTGGGCCATGGGTCCTTGATGGGTCTAGCCCATTGGACTTTGATGAGTTTGGCCCATTAGGCCTTAGTGGATCTAGGCCATGGGTCCTTGGTGGTCTGGGCCATTGGCCCTTAATGGGTCTGGGCCATGGGCCCTTGATGGGTTTGAGCCATTGGGCCTTGATGGGTTTGGGCCATGGGCCCTTGATGGGTATGGGTCATGGGCCATTAATAGGTATGGGTTATGAGGTTTTGGGCCATGGGGGCCTTGGGACATGAGGGGAATGGGGGTTTAGGCCATTGGGCCTTGGGATATATGGGTAGTGGGGGTTTAGGTAGTGTGGATGTTGGAGGGTTGATGGGGGTCATTGGGGAATGAGCCATGGAGGCTTGATAGGGTCTCGGATGGATTCGGTGTGTGGTATGGATGAGGGGGGATGCGTTGGGAAGCCTTCTACCTATTATAGGTTTGGAACATCTCCTCCATCATGGCCATGGAAGGGGGATCAGATGGAGATGAGTTATTTGATGGTTGGAGGGATATGGATGGGGTGTGTAAAGAGGAAAAATTGGGCATGGCCCCGGTAAAATTGGGCATGACTCGAGTGAGGGGTTGGATATAAGGTGGATTGGAGAAATGAGGTGGGGAATTGGTGGATGGATTAGGTATGTATGGGGGAGATGTGTGGGGCATGGAAGTGGAAAATGAGAGGAGAAAATTGGCCATGGCTTTGGGAAAGATGGGCATGGCTTGGGTAAATGGAGGGATGTGTGGGGGTTAGATGTGGTATGGATGGATGTGGGTGGATCGGGTTGGGAGGATGAGAAATGGGGCATGTTGGTCAAGGGAGAGGATGGGTTTTGAATGGGTGTGGAAAGAAGGCGGGATGGGTTGGAGATGGCCAGGGATGAAAGCATGGTTTAGGAAAATGATGGGAACTTTGGACTTTGGATATTTTGGGAAATGGTGGAAGGGAAAATGGAGGTACCGAACCGGCCAGTTATGGTGAGGTTTGATTGGGCAAGGGGGGTGGAAGTAAAGGCTTCTTCGGTATGGGAATGGGTTGGAGAATGTGGCAGGGATGAGTCAGGATCGGCATAAGCCGGGTCCATGGCCCACGACATATCTCGGTATCGGGTTGGATACGGGTGCCTCGGATGGGGCTCGTAAAGCTTCCTCCTTCTTTCCCTACGGGATGACGGAGGGTATGATGATGTTGTTGTGTCAGCACCAATCATGACTCTATTTTTAATTTTTAATTTTTAATTTTTTTGAATTTTTACAAGTAAAAAAGAAATGAGGATTTTGGGGCCTTTTGAATTCCCTTCTCGGGTGGCTCTCGTACCCTAATAGGTCCCGCGACAATGGTTCTGAAGCGCTTCGGAAGAATCAAAGGGAGACCCCTTGATCTATTGAAGGCATGCAAACCAATGTAAACAACTCGATCCCTCGAAACAAATAAAAAAGAAGTCCCCTTCTTTTGACTAGCGAGGGGGTATTGGGTGTCAGAAATTGTGGGGCCTAAACAGAGGAACAAAACACATTGATCGGGGAGTCCGAGATTTGAAATAGGCCTCAGATCCGAACTGTTGCTGCTCAGAACCAAACTAGCACAACTAATAGTGGCGCCAGAGTAAAAAGTCCTAGATTATAACTGGCGCAACTAATAGTTGAGTCAGTGTACTTTTGGGACATTTTGCGTTGGCACAACTAATACTTACGCCAGAGCAAAATGGTTCTCCACTTTGTATGAGCAGCAACCTCAGTTCGAAATGGGTCTCCAATATGGCTTTTGGTGGAAGTTAGGCTTCCGGGGACTGACTGTTTATATGATCCGCTCTCTTTCTCACCGAACCTAAGGGTTTAAGGCTAACTTGGGTTTGTTGTCGCTCTATTTTTCCCCGATTTTAAGCTTGGTAATGAGAAGGTTACCCACCCGATATACCTCAAGTGCAAGCACTTTTCTTAGGTACTTGATGGGCTGGGACTTTTTCGGATCATCACCACTAGAGGCTGCCGCCATACTAAGACCTAGGTTTTTGTATGTGTGCCTAAATAACCCAACCCTGTAAAAATCAATTTAAATCCCCTTTGTTGATTCAATTTTATTTTTCACTTTTAAGGAAATTCTCTTAAGTTCAAAGACCGGGGGTGATGATCCCGTGCCGCCTCTACGAGTCGGCATTCACTGTTTGTAATATGATTGTAGAAAGGTAAGTGCGCACGTAGGCCCGTCAAATGGCTAAGGCACTTTAAATGACTTAAAAGTAAAGGAATTTAAATGCAAAGTACAAGTAGGCCCTCCAATCGGTTGAGGCACTTAAAATGGCAGAAATATAAAGAAAATTAATGATTGTGCGTAAGTAGGCCCGCCGATCGGCTAAGGCTCATAAATGATGTAAAAGTAGGGATAAGTAAAATGACGTAATCGGAGGGGTAAGTAAAAAAATAGTAAAAATAAAAATAAAAACCAGCAATAAAAGATTAGTAAAATCAAAAATAAAGAGGCCAAGTTCAAGGGGAAGCTCTACTAGCTACTCCCCAGCAGAGTCGCCATCTGTGCAACCGTGGGATTTTTGACAATCCCGTCACGACGATGCGCTTACTAACGAAATATTTAGAGTCGACATTCGGAGCTTTTGGTGTCTCGAGAAATGTAGATCATTTTTATAAGCACCAAAGTACTACAAATATGACTCTAAATCCAGTCTACGCCAAAGGCTCTTGGGTAGGGGCTTCAGTTATCGATTGAGAAGGTGTCAGGCACCCTATCAACCCGCTTAAGGCGGTCTCTACTAATGGCCAAAGCAAAAATAATATAATAGAAAAGAAAAAGACTTCCTTTTGCCCAAAGGGGCTTAAAATCCTATTTGTGCCCCTCCGTTCCTACCGAAAATTCGGCAGCATAACGACACAAATGAGAGGATGGAGGAATAACTGAGAAGGTAGAGGAATAGAGGGGAGAGCCGGAGCTCTCGGGCCCTTGTTGCACCGCTGTGGAGCCTTACGTTGGCCTGCTTCTGTGAGGTTTTAAAGGTTTGTATGGTATGGAATGAGGTTCTAACTCCAAAGGCTTAACAGCTAAGAGGTAGAGAGGGAAGTTTACGGGTAACACACCTCTAACCTAGATCTTTTGGGTGAAATGCTAAGGTTTAAAGGGATTTTTAAAGTTCTGGAATTTATGTGGGAATGGTGCACTAGAGGAGAGAGAGAGAGAGAGAGAAGGGATTCCATAATCTCTTAATTAAAAAAAATTTCAAGCCATTTGCAAGGGGCGGTTCCTCTCTATTGATAGGAAAAAGAGAGGTTAGGAGGATGGTTAGAGGCTAATTTGGATTAGCAATTAGGTAATGGGCCATATAAGCTTTCCTAAGGTTTTTAGAGCCTTGAAAAGTGTGAAGAGTTGTTCCAATGGTGGATGATAGGGTGGGACTTTAAACCACTTAAGAGGTTGCACATAGATAGTAAATTGGTGCAATAGAATTAGCAAAACGCATCCTAAAGGTCAAGATGGTCAACAAGTAACCCCAATCTCAACATTCAAGGTAAAAACTAGGGGTTGATGTTCATATGCCTGGCACAACTATTAGTTGAGCCAAGCATATATATAGTAAAATAGTGGAGTACAATGTCTAGAAGTTGGCTGCCCGTGGGGTGGGGTCCACCTTATAGCTGGTGCAACTATTAGTTGCGCCAAATCCCTAGAGGGGGTTCAGCTGATTTTACCATTCTACCCCTGGTCCTCGGAACACGATGTCTTTGTGTGTACAACTCCGATTGGGGTGATTCTTAGCCCGTTGGAAAGGTGAGGACTTCTACTTTTCCGTGGTATGAGATTTGATCGTAGTAGAAGATCACAGTTGCTCTCGGTTCACCGTTCTTTATCCATTGCTCGGGAAAGCTAGGTTTAGGTGCGAAATGGGTTCTGAGGGTTGGGATGAGTTTCTAAGGGTTTGAAAAAATTTCGAAGGGATTTAGGGTGATTCCTAAGGGCTTAGGATGACTCTTAAGTTTTCAAAAAGGTTCCATACATGCCATCAAAAGCTCCGAGATGTGCCTCTCTCGAAATGTATCTCGATCGGGCCTTGGGCCAAATTTGGGTGTCTACACCAAGTATATAATTTGCAAAAAAAAAAAATCATCAATTCTTCCCCCAAACTTGGGAGAAAAATACTTTCAATTTTAATAAAAATAAAAAAAATGTTAGATGTTAGTAACAAAATCAAAAACAGCAAAGAAAAAAAAAAATTCATATATATGAACTTATTATAGCAACATGGAAAGAAAACTAATTACATGAAAGAAATCCTAGGAAAAATCTAGACACACTAAACTAAGACTCTGGCAGCAACATCCAAAAATAAATCTTCGATAAAGATCGATCCTTTGCTTTTAGCTATGCTTAAATTAAAGTCTCTCATTCCTTCAAAAAAAGGAGCTCCAACCTTTGAAGGGCTACTACTCCTAGAGTTGTCGAATCACTCCCCATTGCCCTTCCAAATCCCTTGCCTCCCCTCCTCTTCTTTAGGGACGTCACTCCATGATTCGCCAACTGCACCTGTGATGCAGTGATGGAAAGAAGTTGAGGAGTTGGAAGATGACACATCTCAACTCCCCCATTCAGCCTATATCGCTCCCTTGTGAAGATTGTACGGAGTGGCAGTAGAGTTGGGAAGGGGGAACTATATATGGGCAATGGAGAAGGGTGGTGGGGAGATCAGGGATGGGAAATGACACTGGAAATTGTAGCCATCAAATAGAAAGTCACATTCTAGGTGGGTTGTAACAGTTTAAGAGTTAGGAAGTGGGGGAAGATGGGTTCCTGATATTTGGTTTCAGATTTGGATTAGGTTTAGGGTCAAGGGTAGTTTCAGTAGATGATTTAGCATTACAGACAGATCGCTAGTGCTTTAATTTTTCTACTTTCTGTTGTACCACCAGGAGCTCAACTCTATATTTTTCTAAAATTTTGTTGAGTCTTTTGCTGAAGTCGTTCCGATTATGTTCTTCCGTCATGGGGTTGAGGGGTATGGAAGGTGGAAGATAGAAGAGATGATTTGGTTTATGGATAGGTATGGATTTATAAGAAAAGGTATTGAACCGTCACTTTGAGTAATTGTCTATGTTTAAGCTCTTAGGCTAGGGTGGTTGAGAAGTGGTGGAATTGAATGCAAAGCTTGTTTGTTTCTTATACAAATTTGAATTGGTTTTATTTCCAATGCACCCAAAAAGACTGATCACTAGGTTCTCCTGTTCCCCAGAATTGTCGTTTGCAATTCTAGATAACGTTCACGAGAATCTAAAACTGAGAAAATCGTACTCGCTACGATTTGACTCTCTATTCATGAGAATCGCTAATCCATGCATTTCAAGTGATTAAAATAAAGAAAAGAGTCTTTACAATTAGTAATATCTTATAAATCGTAGAGGGGTCATTTAAAAATAAAAAAATTATATACATATGTTACATGTATTTACTACGGATGAGTCAGTAGCTCGAGAAATTTAGGAGGAATTCAATGGTGATCAAGGGGAGTTGATATCCCTCCCATAAAAGTATTTCCTCCTAGGGTGCCAACTGGCCATGGGGAAGAATAGTTACTCTCTCTCAAGTTAACTAGAATGGTTAATTACTCAACCTGAATTTCTAACCGTGTAATCGATTCCAAGAGATGATTGAGTAGCTGCGTTTGAATATGGCCATGTTGCAACTAGCTTTCGGCCAATTGCGACAAGGCTTCCTCAATGTCAGTGTGGTCTTGGGTCTATGTGGGGCATAGTACAGGAGAGTGCTGAGGAATTTCTTGATTTAATCCGCACTTAGATCCAACGGCTTCTCCTTGTTGAGATGTTGGGTTCGATTTTACACCCACCAGAGATTGAATTTTTGTCTTCCATAGTTTTAACTTTGGAAGGCAATTCATCATTGACTTTAATTTATATAAGCCTCTCTGCCTAAGAGGTATACTCCTTGAATTCTCAGATTCAATCTCACCCTGTTCTTGGCATTGCACTGGTTCCTCGCTAAAGTTCTCAAAAAATTCCCAAGCAGCCTCAGCAGACATGGTGTGGAATATCCCCCCACAGACAACATTAACTATGTGTCGATTTTGGTCATTCAAACCTTCATAGAAAGTGAGGACTATCTGCCAACGGGGTATCTCATGATGAGGACACCCATCTAAAAGATCATTAAGGCTCGTCCACCCCTCTCGAAGAGATTCATTTGGAGATTATTTGAAATTTCTAATCAGATACTGAATTTGATTTGTTCTGTACATTGGGAAGTATTTTATGAGAAATCCTCGTTCCAAGTCCTCCCAATTGGTGAATAAATTATGAGGCAAGGAGTGTATCCACTGCCTTGCTTCATCTCTAAGAGAATATGGAAACAACCTTAAATGAAGAGATGTTTCTGGAAAATTTTGGATTTGAATAAGATTGCACACTTTTATGAACTGTCTTAAATGTAAATAAGGATTTTCATCCCTTAGCCTACAGAATATTGGAAGTGTTTGAAATATTTTGGGCGTAATTTTAAAAGTCTCATTACTGGTCATAGGGGTTATTTGTATACATGGGAGAGGTGTAAGAAGTGTTAAAGCATAATATTCCCCCATCGTTTTAGGCATATATTGTCTAAAACTGAATTTTTCTATTTTTATTTTAAAATTTTGTAATTTTTTATTTTAGAAAGCAGAGATAAACAAATATGAGTTTCTAATCTCTGGGGCCCTCAGAAGTGTTGAAAGTCTTGTCTGTTACTCCGAATAAACCTGCAAAAGATCAAGAAGAGATCAAATAAAAATAAAAATATAAAGAAATATAAAAAGAGAGATAAATATTAGTTTCTAAAATGATAAAAATATTAGATAAAAACTTGAAAGAATTAGATAAATCCGCTTCCCCGACAACGACATCAAAAACTTGACTTGCTTCTTATTGTGTATTATAATTATATTAAATTCAAGTCTTAACCTATTGCAAGCGTACAATGGAAATTATAGTACTAGCATAGGATCGTTCCCACGAGGAAGTTTATTATCTTATTAATTCCTAGTTAATATCTTTTATCTAAATTCCTATCTTAAAAACTTTTATTTATCTTTAATATTTCCTAATATACTGGAGAAATATGAATAAAAAAATGGATTATTAAACTAAAGTGCATAAAAATAAATCCTAATCCTCCTTCTTTAGATTAAGGTCGTCAATCTTAATCTTCAGCTTTCGGATATTTATTAAAATAAACAGAACCGTTACACCATATTTCTAGTCTCCTAGCATTGGTCGTCAATCAAGTCTAAGATCCTATCAATACAGATTTAATCTAATCAACAATCAACCACAAATTAGGGCGTCAATCAAACTCTACCAAATTGAAGATGGAAAAGTAAAATTCGTTACAGTAATCTGTAAATTATAACATGAGTCGTCAATTTAAATTAAAACTTGGAGATGTTTACAAAGAAAATAAAATCTAAACTAGAAAGCAAAGTAAAATATATCCTTCACCCCTCAGCCGCAGTCATCAATTGCTCCTGAGAAATTACAGATATCTATACTAATCTTCAGCACTCAATTGTAGTCACCAATTGCTCTTGAGAAACCTCTGATATCTAATCTACTCTAACTAGTATACACTACTTTGATCGAAAGAAAATCCAACCTCAGGCATCAATTGATGTTGAATTTCTTCGATGCTTATTCTTATGCCGAGCCCTCTTATTTGTAGATCATAAGGGGTCGGTTTACAAAGATCTAGTTCTAATAAAAGAAACTACTAAAAACAAAAGTATCCTAATATAGCTCGAATTCCTAATTTTATATTTCCTTGCTTTCTTTAGTTGATGCGCTTCTAGAGTGTTCTTTAGTGAGCAGTATCATAGTTCTTCAGATTTAGATCTTTATCAATCTTCTCAGATCCATAGTTCATTAGACTTCTAATTACAAGAGTCTGCTAATTCTGGATATGGCGGTGTTAACTCTCACGTGATCAGCAACAACAACAATAGTAGGAAAGCTATTATTTTTTAGACATCGTAAATAATGATTTTCTTTCTTAGCTTCTTTTCTGGAAAATTGTTAATCACGATTTTATATTTTTAGTAGGCTTCCTCATAGTTGACGATTCTCTGGATTACGCTTTATCGCTATTCTCCTTTTGTGTCTTTTGAAGAATCGTAAATTACAATTTTCTGGCTTTCAGTAGCGACAAATCATCTTTTTCGCTTAATCATTTTTCTTATTACTTTTTTAGTTCATTTTGACAAAGATTAACACTTAGGCTCTAATTTACTATTGACCCTTAATATCTGCACATCAGTAACTCGTTAGTAGCAAACTAAGTTCTAGCATCACTAAGTTAAGGGTGAAAAAATGGTAAATTATGTGACTAATCAGAAGCCATTCAGCCACTCGAGTGGATCAGCACCTTCAGCAGTTAAGCTCGAGTGGATCTCGAGTGCTTCAGCAGCTGAAACATCAGCTCCTTGAGCAGCTGCCCTTGCTGGAAATTAAACTACTCGAGCAGTTCATAGATGAAACCATGTACTCGAGTACTTCAGCAGCTGCAACACTAACCAATCGAGTAGTCTTGAAGTACCATTATTGTCGTTAAGCAGTTCAAACCAACCTGTCGAGCTGTAATGTTGTTGTAAGTAACCCACTCGAGCAGTTCAACCACTCTACCTGCAGAGTTGTTGCTCCAGCCTGCCGACCTGAAGCAGTTGCTCGAGTATTTAAAGTGTTGTTTTGTAGCCTCTCGAGAGTCTCCCGAGATCTTGTCGAGCTAAAATGCCTGAAGCTAGTCAACCTCACGAGCTGCCTTTTGAAGCTAGTTATCCACTCAAGAACCTCTCGAGATCTGCTCGAGAATGCAACCTGAAGCTGCCTGAAGCATTTCAACTGCTTAAGAAGCACTCGAGATTCATGTTCTGAAGCCTCATCCACTCGAGGCACAGGTTCTAGCTTGTGTATTAAACATTCAAGGGTATTTTTGGGATTCCACAGCACCTAGGGCACACATCCCAAGGTGTTGAGCTATCCCACACATCCCAAGGCATTACTTGGCCACAAATGGGCCACGACACCAGCTCCAAATGGGTTTATTCTTTCTTATATCTAATTGGCCAATGGAAACTAGAGTTGTATGGATTGTATATATATAGTTTTAAACTGTTTTGTAAAAGGGAGCCAGGATTAACCTGAGCTCACTTTTAGGATTAGGGTTAGGTTTTATTTTCTTTTGTTTTCTTCTTTCTCTTCCTTAGTTCAACAGCAATGCTAGCTAAAGTATTGTAGCAGCTGGGTTTAATTTCAGATTTGCAATTAGTGTTGTAATAACAGTGTGAGCAGCCTTAGATACTTGCAAGGACTGCTGCCTTGAGGGCAGTCATTGTAAGTCCTTTTTATTCAATGAAATGCCGGGTTTAAATCTTCATTAAATCTATATTTTTCTTGTGTCTCTCATATAGATCAGTATGGGTTTAATACACCTATGGATGCATGTGTTTGTAGCCATGCACATGTAGTGGTTGCAGTAGTTTTCTTGTTCTATTTTAACCCATTGATTGAACACATCTATAGGATGTTTTATGACCATTTAAGTGGATGGAATATAACCCTAAGACTGGTCTATATCAAAGGGCTAAGCCAGATTCTTTTTTCCCTGCCTTTGTGCTTGTAGCCAAATGAGGGAATGTTACAGAGTCAACTTCTTCTCTGTTTTACAACACCCTTTTCAGTGAATAGACCTGAGATCTTGCACAGATTGTAGACTTGAGAGCTGGGTCATTGCAGGCTACTTTGTTGCAATGACCAGTTGATTTCAATGCCTCATTCAATATGTGATTTTTAATGATTTTCACTTGATTTTCACGGACTGTTTGATCCTATGGTTGCATGAGCTTGTAGCCTTTCAAACACAGTGTCTACAATGGCTTACTTATTTCAGTTCTAACCTCTTGCTTGGATAAAATCCCTAGGGTATGTTGTGACCATTCAAGTGGACGGAATATACCCCTAAGATCAGTTCATGCCTCTGGGTTAGGTTAGATTCTTCTACCTTACACTTGTGCATGTAGCCAAGTGAAGGATAGCTACAGATCCAACATCTTGATCTAAGTTGCAGTAAAAGTTAGCCCATAGCTGTCTACTTCTCTACATTTTTATTTTATTTTACCACACCATCTTCATTCTTCTTTATCCCCTTTCTTTAACTGTAGTTTTATTTTTATTTTTAGTTTAGTTTAGTTTTGTGACACCTAAACACCCTCTCTTTACCTTATTTTCTAGTGTAGGTTTAGAGTTGCCAGTTCTGTAGCTAGATCTAGAGATTTACTATATAACTTTATAGTTTTAGATCATCACTCCCTGTGAGACAAACTCTTACTTATTAAAACTTGCTACAACAATCCTAGATCTTGAAGGACTGTGTTTAGATTGCTGTTTATGTGTTGTTTTATTCTATTTTGCTCCCCTTTTTCTGATTTATTTTGTTGCCATATTTTTACCACACTTTTATAATAAGGCAACAACACAAGACAATTTAATAAACCAACAAGTTTTTGGCCCCGCTGCCGCGGAGTTTTGATCTAGATAGTAAATCTGAGTTTTTGTTTAGGTATATTTGTTGTAGATGTAGTGTTTGAATAAATTATAGCTGTAATTTTTCTTTGATTTTATAGTCTTTCTTTATTTTCTGTTTTAGATTTATTGCCTGTTTTGTATTTGAATAAATTCTTGTTGAAGTTTTTTATTTTCTTAGCTCTGGAGCAGTAACAAACTAGAGAGTTCAGCTGCAGCTGGAGCAATTTTGCCTTAGTTTGCATCTCTCTCTCCCTTGTTCTTGTTTCATTTCTGCAGTCTTAAATTTCAGCAGTAGTGTTGCTTGTATTAATTTTTTTTTCTATCTGCTGCGAGTGTCTTTTCTTTGCTCTGTGTGTGTTGTATGCTGGGAAGAAGGTCTCTCATTCCTGCATTAGAATATTTGAATCCTAAAATTGAGAGTCTTGAACTCTAGGCCAGCAGCACACACCCTTGTTAAAAATTTAGAAACATCTGAGATGGGAGAGCAACCGAGACCCCTTAGGGAGTATTAAGCATCAGGGGCATACTCATCCCCCTTTTGCATTCAACTCCCTATTGCTGCAAGTAATTATGAGATTAAGCCTCAGACCATCCAAATGTTGCCATCTTTTCATGGGTTAAGCAAAGAGGACCCCTACCAGCACATAGATCAGTTTCTTTCTCTATGTACTACCTTTAATATTTCTGGTTTGAGAGATGAAGCCACCAAATTGAGACTTTTTCCTTTTTCATTAAAGGATAAGGCTAGAACTTGGCTCACCATGCTCCTTGCCAATAACATACAGTCTTGGAATGACCTGCAATGCCAATTCTTGGCTAAATTTTTTTCAATTAGTAAAATCAGTCAGTTGAGGAGGTGCATAATCTCTTTTGCTCAGTCCCCAACTGAATAATTTTATGAAGCTTAGGATAGACTTAAAGAGTTGTTGAGGCAATGCCCACACCACCAGATCCCTAGGTGGCATCTTGTACAAAGCTTCTACTAGGGGATAGATGCTAAAAGTAGATCTATGATTGGTGCATCATGTGGCGGCACATACCTTAGCAAGACTGATGAAGAAGCCTGGGATTTGTTTGATGTGATAGGTAAAAACTCTATGCAGTAGGAGTCCCTGTGAAGAAATGACATTGAACCAGCAGCTACTGTTACAAAGGAACCTACTTCCAAGGAAAAATTATATGAATTAAATGTATATAATAACCTAGAGAGGAAAGTTGATAGTTTGTCCTTAAAGTTTGATAAAGTGTTGAGTGTGTTGCAGCCCCACATGGCTGCACAGGTTGGAGAGGCATGTCTGATATGCCACTCACCCACACACTCACATCTTAATAGTCCCTCTACTGGTCCATTTCCAAACTTAGCAAATGAGCATGCCAATGCTATCCAATCATTTGGACAGCATCCTGCTGGGTATACTTGGAGGAACCACCCTAATTTGAAGAGAAAACAAGCTAATGTTCAACAAACCTAGCATCAGCAGACATTGCCCTACATTTAAAACTAGCAATACCCTATAGAGCAATTCCCACATCAGTCCCCCCTGCCAAGTCAGTTAGCTTTGCCCCCACCATAATCAAGAGCCCCCTCCTTTGAGGAGCAGGTTTTGTCTTCATTGCAAAACCTTAGCTCCCTCTCACAGACTATGAATTCCTACAGTCAGAGCATCAAAAAGATAGAAGACCAGCTGGGTTAAATTTCTAGTGCTTTGACAAGAAGGAATGAGGGAAAGCTCCCAAGCCAAACTATGACCAATCCCAAAGGGTAATACATGATTGGTGAAGCTTCTTCAACCAATGAGAAAGATAGGGTCATTCATGCCCTGAGGACTGGTAAGGTGGTGGAACACCAAGAGGGTTTTAATGGAAAAAGGTGTGCAAAAGAGAGAGAGGACTGAGATCCAGCTGTTGAGCAGTAGGTGCTAAATAATGGGGATGTTGTTGAACCCTAGTTAAAAAAAAACAAAAAAACAAAAATTAATAAATTTTTTTAACCATGATGAGCCCCATTTCCTCATGCTTTTAAAGAGCCTTTCCCTTCTTACAAAGAGAAGGCTTTGTTGGAGGAAATGAGGATTGTTAATCAGTTGTTGTCCTGGATGAGATGATGGAGGACACCTTGCCTAAACTGCTGGACCTGGGCTGAGGTGTGTGAAATTGTTAAAGTTTGCACTGAGGAGGTCCCCATTCATGTTCTCCCTCAGCCCTCTATTAATTATCCAGCTAATGTGGAGCTGGAGCTGCTCCTTGCATTTCTCATACAACTGCAAACTGCTAAGTTGAAGGATCTTAGGTTTGATGCAAATGCAAAGGTATGATTTTTCATTTTTAAATTTCAGCTCTTTCTAGTTCAGCTGAGGTCCAGATGGGTGACCAATTTACCGTCATTCATGCATCCCCATCCAGACTGCTGGATCATGGAACTTAATTTTTGAGAATAATCATGAAGGTTAATGAGCAGAGGCTCATATTCTATTTTGAAAATTCTGTAGAGCCTCTGAAATCATTCACTTTCAAGACCTTCCACTGATATTTGATCTCAGCTGTGTAACATATGTAGTATAACTATTCCTATTTTTAAATTGTGTAAATAATGTGCTTGTGTGATCTAATTTTTTAGGAATCTTGCTTTAAAATGTGTGCCATTAATGTGGATGATTCCTTGCCATTAATGTAGATTCATACTCATCATTTTTAGGAAGTTGTGTTTAGGATTTTTCTGTTCTAGGAGTTTAGTATAGTTGTTGTTTTTAATATACTTGTTGTTTTTAGTAAAACTGCTATTTATTTTTAGTGTAATTTATGTTTTATATAGTTGTTGTTTTAGGAATTTGTGTAGTTGTTTTGTTTTCTTAATTGTCCTTTTGTATAGATTCTCTTTTTCTCTTTCCTAGTATAATTTTCTACAATCTTTTAGTTTAATTTTCTTTTAGTTTTCTGTTGAAGTTTAGTTGTTTTTCTTTTACAAACCCTGCTACCCCTAATGAGAATACTGCTGAAACAGTGAGGACACTGTTTATCTTAGGTTTGGGGGTATGGTAGGGTGGCTGGCCAATAGAATAGTTAACTTTAGTGCAATAGTGTTGATCGAATTGAGATAAACAAAATCAATTTCTACCTAACAATGTTAGAAGGGGGAAATTAAAACTTTTGCAGACACATTAAAATTAAAATTTTTGAAAAGTTAACACCTCCATGAAGTCAACATCAAGAAAAAATTTTCAGGTGAAAATACACTCCATGAGTTAAACTGAAGATCATACCTAGTGAGATTTGGGCCTATTAATTTTCTTTTGGAGAGTGTTTTTGGCAATTTGTTCTGCTCTAAGAAATGACTGAATCAATACCTTTTCACTAAAAGTTAGGTACCCCCAAATTGAAGTTGATTAGCAGCACTCATGACACTAAGGAGATTATCAAAGGCCTTCATTTGGACAATTTGAGCATAAAATTCTTACCAATTAAACTGCGCTTTTGCATACTCTTTGAGCCTTAAAATCCAATTTTTATTTGACAAATACCAGAGTACTTGCACCTAAACCTCATTGACCTAATTCAACCTTATCCTCACTCTGAGATTTCAGAAGGTAAAGGAGAAGAAGTTGAAGATAGGTGGGTTGGGTTCCACACTTGGTGGAAAGAGAAGAAAATAAAACCAAAAATAGTAGTGTATCAGTGGTATATGTGTGGCATTTCATAGGGAAAAAAATATTTAAAAAAATAAATAAATCAAATAAAAAGAGAAGTCAAGAGAAGTACTTCATCTAAAAATTAAAAAGAAGAGAAGAAGCTGGCCACTTTGGACCTGAAAATTATCAAAGAAGATGAAGTTGTGCTGTAATGAAGAAGGTGAAGTCATGAATCATTTCTTCTTGCTGATTTCTCAGTTTTGAATCCATTCTACCCCTCATATTCTTTTTAAACCTCAACCATAAGCCACATTACAACCCATCAAAAAGACCTTGTTGATCCAAAATGAAATGAGCTGTCATGTAGAGATGAGGAGATGTCTAATCTATGGTGAAAAGCACTTGAGGATGTCAAGAACTTAGATGCAAAGCCTATGATCATGCTTGCAGGCCCATTTGAGGTCTGTGACTGATCTTAAGCTAATGAGAAAGTGAAAACCTTGGATTTTCATTGTTGAGAGATAGACCCGGTCAGGATTTGGTCTGAAATTTAACTTCATTGGGGTAGTATCTACATCTGATTTTTGAAGTAAAGGCAAGCTTAGTACTGATTTTCACACATTGTATTCTTGATGTAAAATGATTGTTGGTGATGCAAATACATATTGATTTAGGTTTTAAATTGCTTGTATTACTGTTTTAATTTCTCTAATTTCTAAAGAATGGGTGTGAAATGAAGCTTTATTTATTGAAATTTTTTTTGCCATCGGCTGCACTATACTTAACTGTTTTAATGGGGAAGTTTATGGGTATCTTCACTAAAAACCCTCAGGAGACTTCACTCCTCCACTAGGGATCACCTAGGGGTTTAAAAGGCTTGATGCATAAGCTAATTGCATCCGTGCTCCCTACGAAAATGACATTTACTTTTTAGAATAAATGTTTTAATTTTTCCTCTGCTCGAGGACTAGCAAAGATTAGGTTTGGGGGTGTGTTGATCATTGAAATATACCACTTTTCACCTCCTAACCTGACCTTTAATGGACCTTTGAGCTGGATAATAATAAATTTTTAAGTGTATTTTTGTAGATGACAATAAATTATAGCTTAGTGCAGAAATCCAACATTTAGGAGCCAAGAAAGAATTTTATGCCAAGCTGTGGAGCTGATGGATTTACAATGAATGCACCAAGGTGGTTCACACCATTGGGGTTGTTTAGCATGCCTCGGGGTCCCAGAAATCCCACAAAGAGAGAGAAGTGGAGCCCAAGCACAATGGAGTAATGCTGCAGCAGATTAAAGAGAGAAGTTGTTGAACACATAGCAGCTCTGCACCTTCAGCAAACATTCCCTCGAGCAGCTCTGTGCCTTTAAGAGTGAACCTATCAATAGCTCGAGCACATCATGTGTGCAGTTATGTAGTAGTCCAAATGGAACACAGCAGCTACAACACTTCAATGTTGAAATAGATGTGTAATCAAGCAGTTGTTGCAGCACTGAAGCCATTCATCCACTCGAGTGGATGAGCACCTTCAACAATTAGGCTCGAGTGGATCTCAAGTGCTTCAGCAGCTGAAACATCAGCTCCTTGAGCAGCTGCCCTTGCTGGAAATTAAACTACTCAAGCAGTTCATTGATGAAACCATGTACTCGAGTACTTCAGCAGCTGCAACACCAACCAATCGAGCAGTCTTGAAATGCCATTAATGCTGTCAGGTAGTTCAAACCAACTTGTCGAGCTGTAATGCTGTTGTAATTAACCCACTCGAGCAGTTCATGGCCTTAAGGATTTAACCACTCTACCTGTAGAGTTGCTACTCCAACATGTCGACCTGAAGACCTAAAGCAACTTGTTGCTCGAGCACTTAAAGTGTTGTTTTGCAACCTCTCGAGAGCCTCTCGAGATCCTGTCGAGCTAAAATGCCTGAAGCTAGTCAACCTCACGAGTTGCCTTTTGAAGCTAGTTTTCCACTCGAGAACCTCTCGAGATCTGCTCGAGAATGTAACCTGAAGCTGCCTAAAGCATTCCAACTGCTCGAGAACCACTAGAGTTTCATGTTCTGAAGCCTCATCCACTCGAGGCATAGGTTCCAACTTGTGGATTCAACATTCAAGGGTATTTTTAGGATTCCACAGCACCTAGGGCACACATCCCAAGGTGTTGAACTATCCCACACATCTATAGGCATTAGTTGGACACAAATGGGCCATGACACCAGCTCCAAATGGGTTTATTCTTTCTTATTTCTGATTGGCCAATGCAAAATAGAGCTGTATGGATTGTATATATATAGTTCTAAACTGTTTTGTAAAAGGGAGCCAAGATTAGCCTGAGCTCACTTTTAGGATTAGGGTTAGGTTTTCTTTTCTTTTGTTTTCTTCTTTATCTTCCTTACTCACCAGCAATGCTAGCTAAAGCTTTGTAGCAGCTGGGTTTAATTTCAGATCTGCAATTAGTGTTGTAATAATAGTGTGAGCAGCCGTAGATATCTTCAAGGACTGCTACCTTGAGGGCAGTCATTGTAAGTCCTTTTTATTCAATGAAATGTTGGGTTTAAAGCTTCATTAAATCTGTATTTTTCTTGTGTCCTTCATATAGATCAGTATGGGTTTAATACACCTATGGATGCATGTGCTTGTAGCCATGCACACATAGTGGCTGCAGTAGTTTTCCGGTTCTAGTTTAACCCAATGACTGGACCACATCTATAGGATGTTTTATGACCATTTAAGTGGATGGAAAATAACCCTAAGACTGGTCTATATCAAAGGGTTGAGCCAGATTCTTTTTTCCCTGCCTTCGTACTTGTAGCCAAATGAGGGACTGTTGCAGAGCCAACTTCTCCTCAGTTTTACAATACCATTTTCAGTGAATAGACATGAGATCTTGCATAGATTGCAGACATGAGAGTTGGATCATTGCAGGCCACTTTGTAGCAATGACTAGCTGATTTCAATGCCCCATTCAATTTGTGATTTCTAGTGATTTTCACGGATTATTTGATCCTATGGTTGCATGAGCTTATAGCCTTGCAAACTTAGTGTTTGCAATGGTTTTCTTGTTTCAACTCTAACCTCTTGCTTGGATGAAATCCCTGGGATATGTTGTGACCATTCAAGTGGATAGAATATACCCCTAAGATCAGTTCATGCTTCTAGGTTAGTTGAATTCTTCTACCTTGCAGTTGTGCCTGTATCCAAGTGAAGGATAGCTGCAGATCCAACATCTTGATCTGAGTTGCAGTGAAAGTTAGCCCATAGCTATCTACTTCTCCACATTTTTATTTTATTTTATCACACCATCTTCATTCTTCTTTATCCCTTTCTTTAGCTATAGTTTTATTTCTGTTTTTAGTTTTGTTTTGTTTTGTGACACCTAAACACTCTCTCTTTACCTTACTTTCTAGTGTAGGTTTAGAGTTGTCAGATCTGTAGCCAAATCTGGAGATTTATTATACAACTTTATAGTTTTAGATCATCACTCCCTGTGGGACAAACTCTTATTAAAACTTGCTATAACAACCCTAGATCATACAGGACAATGTGTTTAGATTGCTGTTTTGGTGCTGTTTTATTCTATTTTGCTCCCCTTTTTTTGATTTATTTTGTTGCCATATTTTTACCACATTTTTATAATAAGACAATAGCACAAGCCAATTTAATAAACCAACAGGTATCCAACAGGTTGCTATCCATATGATTGGACAACATTGGCATGCTCATTTACAAATTCAGGATACTGACCAGCAGATGGACAATCAAGAAGTGAGTGTGTGGGTGAGTGGCATATCAAACATGCCTCTCCAACCTATGCAGCCATGTGGGGCTGCAACACACTCAACACTTTGTCAAATATTTTAGACAAATTGTCTACGTTCCTCTCTAGTTTATTGTATACATTTAATTCATACAATTTCCCTGTGAAAGTGGGTTCTTTTGTAACTCTAGCAGCTGGCTCAATGTCATTTCTTGACAGAGACTCCTGCTGCATGGAGTTTTAACTTATCATATTAAACAAATCCTAGGCTTCCTCATCAATTTTGCTAAGGTATGTGCCATCACATGATGCATCAATCATGGATCTACTTTTAGCATCTATCCCCTGGTAGAAGCTTCGCACAAGCTGCCATTTGGGAATCTGTTGGTGTGGGCACTACCTCAACAATTCTTTAAATCTATCCCAAGCTTCATGAATGTTTTTAGTTGAGAACTGAGAAAAAGAGATAATGCTCTTCCTCAACTGACTGGTTTTATTAATTGGAAAAAATTTAGCCAAGAACTGGCATTGAAGTGCATTCCAAGAAGTAATATTATTTGCTGGGAGCATGGTAAGCTAAGTTCTAGCCTTATCCTTCAGTGAGAAAGGAAAAAGCCTCAGTTTGGTGGTTTCATCTCCTAGACTAGCAATTTTAAATGTGGTGCATAAGGAAAGAAACTCATCGATGTGCTTGTAAGGATCCTCCTTACTTAACCCATAAAAAGATGGCAACATTTGGATGGTTTGAGACTTGATCTCATAATTACCCTCAGTAGTAGGGAACTGAATGCAGAAGGAGGATGAATATTCCCCTGGTGCATAGTAGTCCCTAAGGGGTCTAAGTTTCTCTCCCATCTCAAATGTTTCTAAATTTTCAGTAGGGGTGGGTGATGTGTGCCTGGGTCTAAGGATCCATTCTATTTTAGGATTGAAAGTTTCAAGATCAGGATGAAGGGACCTTCTACCCAGCATACAACACACAACAAGTAAAAAACAAACTTACAGCACACTGAAAAATACTAAAACACTACAACAATCTACTGCTGAAATCAAAGAATGCAGACTGAAAAGACAACAGGGGAGAGAGCGATGCAAACTAAGGCAAGGTTGCCCCAGCTGTAACTATTCTCTCCTATGTGTTGCTGCTCCAGATCTGTAAAAATCAAGAATTACAGTAGTAATTTATTCAAACACAAAACAGACAATATCATGTCTAAAATATGAAATAAAGCAAGGAACACAAAAATCCTAAGACTACAGCTGTAATTTATTCAAACACTATAATTACAATAAATCTAAACAAAAAAACTCAGATTTACTATTTAGATTAAAACTCTCCGACAACGGCGTCAAAAGCTTGTTATTATATATACTTTGGTTTGTATTCTTTATTACAAAAATATGACAAAAATAAAGAATGGAAAATGAAGAAACAGCGGGGAATAAAAATATGGGATTAGAACACAAAACCAAAATAAACACACAATCTTGCAAGATCTAGAGCTGTTGTAGCAACTTTTAATAAGAGTTTGTCCCATAGGGAGTGAAGATCTAGACACAATAGTGGAATAGTAAATCTCCAGATCTGCTATAGATCTAGCAACTCTAAACCTAAACTAGAAAGCAAGGTAAATAGAGGGTGTTTTTGGGTTGTCACAAAACTAAATTAAAAATAGAACTAAAAACTAGATCTAAAGAAAGGGGGGTAAAGGAGAATGAAGGTGAGTTGGGGAAATAAATAAAAATTATGGAGAAGTAGACAACTATGGGCTAATCTTCACTGCAAAATAGATCAAGAGCTAGGTCTGCAGCAGTCCTTCACTTGGATACAAGCACAAGTGCAAGGTAGAAGAATCCAGCCTAACCCAGAGACATGAACTGATCTTAGGGCTATATTCTGTCCACTTAAATGGTCACAGAATATCCCAGGGATTTCATCCAATTAAGGGCAAAAGTTGAAATAAGAAAACCATTGCAGACACCATGTTTGCAAGGCTACAAGCTCATGCATCCATAGGAGTATTTAATACATGAAGATCTAGTGGAAACCACATGACTCACAGATTGAATGAGTCATTAAAATTGGCTGGTCATTGCTACAAAGAGGCTTGCAATGACCTAGCTCTCAAGTCTATAATCTCCATAAAACCCCAAATCTATTCACTGAAATAGAGGAGGAGCTGGATCTGCAGCAGTCCCTCACTTGGCTACAAGCACAAGTGCAGGATAAAAGAATCTAGCTCAGACCTGTGATCTAGACCAGTCGTAGGGCTATACCCTGTCCACTTAAATGGTCACAAAGTATCCCAGAGATTAACCCAGTTACAGAAGTTAGAGATAGAACAGGAATACCACTGCAGCCACTATATTTGTAAGGTTACAAGCTCATGCATCCATAGGAGCATAAAACTCATATAGATCTAAATGATAAACATAAGATGAATATAGATTAAATGGAGCATTCAAAATAACTTTACATTGCTAAAAAGAACTTACAATGACTTACCCTCAAGGCAGCAGTCTTTGCAGAACTCCAAGACTGCTCACAATGCCATTACAATACACATTACAGTTAAAAATAGACCTAGCTACTACAAAGATTTAGTCAGCAAATGCTGAGCTAAGAGAAGAAAAAGGAAAAATAAAAAGAAAAGGAAACCCTAATCCTAAAGATGCAAACCCTAAAATAAGCTCAAGCTAATCATGGCTGGTTTTTACAAAACATATTACAGCTATATATACAATCCATAAAGAACTGAAATGCTTTGGCCAATCAGAAATCAGAACTTTGAGAGCTACTGTCGTGGCTCATTCTCAGCCTAGTGTTGCCTCGAGGTGTGGGGAACAACTCAATACATTGGGATGTTTGCCCTAGGTGCTGTGGAATCCCAAAAATATCCTTGAAGTGTAAATATACAAGCTGCAACCCGTGCCTCGAGTGGATGGGGCTTTAGAATATAAATCTCGAGAGGTTCCTGAGCAGTTGGAAGACTTCTGAAGCTTGCTCGAGTGGTTGGAATGCTTCAGGCATCCCTGCTCGAGTGGATAGATGCTTCAGCTATTTATTCTTGAGCAGATCTCCAGTAGCTGAAGTGCTTCAGGTGTATAGCTTGACAGGGTCAGTGCTTCAGCATAGAACTGCTCGAGTGGTTCAAGCAATAGCTCGACATGATGAATTAGAAGCTTTAAAACTGCTCGATGGATGCTTGTCTTCAAGCTGCAGCTCGAGTGGTTGGTTTCTTCAATAATAAAGCACTCGAGTGGATGGCTTCTGTTGCTCGACAACTTGAATTTCTTTAGCAATGCAGTTTGATAGGCTACTTTTCTTCAGCAATGCAGCACTTGAGTGGATCATTGGCTTTAGCACTACAGCTCGATAGGTCTCGACAAGATGATTCAGGCTTAAGAACTACTCGAATGGTTAAATTTGAAGCAGCTTTCAGCTATTCGACAGGTTCAATTGCTTCCTTCACTCGAAAACATGTAGTTCTTCAACAATAAAGTGCTCAATAGGTTCAATGGGCTTCTCGAGTGGATGGTTGTTGAAGTTATAAATTGCTCGAGTGGATGATATTTCAGCAATATTTTCAGCTGCTCGAGTGGTTTATACTTCAGCATACTTTTAGCTGCTCGAGTGGTTTAGTGTAGCTCTAAAGGGTACTCAAGATCCACTCGAGATTGAGGTTCTGAAGGTGCAAACTGCTCGAGCTATTGAAGATTTACGTGCTGAAGCTGCTGGTTTGTTTGAGCTGCTCAACAAGTTACTCTTGAAATCACAGAGTTGCTGGAACTTACGGTGCGGAAGGTGCAGATCTGCTTGAGTTGCTTAAGGACTGAAGTGCTGAAGCTGTAATGTGTTCATCAGCTGCTCCAGTTTTTGGAGTGCTCAAGCTGGTTGCTTACTCAGCTGTTTTATTTAATCTGCGGCAACACTCCATTGTGCTTGGGCCACTTTTCATCTCATTGCTAGACTTCTAGGGGTCCAAGGCATGCTAAATTGGCCCACATGGTGGGGACCACCATGGTGCACTCTCTATAGTTTTATCACCTCCACAACTTGCCTCTAAACTCTTTCTTCTTGGATCTCATTAATTGGAATGTTGCCTTATGTTGCAGTTTATTGCTATCTACACAAAACACACTTAAAAAGTAATTATTATACAACTCAAAGGTCTATTGAAGGCTAGGTTAGGAGGTGGAAAGTGGCATAAATTAGTGATTAGCAGTATTGCCCTAACCTTGTGTAACCATGGTCGCCCTAATAACAGATTGACTGTGGATTTGATGTCCATAACTTGGAAAGGTATGGAAAAGGGCATTGGCCCAATAGTGAGCTCAAGATCGACTTCTCTAATTATTTATCTTCTTGTGTTATCAAATCCTCTGGCGCTCGTTCTAGCTGGCATGAATGTAGAGGGATCCTCTTGGTTGCGGTTCTCAGAAGGAACACATTCAAGGCTGGTCCATTGTCTATGAGTACCAATGGAATCACCAAGTTTTCTGCTTCCACCATGATTTTGAGGGGCATGGAATGATTATTTCTTTTATTCGGAAGATCAGCATATGAAAATGAGATGGCGTTGGGAGCTAAAACTTGTCAAATTATCAGGAGTTACTTAGATGGACACATGTGCATCTTTTAGAGCTCCCATAAGAGCTTGGAAGTGAAGCATGGATGTCATTAAAAGGTCCCAAATAATGATGTGGGTTGGCATTCTCTTCAACTGCGTTTCAAGTATGTGCTCTCTGCTCAATTTTTTGAAGGAGTGCACTGCGGCATGTTTCTTCTTCTCTTCTGGTTGGGTTGATACTGATACTTCAGGTTGTTTAGAGATTCTTCTTGACCGAGTAACAAAAACAACTACCCCTTCTCTGCCACTGCTAGCATTAATATCCGTCTGTTCATAACTGAGGGGAACCTGACAGGGATTGTAGGTTAGTCTTGAGATCTAGAACGGAGTGGATGCAGGCCTCGAGGGTGCTTGGTTTGGTCAATTGGGATGGACGGATAACACTTGGTCAACCTTGCTAGAGGTGGATAGGTCGAAGGAGTGGAAAAAGTAGGCAAAATGGGGTTGATGGGGTTTGTGGATATCTGTATTGGCGGTGGTGTGATGGGGGTGGGCCACTGGTAATTAATCGGTGCTAGCGAGAGAAATGGGGCTAAGTCAGCCATTGGGTAATTGATAGGGGTTGCTACTGTGTATGGTTGATATTGATACAAGCTGGGTTGGACATAGCTGACGGGAGCTGGCGGTGGAAAATACATCCTCAAATCTAAGAGTTCTACTTGGGGTATTGGATTGGGAAAGTAATCAACCAAGTTCAGAGACTCGATTACTCCTATGTTTCCATCTTCTCGATTTTCCCATCTTGGTGCTACAATGTTCTCCTTAATACCGATGTAATCTAAAGGATCAAACTCTTCCCCATCTTCTTCTATTATGTTAACAGTGGGCTTTGGGCCAGTTCCTCTTAGTGGATGTGGTGGCAACAGAACCTAATGTATGTTGGCATGCTGGTTTGCCTGGGGAAGTGCAGGGGGGTGGTTTTGCCAGCCTCTATTAGATCTTGTATCGCATGCTTTAAGGGAAAGCATCGATCAGTCGAGTGGCCCGGTCCTTGATGGAAATTACAGTGGGTATTGGGGTCATAATTTCTTGGGATCGGATATGTCGGAGGTCGCGGCTGGAGTACAGTGACGAAACCCTTTTCGATCAATAAAGATAAAAGGACATTCAAGGACTGCCCTAATGGTGTAAAGACTCGATCGAAATAGGCCCTTCTTTGTTCTGGGGTCATCTGTGCCCCTTGCCCATTTTCGATTCTCTGTATCGGTTCGATTTGTGTTGGGGCTGGCTGCGCCACCTTAAACTAGAATGGAGTCATGTTAGTATTGGGTTGTGTATTTAGGATTGTCATTATATCCGCCCCGATTCTTCTTTCATTCCTTTGTTCAATAAGCTTTCATACCCCGCTGTTTACGATTTTGTTTAACTGCCCTTCTCTTATGGCATCTTCACAATAATTGGCATTCCTTACCATGTCAGCAAAGCTAGACTGTTGTTGGTATACCAAGAAATCTGAGATGACCTGCAAAGTATTTCTCAAGATCATCTCGATTTGCTCATCATCGGGTATTCTATTTCTTACTTGAGCTGCCAATGCCCTCCATCGCCCAAGGTAATCACTGAAGGCTTCGTCAGGCCTCTGCCTTAGTCGGGCTAGATCTAACTTGCAGGGTTCAATGTCTATGTTTTAGAGATAATGCTCTTGGAACAGGTGGGTTAGATCTTTCCAGGTTTTAATCATGGATGGTCCCAAGGAAGTGAACCACCTCAAAGCCGAGCCCGTAAGGCTCTTCTGTAATGCTTTGATTAGGAGTCGTTCATCTCCACCATACTGGCACATGTCCCCGCAGTAGGAATTGAGGTGTACAATGGGATTGCTCGTGCCATTGTATTTATCAAATATTAACACCTTGAATTTTTGGGGCGAATGGATTTTCGCAAATAAGCACATGTCGGAAAAGTCTATGGCATGGATTTCAGCTCCACCCATCTTCATCAGTTATTTTTGAAGTTTATCCATTTGTTCTTTTAACAGCTCTGACTCTCTGGATTGCATGGTTGGCCCCTCAATCGGCTGCCTCCATTCACTTTGAGATGCCGATGGGTTGGTGAACACAAGTGGTGGGAGATTAAAACTGGTGAATACCCTTGCATAGGACCCGCTATTCCTGATCCCATCCTCCTCTAAGCAAGCTGAATGGGTGCCTGATGGGACCACTGCACATGGGGGAAGTTCTGATGAGTAACTTGTGGGATGATGGGATGAGTGAGTTATGGATTTTGGGCCGGTGCCTGATGAGGCCACAGTATTTGGAAGAATCCTTGGGGATGGGTTTGAAAGGTAGGAGGATTGGTGAATTGGGGGTGGTTGATGGTATGGGATGGATGTTGGGCCTTGATGGGCTTGAGTATAGGGTGTTGGGCCTTGATAGGCTTGGGTATAGGGGGTTGGGTTTTGAGGCCCACTCAAATGGTCCCATAGTTGATGGGAGCCTTGGATGGTATGGACAATGGGAGGTTGATTAGGGTTTTGGGGGAATGAAGTATAAAGATTTTGGAGTGTATGGGATGGGTTTGGAGAGGTGTGGGATGGATGGGGGAGGCTTTGAGAAGCCTTCCCAATTGTGTAGGCCCTAACCATTCCATCCATCATTGTCATGGGATTGGGTGAGGGGGTGGATGTAGATGGTCCATCCGATGATGGCGGAGCATGAGGCATGGATTGGATGGGTGTGGGAAAACATGGGCATGGCTTAAGTAAAATCGAGCATGACCTGGGTAGATGGGGGAGAATGTGGTAGGTTTTGAGTGGAGGTGGGGATGGTTTGCACGGGTGGATAAAATTAGGGCAATAGTTTGGGTAGAGGTGTGGGGAAAATGGGGTGTAAGTTGGATGGATGTGGAAGGTGAATTTGGAGTGGATATGGGGGAAAAGGGGGATGGATTTTGAGGGAATGTGGAGGATGTGGATGGAAATATGGGTGCACCGAAGGGTCTGGTGATGGTAAATGGGGGTTGGGTGAGCGAAATGGAGATAGGAATCTCTACCGAATGAGAAGGTAATGGGGAATGGGGTGGGGATGAATCGGGGGCATAGGTTGGATCGACCGCCCATGCCATAGTTTGTTGGCGGGTTCGGTACGGGTTCCTCGGGTGAGGACCAAAAACTAGTCTTCTCCTTCCCCTACTGGAGGACGGAGGATAAGGCGATGTCGTTGTTTCGGCACCACAAGCTCTATATTTTTTGGTTTTTGATTTCTCTTTATTTTATTTTTTTATATTTTTGGATAAAGATTTTGAACCTTTTTATGGTGCTTTTTCGGGGCCTTGGAATTCTCGTTTCGGGTGGTGCTCACACCCCTGGATTCCGACGCACTTTGAAAGAAACAAAGGAAACCCTTTGTTCTATGTGAAGGCATGAAGTCCATGTGACGACCCAATCCCTCATTAAAAGTCAATAAGAGGGTGACCTCTTTTGGCCAGCGAGGGCGTATTGGGTGTCAAAAAGTGTGGGATTTATCAGGGGTACTAAACCACTAAGCGGGGGATTCTAGAATAGTGAAAAGTAGCCTCAGATTCGGGTTGCTGGACTCAGAATAGTCTAGCGTATGTATTATATACACTAGGCTAAAATCCTGGAGATTTTGGCTTAGCGTGTGTATTTGACACGCTAGGAAAATTCTGGAGGTTTTGGGCTTAGCGTATCTATTACACACACTAGGCAAAAATAAAGTATATATATTTATTTTGACAACAGCAGCAGGCCCAAAATTGGTCTATATTATATATATATATATATATATATATATATATATATATATTTTTTTTTTTTTTTTTTGGGTTTTCATGAAGCGATGCTTCTAGGGACTGTTAAACTTGTTATTCCGGGTCCCTCCTTATAGAACCTAGATATACAAGGCTGATTCGGGGTTTTCTAACATGCTCCCCAAGGGTTTTAGGGCTTTTTCTTAAGCTCGATTACCCACCCGATATACCTCCAGCGCAAGCGCTTTCTCAGATACTGGATGGGGTGATACTTTTTTGGATCATCACCATTAGGGGCTGCCGCCATACTATGAAATGGGACGTTTGTATCGCTGCCTAAATTCCTGCCCCATTGTAAAATCTACCCAACGTAAAATATGAATTAAGTCCCTTAGTTCACTTTTAAGATTCAATTTTAAAATTCAATTTAAAGAAGGGAGTTTGCTTAGGTTCAAAAACGGGTTGTGACAATCCCGTGCCGCCTCTACGGGCCGACGTCCACTGATGGAATATGATTGCAAGAAATGTAAAAGCTCAAGTAGGCCCACCATTCGACTAAGGCGATAAAATGTGCAAGCATGCCAATCGACTAAGGTGTGTAAATGACAAAAAAAAAAAATGCTCAAGTAAGTCCGCCAAATGGCTAAGGCATATAAATGACGTAAAAATAGGGGTAAGTAAAAATTAACGAAATCGTAGGGGTGAGTACAAAAAAGAGAAAAAGAAGGTTAGTAAAATGAATAAAATAAAATAAAACAAATAAAAAAGGCCAATACTTCAAGGAGAAGCTCTACAAGTTACTTCCCTAGTAGAGTCACCATCTGTGTAACCGTAGGCTATCACGAGTCTGTCGTGACGATGCGCTCGTATTAGTAAATATAGAGTCATCACTGGGAGCTTTCGGTGCCCCGAGAAACCTAAATCAATATTAGAAGCACCGAAGTGTAAAAATATGACTCTGATTCCGGTCTATGCCAAAATCTCTTGGATAGGGGCTTCGATTATCGATCGGGAAGGTGTTAGGCACCCAATCAACCCGCTTGTAAGCGGTCTCTACTTATGGCCAAAAAAATATTAAGAAAAATAAAAAAAAGCAAAACAACACTTCCTCTTACCCGAAGGCACTCAGATCCTATTTAAGCCCCTGCAATCACCTGAAATTTGACAGCGTACGAATTCAAATTCTAGGATAGAGAAAAAACAAAGAAGGTAGAGAAATAGAGGGGAGAGCTAGAGCTCTCGCGCCCTTGTAGCATAATCGTGGGTCCTCACGTGAGAGTATCCTTGAGCTTCCAAGAGCATATGGTTAGAGAAACAAGTTTTGATCTCTAAGGCTAGGGAGCTAAGTGGTAGGAGAAGAAGGCTAGGTGGTAGTTCTGGCTAAATCTCAATGATTGATTGTAAAAATGAGGTGTAAAGGGAGAAACTCAATTTTGGAATTTATGGGTTTAGTGCTAGAATAATGGAGGGAGCTCACTAAAATTCTTCTCTTTGGAAAAATTTTCAAGCCTTTAATCCAATGGGGGGGCTCTCTATTAATCTAATGGGGGGGCTCTCTAGGATTACCTAATTGGATTAGCAATTAGGTAATCCTAGATCTAAGGTTTTCTAGGGTCTTGGGAGCTTAGGTAGGTGGGAAAATGGGTTTAATGGTAGATGATAGGGTGGGGTTTTAAAAGACTAGAGGGTTGCAAATACGTTTAATGGGGGTGCAACAATCCTAATGAAACCTACCCTAAACATTGGGGTGGCCAACAAGTCAAACCCCAGAAGTCATTTTTGGGCAAAATCCACAAAGTATTGTTCCTAAGCCTAGTGTATGTATCACATACGCTAGGTATAGGAACAGTAACCTCAAGAAACCTGGAGGTTCAGGACCAGCTGTGGGGCCCCACAAAATCTGCCAAAATTGGCGTTAAGCAAAAAAATGACCTAGCGTGTGTACTACATACGCTAGGCAAAATTCATGCATTTCTGTCCGATTTTTAAATCGCCATAACTTTTGGTGTACAAATGGGATTGAGGCGACTCTTGGCTTGTTGGAAAGTTGGGAACCTCCTCCCTTTGATAACATGAGTCTTAGCTCCGATAGAGGTCTGTGCAAACCTTTGAACTCCTCTTTTCAACTACTGCCTGGGACGATTTATGTTAGGTTCAGGAGGGGTTCTATAGGTTAGGGTTGATTCCTAAGGGTTGGGGATAGGCTTCTACGGATTTGGGTTGAGTTCTAAGGGTTTGAGAAGTGCTCTCGGAAGCTCGGAGGGTATGCCTTTCTCAAAGTATAAGTTAATCGGGCCTTGGGCCAAATTTGGGTGTCTACAAGCACCGATGTTTTTAAATATCGTTCAAGAATTTTCACAACGTCATAGCATCTTTCAAGAGTTTCAACAGGGTGAGAAATCAACTCTTTTTGCAAATCAAGTCGTAATTTGGTGCGGATTTAGAAAGAATGATTTCAGGGTCTTTCGATACCTTAGCCCTCATCATAAACTCTTCGAATTTGGCAATGTAATCGGTTATGGGCATACCACCTTGGCATAGATTTTGCCACTGGTCGAGGAGGTGTTGGTGGTATGATAAAGGAACATAATTTTTAGTAAGTCATTCCTTCATATCATCCCAACGTGTAATAGGAGGATAACCTGCATTCACCCTAATGCGCTCGACATTGAGCCAAAAAAGTTGAGTTTGACCAACCAATTTTATTTTAGCGAGCCTCACACAACGGTCATCATTCATAGCATACCAATCAAAGTGTTAGTCCATGTCGGAAAGCCAATCGAGGAAGACTGTAGGGTCCATTCTTTCATCTAAAGTCAGAATCTGAACTCTAACATTTTTAAGGAGTTACACTTCAGGGTTGTAGTCATCTCAACAAGGATTCATGTGATTCAGGTTCCGATTATCTTGGCAACCATTGCGCCCTTGGTGTTGATCCTAAAGTTCATCAACCGCTTCCAGTTGGTCGATTCGATCACACAATCTATCATTACCAACTCCTAGGGATATTTGGGCTTGCTCTATGGTATTCAAACGTGCACTAATCGCACCTAATTCTTCTTGCATACATTTAAGGGTATTGAGAACCTCACTCGAATCCATGGCGATCACAGATTCCTAATAGGGTTCTAATTTGAAATGTAATATGGACTCACAAAAGATAAATAATGTAATAAAATAAATATGACAAGCAAAGATGCCCTAACCTAGAAAACCTAGGTCTCTGATACCAAAACTGACGTGGGACAGTAACCCTAAAATGCGTGAATATGATTTTGATACAATTTTATCGAAATTAAATAAATTAATTCAAGTTTAATCACAAAATTATCTTAAATACCTTAGGGTTTGAAGAATTTTGATGGATAGATCACGCGAGATCCAGTTAGGGTCCAGTCTGATGCACAAGTACTGTTAGATTTGAGACGGGATCGGGCCTAGAGATAAAACTCTAGCTTTTTTCAGGCATGGGCTTTCGTCTTCGATTCGTTGTAGATTCATGAGTTCAAACTAGGGTTTTGGAAATAGGTTTACGGTTTGTAATAGGCTTATGATTTAGTTTAGGTTTATGGTTTATAAACAGGCTTTGACTCAGTTTGTTTTAGGATTCCAGAAAGATGTTTGGGATTTTGGGATCGAAGAAACTAATAGATTTAAATTTAGAAATCTTAGATCAATAAGGTGAAGGTTTAAGAGAAAACAAAGATGAACAGATAGCCGAGATAATAAAAGATCAAAAGAAAAATAGATACCAAAAGATAACGGCTTCAGAATCGCTCCCTTGACCTCACACCATACCATATCAGGAAGAAGAATATTCAAGCAATAATGCATTCAAAATATTCAAAAACTAATTAAATTGTCTTTACAAGTCTTCTTATATAGGCCACTAAAGTAAAATTCAAAATAAAGAGTCCTAATAATAATAAAAGATTGAAAAAAGCAATTTCCACTAAAAATAAGAAAGTTCCATCGTTGGAGGCACAACGTCCACGGACGTCCGTGACTTGCGGACTTAGAACCACAGACGTCTGTGGAGCACTATGGATGTTCGTGCACCAAAACAAATAGGTGGACAAAATCCGGTCATCCGTGTTGAATCTATGAACTACCGTCTCCTGATGTTGTCATTTGTCTTTGTTTCTCCCTTGAAGCTGAGGTACTCGGGCTCCCTCTTCATTTCTTTCGATGCCGGTAGAGATGACATGGTCCAAAACCGATGTCCACGTACTCTGCGTCCCCGTAAGAGGTATTCCTTCTGCACCAGTTGGCGCAGGCTGCGAACTGCCTTTGGGCTCCCAAGCCCTCGACAGTTCCAACTTAAGAGTTTCATTGTTCTCGGCGGAGCTGCGGAGCATACCCCATCGATAGCATAATGCTTGAAAGTTCTCCATCGGCCACGTTCTCGACTGGTAAGATCATTTCACATACATTTTTTCCTCCACTTTTTCATCGCTTCTTGTTGCCTCTTTCATTCTTTCCGCATGCAAGATGAGGGTTAAGGTCAGAAATTCTTTTTCATTTCTTGGTCGTGTAAAGGGATTGCAAAGGTTCGCTAGTGGCTAGGTTAGAATGGGGTAGATCATTGGGATTAGGGTGGTTGGGGTTGGGCTCAGCCATGGGTATGGAGGGGGTGGGTATGAAATTATTAATGGCCTGAATAGATGGGTTATGGGGTTTATCATTTTGATCATTGATCTTGGGTTTACCCGAGTTTTGAGGATTATTGACTATTGGGTGGGTTTTGAATGTGTTCTGGTATTGGGCTTCAAGAGCAATTGGGTGGCTTTTGTTCAGATCCTTGGATTGGGTTCCACTGGAATCGAATGGTGGGGGTATAATGTATGGGATCAGCTCCATTACTTTTGTTTGAATCTTAGGGGATCATTTTGGGAAGAAATGAGATGTGTACTAGCATGGATCAAAATATGGTACAATAAATGTACCAGATCGTTCAAATATATGGCATGTATCGAACGATACATTCAATGCATCGTTCGATACAGACCGGTACCGATACGTATCGTCTGATATGTATCAGTTTTTTGACCAGACGATACGTCCCAGTTTTCCGACATTTTGATCCATGTGTACTAGTATTTAGTGATGGGCTTTTATCAGGCCGAGGTTTAAGGGAGTGGTTTGGTGTGATTGTCGTTATAGATTTGGTGTAGGACGGGGATTGGCTCCCTAATATAATGGATTGGGGTGGAGTCATTAACGGCTCATCATGGGTTCGATTTCGGTTTTGATGGGGAGATAGTGTAGGAGTTTCGTTTCGGAAAATCAAGGGACCACCTGCTTCTTTTTTTCGTGGACCAGAGGTTACGATTGGGGGATTGGATGCCTAGATTTATGGCAATTTGTGAGGAAGGGTTTTTGGGATCATGGGTCTTTTGGGTTTCCACGTTCGATATGCAATAATCATTTAGGTGGATGGGTTGTACCATCTCTACCTCCATGTCGTGGGCAATTATGGGTCATGCAATCATTCCCACGTCGCGCTTGTTCAGATTCAATGTCCGTTGGATGGTTCTACACGGATTTCTATGCTATTGGGGTATTATCATCCGACTCCTCGTATCCGTTGAGTTGACTTGTCACCATCTTCAACCTTCCTGATTCTTTATCTTGATGGTTCACCTAATGGTTCATTTGCTTTCTATTAGGTTTGTTAAGATTACCACGAGCTGGTTGTGCACGAAACCAATTGCTATACTGGAGCTTCTCTTCCATTTTTTCCTCTAGCAATTCTATAGTGCATTCCTTCTCCGAGTGGCCAATGATCCCACATTGATACCAGAAGCTTGGTAAACGTTCATATTGAAATGCCACCCATTTTTCACCCGCTTCCTCCATCATAATTTTGGTACCTCTTTGCAGGGGCTTTGTTACATCCATTTCTACCTAGATTTGGAGAAAGCGCCCCCATCCGAGTTCATCACTTTCAACATCTATTCTTTTTACTGTACCTATATGGTTACCAATCTTGCTTCCAACTTTTTTGTTCATTACTTTCAATGGCAGATCCATAATTCTAATCCAAAAATGATGCCTTTTCGAAATTTATGCTTGAGATAGCCATACTTGCTTGGAACTCTGATAGCGCCATTAGATGATTATCAAAGCACCACAGACTTTTTCGAAGGATTCTCTTTTTCTAATAACTGGTGGCAAATTGAAAGAGGAAAGTGTACTCACCCATCTCTCTTTGGTTTTTAGTTATTCCCTCAAGTTCCAAGCTTGTTGGATATTCTCCTTGGCAGCCACTTTGTTGATTCGTTGTGTGGTGATAATTTTTCCCAATGGGCAATTCTTGCCTGCCTATAATGTCGTAGATGTATCAACATTGTCCAATACAATACACTATTGTTCATCATTGGTTAAGACCATTTTTTCCTTCCATACTCTCGTGATGTTATCCATGAGAGGTGTTGATAAGGGTTTAAGAGAATAAGAAGGGATGATGACAAAATAAGTATCCGGGGATTAAGTAAAGGAATGAGGTGAGGAAGAGTTGGGGCTCTTTAAACAGGGGAGAGGGAGAGGGAGACTTGGGGCTCCTTGAAACAGGAAGATTAAGGAGATAAAGAAACAAAAGTTTCATAGAAGACTCCTACATGCTCTAATAAAGAAACAGAGGAGAAAGAGATAGATCAACTAGAGCTTACAGTTGGGGCGATTTTCACTTACAGATAACAGCTTTCTCTTGAATATTTGATATAAGACCTTTTTTTTGTTGAGATTAAACTTTTATCCTTTTCATTTGAAATGGAGAATGGTTACAAACTGAAAAATAAGTAACCCCAAATGGACGGTTACAGTAAAGGGCCACAATCCAAAGAGTGATAGTTATAATAACTAACATTAAAATACATTGAATGACATCCAAGACCCATTTAACAACGATACGGAATTCAAGGATCTTCAAAGTAAGGTAAAAATTCGAGAATCTACCACTATCCTGAATATCCGCCGGTAACCGACATCGAAGATCCACCCAAAGAGACGCCACCACCATCGGCAAACTCACAATCTACAAAAACTCTCACCACGTTGGAAACGGGGGCAACAATCGATCAAAAGCTTCACACATCACTTCAATCGAAGCTTTTAAATAATGCCTCATGGCGTAGATATAGTGCATGTGTTCGCGCAATAACAAAGCCATCAATACGTCGGTAAAACTCGTGACCAAAAACGTTTCAAAAATAAGTATGATTGCAAAAAAACATTCATAAAGGAGATCTCGTTGAAAAGAAGACTCTCACCAAGAAGAGTATAAAACTCTCATATTCTAACCCTAAAATAAGGAAAAAACAACGAGAGAACAATGGAGAGCCGAAGCCTCTAAGCAAAAGACGACCCCCAAATAATCGATTTATTGAAAGCATAAAAAAAGTAGATGGAAAGGGATTAAATCCCCCCTTCCCATCCCTCCCATAAAACATCTTTTCCTGCACCGACTCTCAAAATCGCCTAGAGAGAGATAGAGTTTAGGGTATAATTGAATCATATGAGCTGTCCTCAACCATTATATTTAAATGTATTTATAGTGAAACCCTAAACCCGGAACCATTCGCAACCGTTAGATGAAACATGCCTCCTAAACGAGCGGGCGTCGCCCTCAAATACAACTTGACCACTGGCGAACGGGCGGCTTCGCCCAACAAACCACCTAACCTGGTTCATTAGGTATATCTGCAATTTAGCTTGTGGTGTATTGTGTTGGATATTTTCTTTAGATTTTTGTATTTATTTTTTTATTGATTTCTTATTGGAATATGAAATTTTCACTAAACATTCTTATTAATTGTAGGATTGATTGTTATAATACATTATTCGGTTGTAGGTTTAATAATTTGACAAAAACATAAAAATTAGTCTTAATATATGATAGGCCACATTTCGGGATCTCGCCCTAGACGTCAGAACCAGCCTTGGTTACGAACCCAGAGTATTGAGGGCTTAACTTTCTGCTCCATTAATGCCTTGGCATTTTTCTTGTATTGGTTTGGTCGTTTGCAGCTTGTGATACTAATTTAAATAAATTCGTAAAATCAGGAAATGCCTCTAATCCCTGTTGGGAAACTGATGAAATTACCATTATGGCAAATGCTTGGGAAAGCCTGAAACGGACTGGTTGGAAGAAGAATCTCAAACTATTATTGAAAAAACTTGCCTGAAGGTTTACATTTTTAGAGATGTGTCTACAAACATATTTAGCAAAATCTGTGATTTTTGAAGAAAAATTCTTTTAAAATGTGTTTTTTTTTCATAAAACGTCCGAAACATGTTTAAAATGCATCTTTTTCAAAAATACTTATATTTTATAAAAAATCAGAATTTTTATGTTTTAAACGCATTTTCTACAAAATTTTCCTCATTTATGTCAAAAAAGAAATTTGTTTTAAAATATTTTCATTACTTTCTCTTAAATGCTTTCCGATATTAATCCAAATATTGCCGATTTTTTCAAGTTTTTTCATTTCTTTTTTTTTTCTGAATTCCCACTTGGTAACCTTGCTACAAACAGTGGCGGACCCTCGTTAGGAGGAGCGGGTTAAGTGACCCGCTCAACTTCGAAAAAAACATAAAAAGAAAAAATCTTGTCACTTGAGAACCAATAATCTTCTTTAAAATGTTCAAAAAAAAAAACTTCTTCAAAATGGGTTGTTATTAGGTACCTAATTCCAGCGCTAATACTTTTAGTACTTAAGCCACTTTTTGAGCGGTATACCATGTGAAACCTCTCTGTGTGTTCCTTTTGAGTTTACCCCATGATCTGGAGATCTATAGTGTACAAGATTGAGTGAAAGGCGATCTCTCTCACCTGATCAAAGGGTCAGCGAATCTAAAATTAAGTTGGACATACATCGTATCCATAAATTTTAAATCCCATTTGAGTCTTTGATTGAAAGGATGGACATCGTTTTTGTCCCAATATATTGTATCAAAGATCTTCACATCACTTATCCAAGTTAACATATATGATGATTCTTTGTTGTGCACATTCGAAAAAGTAATCTGAGTACCAAGGCACTTAGCACTCATGCCACGTACCTAATACCACGTACCTTATAACATTAATGGTATAAGATCATTTAAACGCTAGATTGGTGTTTAAATGATCTTATACCATTAATGTTAGTTTATTAATCTCACGCCATTGAAGTGTAATTACCCTTACGTCATGTGATGAACATTTGTGATTAATCAAATTGTCCAAGTACACAATTTATCATTGGAACATATCTCAGCCCAAAGAAACATGCGAGTAAATGTGAACCATTCGATTGATGAATTTTATTAACAATCATAAAAATTGAAAACAACGATTGATATTTAAGTGCACAGATCAGATGATTTAAATGTCCCTAAAACATCATTGTTGAGCCTAATTGCACATCAATCTATGATCTATCGCTTTAATAGTTCGGCTCACTCACATCTTAAATCATTGATGGTGTAAGATCGTCTAAACACCATTTTGGTGCTTAAATGTTGGTCAGGAGGGTCAAGCCCATAGTTACTTAGTTCGCTGATTCGCTTCATTCGAATTCGGGTTCGCAATTCCTATTTTTAAATGAATCCAATTCGCTGGATAGGATGAGTTTTAAAATTATTTATTATTTACATAATTTTATGTTCAAATCATTTCTTTATGTTTTTAAAACTTTAAATGAATCCAATTCGTAGGGATTAATTTGGCAATTCGCTTGGTATACCAAATTCGGTTTGTTATACCAAATTCGTAGGGTGATTGAGCGAATTAAGCAAACTAGGTTAGGCCCAATACATTAATATGAGAAAACTCAAACCACCACTCTCGCTTATGGTATACTAACTCATAAACTTAGTATTAGGTATCCAACTAGAGCATCGATGCTCTGGTACTTAGGTCACTTTTTAGGACATATGCCAGTACAATCTTTGTGTTCCATGTGATGTGTGATTCGATGCCTAGGAGCTCAAGATCGATTTTGTAAAATATTAGAATGAAAAATGATCTCCATTTGATTATATGTTATCCATTAATTTTAAATAGTTTGATCACCTAATTATATTTTAAATGGCGTGACTGGTTTGAATCAAATGATAGAGTTTGTTGTTCGTAGCAATCTTTTACAACAAAGATCTTTCGATCACGGTGCACCTATCAGGTGGTGCACGTGTGGATTCCACATGAAACATATTCCAAGAAGCGACCCAAGTACTAAGTCACCTGCCTCTTGTAGTCTTGTGCCATTTACCTAATACAAAACTCATGTTTTAAGTCTATATTCCAAAAAAATTATCTAATTTGCAGTGTGATTTGGCATTTGCTGATTCCCTGAGTTGCTTGTCGATCATACTTGCGAAATGTACTTTGTTGATTTGCGGTTATGTAACCCCTGGATTTTAAACTAATTTTTCTTTAAGTAATTGATAGTGTGATTGTGATTTGCTCATTTGTGCTCTACCCTAATAGTACATATTTATATCAACAAACAGAGATTTTTCAAGAGTGTATATTAATTAATAGTGATTTTTCAAGACTGTTGCACCCTCATCTATTTTTTAGTAGAAATTTGCTTTTACATATTAAAATTGTTAGGGAGCTGATAAATGGCAAATTAAACATATTTTTATATCCCAAATCAATGATTTTCAGTGCCTAACAAAGCTAATTTATTCTCTTTAGCTCTTTCTGATGAAATTTTTATGGAAAAAGTAGGAACTTACTATCTATCTGATGCCAAAGATTGATCATGGTTAGCTAAGGTAAACAAAGGGTTAGCGCGGAGCGGAACAAGTACCAAAAAATCCATGAAAGTAACTTCAAAATAGACTAACTGACAAAGTGCAAAGTAACTGGATCTGAATTGAATTCATATAATAGTCAAGAACGATTGGGGAAATCTGCAAAAGTCGATCGATCGAGATTTAGGGTCAATCGATCGAGCCATGTCCCAGAAAATTGTGAAAAATATCCTAAATGTTCCAAAATCCAAGAAAATATGTTAGAAACCCTATCTTTGGAAGGTGGTATAAAAGGTTCTCTTAAAGTACCAAAATACATTGTGTAAACCCTAGAGAAAGAGGAACACACATTTGGGTGAGAAAAGAGAGAAGATCAGAACTTGAAAGGGATGAATCAAAGATCCAATCCATCAATGAGTCACCTCCAAGCGATGAGCAGCTAAAGAACTAACATGTTTATGGAAAAGATTGAGTTACAGATGAGGAGTTGATTCTAATAGGGTTTAGGTTATATTTTGTTTGAATAGATTTGATTGTATGAACATGAATAAATGGATTTAGAATCTTTTTTATTGTATTTCTTTTTGGATTTAATGTTTCGGTCTATTGATTAAATAGATTTGTGATCTTTATGCTTGAATCTTGGATCCTGTACCTATGGTCTAGATGACCCATACTATTTTACTGATTATGAATTAGGATTAGTTTCCACTTGTAGTGAGAAAAAATCCATAGATCTAATCATTCAAGGTATAAAACTAAACCATGTTAATTCAACTATAAATATGTTAACAAACTCCAGACCCTAAACACTTCACTCATTTGGATTCCTCTTCGTATTACCTTTTCTTTTGAAGTTTCAAATTTCATTTTAATCATGTTTAATTAATTGTAGTTTTCCTTTTATTTCTCAAAACCTTAAATTTCTTTTTAAAAATGCAAAAGATTTATGTAAATCATCTTCGTCTGGGTTCAGCACCCTTAAGACTCGCCTTAGCTACCATACGCTTGCAAGGATAACATTTAAAACTGATAAAGGTTTTTGCGCCATTGCCCAGGAAGGTTGCGCTTAATCTTTTTCATTTTATGTTTTCTTTGTAATTTAATTTTAGGACTAGACTAGATGGGTAGGTTATTAATTTTATTTTCCTTGTAGGATCATAATTAATTTTTATTATTTTAATTTTCTGGGAGATTTGAGGTGAAAATAAGTCTAGTTTAAAAGCTTGGAGGACTATGCGATTTCGGATTAAAATTAGGCATTCTCTAACTTTGAGGATTACTTTCCTTTTCTTTTTTATTAGGTGTGATTGTGGAGAGAGGATTTACTATTTAATTTATTAATTTATGATATTCACTTAGGGTTAATTTTGTTAAGGTCATTTTACATTTTTAGGTTTATTTTTTCTTTGATTACTGAATTTTTATTGTAGTTTTTTTTAAAAATATAAACAAATTGAAAGGGAAGAACAGAATTCATCAAAATCAATCGATTGGAAATTCCGATCGATCACTTCCGAAAGCAAGAAGTATTTTTTTCCGGATTATTGTTCTTATTCGATCGATCGAGACTCAGTCTCTCGATTGATCAACTGTGATAGAAATCTCTCTATTTTGTTTTATTACTCCCTTTTGTCGTACTAAATATTTTTTTATCTAATTTAGCCTCAAATTTTATTATTTTACATTGGTGATTAAATTGATTGTTAGTTTTGTTTGGTAGACGTTCTATTTTCCTTGAACTAGAACATCTCAATCTTGAAATGGAGAGAACTTGTAGGATTCTTAGGAGAGGTCGCCGCACCGAGGTTAATTATATTAATCGCAACATAGCGGAAGAACAACCTAGAACCCTCATGCAATACTACACTCCAACTGCTTATACATCACCTTCTTGCATTCGGCTACCAGCCGCCCCAAAAGAGGCTTTTGAAATCAAATCCTCTACCATTTAATCGATCCCATCATACCATTGGTTGAGTAATGAGGATCCTTACAAACACTTGGATGATTTCCTAGAACTTTGTACCACTTTCAAAATGGTTCATTTCTCTAATGAAGTCGTGAAGCTAAGGTTATTCCCCTTTTCATCGGAAGATAAAGCTAAACATTGGTTACATTCCTTACTAGCCAAGTTAATCACTACATGGGCTCTAATGATGCAAGAGTTAGTTAAAAAATTTCTCCCAATTGGGAAGGCCAATCAAATTAGGAGAACAATTACTACATTTTCCCAACTCCAAGAGGAACAACTTCATGAAAGTTGGGACCGTTAAAAGGAACTGATAGGAAATGTCCTCACCATGTCGTACCCATATGACAATTGGTGCAAAGCTTCTATGAGGGACTCATTGAACATAATTGAAGCATGGTTGATGCTACACATCCAAGGCACATTTCTTACGGAGACTGAAAATGAGGCTTGGGACCTTTTCGAAACCCTTAGTGAAAAATTATTATAACATGTTAGTGTAGACACCCAAATTTGGCCAAAGGCCCGATCGGAATACATTTCAAGAGAGGTGCACTTTTGAGATTTTGATGACATGTATGAAACCCTTAGAAATCTTTCCAAACCCTTAGAAACCTTTTCGAACCCTTAGGAATCAATCCTAACCTTTTCAAACCCATTAGAACCCTTTCCTGGATTAGTGTCAAATCCTCCTGAGTAGTGGTTGGAAAGAGGACTGTCAAAATTTATACAGACCTTTTAAGGAGCTGAATTATATATCATTGGAAAGAGGACTTCTTCATCTTTCTAACAAGTCAAAAATCACCTCAATCGGAGTTATATATAAAACGTTATGACCATTTAATAATCAGGTCATTTTGGAGGAATTTTTGCCTGGTGCAACTAATAGTTGTGCTAAGCCATTTTCCCCCAGAATTTGCCTGGCACAACTAATAGTTGCACCAAGCTTTTTTCCCCTAGAAATTTTTTGGCGCAATTAATAGTGGTATAAATGGGTCCCCCCACTCCTCGCGGAGCCAACTTCCAAGCTACTGTACAGAACTGTTTTCCTGTACATTTGCCTGACGCAACTAATAGTTGCACCAGGCATATGAACAGTGACTTTTGGTTTTTACCTCGAATTTTGAAGCTAGGGTTTGACTTGTTGACCACCCTAGTCCTTGGGGTGTATTTTGATAACTTTGTTGCACCCTTTTAATACCTATTTGTAACCCATAAGTGATTTAAACCCTTAACCCCTCATCCACCATTAAAGTCCATCTTCACACTTCTCTAAAACCCTTGAAACCCTAGGAAACCTTAGATGCTAGATTACCTAATTTCTAACCTTGATTAGCATCTAAACACTCTCCTAACCCACCAATTTCCTATAAATAGAGGCTCCCACCCCTTGATTTAGAGGTTGAGAATTTTTGCCTAAGAGAGAAAGAGCTTAAAGTGAGAAGATATTTCTCCCTTTGGTGCACCATTGCTCATATAAATTTCAAAATTCTAAAACCTCATTTCATGCCTTATCTTTCCTAAAAAGACTCTAGGTTAGGTGTGTGCTATCCATTTGCCTCCCTTCTCCAACTCTTAGCTAGTAAGCCTTAGTGGTTAGAACCCCTCTTTCCACCATTCAAGCCTTCAAAAGCTCATCAAAAGCAAGTCACACAAGGCTCTCCTACGGTGTCACAAGGGCCCGAGGGCTCCGACTCTCCCCTTTCTTCTCCTATCTCTTCCTTAGCTCTTCCTATCCTCCCATTTGTGCCGTTATGCCGCCGAATTTTTGGTAGGAACGGAGGGGCACAAATAGGATTTGAGGCCTATTTGGCCAAGAGGAGCCATTTTCTTTTCTTTTACTTTATTTTTGTGTTGGCCATTAGTAGAGACCACATTAAGCCGGTTGATCGGGTGCCTAACACCTTTCCGATCAATAATCGAAGCCCCTACCCAAGAGCCTTTGGTGTGGATCAGATTTAGAGTCATATTTATGGCACTTCGGTGCTTATAAAAATGATATAAGTATCCTAGGACACCAAAAGCTCTGGGTGGCGACTCTATATTTTTGCAAGCGAGCGCATCGCCACGACGGGATCGTCACAAATCCCACGGTTGCACAGATGGCGACTCTGCTGGGGATAGCTTGTAGAGCTATTCCTTGAAATTTGGCCTTTTTATTTTTATTTTACTAACCATTTTGCTATTTTTTTATTGTTTATTTTATTTGTTTTATTTTTTTACTCACCCCTACTTTTTCGTCATTTACATGCCTTACCCGATCGGCAGGCTTACCTGTGTATTGTCTTTATTTTTTCCTTACATTTTTGTCATTTTTGGTGCTTTAGCCGATTGGCAGGCCTACTCGAGTATTGTCTTTCAATTTCTTTAATTTTTCGTTATTTAAAGTGCCTTAGCCGATTGGCGGGCCTACTTGTACAAACATATTTCGATAGTGGACGCCGGCCCGTACTGGCGGCACAGGGTCATCACCCCCGTCTTTTGGACTAAAGAAAACTTTCATAAAAAAAATGTTTTGAAAAAAGAAGTTAAAATTGAATCAAGAATAGGGAGTTTAATTAACTTGTTTTTATGAGGTAGATTTTCAAAGGGTTGGGTTTAGGCACACATACAACCACCCGAGTATTAGTATGGCAGCAACCCCTAGTGGTAATGATCCAGAAAAGTTCCAACCCACCTAGTATCTGAGAAGGCGCTTGGGCCAGAGGTATATCGGGTGGGTTCCTATTCCAAAGCTTAAAATCCTTGGGGAGCGCACTAGCGAGTTATACCGGACTCAAACCCTTTAGGTGCCGTGACGAGAGAATCGATCACAAAAAAAATAGCTCAGTTCTCGGAAGCCTAACTTCCACAAAACCCAAAAAAAAAGTCCCACCTTCAGGTTGCTGTTCCCTACTGTTTTAGAATCTGGAGCATCATTTTTGCCTGCCGCAAGTATTAGTTGTGCCAGTGCAAAAATTGGGAATTTATAACTGGCACAACTAACAGCTTTAAATCCTTCACTTTTACCTTGGCGCAACTATTAGTTGCGCCAGTGTAAAAAAGAGGCCCTGCTACCTTGACATATGTATTAATTGCGTCAAGTCTACCTGGACAGCAGCAGCCTGAAATCTGAGGCTTTCTTACCTCTCGAGTCTCCCGATTAGTGTGCTTAGTATCTCTATTTGGGCCCCGCCATCTTTAACACCCAATACGCCCTCACCGGTCAAAAGAAGGCAACTTCTTTTTGACTTATTTTGAGGGATCGAGTTATTTGCCTCGATTTTTGTGCCTTCAATAGATCGGAGGTCCTCCTTCGATTCTTCCGAAGTGCGTCAGAATCGTTGCCGCGGTTTTGAATTAGGGTACGAGAGCCACCCGAGAAGAAAATTCTAAGACCTCGGAACCTTTATTTTTCTGATTCTTCTCAAAAAAATTAAACAGAAAAAAGAAAGAGTAAAAATCAAATCAAAACCAAAAAAATATATAGTTTGTGGTGCCGGCACAACGGCATCATCTTGCCCTGCACCGTCCCGTAGGAAAATAAGGAGGAGGATTTTTGGGCCTTATCCAAGGCACCCTTACCCAACCCGTTCCCAAAGGATGTCGTGGGTAGTGGACCCAGTTTACGCTGATCCCGACTCATCCCTACCACGTTCTCCAACCCACTCCCATTCAGGAGAAACCTTCACATCTATCCCCATCACCTTATCCCCTTTTACTGTTAACGACCCATTTGGCGCCCCCATTTTTCCAACCGCCACTTCCCAAAATATCCAAAATCACCCCCCCCCCCCCATTCCCCATCTCTTTCCCAAGCTACCTTTCCTCCCATGCTCATGCCAAATCCAACGCATTCCCCATCCACATTCATACAAAACCCAACCCCATTTTCCCCATCCACATCCATGCCCCATATTTCATCTTCCCCATATAGGCCCGATCCACCCTCATTCACCTATGTCACCTCCACCCTATCCAGCTCCCCACCAATCCCCCCATCTCCCCGGGTCATGCCCATTTTTACCGAGGCCATGCCCGGTTTTTCCCAAACACCCACACTTCACCCTCCATCACCCGTAAACATCCCCAACCCATCCCCCTTTGCCAATGCCCCATCCCATTCCTTCAATTCATCCCATATCTCATCACTTACCATGGCCATGCCCAATTTTCCCTCCACATCCACCCCATCTATACCCAATCATCCCTTAAATCCACCACCCACATCCGATCCTCCTTCCATCACCATGATGGAGGAGATGTTCCAAGCCCACTCCTTATGGAAGGGTTCCCAAAACACCTCCCATCATCCACACCCCACATCCATGGACCCATCCCATACCCTAGCCAATCTCCATGCTTCACTCTACCATGATCCCCATCAACCCCCCATAATTCACACCATCCAAACCCCCATCTCCCACATGCCCTAAGGCCCATTGGCCCAAAACCCCACCACCCATAATCTCCAAGGCCCATTGGCCCAAAACCCCACCACCCATGATCTCTAAGGCCCAATGGCCCAACATCCCAACACCCATGATCTCCAAGGCCCAATGGCCCAAGACCCCATCACCCATACCCAAGGGCCCATGGCCCAAACCCATCAAGGGCTCATGGCCCAAACCCACCAATGGCCCATGGCCCATACCCCTCAAAACCCAGTGGGCTAGGCCCACATACCCCAAGGGCCCATAGCCCAAACCCATCTAGGGCCCATGACCCAAGCCCAAAACCTCCAAGGGCCCATGGTCCATACCCACCAATGGTCCATGGCCCATACCCCTCAAAACATAGTGGGCCAGGCCCACATACCCCAAGAGCCCACAACCCAGACCCATTTGGCCCAAGCCCATACCCACTAATGGCCCATGGCCCAAGCCCTCCAAAGCCCAATGGGTCATACCCATCAAGGCCTAATAGGCCAAGATCCCCCAAATCCCATGCCCTTTACCCAAACCCAACCTGATCAAAGCCTTGTGGCCCAAACCTACCCCGAGCCCATGGCCCAAGCCCCATACTCATACCCACCACAATACCCCCAAAACTTCACTCACCCCCAACCTTCACAACCGGGTCAAACCCATGCCGTACCTCAAACCAAATTTTCCCATGGTCTCATATCCCAAGACCATATCCAAACCTCCCCCCATATCCAATGGCCCCATCAGGCCCCACCCCTAAACCAAACTACTACTCATCCCATCACCCCACAACACCTCCCTTACATTCAAGGGGCTCACCCAACCTATATCCAATCCAATCCCATCCAGTCCATGCAACAACAGTTTGAGAATCCCGTTCTCACTGCAACTTACATAGATCAGCAGTATGAGGAGGACGAGATCAGAAATAGTGATTCTTATGTCGGGGCAGTGACCACTATTAATTCTCCACTGGTAGCTACCCCACCCCAAATAGCACAGAGTGAGTCCCGACCGGCTATTGAAAAAGTAGCCCCTATGTCCAAAGAATCGAAACAGTTAAGGGAGCAACTAGACAAGATCCAAAAATAGTTGTTGAAGATGGGTGGTGCTGAAATCCACGCCACAGATTTCACAGATTTGTGTCTGTTTGTCGAGGTCCCCCTGCCCCCCAAATTTAAAATGCCAGTATTCGACAAGTACAATGGCACGGGCAACCCGATTGCACACCTCAAGTCCTATTATGGGGACATGTGCCAGTATGGGGGGGACGAGAGACTGCTAATAAAAGTCTTTCAAAAGAGTTTGACCGGTTCGACCCTGAGGTGGTTCACGTCTCTTGAACCCTCCATGATGAAGATGTGGAAAGATCTAACCCACTTATTCCAAGAGCAATATATTTACAACATAGACATTGAGTCGCGTAAGTTAGATTTAGCCCGTCTGAGACAGAACCCGAATGAAACCTTTAGCGATTATCTAGAGCGGTGGAGGGCACTAGCAGCTCAGGTCAGAAATAGAATACCTGATGATGAGCAGATAGAGATGATCTCAAAGAATACTCTGTTAGTGATCTCAGACTTTTTGGTGTACCAGCAGCAGTCCAGCTTTACTGATCTGGTGAGAAATGCTAACCGATGTGAGGATGCCATCAGGGAGGGCCGTTTGAATAAGAACATGCCAAGCGGATCCAGTGGGATTAGGAGATTTTCAGAACAAAGAATTGAGAAGAGGATAGGGGCCGATGTTCAAAACATTCACACTACCAGACCCAATAATAACATAACTCTGTTCCAATTTCAAGCAGCGCAACCAACTCCCATCAGGACAGGGCCAGTACAAAGAGCAGAGAATGGGCAGGGAATATAAATGACCCTGGAAAGGAGAGCCCGTTATGATCGTGTTTCTACGCCCTTGGGGCAATCTTTAAGTTTACTTTTACCTTTATTAATTGAAAAGGAATTAGTAATTGCGCTCCAACCACAACCTCCTCCCAATCCGATTCCATATAACTTTGACCCGAATACTCATTGTAATTTCCACCAGGGACTGATCGCTGCTTCCCATTAAAGCACGCGATCCAAGATTTAATCGATGCTAGGAAGATCATTCCCCCTGCACCCACCCAAGCAAATCAGCATGCAAATATTCACCAGGTGCCTTTCCCACCACACCCTATCGGAATAGCAGGTCCCAGACTCACCATAGGGATGGTAGAGGAAATTGAGGAAGAGTATGAATTCGATCCCTCTCTTTATATCAGTAACAGAGAAAATTTTGTGGTCCCTTGGCAGCGAGACCAAGAAGAGAGAACCATTGGGGTGATTGAGCCCCTGAATCTGGCAGATTATTTTCCTACCCCTACACCAGCAGTTGAACCCCTAGATCTTAGGGCCTATTTCCCATCACCCACCCCCATCAACTACGTACAAATAAATGCGTATCAACCATATTCCGCCACCCCCTTGAATTACCCCATAAGCCATCTGGCCCCCAATTCTCCACCCGCACCCATCAATTAACAATGGCCTACACCCACCCCATTATCCCCATTTCAACCACCCATAAATTCTACCATCCCCGTCAATTCCCTAGTGGCCCATCAAACCCCCAATCCTCTACTCGCACCCATCAACTACCAATGGCCTACGCCCACCCACTACCCCCGGTACAACCATCGTTAAGCTTCACCACCCCTACCTGGCCCAATTTTGCCACCCACCCATCCATCACTGAGGTAAGACAGGTCTTACCTATCATCTCAGAGCCATTGGTACATGCACTTCAGATACCGACAGCCATACCTTTTCATCTCTCAGGACCAACCTATGATCCACATCAGGTCCCGCCGAGCTACGAGCAAACAAATGTCAATGCCGGCGGCAGCAGCAGGGAGAGGGCCGTGGACTTCGTCACTAGGTCGGGGATAATCGTGAAACAGCCCAAGGCAATAACAGCAACAACTGCAATAACAATAGCAACAACACCAGCACCAACACGGCCAGAGGGGAAGAAGGACAGGGCAGTCCACTCGTTTGAGAAGATGAGTCGGGAGCACATTCTCGAGACTCAATTAAGAAGGATGCCAACCCATATCACTGTCTGAGATCTTTTGATGACGTCCCCACTCTATTTCCAAGCTCTAATGGGGGACGTTAAAGAATGCCCATGTGTCCCAATAGGTGAGCCCAGACAAGGTTGGGCAAATAATCGGACAGGTGATGGCACCCAATGCCATTTCATTTTCGGACGCAGATCTACCGGAAAAGGGAAACAGTCATGCTAAATCCCTCAATATTACCATCGAATCAGGGAACAAGATAATTCCCTTAGTTCTAATTGATAACTGGTCGGCTTTGAATGCGTGCCCATTGAGGACTGCCACCAAGATCGGCATAAGCCCATGTATGATAAGGCCGACAAGGACTAGCGCTCATGGATTTGATAACACAAGAAGAGAAATAATGGGATAGGTCGATCTAGAATTAGTAATTGGGCCCATGACCTTCTCTATACCCTTTCAAGTGATGGATATCAAATCTTCTTTTAATTTGCTGATAGGACACCCCTGGTTGCATGAGGTTGGGGCGATACCTTCTACCCTCCATCAAAAACTAAAATTCATATCCGGGCAGAAGGTGATCACCATCATTGGTGAAGGGCATGACGACAAAGACAAGGCCACCCATAGCATTGAAAATCCTAAGGTAGTGGATGTGCCACATACTGAGGAAGACACCGACCTCCACAGTTTCGAGTATGAGGTGTCAGCAGTAGACCCGGAACCCCCAAGAAACATCACTCCCACAACCGGCAGTGGAATGGAAGCAGCAGTGACTATGCTCCAAAAATAGGGCTATCAGAGAGGCAGAGGGCTTGGGCCTAGATTATAGGGCAGAAGAGAGCCAGTTATTGGCAAGGGACAGAAAGTAAGATTTGGGCTAGGTTACAAGCCCACATAGGAAGAGATCCAAGAGGCTAAAGAGAAAACCAAGGTCGTTGCAGCTGCAACAACTTGAGGAATCAACATAGAAGAGAAAACTCGCCCTAGGCCGCACATCAGGGAATCCTTTGTCAGCGCTGGGGTCGTAAAGATCGATCGAAATGGGGTAACCTATTTGACCCCACACAAACCGACAGCCTCAATACATCCCACCAATCCCCAGTTCTCCCTTCCCAACCTGGAAATAGATTTGGCTGCGTTGTCCCTCTTCGAGGAACGACGACCAGTACCTGAACAAACACCCCCTATGGTAAATCACCATAAAATGGTATTGATGTTTGAGGATATCATCTTAGACGAAATGAGAGTCAACATGATGGAGGCTGACTCCAATGAGCCATATCAGTCAACACCCTCCATCCAAATAGGTAAAAGAGCTCCCCCTCAGGTACCCAATTGGGCATCTTTGCCCCAAACTCTGGAAGCAGGGAGTGGCCTAAAGTTTGGCACCTATTTTCCATAAAAAATAACTTATAAAAAGTGAGATAAGCCCTTGGCAGGCAATACCTTGTATATACACAGACTCATGCTGCCAAGGGTCCATCTCCGAAGAAATACAAAACCTCAAAAATATTGAAAAAATATAAAATCCTAAAAATATAGAAAAAATATAAAACCCAAAAATATTATATTTTAAGATTCTGGATAAAATCACATAAAAAGATGCCTTAATTGAAATACCCGTCCCACATGAAATCAACCACTTTCCTGTAAAAATATAAGAAGAGGTAGGAATCACGAGTCTGGACAAGGATGTCCCTTTTGAGGAGCTCCCTAATGAGCTCCTTGACCAGTTTGCCGACTTTGAGCATGGCCCTACCCCCATTGTCGAGGAAACTGAGGACGTTAATCTAGGGACTGTTGAGGTTCCCCGAATTACCAAAATCGGAACGTCGCTATCTCCCGAAGAAAGGAAAAGCATGATCGATTTCTTTTGGTCATACCAAGATATTTTTGCTTGGTCATACGAGGACATGCCTGGTCTAGACACTGATTTGGTCGAGCATGAGTTGCCTCTCTACCCTGATATGAAGTTGGTTAAGCAGAAGCTGACACGTCTCCGACCTGAGTGGATGTTGAAAGTCAAAGATGAGGTCATCAAGCAATATGATGCGTGGTTTCTCATGGTATCCAAGTACCCGCAGTGGCTAGCCAATATCGTGCCTGTATCGAAGAAAGATGGAGAGGTTCGCATGTGCATCGATTTCTGCAATTTGAACAGGGCAAACCTGAAGGACGATTTCCCACTGTCGCATATCGACATCCTGGTCGATAACACTATTGAGCATGGGATGCTTTCATTTATGGATGGATTCTCTGGATACAATCAGATCAAGATGGCAGAGGTGATCGTGGGAAAATGGTGTTTATCACTCCTTGGGAAACCTTCTACTACAAAGTCATGTCGTTTGGGCTAAAGAATGCTGGTGCAACATACCAAAGAGCTATGGCTACGCTGTTTCATGACATGATGCACTGAGAAATTGAAGTATATGTCGATGATATGATAGTCAAGTCACCGGAGCAAAGCGATCACTTGGTAAACCTTCAGAATTTGTTTGAGAGGCTAAGAAAATACAGGTTATGTCTGAATCCATAGAAGTGCGCTTTTGGTGCTATGTTCGAAAAATTGTTAGGATTCATCGTCAGCAGGAGAGGGATCGAGGTCGACCCAATCAAGGTCAAAGCTATCAAAAAAATGCCACCACCATCTACTGAGGAAGAGGTTAGAGGGTTCTTAGGCAAAATATAATATATCAGTCGGTTCATTGCGCAACTAACTCCGATCTGCACACCGATCTTCAAGCTACGAAGGAAGAACTCGCTAGTTGAATGGAACGATGATTGACATGCAGCATTCGATAAAATCAAAAGCTACCTCCTTAGCCCACCTGTGTTGGTACCACCCGAGCCAGGGAGACTACTCTTGATGTATCTCTCCATGACGGAAGTCTTGATGGGATGTGTCTTAGGGCAGCAAACAAGACAGGAAGAAGAGAACATGCCATTTACTATCTAAGCAAGAAGTTTACTGATTATAAAACACGCTATTCTCATCTAGAGAAAGCATACCTGGCTCTTGTATGGGCTACTCAGAGGCTCCGCCATTACTTGTTATCCCAAGCCGTTCTACTTTTGGCCCAAATGGACCCATTGAAATACCTGTTTGAGAAGCCCGCTCTCACTGGGCAAATTGCACGCTGGCAGCTCTTATTATCTGAGTTTGACATCACGTATGTCACTCAGAAGTCGATTAAGGGGTAGACACTCACTGATCATCTTGTCAACAATCCTTTGCCAAATTATGAGCCTTTGAGAACTAAGTTTCCAGATAAAGATATATTGTTCATGACGAAAGACAATACTGAGGAAGTAGAAGAATCTTGGGTAATGCACTTTGAAGGGGCGACAAACGCAGAGGGTCAGGGAGTTGGTGCCATTCTAGTTTCACCGAAAGGATCCCACGTACCCATCTCTATCAAGCTCAACTTCCCTTACACTAATAACATGGCTGAATATGACGCTTGTGTCGCTAGCCTGCAGGCAGCTCTCGATCTAAATATAACTCACCTTCGAGTGTTTGGTGATTCATAGTTAATCATATGCCAGACAAATGGTGACTGGAAGACGAAAGACAAGAAACTGATTCCCTATCATGAACACCTCGAGGTTCTGATAGCTTACTTCCAAGATGTGACATTCTCATATGTCCCCCGGATAAGGAACCATTTTGCCGATGCACTAGCAACTTTGGCGTCAATGATAGAAATCCTGTATGGTGCTGAGATGAAGCCGATCATGATCGAGCAGAGAAGTGAGCTAGCCTTTTGCCTACAGATTGAGGAACCTACAAAGCCTGATGATGAGCCACCTTTGTTCTCAGATATCAAGAATTTTCTTGAGACCCTAACTTTCCTTGAGGGTACGTCCAAGATGGACAGACGAACCATTCAACGTCTAGCGGCAGGCTACGCCATTTGTTGGGAATGCCTTTACAAACGATCCTACAATAATGTTTTGCTCAGGTGCCTTATTGAAAGTGAAGCGATCAATATCATGAAGGAGATCCACGAGGGAGTATGCGGAGCCCACGTCAGCGGTCACATGCTTGCTAAGAAAATTCTACGGCAGGGATACTTTTGGACCACTATGGAATCAGATTGATGCAAACATGTTCAGAAATGCTACAATTGTTAAGAACACTCCAATCTGATACACGCTCCTGCCATTGATCTACACTGCATGACCACTCCTTGGCCATTTGCTACCTAGGGCCTTGACATCGTCGAAATGATTAGCCCAAAAGCATCAAACGGGCATCGATTTATCCTCGTCGCCATTGAATACTTTATCAAGTGGGTAGAAGCAGCATCATATGCCAACATCACGGCTAGTCACATCGAGAAGTTTCTCAAGAATAATATTGTATGCCGATTTAGAGTACCCAAAGATATCATCACAGACAATGGTACAAATTTTGCAAATAAGCGCATCCGAGCCTTCTGCGAGCAATACAAAATCAAGCACCATCGCTTGTCACCTTATCAGCCTCAAACTAATGGAGCCGTGGAAGATGCAAATAAGACAGTCATCCGCATCTTAGAGAAAATGGTCGTCACCTACCGAGATTGGAGCAAAATGCTGTCATTTACTTTGTGGGCCTACAGAACATCGATCCATACTGCTACAGGGGCAACACCATTCTCCCTTGTGTATGGAACCGAGGCTGTCCTACCGGTTAAGGTTGAAGTACCCTCGCTCCGAATTCTCATGGAATCAGGCTTACCCGAAGCAGAGAGAGAGAGATCCCGCTTCGAATAATTAAACTTATTGGACGAGAAGAGACTCCTAGCCTTGTGTCACACTCAAGTTTACTAGGTGCGAATCGCACGCGCTTACAATAAACGTGTCCGCGGTCGAGATCTAAAGGTAGGAGACACTGTACTGAAGAAGATCTTCCCATCCCTCCACGCCGATCCGAGAGAAAAGTTTAAGACAAACTGGGAAGGACCTTACGTCATCCGAGAATTGCTGCTAGGATACGCCATCCCCCTCGCCACCATGGATGGAGATCATCTTCCTGAGCCTATCAAAGCTGGATACGTCTGACGGTTCTACTCTTAATCTATCGCGATAAGGTAAGTATTGGTGAAGCAGATACATGACTGCTTAAGAACCACCCAAAAGAGGCCATCATTCCAAACACAGTAGTCAAAAAGTATCCCTAAAAATGATGATATCCTTTGCTATCCCATTTGAGCTTGGGCCTTTCTTTTAATAACCCCCTTCCCCAAAAAAAATGTGTGTGTACATATACAAAAAAGGGAAGTAAAGTTACCATCAAAATCCAAAAAAATTGAAAAAGCAAAACCTTAAAAAGAGATTACCTGAAATAGAGAAAAAAGAACAAAAAAATGTGTAGAAGAATCACGGTGCATGTACAGTAAAAACCCCCAAGGGAGAAAGTATGTTGAGAAAACTGAAGCCGTATCAAGGAAACCCTTTTAGCCTAGCATACCTTCAAATCCTAACCTAACCCATGGCCAAGCTACACCCTAAAGAAAGCCCTATTTTAAGTTTATAAGCAGTCATAATATCTGTTAAGTCAACTCCAGCCGAGTTGTGAGATGACACCAAAACCCCATCCAGCCGGCTATGATGGAATCAACATCTATGTCGTGGTTGTTGAAAAAAGAAATGAAGAAAAAATTAAAAAAAAAAAAGAAGAAAAAATAAAATAAAAATATAAGCTCAAAGCAAGATGGACTTAGTGAAAACCCGAAAGGGCACTACGGGTAAGAACAGCGAGTTTATGCGGACCAGGTCAAAACCTGAAAGGGCGCTTGGAGAGCTAAGCCCATGAACGTGGTGAGAACCCGAAAGGGCGCCATGGGTAAAAAAAGGAGATAAAAAAAAAAAAAAAAAAAAAGAAGGTTTGCACCGATTGAGAAGATTGATGCTTGAGGAGCCCTCTTGGTTGCTCTCTTTGATACCCTTTTTTCAGTTGGGCCGCTCATGCTAGTTCAAGACGGGTCCCGACCAGAATTGTTTGTGTAAAATTGTTTTGTCAAATGTATGACTCAAGGTAAGGAGAAAGGTTTGACTCAATCTAAAAGGATTAACATTCCGGCCTTGGTAAAATCTGGAAACTCACTTAGGTTTGATTGCATAAAGAGTTCGACTATGCTCAAAATGGGACCCGTTACTCCGTCTCACTATCAAGGCATAAAAAAAAAAAAAGCCAAAAAAAAAAAAAATCAAGAAGAATCCAAATACCAAAAAATGTGCATATAGTTCTACTCATTTCCATGTACATATTTCCAACATCATATTTCAATCTCAAAAATGAAGAAAAATAACAAAAATCTTCGAAAATAAAAATCTAAAAAATATCTTGAAATTGAAAAAGTGTAGGTAAAAATTTACTTCTCCTTTTGTTATTTAGGATGCATTTTCTTTATATATGTATAAACAAAAAAGAGAGAGAGACTGACGTTTTCTTAAGAATGTACAGGAACATCAAAACGATTCGAAGCCTCGAAGCCGGCAACCTCTCGGCGATGGACAAATCAGATGAAGCACCTCACCACTGACGTCAGGTCTATTAAAAAAAAAAGAGAAAGAAAAAAGAAAATCATTGTGAAAAAAAATAAAATAATAAATAAATAAATAAAATTATAAATTTGTGAACTTTTTATGCACAGCTATGCACATGCGTGTTCTGATGCAGTAAAATATCGATATTTTATCAGCAACATCACTGTGCTATAGTAACATCCTAAGTCTAAGGCACACCTTGGATTCTGAATCCTACTTTAACGAAGGAGCAACGGTGTCAATCCAGATCAAACAGTCAATGTTTCGATCGAGTTGACTCCACTGCTAAATCTTTGGGATGAGCGCTCTGTTTTGGATTCATATGAACTTAAGTATCTTAGGCTTCAGATTCTCCGTTGGAAAAGGTTAATCGTTGGTTGAGACCAACCTGTTGAGAATGAGATTACGTATCAACCAAACTATGTGCAACCATGCATTCAGAAGAGTTCATTTCCCTTTTATTTTCTGTAGGCTTAAAACCTGTATGGGCAGCAGTATCTTTGTAAAGTGTACGCCATGCATCTGGGTATCCGTATGATGGTCGTTTGTTCTCGTAAATTGTACTCAGGCAGGTCCGAGTCGGGGTTCCATTGCCTTTGTTGTTGCTTATCACCCTTGATGGATGCATGTTTATGTACAGTTAATTGATGTTTATGATCATTGTTGGCAGAAATCATGATTGGATGTCCCTTTTGAGAGATACCCAATGTTTTCTTGGATCTATTCAAGGTAGTTGAAGCGGGACGTCTAGGTCATGTTGATCTGGGGCATGCTTTCTAAAATGGCACGGACTCCTAAAAAGTGTTGTGACATCTATTCGCTTTGCTCGGGCAGTCATGCTAAATAAACTTCGAGATCGATGGGTTCACCCAAAGACCTCAAACCCTACTTTCAGCAGAGGCACCTGTGAATAGTCAAATGGGGCAATCAAATGCCTCATAGGATTGGACGTAAACTGTGAAGCCTTGCGTATGTTTACTTCGCACCTATCTTTAAATGTCGGTCAATCACCCCTCTTACTTACAAAGCTGTCACAATCAGAATGAATCTTAAATATCAAATATCTTCTAATCATCTCGAGAAGTGAATGTTTGGCCTGGCATATAGGGCTTTCACAACTCGTTCTACCTCGTTTATGCCCAGTAATATCGCTAAGCACTTGGGGACCGATTACCATGAGAAACGAATGTTTAGCCTGACATCCAGGGCTTTCATTTTCTCACCATGTTACTCATCTAATGTTTGAAGTTCGTTTTGAATGTAGCGGACCTGTCAGTATTGCCTTGGGCCTCTTCGAATATCTCTTTTCTTTGGCATTCGATCATTAGTGATCGGATACCAAAGAGAGGCATTTGTAGACACCCAAATTTGGCCCAAGGCCCGATCGAAACACATTTCGAGAGAGGTGCACTTTTGAGCTTTTGATGGCATGTATGAAACCCTTAGAAACCTTTCTAAACCCTTAGGAACCTTCCCGAACCCTTAGGAATCAATCCTAACCTTTCCAAACCCATTAGAACCCTTTCCTGGACCAGTGTCAACCCTCCCGAGTAGTGGTTGGAAAGAGGAGTGCCACAATTTATATAGACCTCTTTAGGAGTTGAGTTATAAGCTATTAGAAAGAGGACTTCTCCAGCTTTCTAACAAACTAAAAATCACCTCAATCGGAGTTATATATCAAAAGTTATGACCATTTACAAATCGGATAGTTTTGGAGGAATTTTTGCCTGGCGCGACTAATAGTTGCGCCAAATCATTTTCCCCCAGAATTTACCTGGCAAACTAATAGTTGCACTAGGTTTTTTTCCCCTAGAAATGGCCTGGCGTAGCTAATAGTTGCGCCAGGTATAAATGGGTCCCCCCATCCCCTCGCGGAGCTAACTTCTAGGCTAATGTACAGAACTGTTTTACTGTACATTTGCTTGGCGCAACTAATAGTTGCGCCAGGCATATGAACAATGATTTTTGATTTTTACCTCGAATTTTAAAGTTAGGGTTTGACTTGATGACCACCTCAGTCCTTGGGGTGTGTTTTGATAACTTTTTTGCACCCTTTTAACACCTATTTGCAACCAATAAGTGATATAAACCATTAACCCATCATCCACCATTAAAGCCCATCTTCACACTTCTCTAAAACCCTTAAAACCCTAGGAAACCTTAGATGCTAGATTACCCAATTTCTAACCTTGATTAGCATCTAAATACTCTCCTAACCCACCCATTTCCTATAAATAGAGACTCCCACCCCTTGGTTTAGAGGTTGAGAATTTTTGCTTAAGTGAGAAAGAGCTTAAAGTGAGAAGATCTTTCTCCCTTTGGTGCACCATTGCTCATACAAATTCTAAAATTTCAAAACCTCATTCCATGCCTTACCTTTCCTAAAAAGCCTCTAGGTTAGGTGTGTGCTATCCATTTGCCTCCCTTCTCTACCTCTTAGCTAGTAAGTCTTAGTGGTTAGAACCCCTCTTTTCATCATTCAAGTCTTCAAAAGCTCACCAAAAGCAAGCCACGCAAGGCTCTCTTACGGTGCTACAAGGGTCCGGGGGCTCCGGCTCTCCCCTTTCTTCTACTATCTCTTCCTTAGCTCTTCCTATCCTCCCATTTGTGCCGTTACGCCGCCAAATTTTCGGTAGGAACGGAGGGGCACAAATAGGATTTGAGGCCCATTTGGGCAAGAGGAAGCCATTTTTTTTTCTTTTACTTTATTTTTGTGTTGGTCATTAGTAGAGACCGCATTAAGCGGGTTGATTGGGTGCCTAACACCTTCCCGATCGATAACCGAAGCCCCTACCCAAGAGCCTATGGTGTGGACAGGATTCAGAGTCATATTTGTGGGACTTCGGTGCTTATAAAAATAATATAGGTATCCCAGGACACCAAAATCTCCGGGTGGCGACTCTATATTTTTACAAGCGAGCACATCGCTGCGACGGGATCGTCACAAATCCCATGGTTGCACAGTTACATTTACTCATCATGAAGGCGATGTTTCTTCTTGTAATACCTTGACATCTCGAGGTGGTATATACGAGGTTAACACACAATTGGATCTATATCATAAAGTCGATTACTTATCTAAGAAATTAGATCAGTTAGTGTTCAACTCAACAGCAACGTGAAGTTCCAATTCATGAGATTTGCTCCATATGTCAAAACACCCCACTCATACCATCACTGAGTGCCCCTTTGCAATATTGTATCCTGAATTTGCGCAAGAGAATCTAAATATCGCATGACCATTTTGTAGACAAGAGGTGAACCCGTCCTCCAACATATAAAATCATGGGTGGAGAAACTGTAACGACCAAAATTTTTTACACAAAAATTCATGCCGTTAACATTTGTGTTATAGGCATGCGATGCTTTAATCCTAATATGATGGTAAATTATTTAAGAAAATATGAGCCATTTTTTTTCTTCAAGAGATACCTTCATATAGATCATGTGACTATTATATAAAATTTAAACCCATTGAATAAATAATTCAAATAAAGTCTCAAATATTTTAAATTAATCATACACTTATAGTCCTATGGCCCAAATGCCACCCATCAAAATATAGAGTGAAATAACCTAATAAAAGTACCATATATTTATTGTTTCAACATCCCATGAAATTAAAGTAACTAACCTATGGATAAAAATCTTTCGGGTGATCTTCCTCTTCCGATAGCAGATAATCAGGGTCCTCCTCTTCAAGTACCTTGCCTTTTGAGAAATCGGAAATAGGGGGATCTGCAACACAAAATTGTAGGGCAAGCAAAAATTTTCACAGTACTTATTAGGGAGAAGTTAATTACCCTCCATGACTTGAAACATTTAATTAACTAGCATGCACAAAATTTATCGAATTAATGTGACGATAATTTAGAGACAGAGATATCATAAGACATCGCAAGGCTAGTGAATTTATGATTATGAGATAGAGATTATAAAAAACTATGTGTCTAAAATTCTACACACAAATTTTATTATAAATTTGGGTTCCTTAATATTTCGTAAAGCATACATGTGAGAAGTAGACTAGTCACAATAACACATGTCTTGTAGTATTTACATGACTTAAATACTAACTTAAAGTAATTTTCACACATATTAGGTGTTAAAGCTAAAGTAATATTTATACCAATGGGGATCCGGTCCATCGTCAACCATGGATAATTTTTATAATTAGCCGTAACCCCTACTCATAGAGGTGGCTCGTTGTTATGACTAGAAATTCCCAAGCCCAAAAGATGTGGAATATCAGGTCATTAAACTTAGTTCATAAGCCTATAAGCGAAATTTCTATTATTTTTCTTAAAGCAATGATATAGTTACGAAAATCAAATTGTCTATAAAACCGAAATAAATACTCCAACTTCCATAAATGAAATTACAATTCTAAGGATACCACCAGTGATGGCCGTACGTCATACAAACAGTGGTACTTACATCAAAATACGCGAAATGCAACATGTAAATATTCTAAAGAAAATTCGTTCAATTGTACCAAGTCCAAATCACAAAATTTCTATTAAGGATAGAATTCTTCGAGTGGAAAAGCTTCCTTGTCTTACAACATAAAATCAGGATCCTCTATAAACTTAGGATCTTTGTCAACGTCGGTACCTATGACACAGTGTCGAGGTGAGCTAAAAATCCTTATGCTCAGTAGGGCAATCCCAATACCAATTGTACCTTAACCTTCCAATATATAGTTTCAATGATCATTTCAATATTAATGATTAAGACCCCGTAGATATAAGGAGTCATCACACATTCATGTTCTAAGATAAATAACTTAAAGTGCAAATTTGTGCTTGAGTTATATAGTCTGCGATGGAGTTTTGATGTCATATACAGAAAGTTTAAAAGGTAATTTCGTGTGAGTGTCTAAACATGGTATTTTTGTAACACCCTAGAATATTCGATCTCAATTATTGTGCCGAGTATGTATACACGTGTCCAAAGACCGAGAGCGATTGACACTTTGGATTGAAACCAGTCAAGATATTAAATGCAAAGTGTGCCCTCGTGATAGTGTGCATATATTAGATTGTGTAATTACTACACAAGCTCCTTGAGAGCATTCCTGGTAAAGGACTTGACTAGCAAACAAAAGGGCATGAGATCAAGACCTTGATGTTTTAAATTTCCCCCATGCATAAGCTTTTATTTTATTCTTATTTTAGGCTTATACACCAAGTTCAGTGTACCGACTATACACTGAATCAAGACCTTTATGTTTTAAGTTTCCCCCATGCCTAAGCATTGCATGCGTCTTGTGAGAAATCTCCTTGCCAAGTTGAAGAACCGTGAGAAGACCTCCCTTCTCTTTTAATTTTGATCTCCAACCCTTAAAATCATAGCCACCTAATTCCTCGTGGAGTCTCTTTTGATTTCATAAACTTCTTCGCAAACCGAGATCACAACAGAGCTTAATCTTGACTTCATTCTGATCAAAGTGAGGAATTTCTTGAAACCAATAAATCCTCAAAAGATCTAAAGTTTCGGGACTATCTGAATCATCATAACCTTAATCAATATATTGTACTTAATCATATTACTAAAGTATGGTGACACTCATAATCCTTCATGATATGCCCTCAAATAACAATGTAAGTGTCCTTCATGACACTTATTAAAAGCAAACTTAATTATATTACTAAAGTATGGTGACACTCATAGTCCTTCATGATATGTTAGATCATGGCCTATTCCACTATGAGTTGAGTTGGCCGCAGTCATCTTTGCACTTAAGATTTGGCGGCATTATCTATACGGTGAGACTTTCAAGATTTATATAGACTATAAGAGTCAAATACTTATTTTCTCAGAAAGATCTTAATTTGAGGCAGAGATGTTGGATGGAATAAATGAAGGACTATGATTGTTCCATTAATTACCATTCAGGTAAAGCAAATATGGTTGCTAACGCTCTAAGTCAGAAATCTTCAGGACTGCTAGCACATCTAAAAGCTTGAAAGCCACTCGATGAGATTGCTTAGCTGAATGTGTTACTTGACAAAATAGGTGAGGGAGTATACCTAACCAGTATGATCGTCAAGCCTTTCTTTGCTGGCCATATCAGAAATGGGCAGCCCTTAGATCCCGAAGTTTCAAAGATTAAGGGACAGTTAGCCGAGGGCCCTAAACCATTCTCTATACGCTTTGATGGGACCCTCCTTTTTCGAGATAGATTGTATGTTCCTGATGTTACAATATTGCGGAATGAGATTCTCGAGGAGGCATACAAATCTGGATATTCGGTGCACCCAAGAAGCACGAAAATATACCAAAATATTTGAAACTATTATTGGTGGCTGAATATGAAGAGAGAGATTGCCGAATACGTCTCCAAGTATTTGGTATGCCAACAGGTGAAAGTTGAGCATCAGAAGCAAGTCGGTCTTTTGCAGCCCTTACCAATTCTCGAATGGAAGTGGGAGAATATCTCTATGGATTTCATAGTTGGACTCCTGAGAACTTCAAGGAAGCAAAATGCCATCTGGGTTATTGTGGACCGATTGACTAAGTTTGCGCACTTCCTACCATTCAGAGTGGGGACAAACTGGCTGAGACGTATCTGAAGGAAATAGTCAAGCTTCACGGGGTTCCTGTGAGCATTGTGTCGGACAGAGGCACGAAGTTCACTTCAGATCATTGGAAGAAATATCAAGAAGCAATGGGTATAGACTCTATTTCAGTATAACCTTTCATCTTGAAATTGACGGTCAGACTGAACGAGTTAATCAGATCGTAGAAGACATGCCTCAAGCCTGCATGTTAGACTTCCGAGGTAATTGGGATGACCACCTCCCTTTGTTTGAGTTTTCATATAACAATAGCTTTTAGGCAAGCATCGGGATGTCACCTTTTGAAGCTCTTTATGGCCGAAGTTGTAGGACACCTCTTTATTGGGACGAGTTGGTGAAAGAAAGATGGTTGGACCAAAACTCATAGAAATTACGATCGAGAAGGTTAGAGTTATCCATTAGAGATTGAAAGAAGCTCAGGACCGTCAGAAAGCTTATACTGATAGTAAAAGACGCTTGATAGAATTTGAAGTTGGTGATTTGGTCTTCATCCGTGTGTCACTGGCTAAGGGAATCATGCATTTTGGAATGCGAGGAAGACTAAGTCCGAGATACGTGGGACCTTTTGTTATCATAGATCACATCGGTGAGGTAGCATATCGAATTTCACTTCCGAAACACTTCACCAGTATACACAATGTGTTCCATGTATCTATGTTGTGCAAATACCTGCCTGATCCATCTCATGTCCTTGATATCGATCCGATTGAAGTCAGAGATGATCTGACCGTCATAGAGAAGCCGATTCATATCGTAGATCGAAAGAAGAAGCTTATCAAGGGTAAATTTGTTCGCTTTGTCAAAGTACAATGGCAACATCATTCATAGAACAAAGCCACTTGGGAATGAGAAGCCGAGACTTTAGAGAAGTACCCAGAGCTCATCACTATTGGTACGTAATTTTTGAAGACAAAAATATTATAAGGGGGGCAGAATGTAATGACCTAATTTTTAAATGCACTTAATCTTGTGGTGTTAGATGTGTTTTACACCCCACACGGAGTTAGCACCTCACACCAGATCTTCTTATTTTATTTTAAAGGTGTTAGATGTATTATTTCATTAAACTTGGTGGTAGCACTCCACACTAGAACCTACCCCATTTGAGAAAACCTTATTTAAGAATAAGGTACGCACAACTCTTCTCATTCTAATCTTCTTAAAAACCCTAGCCTCTCTTTCTTTTCTTCTTCTTCAGAGAATCCTAACCGTCACCACATATCTTCTCCACCCATCTCCTCCCTAAACATCTCAATCTTTTCTCCTAAAACTATTGTCTGTTCTTCCATAAGAACCACCGTGGTTTATTTTTTTTCGCCACCAAGATCGAGGAGAAAGAAGGAGGCAAAATCATGAACGTACCATTGCCTGGACGCCGATCTCTATCGCCCCAATTGTTGTCGATCTATCGAATCACACTTCAAGAGGTGGGTACCCACTAATCCATCTCATCCTTCTCAGATCCTGTCACGTAAGATACGATTCGATCGCATATTGACGGGCTAATAAAATAAACTGTAGATTATTTTCATATAATATTATTTTAGGATTAAAAATATGGTGAATCTCTGCCCTATTGTTATTTTTTTAATTTTTTTTGGATATAATTTGGGTTACTTCGAAACCAAGATCCGTTCAGAATCTGCGACAGTCAATTAATCGATTTACACTATCGATTGATCGACTAATTCGAAAATTGCGATAAGAGACACTGTTAAAATCATATAAACTTGTTGTTATATTATATAGTCGATAGATTGACAATATACACTCGATCGATCGATTCTTCGTTAAAGCAATTAAACAATCCAAACTGCATTTCTAACACTTAATTGCTTGATGAATCGACCCTTGTCCTCAATGAATTGACCCACTACTAAAACTAACAATCTCTGCAGCTTCCTTCTATGTGTAATGATTGCTTTTAATAAATACCATTTTAATATCTAAAGTATCCTGGGATATATAGTATACTATATTAAAAGGGAGGGAGAAAATTTGGGTTAACAATATAAAATCCACTTGCATTGTAAAGATTATATTATAATAATGATATATGCCTATATAAAAAAATAAATGGTACTCAAGTGCCACCATCCTTTAGTAATATAATTAAGTTTTCTTTTAATAAGGGTACTCAAGTACCTAATATAATAGTCATATAAATTGATCTTTTAGGGCTTGAGTACAGAAAGCCCATTCTGACTTCGTTCTTGAACAAACTGATGTCGTCAATCGATCGACACGTACTATCGATTGAACGACTTTGAAACAAAACCGACCGTGTTTACTTTAATCCGATCGATCGAATCTAGTGTTCGATCAATCGATCCTTAGCAAAACAGAACCATTATTCACTTTAAATTATTTTAGCTCGATCATGCGATTCTCGTCCGAACAAGACGACTTTAATTACCTCTATAATTCCACTTTTGTCCGACCAAAGCTTAGTGTATAGTAAACACTTGAACATTGCGATCGATGGTCGTGATACACTCCACTTTAAATTGTACTGTCGCTTTTTATTTGAACATTTAATTACAGTACACTATATATGTATCATTTTATCGCTTCAAACGCGACCACTTCGACAACACGAAGTGTTAGAAATTTGATACCTCGTGAAAATCGAACTCTGAGCTTCAAGTTATTGAAATCACACTTATAATCTTATTTAATAATTATATTGGTGTGATGTAAATAAATATAAATATAAACATAATCAAAATTTAAGTATAAATCGTTATATACATGTGATACTTTTGTGTTTGCATCCTAATCAATTTATACGAGTTAAGGACATGTTAGATCATGAGTACGAGACCTCCAAAGAGCAATCCATTGCCATAGCCTTAGGGTATGATGATGGTGAGCCATGATATAAGTGCAGGCTGAGTCCACAACTCTTTGGATGTGTAGCCTTTGGACTTCAGCATATAATCTATAACTACACTGTTATCTTGCCCTTCTAGTGCTGCTGCCTGCAGGATCAGAAACACAAACATGAAGAGAAAATTTTAGGACTCATTAAGGTAGCTGCTGATTCATAATTAAGACAGTTTTTTGTGGCTCATTTGTGAGTGGTGTTGGCCTGTTTGGATGGCTGCAAATATTCAAGTGAAATGGTTGTATGATTAGTGTTTCCATCCCAAAACACAAATTATAAAATTCTCCTGCTACCTAAATTTTTTTCATTTACACTTTCTATGGAAAATATTACAGGTGAATGAAACTAATACTTATCATGCCGATACCTATATTGGGTTCGGTTCTTGGAGAAATAGATACTTATGACCAATACGGGCTGAGTTTTGATACTATGGTGCCATTAATTTAATCTAATTAGATTTTTATGTCCAAGTGGGGGAATGTTATATATATTAGGATAGTAATATATATTTTTGTGTTTCAAAAATAAGTTTAAATTATCATTAATAATTCAATGGCAAACTTGTAAAATAATTTAATAGCATGCTTGTAAATATTTACTCTAATTAGATTAATTATATTTGATACTATGGTCGCCATTAAATTATTTTAAAAGTTTGCCATTGAATTATTAATGATAATTTAACCTTAATTTTGAAACACAAAAATATATATTACTATCCTAATATATATAACATTCCCCCACTTGTTTAAAAAAAAATAAAAATAAATAAAATTGTGTATCAGAGCAATCATACTAAGCATCATCAGAGGTGTTACAAACTCATAATAAAGCTGGGGTGAGAAAGTAGTTACAAGAGCACTCATGACAGATTTACCTATATGAGTATGGATAACATCTGTCAAATGATGTTATTTCATGAAAATTTGGTACTGATAATGGCTCCGAGGCACGTAGTTCATTACGCTGTCTTAAAGACAATAGACGCCCTCACTCCGTTGGATAAACGAAGATGTAATAGAGTTTTCAACGAATCTGCCTTCAGGATACAACAGAGCCCGGTCTTGCCAAGAACCGTATGTTCTTTTCTAGATTACACTTTCTAGAAAAAGAACCTACCACACAAATTTTATGATACACAAATGAAAGAGAAAAAGAGAAATATATCTTATTGATGTTGTGTCTCTTAACCTGGATCTGATCTCTATTTATAAAGGTAATCTTAAAAGATTGTCTCTTTTCACCGCGAAGAGATTTGTGTCTTTTCAGATAATAAATAGAGATAATCTTGAAAGATTGTGTTTTTCACCATGAAGAGATTTGTGTCTTTTTAGATTTACGGTGAAAAGACACTTTTGAAAGATCTGTGTCTTTTCACTGTGAAGAGACGCCAAACTTGTGTCTTTTCAACAAACGGTCTTTTCAACAAACGGTAAAAAGATAAATCCAAAAATTTGAAAAGACACTTTTGAAAAAACACTTTAGAGAGTAAATATTTACAAGCATGCCATTGAATTATTAATGGTAATTTAACCTTAATTTTGAAATACAAAAATATATATTACTATCGTAATATATATAACATTCCCCCACTTGTTTCAAAATAAAAAAAATAAAATAAAATAATTGTGTATTAGAGCAATCATACTAAGTATCATAAGAGGTACCGATCGGTTTGAACCTTTGACTAGTACATATAACTCAAAGTTTGTAAGAACTTTAAGTAGCTTATAGCTTTGAACTTAAAACCTGTATAACAAATCAAAATTATATATACACTTACTATGACCTAAATCATTAGTGATATAAGGCCTGCGCTTTACAGTCATGTGCTAAAATCCTGATTTCTTGAGTATCTCAGAGAGAGGACCGAATCTCTATTGAAGCGGCTTCACTTCCATACTCATATAGGTGAATCTGTCATGGGTACTCTTGTAACTACTTTCTCACCCCAGCAAATAAATGCCTATAGAATCATTAAGAGTTAAACTCACCCTCTCACGTTATAAGAGATGTGCATAAAATTTAACAACATAGGGATGACCAATAGGTAACATACATTTGTGCAATTTCAAGGGTCACAGAGTAGTTTCTTATCTCATTAAACTTAGGATTTGGGATCTCCAACTCTACTAAGTTGAGGTTCAACTACTGTACCTTTAAAGATATCGGTCTTAGGCCCATCCCCCTCGATGTTTTCAACACTATCTCTGGGTGGACCGCCAGCGCCGTTACACCTGACCAATTGTCGCACCCTTGATATCTGTTGTTCGAGCTGAATGATTTTGAAACAAGGGATGTAGTGGGTATTTAATGTTCTTACAAGATCGGAAGGAATAGGAGGTTCACATTTCAAACATTTCTATCGCATGCGAGTTTCCCAACTTATTTCCTGAAGAATTACCAGGTTTATAACCAGACAGAGAAGTTAAATTCACAGTAGACTTGGCTCCAGGCACAGAGCTGGTGTCGAAAGCTCCATATCGCATGACACCAACAAAATTGAAAGAACTCAAGGAGCAATTGTAAGAGCTTCTCGATAAGAGATTTATTAGGCCGAGTGTTTTGCCATGGGGAGCATCCATGCTGTTTTTCAAGAAGGATGGATCCATGCGGCTCTGTATCGATTATCGGTAATTGAATAAACTGATGACAAAGAACTGCTATCCACTTCCAAGGATTGATGACCTCTTTAATCAGTGGCAAGGGGCGAGATTCTTCTCGAAGATAGACTTAAGGTCGGGTTACCATCAGCTGAAGGTGAAAGCTAAAAATATTCTAAAAATGGTCTTTCGCATGAGATATGGCTACTATGAGTTCCTAGTGATGCCATTTGGATTGACAAATGCACCAACATCCTTTATGGACCTCATGAATAGAGTTTTCAAGCCTCATCTTGATCGGTGTATAGTTATCTTCGTGGATGATATTCTTATCTATTCAAAGACAAAATAAGAACAGGAATAACACTTGCGTGTAGCTCTCCAAACGCTTCATGACCACCAACTATATGCTAAACTAAGCAAATGTAAATTTTGGTTGGAGCAAGTTAGTTTTCTAGGACATGTCATTTCAGAAGCTAGTATAATCATAGACCCGATAAAGATTGAGGTCGTGGTGAAATGGGAGCAACCGAAGACAGTGACAGAAATACAGAGTTTTCTAGGATTAGCTAGATACTACAGGAAATTCGTTAAAGGAATCTCCAAAATTATTGAACCACTCACGCAACTCACTAGAAAGAACTCCAAATTTGAGTGGATTGTGTCATGTGAACAGAGCTTTCAAGAGCTCAAAATAAGGTTTACCTCCGCACCAGTACTCGCTATACTATCTGGAAGGGGAGGATTCGTAGTGTTCAGTGACGCATCACACAGCATACTAGGTTATGTGTTGAATCAGAATGATAAAATCATTGCCTATGGTTCGTGATAATTGAAGGACCATGAGAAGAACTATCCTACACATGACTTTGAACTGGTAGTTATAATCTTTCCCTTAAAGATATGGAGGCACTACCTCTACGGTGAAACGTTTGAAATATTTACCGATCAAAAAAGGCTCAAGTATCTGTTCACTCAGAAGTATCTGAATCTAAGGCAAAGGAGATGGATGGAATTCCTTAAGGATTACGATTGCTCTATCAATACCATCCAGGAAAGGTAAATATGGTAGCAGACGCACTAAGCCGAACGTCATCTGCCCTATTATCTCACCTCATCACGAGAATCCGCAAATGGCACTTACTTGAGGGTTTGGCCTTAATTCACACAACATTTGATGTGAAGGAATCTGAAGCCTTAATGGCCAACCTTACTATTCATTCAACACTCTTCGATAGAATCCGCGAGCAATAATTAATCGATGAAGAACTAGTGACCATCAGACAAGAAGTAGTGGATGAAAAATGACCTGACTTCTCTATCAAGGAAGATAGATCCTTAGTATTCTGAGGCTGACTCTGCATACCAACTGATGCCGACCTGCGACACGCTATATTATAAAGCTCACAAGTCAATATACGCTATCCACCCTGGGAGCACTAAGATGTACCAAGACCTTAAGAAGAGTTGTTGGTGGAAAGGACTGTTAAGACCTGAAAAGTACCACTTTTCACCCCTTAACTTAACCTTTGATTAGACCCTTAGTCACCTAATAAGTTCTTGTTAAGTGTTTTGTGCAGGTAATAATCAGCAGTGAAATAAGGCCAAGAATCCTGTTAAGGAGCCTGCTTTGGCATCAGATATCCCTCAGAAGAATGAACTCTGAATCCAGACCTGAAATGAGCCTCGCACAGCTGAACCAAGCTTTAGAGGATTCAGGAGAAATACGCCTTGCGCAGTTCAACTGAGCTTCCCAAGGCTTTACAGCAACCTCTTGCACAGATGAATGACTGAAGAGCTTCAGAAACTCAAACTCACACAGCTCTCGCAAAGCTCAAGAGTAGAACACATCGCACAGTGTCGTGCAGTTCAAAGCAGACCTCTCTCAATCTCGCACCGTTCGCTCAGAGCGGATGAGGAGAGAGAGCTTCAGAAGATTACTTACGCAGCTGTTGCGCAGTCACCGCGAGATGTAATTATCAAAAGAAGAATGCCTCGCACAGTTCTCACGCCATTCAAGAAAGAAAACATCCTGGCGAAGGTAAAGCCAATCTCACAAAAATCAAGTGAGACATAGAACCTCGTGCAGTTCAAAACTCAAAAGAGCCTCGTGAGGTAACTCACGAAGTCCAAGTAAAGAGAAGTGCTCACAAAGTTCTCGCGCTGTTGCCCAACGAAGACCAATCGATTGCTTGAATTTCAACCCCGCGACACTTGAGACTGTGTTTTCTATTCAACCTCGCGAAACCCAACCCAGTGAGAGCTCAACTCTCTACCGCACGACTGCCTGAAGAGCAAACCAAGGCAACCTCGCGACGGCTGAAGCTTCAGTGTCAAATCATCCTAGCGAATAGTAAAGAGCTACCACGTGACAAGTCTGGGAAACTACAGCTACCTAGCGAGGCTCTGACCCTAAACTTACATATCTTCGTAGAGGACCTTTCTGGGTATTTCCAGTGATTAGGGCACGCACTCCCACACTCAAATCTTTGTGCACGCGCCCTGAGGCATCCAAGGATCATTATCAGGCCACGTGGCATCATTAAAATTAGGGTTTCCTAACCCTAATGCGCCGCCACCCCACTGCTATATAAACCCATACCTGAGCTTAGGTTTAGGCATCTGGGAACCCATCTCAGATCGTTTGTCTTTTCTCTTTCTTTTTAGCAGTAAGTAGTTTTCTTTTTTCTTTTCCTTCTCTCCATAGTCCAGCATTTGCTGGCTATGCCTTTGTATGTGTTTTTAAATTAGATCAATGGAAGTTTTGCAATAGGATCTGTACTTTGTGGGATTATTGTTTGTGTGTGAGATGCTCTGTGCAAGGCTGCTGCCTTGTGATCCGCCATTGCTTTGGCTGTGTTTCAAAGCAATGGAGGACTGATTCTAAGGGCCACTCAGATCCAAGTGACCTGTGTGTCTGGGCTATCATGGTCCTACAGCCTTAGCCCCACCACAGGACCCACTAGATCTGAAATCCCCATGGGAGCTTGAGCTGGTAGCCTTGTGAGCATGGTGGTAGCAGCGATAATCTTATTTTGTTTTGGACTCCGTGAGGAGGATAACCTCTGGGATAGTCTGTGACCATTTAAGTGGACAGATTATAGCCCTAGGGTGATTCTGATCCACCGATCCAAGATGGATCCTTCTTCTTTACACCTGAGCTTATAGAAGCCTGGTGAGAGATTGTACAGAGGCAGACTCCCCCATAGTTGTATAGATCCGCCATCAGATGTTGGATCTGATCTAGTTATAGAGATTGTAGGCTGGTGACTGGACCATTGTAGCCTCGCTCAAGCAATGGACAGCTAGATCGAAGGTTGTACTCAATCTCTTGCTGGTTCTATGTGTTTGGGCTATCATGGTCCTACAGCCTTAGCCCCACATATAGAGCTTTAGAGGTTGAGGTTCCCTATGGATTCTTGAGCTGGTAGCCTGGATGAAATAGTGCCTGCAATGATTTACTTGTTATGTTCTGACCCATCCTTGGATAGTGGCTCCCCTATGGGATAATTTGTGACCATTCAAGTGGACAGGTTATAGCCTTAAGGGTGGAATCATGGCAGAGTGATGGGTTGGAACCTTTCTCCTCAGAGGTGATAATGTAGCCTCTGGACAGGATTTCTATAACATCATATCTAAATTTGAGTTACAAAACTTCTCTGACCTAGGCTCAATAACATACTTCTCACCCTTTTTATACCCACTTTCTGTAGTTTAGTTATTAGAATACTTAGAATAAGTGACCTTAAACTCCCCTCCTTCTAGGACTGCCAGATCTGTAGACAAATCTAGAGGGACTACTAGAGATGACTCCCTTGGAGCTTTAGATCACCTTTCCCTGTGGGACAAACTCTTACTTATCAAAACTTGCTACAAAGGACCTTGTATCTTGCAGGTCTAGGACTTCTGAGTTGTGCTGGATTCACTCCCTGTTTTACTCTGTCTTTGATTTTTAAATTACTTTCACCACCAACCAATAATCAAAGCGCACCAGAAGTAGTCAACAAGTTTTTGGCATCGTTGCCGAGGAATGATGATCTATTAGTAGACCCTTAGTTTTTGTATTCTTAGTATCCTTTGCACATGTGAATAATTGATACTACTGACATAATTGTGAACCTTTCTTACAGATCTAGACAGCAGCAGTGAAGGATAGTTGGACTGCAATTGGAGCTTAGCTACCTCTGTTTGCAAACTCTCTGACTTTGAAAGCTCTGTCTATCTTTCTTAAACAATTTTTTTTAGCAGTATCTAGGATAGTTTAAATGTATTCTTTGAATAGCTGTAAACTAGTTAGATAAATTTGTTAGTGTACAATTATTCTTTTGCAATGTGCCTGCAAGAAGCTTTCCTTGCTGTGGGTGTGCTTGTATGCTAGGGAGGAGATCCCTCACCCTGCTTTAGAGCCTCTTAACCTTGAGTTAGAAAGGGGAAGGAGACTTAGAAGAGACAGACACACCACAGGATAACCCCCAGGAGAATGTGTGACAGCAATTATGGGTGAAGAACAACCCAGAACCCTCAAGGAGTTGAATGCTCCGGATGACTATAACTCCCCTTTTAGCATTCAATTCCCTGATGTTCAGGGGAACTATGAGATAAAAACTTCAATCATCTAGATGCTGCAAGCTTTCCATGGGCTTAGCAAAGAAGACCCTTACAAGCATATTGACCAGTTTTTGGCCTTGTGCACCACTTTCAATATCACTGGTTTGGGACCTGAGGCTACTAGGCTTAGACTCTTTCCCTTCTCTCTGAAGGATAGGGCCAGTACCTGGCTGACCACTCTTCCCAATAATAGCATTGCTTCATGGAAAGACACGAGACGATTCTAACCAAGTTCTTCCCTGAGACCAAAACTAGCCAGTTGAGGAAAGAGATTCTTGCATTTTCTCAATCCCCAACTGAGGATTTTAACTAGTCCTGGGATAGGTTTAAAGAGATGCTCAAACAATGCCTCAACCACAAGATCCCTGAGTGGCAGCTTGTACAAAGCTTCTACAATGGGATTGATGAGAAAAATAGAGATATGGTCGATGCCTCTTGTGGTGGATCCTACATGCACAAGACTGCTGAGGAGGCATGGGAATTGTTTGAGGTGATTAGTGAGAATGCTTTTCAAAAGCCATCCCTGGCAAGAACTAGTAAGGAATCTGAGCCAAAGGTGGGGCCTGCTGCTGGATCAAAAGGAAAAATTTATGAGGTGTCTGGGAACAATGACCTGCAGCTGCAGATGGCAAACCTCTCTATGAAGTTTGATAAATTATTGACTGTGATGCAACCCAGAAGGGCTGCTCATGTGGCGGAGGCATGTCTGATATGCCAGTCCCCACAACACACAGTAGAGGAATGTCCATCTGTATGACAATTTCCTGAATTGATGTTGGAACATGCTGCTGCTGCTCAATCTTATGGTCAGCAACAATCTGGGGGCTACAATAGGCAGCCATATGGATACCACACCAGAATGCTGGTTACCAATGGAGAGACCACCCAAATCTGAGGTGGAAGCAAGATAACTACATGCATCCCCAACAGATGTTGGCCTTACCACAAAGGCCACAACAACAGTTCAATCAAGGGAATGCCCCTAGGTCTACCTTCCAGCACCATCAACAGCCCCATCAGCAGCAAAATCAGTTGGTCTTACCCCCTTCTCAGCCTAGAAATGCTTCTTTCGAGGATCAGGTCTTGACATCACTGCAAAACCTGGGTTCCTTGACTTAGACTGTGAACTCTCATGGTCAGAGCATCAAGAAGATGGAAGAACAGATTGGACAACTAGCGAACACCTTAGCCAAAAGAGAAGAGGGAAGATTGCCCAGTCAACCAGTGGTTAATCCCAAGGGCCAATTTTTGATTGGTGAAGGATCCTCAGACCCTGAAGGGGATCTTTCATTTAATTGATTATAAGAACTATGCACCTTTGTATAATATGTACTTTACAGTTTATAGGAATAGTTAGCAATCTTGTTGGAATTTGAGTTTAGTGCTTTAATGCCTACTTTTATACCAGCTCCCCCTGTGTGATAATTTCAAGTGATTAAATGATGATGTAGTATTTGAATGCTTTGCGTGATGTGTGACTTTAATGCCTTGAGAGTATGAGAATTTGTGAATGCTTTATAATGATTATGGGTGTCCTTGGAAGAGAGTTTGTGAGAGAATCCACCCATAAAGTCGAGGTCAAGCAGTGACTCATGGGTGAGTGAATTCTAACTTCGGTTAAGCCATCGGAGGTTACGAATAATGGGTTTGGTCCCATCTCGCAGTTCATAAAGAACTACTTTGTTTCTTTGTCATGAGTTTGAGATATAGCGGGTGGGCTGCCTCATGATTTAAAGGAACATCTAATCTCGCGACCCATTCATTCCCAGCCAGCGAGCGAACATTTTCAAAGCGCGCTGAGCCTCGCGATGTTTAAATCCCACCCTGCGCTGCTTTTCCTTACTGCTTTCTCTTTCCTCTCCTACCAGCGAAACCCTAGCTCCCACTCCTCTCAACCTCTCTCCTTCAGCATCTTGTCTACAGATCATTGTTCACTTGGAAATTATGGATTTTTGTTCTTAGAGCTTCCACCAATAGTTGCCCCCTGTTAAGAGCTCTTGCGATCCTCCGTGCGTCCAATTAAATAGAACCCTAACTTTTAGGGTTAGACTCAGCCCCTGATATTTCCTTTCAAACTTTCAACTGCACACTCACCAAGGAAAGTTGTGATGGCTCCTAAAAGCGTACCTGTGAAGAGAGCCAGGGACAAGGCCACTGTGGAGCCTACCCCTAAGAAAGCCAAGTCCTCTACGGCTCAGCAAAAAGGGAAGGAGGTGGTCCCTGAGGTGGCTGCACCAACACCGGATTATTCGACGCCCTCTGAGCTCCTCATTTCCATTCCCTTAGAGCCAGAAGCCATTTTCGATATCTCTTTCTTCGAATCAGAGCCATTGTCAGCACCTGCCATCGAATTCTTGCGCAAGGCTGGTTTGTTCCCCTTGATGCAAATGATTCCTACACTAGCCTACCCTAGGTTAGTGCAACTCTTTTACCAGCACCTTAGGGTCAGACCAGACACACGGGGGCAGCCAGGCCTCCTTGCATTAGTTGAAAATTTTGAGATGCTGCTTAGCCCGGAGTTAATCACTGAAGTCTTGGGCATCCCTGCCAGTTTTGATCCCAACTGCGGTTATGGTGCCCCTGTGAGTGCCCCCATTGACACAATTGCCTAGGCCATTACCAGAGGCTTGAAAGTCACAGGGGACTCCATCCGAAGAAGAGATTTAGAGCCCAAACTGCTGTATATCGATCAAGTTCTGAGGAAGAATATCTATTGCTCCAGCCATCAGCAAGAAAGGAGGACACCAATTGCTCATGCTCTCTATTCCTTCTCTCTGGGCCATGGATTTAATGCTGCATGGTTGATCTTCGAGGCTATGAAGGATACAATGGTGAAGCTGGGGCTGCAAAAGAAAATCCACACTCTCCCCTATGGAAGACTCATCACCAGACTACTTCTGAGGGGAGGGTACAAGATACCAGTGGGGGAGTTATCTGCTGACCTCACTCCCACCACTTTTGCTAAAAGATAATGGGGGATCAGCAGAAGTCTAATGGATCCCCAGAAGAAGAAGAAGAAGGCTGAAGCTCAAAATGTCTCCGAGCAGGGAGAGGGAGCTGCTGTGGTAAAGGCCACCCCTGCCCCCAAAAAGAAGACTAAAAGCCTTGCCCCAAAGAAGGTGGCGTGAGCTTCTGTCACCTCTGCTTCTGCAGCAATTCCTCCATCCACCACTCTTGCCTCTCCACTACCTTCTTCACCCATTCCATCTCTCCCTTTTCCTCTTTTATCTCCTTTTTCCATTCCACCCCCAACTATTATCCACGGAAGAAAGTGTTGAACCTGTGACACCACTCCACCTTCACCCACCATACCTCAATCCACAACCCCAGTCTCTCCCATAGCATCTGATCCACACCCTGACAGCCCTCCCTTGATAACCTACCTTAAAAAGAAAACCTCTCACACTACCCCTGCCTCATCTTTACCCACTTCCACAGACACACCCCTAATTGACCAACCCTTAGTCCCACCTCTCCATGACCTGGACTTTAACCTAGCCACCACTTCAGGGTATCAAGCCTTCATGACCACCTTGCTTGATACCTTGCCCACCCAAGACATCCCTCTCCCTGAGTCTCCTCTCCCTTCACCACATCATTCGCCAGACCCCCCCTCCCCCCTACCACTTTCCATCATGCCCCCACTTCCCCTTTCCAACCTGTTCCTTTTTATCCTCCTACTCCACCTCAACCAACCTCAGATACCCTTACTCATATCCTTTCCCTCATAAATGACCTCCAAGCCCAACTATCCAACACCACATAGACCCAAGCCCAAATGCAAACTGACATAACCACCATACAATCCACCCTTCACACATTGACAAACCCACCAATCCCAACACAACCTCCTACCACCCCATTGTTCCCCTCCCACCTCGGCTCCCTATTCCAATAGACCCCACCTCCATTGATCTACCTCCATCCTTCCTCCTCCATGATACCATACCCGACCACTCCTTTCCCTCTCTCCCTATCCTTCCACCTCTAATACTACCTCCCCCTCAATTTACCAACACTTCTACCCAAGCGGACCCCATTCCATTCCCATCCACCTTTCCCATTCCACCCCCTATTTGCACCCCCACCTTCCATTTCAACCCTTCAGATCCCCTTCTTGCCTTACCACTGAACCATCCACATCCACGCCTTCCTTCATTTCATTTTCCACCCATACCTTCCATTCCCCCTCTTCTCCCACCCCCTCCTCAATTCACTGACCATTCCACCCAGACCACCCCAACCATTTCTACAACCCCCACTTCTCTCCCCCAGGATCCATCACCATCTCCTCCTTCCACTCCATTTCTATCAATCTTGCCCAGACACTCCTACTACACCCCTCCCTACTTCACCCTCCTCCATGCCATGAGGGACAATCCCTATATTAAGAGGGATGTTCTCAATGGCATGGCCCAACTCCGCCAAGCCATTGAATATCCCTTCCTGCAGAAACTTAGTGACTTGAAGCTTGCTCACAACGAGCAACTGCGAGATATTTCCAAAGGGTGGGAGGCAATTTTGGAGACATAAATGCGAACAAGGCTGCAGCAACATACTACAGAATGGCTACTGAGATGGAAAAGGCCAATGCAGAGAGGGTAAAAAAGCACAATCGGCTATTAGAGAAACAATTGAACAATGCTCAGGAGATCACCCGACTCAGTAAGGAGCTTGCAGATACCAATCTCCTGTGGGCTAACAAGAAAATTGAAATCTTGGAATAGAGAGTTGCTTTCCTGCTGTCCCAACCTATCCAGGCCACCCCCATCGCCACCGCTCCCCCTGAGGCCCCATCTTCTTCAACACAACTAGGCCCATCTTCTTCCACTGCCCCAACCCCAACCCCTACACAATCTGTTCCCCCAACTCCCACAGCCCCCACTCCGGTAGCTCCTCCTGTTCCTTCTCAAATGCCTACTACAGTTCCTTCTGTAATACCTACACAGCCTGTTGCTCCTGCTGCAATCCCTACTGTAGCTCCTGCTCCTACCTCAGTGCCCCCCCCTATTCCCTCTCCTGCTCTCATGATGATTTTCATGGGGGCCTCCTTTCCAAAGAAGAACGCAGACAGGCTGCTGCTGCCCTTGGATTGGACCCTACTGAGCTCTTTCCTTGATTCGACTGATGTCGCCACCTCCGGATCCCGGTGCCAAACCTATCATTACTCCTTCCTCCTGCCCCAAGCACAATCCTATCCTTAGTGAAGGAAAGTTGCTGCAAAGAGGACCACTCCCCCAACTCGCTCTTTGAAAATTGGAAAAGAAACATCTGCCCAGTCTGAGGAGGCACCACCACTAAGCAAGCCCGTGAAAGGGAAGAGCCCTGCCATTCCTACAGTGAAATTACCAGATCCATCTCCTGTGGCTCCCCCTAAACCAGAAAAAGGGAAAAGTCCTCTCCTCCTCAAAGTAGCCCCACCAAATCCCCATTTCCTCCCGAGCCAAAGACAAGCCCAATCATCTCTTATTCCCCCTCTGCCTCAGCAAGGGTAAGCCTCCAAAGGTAAGGGCCCCAAAGGAAAATCTCCCACCAAACCCCCTGAGCCAACCACTGCTAAATCTTCAGAGATCCCTCCTGAGCCCAAGAAGAGAAAAATGAGGGTCCGGGCTCCTACCATACCCAAAACACCCGAGCAAAGGAAGGCAGAGAGGGAACGAAAAAAGAAAGAAGAAGAGGCTCTCTTACAAGGGCATGCAAGGAAGATGGGATGGGATAAATTTTAAGACAGATTCTAACTAGATTGTACCTAGGAATTTCTCTGTTTCTTTTACAACTATTCTCTTGTAAAGAGAACAGCGAGGCCCGTGCGGCGCCTCGCTGCCCCTTGGTTTCTCAAAGACCAACTTAGGCAAAGTAGCAGAAAACCCTCAAACCCCTTGGTTTTTCATACCACCATGGCACGCGACGTCCTAGTGCCATAAGGCATGTAATGCGGTGCTCCGCGTATGAGCACGCGACATGGTGCCAAGAGGGCACGCGATGTCTTGGTGCCATAAGGCACGTAGTGCGGTGCTCCGCATTGGGGCACGTGACGTGGTGCCAAGAGGGCACGCGACGTCCAAGTGCTAAGGCACATGAGGCAGTGCCATGGTGGCACGCGATGTGGTGTCAAGAGGACACGCAACATCTAGCTTGTATGGCAAGCAATGCGGTGACAAGAGGGCATGTGATGCGGTGCTAAGAGGGCACGCGGCATCCGGGTGCAATGACAGACTCTATATGGTGTCGAGTAGGCACGAGACACAGTCACGACTTAGACGTGATGCGGTTCCATGAGGGTATGCCATGTGGTGCCATGAGGGCATGCGACATGAGGCCATGAGGGCCTTGCGACATGGTCGCGACACGGACGCGACACGGTCGCAAGGGACGCTGATGCGTGACCTCGCAAGCCATTTGGGCTTGGAGGATGGCACTGGGTGCCACAGTCAGAGGATCGTGTGCCATGTTTAATGGCAAGACACCACCTTTGTAGGTGTGTGCCACGGGCAGGAGATAGTGTGCCATGGGGTTTGAGGGTTTTCTGCTACTTTACCTAAGTTGGTCTTTGGACCATATATAGGGGGAAGGGAGCTGTGGAGCTATTCTCCCACACATGGAGCCTTGCGTTGCGGGATGAGCGCATGTGCTTTCTAGGTTAGGGGTGGGCCTAGAACATCGTTGTAGCAATGCGGTGCTGCGACGATGCCATGTGTCACCTGGGGTGAGGTTACCATGTGGCCCCGTGCCGGCGTCGCGGTGCACATGGGTTAATGACCTCACTGGGGCACTCTAAGGCTACGTGGGACGCAGTGGCGCACACTAGCTGAGGGCCTAGAGTAGAAGTGTGCTGGTCGTGCAGGCCACACATGATGCTTGGTTTGGAGAGCATGAAGAGCTGCATGCTACTCCAAGGGTGCTGGTCGCGTGGATCACACACGTTGGTTGGCTGGAATGGCATGAAGAGAGGCATGCCTTTGTCTTAAGCGCGGAACTAGTGCACTGCACAGGGTGAAGATGGACATGCTAAGGGGCACTGAGGTGCTGGCATGTGTGTTGCAAGTAGACACAATGCATTGAGTGGGTTCGCCTCGAGTGAAGGCAACCACGACGCGGGAGTTCCCATCCTCTAGGCTGGTGGTATCAGAGTGATGGTTGGATATGAGGTCTCGCTGTGCGCGATAGCGAGATGTTGCACGAGCGTGATAACCCATGTTAGGTTATGCTTTGTGACAAACTGGTATCTGAGTTAGGTTGGCCTTGCTGTAGCGGCAGCGAGGCGTCGCACGGGCGTCGAAAAAAGTTACCCCGTGACAGTCTAATATTTCATAGACTTTTCCCATGTCTTTACTATCTTGCTTTGCCTGTGTGTTTTGTTCCCTGTTCTTTCTTTTTCTTTTATACTATAATAATTCTGCTACACATTGACCTTGAACCAGTGAGGACACTGCTCCTCATAGGTTTGGGGGTATGGCAGGCAGACCCTGCCAATGGAATAGTTAACATAAGTGCAACAGACTCATCTGAGCAATATGGAAATGGACCTCTGTTCACTTAAGAATCATGAAATTAAGAAGTTTAAAATTTATGCAAACATTGGACATTATAAACTTCTAATATTTCACATTTCCATGATAATATCACCAAGGAAACCTACTTGTATCTGCACTTAGTGAAGCATTAGAGAGAGAAAAAGGTGAGGACATACTTGAAAGTTCAAAGGATGACCATAACCAGTGAGAATTGGGCCTACAAATTTTTCTATTCTTTGAGGAGTAACTAAGGCATTTCTTTTAGTTCTAAGGACTGGCTGAGTCACTGTGCTCACTAGAAGTTAGGTAACTCCAAGTTGAAACAACTGACAGTACTCATGAGACCTAGGAAAGGATCAAGGCCTTCTCTTGGACAGTTTGAGCCTAAAAAGACCAATCCTAAAGCAACTACCCTTGTCCATACCCCCTTTGAGCTTTAAATCCTAAATTTCTTCAAAATACACCTGAGTACTTGAACCTGAACCTATGAACCTGATTCAACCTACCCTCACTCTGAGAATTCAGAAGGTAAAGGAGAAAGAGTTGAAGATGGACTAGCCATGGTCAACATTAGGCGAATGGAGAAGAAGGATTTCAAAAAAAAAAAAAACTGGCAGATGGTAACTGAGAACATGGTGACATTTCTGAAAAGCAAAAATAAAATAAAAAGAAGAAAACTCCAGTAAAAAGAAATAAAAATAATAATGAAGAGGAATAAGAGAGAAGTCAAGAGGAACTTTCATTGGAAAATCAAAATCAAGAAGAGAAACTGATCACTTCAAATCGAAAAATCTCAAAGAAGATGAAGGGAGCTGAATTATGGAAGGTGAAGTCATGAACCACCTCTATAACCTACTGATTTCTCAATTGGAACCCCTTTTCAACCTTCCATTCTTTTTAACCCTACTCCATAAGCCACATTACAGCACAGTTAAAAGCCCTTGTGATCCAAAGTTGAGTGAGCTGTCATGTGAAGATAAGGAATTATCCAATCTATGGTGAGGAACTGACAATGATGTCAGCACTTAAGAACTCTGCCTATGCTCATGGTTACAAACCCAGTTGGGGGATGTAACTGCTCTTGAGCCTATGAGAAACTGAACCCCTCAACAAACCTTTATGAGAGTATACCGTGCAAAGCTTTCTTTTGGGTCTGAACTTGAATGCATTATGTATGACCTTAACCTAATTTTTTGACATAAGGATAAGCTCAGTGCTGACACACACTTGTGCAGTTTTCTGTGATTACAAACTATTTAGAAATGCTGTGCAATCATGAGAGTTTATGCTGTTTAAGTTACTGTGCAACCAATGAATTAAATTTCTTTTATGTATACTGATTCAAGAGTAGACTAAATCTGATTCCTTAACTGCTCATTGGATGACATTGCTATTTTGTTAACTATTTCATTTGAGAAGTTTGTGGGTGTCTTTATTGAAAACCCTCAGGAGACTTCACTCCTCCACTAGGGATCACCTAGGGGTTTAAAAGGCTTGGTACATATGCTAAATGTATCCGTGCTCCCTACGAAAGTGGCATTTAATTTTTTGAGTAGATTTAATGTAGCTTTGCTAAGGGACTAGCAAAGATTAGGTTTGGGGGTGTGTTAAGACCTGAAAAGTACCACTTTTCACCCCTTAACTTAACCTTTGATTAGACCCTTAGCCACCTAATAAGTTCTTCTTAAGTGTTTTATGCAGGTAATAATCAGTAGTGAAATAAGGCCAAGAATCCTGTTAAGGAGCCTGCTTTGGCACCAGATATCCCTCAGAAGAATGAACTCTGAATCTAGACCTGAAATGAGCCTCGTGCAGCTGACCCAAGCTTTAGAGGATTCAGGAGAAATATGCCTCGCGCGGTTCAACTGAGCTTCCCAAGGCTTTACAGCAACCTCTCGCGCAAATGAATGACTGAAGAGCTTCAGAAACTCAAACTCGCGCAGCTCTCGTGAAGCTCAAGAGTAGAACACATCGCACAGTGTCGCGCAGTTCAAAGCAGACCTCTCTCAATCTCGCATCGTTCACTCAGAACGGCTGAGGAGAGAGAGCTTCAGAAGATTCCTTACGCAGCTGTCACGCAGTCGCCGCGGGATGCAATTATCAGAAGAAGAACGCCTCGCATAGTTCTCGTGCCATTCAAGAAAGAAAACATCCTGGCGAAGCCAAAGCCAATCTCGCAAAAATCAAGTGAGACATAGAACCTCGCGCATTTCAGAACTCAAAAGAGCCTCACGAGGTAACTCGCGAAGTCCAAGTAAAGAGAAGTGCTCGCGCTGCTACCCAGCGAAGATCGATCGACCGCGCGACTGCTTGAATTTCAACCCCACGACACTTGAGAGTGTTTTTTATTCAACCTCACGAAACCCAACCCAGCGAGAGCTCAACTCTCTACCGCACGACTGCCTGAAGAGCAAACCAAGGCAACCTCGTGATGGCTGAAGCTTTAGTGTCAAATCATCCTAGCGAAGAGCAAAGAGCTACCACGCGACAAGTCTGGGAAACTACAGCTACCTAGCGAGGCTCTGACCCTAAACTTCCATCTCTTCAGCAGAGGACCTTCTGGGTATTTCCAGCGATTAGGGCATGCACTCCCATGCTCAAATCTCTGTGTATGCACCCCGAGGCATCTAAGGATCATTATCAGGCCATGTGGCATCATTAAAATTAGGGTTTCCTAACCCTAATGTGCCGCCACCCCACTGCTATATAAACCCATACCTGAGCTTAGGTTTAGGCATCTGGGAACCCATCTCAGATCATTTTTCTTTTCTCTTTCTTTTTAGCAGTAAGTAGTTTTCTTTTTTCTTTTCCTTCTCTCCATAGTCCAAAGATTTCGGCTATGCCTTTGTATGTGTTTTGAATTAGATCAATGGAAGTTTTGCAATAGGATCTGACTTTGTGGGATTGTTGTTTGTGTGTGAGATGCTCTGCTCAAGGTCACGCTTGTGATCCGCCATTGCTTTGGCTGTGTTTTAAAGCAATGGAGGACTGATTCTAAGGGCCACTCAGATCCAAGTGACCTGTGTGTCTAGGCTATCATGGTCCTACAGCCTTAGCCCCACCACAGGACCCACTAGATCTGAAATCCCCATGGGAGCTTGAGCTGGTAGCCTTGTGAGAATGGTGGTAGCAGTGATAATCTTGTTTTATTTTAGACTCCGTGAGGAGGATAACCTCTGGGATAGTCTGTGACCATTTAAGTGGACAGATTATAGCATTAGGGTGATTCTGATCCACCGATCCAAGATGGATCCTTCTTCTTTACACCTGAGCTTGTAGAAGCCTGGTGAGAGATTGTACAGAGGCAGACTCCCCCATAGTTGTATAGATCTGCCATCAGATGTTGGATCTGATCTAGTTATAGAGATTGTAGGCTGGTGACTGGACCATTGTAGCCTCGCTCAAGCAATGGACAGCTAGATCAAAGGTTGTACTCAATCTCTTGCTGGTTCTATGTGTCTGGGCTATCATGGTCCTACAGCCTTAGCCCCACATATAGAGCTTTAGAGGTTGAGGTTCCCTATGGATTCTTGAGCTGGTAGTCTAGATGAAATAGTGCCTGCAATGATTTACTTGTTATGTTCTGACCCATCCCTGGATAGTGGCTCCCCTATGGGATAATTTGTGACCATTCAAGTGGACAGGTTATAGCCTTAAGGGTGGAATCATGGCAGAGTGATGGGTTGGATCATTTCTCCTCAGAGGTGATAATGTAGCCTCTAGACAGGATTTCTATAACATCAGATCTAAATCTGAGTTACAAAACTTCTCTGACCTAGGCTCAATAACATACTTCTCACCCTTTTTATACTCATTTTCCACACTCCATCTATCCTCTCAACACTTTCTGTAGTTTAGTTATTAGAATACTTAGAATAAGTGACCTTAAACTCCCCTCCTTCTAGGACTGCCAGATCTGTAGACAGATCTGGAGGGACTACTAGAGATGGCTCCCTTGGAGCTTTAGATCACCTTTCCCTGTGGGACAAACTCTTACTTATCAAAACTTGCTACAAAGGACCCTGTATCTTGCAAATCTAGGACTTCTGAGTTGTGCTGGATTCACCCCCTGTTTTACTCTGTCTTTGATTTTTAAATAACTTTCACCACCAACCAATAATCAAAGCACACCAGAAGTAGTCAACAAGGACTAAAGAAGGAAGTTGTAGAGTATGTAGCGAAATGCGCAGTTTGCCAACTAGTGACAGTCGAGCATCGACACCCTTCAGGTCTACTACAGCCGTTACCAATTCCTGAATGGACATGAGAAAATATATCCATGGATTTCATCCTTGGATTGCCGAGAACACGGAAAGGATATAATGCCATTTGTGGAATAGTCGATCAATTAACCAAGTTCGCACATTTTCTACCCTATAATACGCGATATACAGCCAGTAAGCTTGCAGAGTTGTACTTGAAAGAAATAGTCAGACTACATAGCATACCTGCTAGCATTGTGTCGAACAAGGATCCTTTGTATACATCATAGTTCTGGCAGCATTTCCATGAAGGAATGGGCTCAAAGTTAGAATTCAACTCGACATTTCACCCTTAGATCGATGGACAAACCGAAAGGGTGAGTTTGGTAATTGAAGACATGCTAAGGGCTTGTATGTTAGACTTTCAAGGATCATGGGATAAACACTTGTCTTTGATCGAATTCGCATATAACAACAACTACCAAGCAAGCATCGGAATGGCTCCTTTCGAAGCACTTTATGGTCATTGATGTAACTCTCTGGTCAACTGGGAAGAGGTTGGAGAACGAGTACTATTGGGGCCGAAACTCATCGAAGGATATGAGACCATCCGAGTCATTAGTGAAAGATTGAGAGTCGCTCAGAGCCGACAGAAAAGTCATGCCGATCTTAAGAGAAAAAACGTCGAGTTTCAGGTAAACTTAACTCACATAGGTGTTTTATGTTTCCAATTAACTATGTATAATACTAACACCCATGTTCGTTTCAGAATGAAGACCACATTTTCATCAAACTTTCATCGACTAAGGGCGTGATGCGATTCGGGAAACGTGAAAAGTTAAGTCCACGCTACATTAGGCCTTTCGAAATACTGAGCCAGGTTGGCGAAGTGGCATATCAAACTGCCTTACCTCCGCAACTATCTAATGTGCACAACGTGTTCCATGTATCATTGTTACAGAAATACGTGAGAGATCCGATGCACATATTGGATTATCAGCCAATAGAAATCCAAGATAATTTAACCCTGATCGAAGAACCGATGCAAATCTTGGATTGCAAGGAATAAATATTAAGGACCAAGCAAATTCCACTGGTGTTGGTACAATGACGAAATCACTCTACCACCGAAGCCACATGGGAATGTGAGCCAGAAATTTACGACCAATACCCACGTCTGTTTGATTAAGGTCAGTCGCTTTTAAGAGTGCTCTTATGTCAAGAAATTGAGCATGATTTCGTGTATGTATAACTAATGTCCACACTTGAATTTTTGTAAGATTCAAGTGTTAACTGTGACTATTTGACATCAATGTAAATGAGCAAAGGTAGATACAAAATTTGGAAGTTCATTGTGATAGTACATGGAAGTGAATGTGTGGTACAGTCAGCTCAAAAAAAGAAAAAAATATAAAGCACAAAATTCTGTGTAACTCACTACAGCGAGATTAAAGCTCATTGCAGCAACAGCTTTAGAAACAAACTTGCTGTAGTGAGGATTAAAAGTCGCTATAGCTACTGATGAGATTTAAAAGGGGGCCGAAACCCCCAAAATTCGTCATTCTCGCGATTTCAAAATGAAAACAGTCTCTTTTTCTCCTCTCCCACGAAAAACAAAGTACTATTTACCTTCAAATATGTGATTGTTGCGCGTTACCTTCGACGAATCGTCATGAATCTGCATGCATGCATCTCCACCAACAAGGATTCCACGAATTGTTCTTCACGTCAAGGTAAAACCCTAGATCTCTCCCCATTTCGATTTTTATTCTTTTAAATGGCTTCAAATAAGAAAACCATGTCAAAACTCCCAACTGTGAGAGCAAAAGCTTCTAAACATGCAAAGGACAGTACACCACTGATTCTCGATCCTCCACCGACTCAGGAACAACCCATCGCGTTGTGGAACGCAAAAGCTTTTGAACCGGAATGGTCCTTTGACCAAGATGTATTTATCGACGATGATATGACTGCATGGTCGATAAATTACATTAGACAAGCCCAATTAGAGGTGTTACTCACACCCTTCCACACACATTTTTACCCCCGCTTTGTCAAGTTATTTTTCCAAAACTTGAAAATGGGGGAAAGTGGCTAGCAAATGACCATCAAAATTGATGGCTGAACATTCCATCTCGATGTTCGTGACATTGCCAAAGCGATGTAGTATCGTGCATATTTCGTAGGAAACCAAGGCCTCCTACCACCTAAGGAAGTGCAATTCCATCGCATTGCAACCAAGATGACTAGTGGTGGTCATGGATCTAGAAAATCAATAAGAAGGACCCAACTGCCAGTCAAGATATGGTTGTTGGACACCCTCCAACAAGCCATATTTTTCACTCATGAGGATAGGTGGTTAAACGCACCACAAGTTATTTGGGAAGGCATTAGATATGCCCATGAACAGATGCTAAACACCACCCCCAAGCCATTAACCTCCATCCCATATATCCCATATGCCCGCTTTATCTCCTGCCTTCTAGAGGGGCATGAGGACGACGATAATGACGACCCCTATGTGGTATCAGCCGACGAAAGAAGAAAAAATAATAACACTCGGAATTACACCACAAAGATGTGGGGCATGAGTTACCAAAGGCGCTAGGTCGGTGTTCAAAACTGACAACTTTGACAATTGGCAGAGGGTGTTCACCAAGAAGATCCAGAACAACCTGCACCTGGGGCTGCACCTCAAATGCCCCCAGTTCAACAAGTGCCAACTCAACCTCAGCAGCCACCTGTTCAACAAGGAAACGTCCTGACACTGACCGAATTCAATAGGCAAATGGAGGTATTGCATCAACAGAATTATTTGTTGCACCGACGATTAGACTTCCAGGAGGACATCCTCTTGCGCCTGATAGAGAAGGCATACCTGACCAGCTACACCCCATTCGTAGCTCATGCGAGGGAGTATACCACGGGAGCATTTGGTTCTAGAGCAGGTGCATCTACTTTTGGGGTGAGACGACGTGAAAAGAAACTAGCAGTGCAGCCAGGTGAGCATACTATTCAATGAGCAGTCGGTGTACAAATTCTCTTTTTGGGTCATGTGTTGAAATGCATTAAACAATGGTTAGCTCCTGTGTATGAATAGTTAAATTCTGTTTTGATGATGATTGTAAATGCATGGGTTGAGTCATGCTGATAAATAGTAAGCTTTTGGTTAAGCAGTAAATTTTGGTTATGGCGCTGAAATGCCTTAAAACAATGTCAAACTCATATGTATAGAGTGTAAATTTTGTGGTTATTGATGCTTGTAAATCTAGAGGTAAAATTTTAGTGACAAACATTAAATTTTATAAAGTGGTAAATTTTGTGATTGCATTGAGATGCCTTGAAGTATGAAAGGTTCAATATTGTTAACAATTAAATTTTGTTTATAGATGCTTACACATGGTTCATTTATTTATGCTCATTGATTGTGGATACGAATGACACAATTGAACTATGATAGTTTTAACTAATGATTAATGGTAGTAGTCAATAATTAGAAATTTTTTCGTAGGCAAGTTCATCTTAGAAAATAATGAGTAAGATTGTGTAATGATTATAACCTCTACAAATATGTGAACCTCATGGTGGGGATGATTTCAAGCTTTGGGAAAATCATAGGTTAAAACTGGGTAAGCTTTTAGCATGAACCTTGAATACTCACCTTGTTATGAACTCTCATAAATAGATTTTAACGACATGATGTAGATCATCAATAAGGATACTGCCCAACGATATGTATTTTGTCACCAATAACTGTCGTCAATTTTCAAGGATGAAAATTCTATTAAGGGGGGAGGATGTAACACCCTAGAAAATTCGATCTCAATTTTTGTGCCGAGTATGTATACACGTGTCCAAAGACTGAGAGCGATCGACACCTTGGATTGAAACTGGTCATCATATTAAAATGCAAAGTGTGCCCTTGTGATAATGTGCATATCTTAGATTGTGTAATTACTACACAAGCTCCTTGAGACCATTCCTGGTAAAGGACTTGACTAGCAAACAAAAGGTCATGAGATTAAGACCCGCTGGGTACAATGGATCCTTAGCTTTTGTTTTATTTTTATTTTAGGCCCATACACCGAGTTCAATGTATTGGCTGTACATCAAATCAAGACCATTATGTTTAAAGTTTCCCCCACGCATAAGCATTGCATGCGTCTTGTGATAAATCTCCTTGTCGAGTTGAAGAACCTTGAGAAGACCTCCCTTCTCTTTTAATTTTGATCTCCAACCCTTAAAATCATAGCCACTTGATTCCTCGCAGAGTCTCTTTCGATTTCATAAACTTCTTTGCAAACCCAGATCACAATAGAGCTCGTTCTCGACTTCATTCCCATCAAAGTGAAGATTGATTGAGCGATCGCATGGTACATTGCTTAAGCGACCATAATTTTGACACCGACGATTGTCGATCTTCGCATGGGCGTAAACTAAGTAGGTAAATGTGATAGCCTGAATTTCGGTGTTTCGAAATCCGTGCCATCAGCACGACTCTCAAGGCCGTGCCCCCGAAACCTTTAAAGTACATTTGGTATAAGCAAGCCCAAAATTTTACTCTAACGAATTCTCATATAAAAGAATATAGTTATGGTCCTTAAAGGCAGCCCTTGTCCCATGTCAATTCATGGGCATAAGAACTTACCCCAAGCCGTTATATGAATGTGCAACCCAAAAGTTTTATCAAAAGCATATCGTATTTAATTACATTCAATAAAGAGGCTTGATATACTAAGTCGTGCCTAACACTCTCAACTCACTCTCAAAGTACGCAGTGGGTCTCCTAAAAGAATTCTTCAGGAGGAGGCTCTGATTCCTCTGTGGGTACGTAGTCTGAATCCCCTGGATCAAAGTCTCCAGAAGTCCTTGCTGCCGCTAGTCCTGAACCTGTGACGTATAGTCAAAGGGGGGTGAGCTACATCCTAGCTTAATAGGGAAACAAAGTGAACATATAGATTAAATCTCGCATATATGTTAGCAGTTTTGAAAGCACAATTTACTAGGTATCACTTTTAAGCAGAACAATTGATATAATTGAAATAACTAAAATGCATACAACTGATTTCCTTTCATAGTGTGGTTTGTTCTCATCTTACTGGTTTAGTTACGAATTCGCCCTAATCACTTAAACCTTTAACTTAAATAATCCCCGAGCAATATAGCATCGAGCCCCGATGGAATACCCACCATCATCGTCTACTAGACAATTGTTACATGTATTCCCTGGGAATACTGCTCAAGCCCCTTTCTCATAGGTGGTGGGGTCTATAATTAAACCTACATCCCTAGGATGTGCTATAAGTATACAGATTGGCCGTCGTACTGGTCACGGATATCCTGTCGCGTCAGTCATGGGTATCCTGCCATGTCGGTGGGGTATTCTAATCAAACCTCAAATAATAAAATATCGATGTGCTTTACATATAGTTATTCACCGTGACTTGTGCTAATTTTTAGTACATTAGGCCTTATCGATATGCTTTAGTTTCATTGTTTATTTCCAACCGTATCCCTGGGATACTACAGATTTGATACATCATCTAGATGCCCTCATTATAATATTCCGTCCCCTGGGGACTTCATGATCTCGCCTTGAAACTTACGCACACACCCCTTTTGATTTAATCATACGATACTCATCTTTTAATAGAATTACACTGCATATATGAGTGGACAAAATAAAATAAATGTTTCAAGAATATTCCCTACCTCAACGAATTTCAAAGAATGCTTTCTCGTAGAGGTTTACACTTCACGATCCTACATCAAACCTACATTTCATGTATTTAGAATATGCTTAGAAAGGTTATAAGAGTAATTGAAGCGCATAGCCTCCATGTTTCTGCACCAATAATTTTAAGAACTGAGTGGTGCCTCGTGCGAGCGAGAACCAATCCCCTCTCGAGCGGTCACTTGACCTCGCTCGAGTGGTCACTTGACCTCGCTCGAGCCGTCACTTGACCTCGCTTGAGCGGTTAAATCGAGGTCGCTCGAGCGGTTAATCGAGCCGTCTGAAGGTTTACTGGGGACCTCGCTCGAGCAAGCTTTCCCTTTTTGTTTTGGGGACCGCTCGAGCGAGCCCAGAGCTATATATTTATAGTTTGTGCTCGCTCGAGCGATCCCTTTAGACCGCTCGAGCGAGGAGCGATAATTTTTACACCTCGATCTGTTCGAGAAGCAACCTCTTACTCCATTTAAGTTCCCTTTTTAGCATTAAAATCATTCAACCGATGCTTTATATATGCAACAAGAACACACCTAAGTATTATATGCATTTAACATACATCATTCAATGTATCTTCTATAACTTAATCCAATCTTCTAAACGAATGGAGGAAATCCTTGGTCCATCACCCAATTCCTTTCCTGATCCTTTATGGCCTGATCCAACAAGCCTCACTCTACTCCTCTTTACAAAACCCTCTCTCCTTTCTCTCTATTCTTCCTTCTCTCCTTCTAAGATTTAATTAGGTTATGTATGGGAGGGACCTCTCCCCCACTTTCACTTATATAGTGAAAGAAAAATTTTAGTGTGTTTGACACATATATGCCCAGTGTATATATGTTAAATTGGTTTTCTTGTGAACCACACATACACGTGATTGGCACATGGCGTGTACAGTTCCCAAAAATCTGGGGTTATTACATTCACCCCACCTTATAAGATTTTCGTCTGCAAAAATCGACCATGCCCTAGAAATCATGAACTACACAATTTATAGGTTGTTACATAGGCTAACTCGTTACACATCAGTTAGCTAATCGTAAGGTCCAATGACCTGAAGTAACCTGCTTAATGATTTCAATTGACAATTCAGTTGTACCAAACAAGAAGGCATTCATATGAAACATTCGCAGATATGCACTAATATTACATTCCCATCTAATCAACATATATATGTATTCAAATCTTATCAGGCGCAAAATTATATTTTGTGACAATCATGTCACAATAGTATCAACCATTCACAACACAGTAGTTCCAAAAAAATATATATCAACCTAGTCGTCGCCCTCCTCGTACTCATCGTCGTCGTTGCCGGAGCCATCGTCATCCTCATATTCCTCATCATCTGCATCATCGTCGACCACCCTGGCGGTAGTGGTACTCGCTGTAGCGCCCCTCGTAGCAGGGCCCGAGCTAGACGCTCAAAAAATAGCATCTTTCATGGCACCGACGCGCTGCATGTATGACTGTGGGTAGGCCTGGCCCATGAGGTCGATAAGTAGTGCCTCCTGAAACCTCTGATGCAATCTGATCTCCCGCCCCTACTAAAGGATCTCTCGCATCATGGCAGAGTCGGTAGTGGGTATGGGTTGTGGAAATGAGGTGGATGGAGTGGTCGGTCCTGCCGGTGCTTGATGTGTGGTTTGTCGGGAGACTTGACGGTCTCTTTTCTTGTTGACGCTAGTTTGAAGACTCTTTAGGTTTCGGCTCCAGTCTTGGGCCAAATAGGGGACGACGTTATCGGTGAGGAATAACTCGTCGGCCCGGATCTTAAATCCTCCCTTCCCATTCCGTGAGTCTAGGAGTCGGGAAATCAACCGAGCATATGGTAGTCAGTTGATGGGTGGAGGAACAACACCCTTTACATTCCTTTTATAGGCATGCGCCATGCCCTTTATGATGATCATAGGTGCGTTGATCCACCTATTATGGAATGCGGTGTGTAGGGCCCGCATAAATGCATCACGGCGTTCTTGATCATGGCCGGTTGGGTGTAGATTCTTTTTGAAAATGACTTCTAGAAGCCACATACATGGCGGTAGTTGTGATCGGGTAATAGATTGTTCCGAAGCGGACGTGTCGCCGGTGATGTCGGAAATGATCGTTGGGAATTCGACGTTCCCAGAAAAAGGTGGTAGGATGAGTGGACTAAGGGTGTAGATGTGGGGACATTTCATGACTGATGAAATTTTGGCACAGTTAAAGATTAGTTCATTACCATCGATTGTGACGAGGATAACGTCCTCGTTCATGTTCATGTTTAGGGTTTGGTAAAATAACTTCACAAGCCTCGGGTAATACCGATCTCCGAACGGTGTAAGTAGGGTTTTAAGATTGTTGTTGGTGAGGAAGTCTGATGTCCATTGGGTGGGCGTTGGATCCCCAAAACAAGAGGGATGTATATCCCATTCGGTTTCGAAAATTTTGGCCCCCCACCAACCGTCTAGTGTGATTGGAGTGGTGGATGGGTTTGGTGATGGTTGTGAAGCTTGCCGCACCTTGTTGCGCGCCGACGGCGATCGATTCCCCATCCGCTTCCTAGGTGGTGGATTTGGGCTTGAACCCATTAGATGTCTAAAGAGGTTTTGAAAACTATGAAAAAATTCGGAGAGGGGGGTAGATTTTACCTAGAAAAAGGTTTTGAACGGATCAGATCATCACAATCTGGCTCGAATTTGGCGGAGGAAGGTTGAAGAAGAGAAATCCTAAACCCTCGCCCGGCTCCAATCTCCTCGCTTGAAGATGAAATGAGCGTTTTGTCTTCCGTCAGCTATATATAGTCCCCCCTCACTCGAGCGGTCGTTAGTTATCGCTCGAGCGAGCCCAGGACACTAAATGTTATAATTTATGGCCTCGCTCGAGCGGTCTGTATCCCTCGCTCGAGCGATCCAAGACGTGTTCTTGTCCTCACAAATCCACATCTTTACTAGTCTTAGTATTTCAAATACTATTCACGCATGACTACACATACTATTCATTCAATTTACTTCTCTTGAAAAATTTTGTTTTAGGCAAAATATTTTATTATGCTCGAATTTCAATAGCACACATATGGTTCATCTCAACTATAAGTTGATAATTTAAAATAAACATTTTCACTTCATTATCAGTAAAGAAAACTAGATAGTGTCCTAGAACAAATTGGGGTATTGTTCCTTGACGTCAGCCTCCCGTTCCCACGCTGCTTCTTCGACCGGATGGTTCTTCCATCGGACAAGCACTAAGGGAATAACCTTTGTTCGCAACACATGTTCCTTTCGATCTAGAATTTCCACCGGCTCTTCAATCATGGTCATATCTTCATGCATTTCGAATGATTTGCCGCTCAGAATGTGTTCAGGGTCATTGAGGTACTTCCTGAGCATAGACACGTGAAATACATTGTGCACCTGATCAAACAATGGTGGTAATCCGACGCGGTAGGCTACTTCTCCTACTCGACCCAAAACTTCAAACGGTCCAAGGTAGCGGGGACTTAGCTTGCCTCTCTTTCCGAACCTCATCACGCCTTTCATAGGCGACACCTTCACGAAAACATGCTCTCCCACCTTAAAGTCCACGCTTGTCCGCTTGATGTCAGCGTAGCTTTTCTGTCTGCTTTGAGCTGCCTTTAGTCTTTCCCTGATCATGCGGACAATAGCAGCTTTATCTTCAAGTAGCTCGGGTCCCAAAACAAATTTCTCGCCAATTTCCTCCCAATTGATTGGTGATTTGCATCGTCTTTCGTACAAGGCTTCATACGGTGCCATCTCGATGCTCGTCTGAAAACTATTATTATATGCGAACTCAATCAATGGTAGGTGTTGATCCCACGATCCTTGTAATTCTAACATACATACCCTAAGCATGTCTTCAATGACTTGATTGACCCCTTTCAGTCTGTCCGTCGGTTTGTGGGTAGAACGCCGTACTAAAATCTAGTCTCGTTCCCATTCCCTCTTGAAATTTCTTCCAAAACTTTGATGTATATAATGGGTCTCGGTCGGAAACAATGCTACTCGGAATCCCATGTAAACGAACGATCTCTTTCATATAGAGCTCTACCAGTCTTCCCGCCGTGTACATCGTGTTGTAAGGCAAGAAGTGCGTTGACTTAGTCAATCGATCGACTACTACTCAAATGCCATTATACTTCTTTGCAGTTCGCGGTAGACCAACTATGAAATCCATGGAGATAGATTCCCACTTCCATTCCGGTATGGGTAGAGGCTGTAATAGGCCTGCGGGGTGTCTGTGATCTATCTTCACTTGTTGGCATGTCAAACATCGCGACACGTACTCTGCTACATCTTGTTTCAAGCCTCTCCACCAGTAATTCTTTTTCAAATCTTGATACATCTTTGTGCTTCCTGGGTGGATAGCATAGCTTGACTTGTGAGATTCATCAAGAATTGTTCGTCGCAGATCGACATTGTCTGGGATGCAAAGTCGGCCCTTGAACACTAAGGAACCATCCTCCTTGATTGAAAACTCAGATGTATTACCTTTAGTCACATCTTAACGCATCTTGGTTAGAATTGGATCTTTCATCTGTAGTTCTCGTATGTGTACGAATATCACTGGTTTCACTGATATGTTGGCTAAGAAGGCTCCTGTGGCTTGTGGTTGTATGTCTGCACCACATAGTGCTAGATCCTCAAACAGTTTCCATCGATGTATACCCGAAATTAGACTAGCCAACTGAGCTGAACTTTTCTGACTCAAGGCATCGGCCACTATGTTAACTTTGCCTGGATGGTACTGTATGGAACAGTCGTAGTCTTTGAGGAATTCCATCCATCTACGCTGCCTCATATTTAGTTCCTTTCGTGTAAACAGATATCTGAGGCTCTTATGGTCAGTGAAAATTTCAAATGTTTCTCTGTATAAATAATGTCGCCATATCTTTAATGCGAATATGACCGCTGCTAATTCCAGATCATGTGTTGAGTAGTTCTTTTCGTGCTCTTTCAACTGTCTTGGCCCGTAGGCTATTACCTTTTTATATTGATTTAGCACACAACCCAACCCATTATACGAAGCATCACTGTAGACCGCAAATCCTCCACTACCTGATGGAATGGCCAACACTGGACCTGAGGTGAGTCTCTTCTTGAGTTCTTGAAAACTCTTCTCACACACTTCACTCCACTCAAATCTCGAATCCTTTCTTGTAAGCCTCGTAAGAGGTCCCGATATCTTTGAAAACCCCTCAATGAAATGTTGATAATAACCTGCCAGTCTGAGAAAACTTCAGACGTCTGTCACGGTCTTTGGTTGCTCCCAGTTTACTACTGCCTCTATCTTAGCGGGATCTACTGTGACACCATGCTTTGAGATGACATGTCCCAAAAAGCTAACCTCTTCTAGCCAGAACTCACATTTGCTGAGCTTGGCGTACAATTGGTGTTCACGCAAGGTTTGTAGAGCGACTCGTAAGTGTTCTTCATGCTCCGTCTTCGATTTTGAGTAAATCAGGATGTCATCAACAAACACGACAACGCAGGAGTCTTAGTGTGGTTTAAACACCCGATTCATTAAGTCCATGAATGATGCCGGTGCGTTCGTCAATCCGAATGGCATCACCAGAAATTCATAGTGTCCATACCGTGTTCTAAATGCCATTTTCTTAATATCCTCAGCCTTGACCCTTAACTGATGGTATCCAGATCTCAGATCGATCTTGGAAAAATGTTTCGCTCCTTGTAACTGATCGAACAAGTCATCTATTCTTGGCAAAGGATATCGATTCTTCATAGTGACTTTGTTTAATTGACGGTAGTCAATGCACAACCGCATCGACCCATCTTTCTTTTTCACAAATAGAACTGGTGCTCCCCATGGACACATGCTTGGTCTTATGAATCCTTTGTCCATGAGTTCTTGCAGTTGTTCTTTCAACTCTGCAGGGGCCATCCTGTAAGGTGCCTTTGAAGCAGGTTCCGTTCCTGGTGCTAAGTCGATAGCAAATTCCACTTCTCTTTCTGGGGGTAATCCCGACAATTCTTCTGCAAATACGTCTAGGAATTCTCGCACTACTGCTATCTCAGAGAAAATATTCTTTTCTTCTTTATCTTCTTTCAGGAATGCCAAATAACCACTACACCCCTTTCTGATTAAACGTTCTGCTCTGACTGCAGATATGAGTGGTACCTGTGTCGATCTCTCTCCTCAAAATCGAAACGATCTCCTCGTGTTAGGACGGAAAATAACAACCTTATCCTTGCAAGCCACTGTTGCGCAAGGATGAGACAGCCAATCCATGCCAAGAATCACGTCGAATCCTTACATGTCCAACAATATTAAATTTGCGTCTAGTTCGTAGACAACATGATCCCGAACGCTTACTACTACCGATTTGCAGACTAACTCTGTGTCCACTAATTCTCCTGTTGGGATGGACACTGATAACACAAAGTTCAGTGTCTTCGGAATAATCTTCATCTTCTTTGCAAATCTAGGGGTGATGAAAGAGTGGGTAGACCCTGGGTCTATCAACACTCGTGCGTCATGTGCTACATAGCACCCTTTTTCATAGATTTGTAACATACCTATAACACATACATATACGTACTTAGCATATACTTAGTTAGAATTTCTAACGCATAAACACGGTTCTCGACACAGTCCTAATGAATGCACATTCTCTATATATAAAAAGTATAAAAACTGAAATTCTTTATTTAAAGGAAATTCTCACCTTGGATGATGTCGTGTACACTCCCTGCTTCCTGTGCGATAACTGCATAGGCTCTCCCTTGAATAACTGGCTTTCGTGATTGAATAGGTCGTGGCGTGGAAGCCGGGGCTGTCTTCTCCTTGATTGCCTCAGGGCAATCTCTAATCACGTGGCGTATCTTGCCACATTTGAAACAGCCTCGCATTCCCTGCCTACAATCTGCCGTTTTGTGGGACTTGCCACACTTAGCACAAGTCTCTCTTGGTGTTGAATTAGTAATTCTCGTAAAACCTTGGGTAGCTGTAGCTCTGCTGGGAATTGCAGGGCCCTCATACCTCATCGGTCTCCCTGATGCCAGCAGTGGAAAACTTTGATGAGTAGTTTGTTGTGCGACTCTCCCATACCCTGTCTGGAACAGTTGTCTCTGATTCGGTGCTACAAACCTCGGTTTCTTATGTACCGATTCATAGCTTCCCGTCCTGTTTGGATCTATTCTTCCCTTTCCCTGTTGTTTCCTCTGACGGTATCGGTTATTATTTTCTTCTTCGACTACTAATGCCTTGCTCATTACCTCTCCGTAGGTCTTCAGCTGGAAGGGCGCAACCCCTCCTCGAATGTCTAACCTTAAACCCTGTTGGAACCTCTTTGCTTTTATCACATCTGAAACTACGTAGTCTGGAGCGAAGCGAGCCAGTCTCATGAATTCTACTCCGTACTCTCTCACGATCATTCTTCCTTGCATTAGTTGTAAAAATTGGGTTTCCATCTGATTTCTCACAACTTCAGGAAAATATTGTTTATTGAATTCTTCTACGAATTCATCCCAAGTCCAGGGCATATCTGGATTTCTTGTGCTCTAGTTCGCGATACGGATTTCCACCAAGGTCCAGCTTCTCCATCTAGCATATATGATGCCCAACGGACGCTCTCATCCTCTGTGCATGTCAGTACGCTAAACACCTTCTCCATTTCTCCCAGCCAATTTTCGGGTGCCATGGTGTCTGCCTGCCTTGAAAAGTTAGGAGGTCTCATCCTCCTGAATTCGATAAATGCTGAAGCCACTGGTGGTGTAGGTCCTACTGGAGGTGTAGGTGTCCGTTGTGGTTCTGGGGCTGCATGAGCTGCCAAGGATGCTCCTTGTTGTGCCATGGCAGTTGCCATTGTCTCCATTGTGTGCATCATCCTTTGACGCTCCTCTCTTTCTTCATTTCTCTCCCTCACTCTATCTTGTTCCCTCTGATTTCGATCCTGACGATCTCGATCCTAATCTTCTGCTTGATTTTGGTTTTCTCCCAGGCCTCTGCCCTCGGGAATCTCCCTGTTTCCTAATAGTACCGTGTTTGTAGGTGACACGAAACCATCTCTATTACGTAAATTCCTATCATGACCACCCCTGGGTCGGCCTCTTCCTCTAGGAAACATAACGGTCTACATGAGAAACCATGGTTTCGTTAGCAGAAGTCCCTATGTTCTGACGAGATGACAACCAGAACTAAAAAGAAACGGCGCTATGATACCAACTGTGAAAGCCCAAATTTTGGCGTTCCGAAATCCGTGCCAGCAGCACGACTCTCAAGGCTGTGCCCCCGAAACCTTTAAAGTACATTTGGTATAAGCAAGCCCAAAATTTTACTCTAACGAATTCTCATATAAAAGAATATAGTTATGGTCCTTAAAGGCAGCCCTTGTCCCATGTCAATTCATGGGCATAAGAACTTACCCCAAGCCATTATATGAATGTGCAACCCAAAAGTTTTATCAAAAGCATATCGTATTTAATTACATTCAATAAAGAGGCTTGATATACCAAGCCGTGCCTAACACTCTCAACTCACTCTCAAAGTACGCAGTGGGTCTCCTAGAAGAATTCCTCAGGAGGATGCTCTGATTCCTCGGTGGGTACGTAGTCTGAATCCCCTAGATCAAAGTCTCTAGAAGTCCTTGCTGCCGTTAGTCCTGAACCTGCGACGTATAGTCTAAGAGGGGTGAGCTACATCCTAGCTCAATAGGGAAACAAAGTGAACATATAGATTAAATCTCGCATATATGTTAGCAGTTTTGAAAGCAATTTTACTAGGTATCACTTTTAAGCAGAACAATTGATATAACTGAAATAACTAAAATGCATACAACTGATTTCCCTTCATAGTGTGGTTTGTTCTCATCTTACTGGTTTAGTTACGAATTCGGCCTAATCACTTAAACCTTTAACTTAAATAATCCCCGAGCAATATAGCATCAAGCCCCGATGGAATACCCACCATCGTCGTCTACTGGACAATTGTTACATGTATTCCCTGGGAATACTGCCCAAGCCCCTTTCTCATAGGTGGCAGGGTCTATAATTAAATCTACATCCCTGGGATGTGCTATAAGTATACAGATTGGCACCGATCAGCCACGGATATCCCGCCACAATATGGGTATCCCGCCACGTCGGTGGGGTATTCTAATCAAACCTCAAATAATAAAATATCGATGTGCTTTACATATAGTTATTCACCGTGACTTGTGCTAATTTTTAGTACATTAGGCCTAATCAATATGCTTTAGTTTCACTGTTTATTTCCAACCGTATCCCTGGGATACTACAGATTTGATACATCATCTAGATGCCCTCATTATAATATTCCGTCCCCTGGGGACTTCATGATCTCCCCTTGAAACTTACGCACACACCCCTTTTGATTTAATCATACGATACTCATCTTTTAATAGAATTACACTGCATATAAATGTTTCAAGAATATTCCCTACCTCAACGAATTTCAAAGCACGCTTTCTCGTAGAGGTTTACACTTCACGATCCTACGTCAAACCTACATTTCATGTATTTAGAATATGCTTAGAAAGGTTATAAGAATAATTGGAGCGCATAGCCTCCATGTTTCTGCACTAATAATTTCAAGAACTGAGTGGTGCCTCGCGCGAGCGAGAACCAATCCCCTCTCGAGCGGTCACTTGACCTCGATCGAGCGGTCACTTGACCTCGCTCGAGCTGTCACTTGACCTCACTCGAGCGGTTAAATCGAGGTTGCTCGAGCGGTTAATCGAGCCGTCTGAAGCTTTACTGGGGACCTCGCGCGAGCGAGTTTTCCCTTTTTGTTTTGGGGACCGCTCGAGAGAGCCCAGAGCTGTATTTTTATAGTTTGTGCTCGCTCGAGCGATCCCTTTAGACCGCTCGAGCGAGGAGCGATGATTTTTACACCTCGATCTGTTCAAGAAGCAACCTCTTACTCCATTTAAGGTCCCTTTTTAGCATCAAAACCATTCAACCGATGCTTTATATATGCAACAAGAACACACCTAAGTATTATATGCATTTAACATACCTCATTCAATGTATCTTCTATAACTTAATCCAATCTTCTAACACGAATGGAGGAAATCCCTGGTCCCTCACCCAATTCCTTTCATGATCCTTTATGGCCTGATCCAACAAGCCCCACTCTACTCCTCTTTAACAAACCTTCTCTCCTTTCTCTCTATTCTTCCTTCTCTCCTTCTAAGATTTAATTAGGTTACGTATGGGAGGGACCTCTCCCCCACTTTCACTTATATAGTGAAAGAAAAATTTTAGTGTGTTTCACACATACGCCCAGTGTATATATGTTAAATTGGTTTCCTTGTGAACCACAAATACACGTGATTGGCACATGACGTGTACGGTTCCCAAAAATCTGGGGTTATTACAGTAAATGTCTTGACACGACCTTCTAAGCATAGATTTATGAATTTATAGGATTTGATTATTTCGGTTTTAAATACCGTGCAAGGAAGTTGCGAGAATCGGACGCGTGGGAGGCGTAAACGCCGATCTTCTTCCGTTCCAAGGATTTTGAGCGTTGCATGCAAAAGATTCAAGGTAGAAATTCAAAATTCTATCTTATCACATGGAACTAGATTAGATTAAGAGTCTAGAATGGAAGCTATGTGAAGAAATTGAGGTTTTGGAGTAAGAAGAAAGAACCAAAGAGCAGCGAGTTCTTGCAGCGACCTTGGAACCTTGCTGGAGCGAGGACCTCCCTGAAGCACTCATTGCAGTGAGTGCTACATAAAATTTTAGGCCAAATGGGCACTGTTCAAACTCGCTGCAGCGAGATCTGAAGGTGCCACATGACTGACTGCAGTGACCCTGGAGCTCGCTGCAGCGAGATACCCTATTCTAGAAAGGTCTGGGTTTGTCTGCAAATGCTGAGGGGACTTTGCTTTTTACCAAATCGTCATCATTGACATTTAATATATGTACCTTACATGCTCTAGGATAAATATGGGAGACCATAGATACGATCTTTGCCTCGATTCATGCAACTAATTTCGCACGGCTCTGACATTAAGGTAGGGAAAATCTCATTGTCTGATTTTATTTTGCCTTAAATCATGGCTACTGATATGGTTATCAAATGAATTCATATTTTTAGCATTGTGTTGTACATGCATATTAGAAACTCTTGAATGATTAAGAACTTAATTTTTTCACATGAACATAGCATTTTGTACTTGACATATTGATGCATTGAGTCATCAAATTCGAATTTTCGAACTCCGACCTGAATTATGATATGTCTGATTTCGATATTATGTGAAAAGAGGAGTGGGGTCTCCAAGAGAGCAGTGGAGTCCTCGGAGTGTAAGACCCTATTGCCGCTACGGGAGGCTCTGTTCTCACTACGGGATGTTTTGACATGATGTCTGTACTTGACATGCTGATGCCACATTAGTGTATAGGGTAGTGGAATCTCCAAGAGGGATGGAGTCCGTGAAGTTTGAGGCCATGTTCCCGCTACGGGATACTTGCACTAATGCTCTGAATTTTGATGATACTACGTGCTCTGTGTGCTTTGCCCTCTGATATCTAATCTCCGATGTACTTGTTCCTTGACATTTTGTGCCCTGTTGTGATTTCCTTGATTCGATATGCATTTGTTCTACACATTATCCGCATCATGGTACAACATGATTTAGACATATGTTTTCAGTTAAATGCTTTGCCTGTGTATTTGACATGCATATAAATTTTGAATCATTTTCAAAGCTATGTATCAATTTTATGAATTAGTGTGACAAGATGTGATTTAGCATTGTGTTTCTCCCTACTGAGCTTGGACTGTAGCTCATCCCTCGACTATACGTCATAGCTGCAAGTGTAGAATTGAAAGTGGATCCATAACTAGAAGAGGATCCCGACTATAATCCAGAAGAGGAGGATTAGCTGCCACCCGAGAAGTTCTTCCCTTGATCAGCTCTTCTAGACATTTTGTCATAGTGTGGACAATTGTACTTTTGATACTTGGTACCATTTTTTGGATTTAAATCTTTTGTATAGTTTTGCATAGATTTAAACCATTGTTTAGGTGATGGTCGGCCGTCACCGGTGGTCTGTATAGTTTTGTTTATATTATGGAGTGATGGAAGTCTTATTGTCATGATGTCGTGAGTTTAAATTATCGCTTTGCTTTCACACTTATGTGAATGTACAGAATGCCTGATGACCCGATCTTCCCAATTATCTATTAGGGAAAGAACGAGCCGTCATAGTTGGTATCAAAGCATCTCGATACCAAAAAAAACTCTGTAATTAGATTGTGTGATACGATTTAATGGCACGGATTTTGAGGTAAGAAAATTCGGGCTGTCATAATTTCCTCTTGCATTTCATTTCGTATGATAAATCTTATGTTCATGCATGACTTCAAATCATAACTTAAGTATTCTCTATCACAAATATAGCGTTAGAGTCAATTTCAAGTACCGATGGGGATCTTGACCATCATCATTTTAAAACAATTTTCAAACTATCGTAAGCCTTGTGATGTGAGTTAGCTCGTGCAGCTCAAAATACCATCGTCACGGTTCAAAGTTCAAAATACTGTCGAACGGTTCAAAGTTCAAATACTATCGTAACGGTTCAGAGTTTAAAATACAGTCATAACAGTTCAAAATTCAAAATGTCATCGTAATAGTTCAAAGGTTCAAAGCGTGTCGTAACACAAGATCCATTAAGAGTCAAAACTTCAAATCACATACAATATTCTAAGTAAAATGTCATATTCGTTCTTTATAATTAATTCCAAATTCAAAGTTGGATTTGAAGGTTCAATGAGATTCACATCGGGCATCTCCTTTTACTTAATTCAGAGTTCAAAATCAGTTTCCAAGATTCAATGAGATTCATAAGAGATTCAATGAGATTATAATATTTTCGAATTTCGTGTTCAAGTGTTCAACAAATCATAAGAGCAAAGTGACCATGTATCTTAACATACATCAAACAATATCTGATTTATTTAAAGCCACTAAATATACTATGAATCAAAATTATAAAACACAACTGATCGTTGAAATTCCCCTACCTTGTTTCCTAATGTCGCATCAAAGATCGATAATAGAATGTGAGTCTCATGCTAGGCTTTCATGAAGATGCGCTTGATTCCCTCTTCTGTAATTCATACAGAGGTGACATATCAACAACCATATCTTTGTATATCCACCAATTAATAATATGATAATAGTTCATTCAATTCAGTCCCTAATGGTTAGATCGAACAAGGGGTTGATCGATTGGTAATGACAGCAATTATATACGTCTATAAAATGGTCTCTGTCAGAATCAATCGAATAAAGAAATTGATCAATCATAATTAATGATATATATATATATATATAGTTGTCATTGGTCTTGGTGCAGAATGATTGATCTTAGAATTTTGTCACAATCAATCCATCGGTATAGTATATCGATCGATTGATTGTATAACCGAAAATTATACAATCAGAGACATGAACTATGTATTTTCCACATCGATCGATCGATATGGTATTTCAATTGATCAGTTATATAATTTAGAGTTACACAACAAAGATTGTAAATTTAGAATGTAAATCGATGCAAAATCTATCGATCAGATTGAGAATCGATCGATCGACTAAAAAAGTAAACCTTTTTTTTTGCTAGGCCCGAAATCGATCGACCGAATAGGAAGTCGATTGGTCGATTTCAAAATTTTTGTGTGTTCTAGGGTTCGCAAACAAGATCGGAAATAAGAAAAAGACAATTATTCACCTCTCTATGCGTGAATGGTAAACCTATGGTGATTAGAGTTGAGGAGATCAACGTGCAACCCGATAGTTCATCCCAGGTATTTCTTCCTTCTTCCCCCTTGATCTTGATGGTGGAAAAGATCACGATGATTTTTGTGGAAGAATACTCAAAAGATTTTACGGAGGGTTGAAGAGATGGGTTGAGGAAGAAAAGTGGTGATAGCTAGGGTTTCTTAAGAAGAAAATAAAATGATAGACACGACTAGGTTTTCTTACGATTCTATTCTTAAGAAGAACTTTCGAAGAGATTATGATTTAGGGTTCTCCTTAACACACCTTTTATAACTTATTGGGAATCATCCGGTGTTAGGCTGACACACCAAAGAAGGATATGTAAACATTTACTTTAAGGCCCAAAATAAAGGTTTAAAATCTACATACCAAGGCTCAAACCTTTGACCTCTTGTCTATAACTCAAGCCTTTAACTAGTAGGCTGTCACATAACTTGTGTCAAATAATGATAGAAATAAATATAAGAGCTTTGGAAACCAAAACACGTATTTTTTATTAAAACATTTTGAATTGTCAAGGCATGTGGTGTATACATTATTAAGCACATATAAGTAATTTAGATGTGTCAAAGACGTGAAAATCTGAGTTGTTACATTCTCCCCTTCTTATAGAATTTAGTCTTCGAAAATTAAGTACCTTATTTGAAGAGATGCGAATATTAATCACGAATCTCTGTCTCGCGTTCCCAGGTAGCCTCTTCAGATGAATGATTCTGCCACCTCACAAGTACGATCGCGATCCATTTGGTAGGCAAGATTTGTTCTTTACGATCAAGAATTTGCTTTAGCTCCTCGGCTATAGCCATATCTTTCCAGAGCTCGATAGGCTGATAGTCCAAAACATGAGTCGGGTCTTTTACTTACTTTCTTAACATAGACATCTAGAAGATGTTATATACGTTTGAAAGCTGAGGAGGTAAGACAATCCAATAAGTGACTTCACCGACTTAGCCCAAAATTTTAAAGGGTCCGACGTAACGTGGGCTTAGCTTTTCATGTTTTTCGAATCGCATCACACCTTTGGTAGGCGAGGTCTTGATGAAGACATTACCCCCTTTTTTCTGAAAGAATGCATTATCTCAATAAGGCATATAAATAAATAGGAAAAAAAATGAATAATTTCACTAATTAATTGAAACTCGATATTCGTTCTTTTTAGATCTGCATAGCTCTTTTGCCAGCTCTGTGCGATATTTAATCTTTCACGAATAGTCCTTATTGCTTCAGTTGTGCTATCAATAAGCTCTGGGCCTAACAAAACCTTTTCTCTAGCCTCTTCCCAATTAAGCAAAGATTTACATCGTCGACCATAAAGTGCCTCAAATGGGGCCCTTTTGATGCTTGCCTAATAACTATTGTTGTAGAAAATTTGATCAACGGTAGATGTTTGTTTCATGATCCTTGAAAATCCAACATGCATGCCCGGAGCATGTCCTCGATAAATTGATTCACCCTTTTTGTCTAGTCATTTGTTTGAGAGTGAAAAGCAGAGCTAAAATCCAATCTCGAATCCCATTCTATCTTGGAATCGTTTCCAAAACTTTGACCTATACAATGGCTCTTTGTTTGAGACAATGGTAACCGGAATACCGTGTAGTCTAACGATTTCTTTAACATATAATTTGGCAAGTTGGCTAGCAGTGTACTTCGTACAATAAGGTAGAAAATGGGTGGACTTGGTCAATCGGTTCATGACCACCCAAATTATATTGTACCCTTTCAGTGTTCTCGGTAATCCAAGGATGAAATCCATGGAGATATTTTTCCATTTCCATTCAGGTATAGGTAAGGGTTGTAACAAATCAAAGGAATTTCGATGGTCAACTTTCACCTGTTGGGACACTAGGCATCTTGATATATATTCTACTATTTCTTTTTTCAATCCTCTCCACCAAAAATTTTCTTTAGGTCCTAATAAATTTTGGTACATCTCGGGTGAATAGCATATTTTGACTTGTGTGCTTCATCAAGAATTAGGTGTCGAAGCTCGGTATCGACTGGCACACAAAGTCGGTGTAAACACCCAAATTCGGCCAAAGGCACGGTCAACACATACTTCGAGAGTGGCGTACTCCCGAGCTTCCAAAAGCATTCCCCAAACCCTTAAGAATCATCCCGAACCCTTAAGAACGATCCCAAACTCTTAGGAATCAACCTGAGCCCTTAGAATCCATCCTAAATCCTTAGCATTCACCCCAGATACATAACCCTTCCCAGAATCTTAGAAGCCAATCTGGACCCATACTAGGCCTAACCCAAACCCCCATATGCAGCCTGTGGCCTTTCTGCCAAATATGACCTATGCGTACATACTATGTACGCATAAGCAATTTCCTGTAGAAATTGGCTATGCGTACATACTATGTACACAAACAATTTTGGGACTATGCTTACATACTATATACACAAACAATTTTGGGATTATGCGTACATACTATGTAAGCATAGGCAGTTTCTACCAGAAATTGGCTATGCGTACATACAAAGTACGCATAGCCAATTTTAGCTTTAACTTCAGAACTGCCCCAGCTTGGGCTCTGGACTTCTTATTTTTTGTGAAAAACACTTTTCCTAAGTATGCACTATGTATGCATAGCTTAAAATTTTATTTTTTTTGAAAATGGCCAAGATTCACCTTTGGGGTTTGGCTTTTTTACCACCCCAAAGTTTGGGGTGGGATTCCTTATGTGACAACCCGATTTTTACCCGTGCGGATTTCGAGGAAGACCAGACCGTCACTCGACGATCAAATCAAATCAGAAGTTTTATGCCCTTAGGCGCGATGCGGAAGTCAAAGCAATCATATACACACAACGGAAAAAAATATCATAGCGAACATATACACATGGCACTTTAACAAAATTTCTACCTTTATACTGAACATAGATCCAAAATCCATAATGATCACCGGTGACGGCCGACTGTCACCTATATAGTGGTTCATAATACACATTATCCAAAAGTAAGTTTAAACACCCCAAAAACCTACATATACCTAGTCTAGATAATAATGTCTAAGGATAGAAATCCTCAGGCAATAGATCTTCCTCTGCCTCTGGCACGTAGTCAGGATCGACCTCAAGCTCGAGGTTCAGTACTAAATCTTCACCTATGGCATAATTGTCGGGATGAGCTAACAATCTAAGCTCAGTAGAGAGAAATCAATACCAATCTCATTAAATTAAACTAATGCATAGATTTCAATGACTAATTTCAAAGCATTTTCTTATGTCAAATAGAAAATTTAAAACAAGAGATTGAGTTTGGAATCACTAATCTAAAACGCGTTAAATCATGAATTCAAATTCAAAGTTCAGATCCAAGTTCAAAGTCCAAAGTTCATATAATTTAGAGTTACACAACAGAGACTTAAAATTCGAAACGTAAATCGATACAAAATCGATCGATCAGATTGAAAATTGATCGATAAACCCTTTTTCTTTTGCTCGGCCCAAAATCAATAGATAGAATAGGAAGGCAATCAGTCGATTTCAAAATTTTTGTGCGTTCTATGGTTCGCAAACAAGATTTGAAAATAAAAAAAGGACGATTATTCACCTCTTGAAGCATGAACGATGAATCTACGGTGATTAGAGTCGAGGAGATTGACGTTCAATGCTATAGTTCATTCAAAGTTTTTCTTCCTTCTTCCTTCTTGATCTTGATGGTGGAAAAGATCACGGTGATTCTTGTGAAAGAATACCCAGGAGAGTTTAGGGAGGATTGAAGAGATGGGTTAAGGAAGAAAAGTGGTGACGGCTAGGGTTTCTTAAGAAAAAGAAAAAAAAAGGATAGAGATGGCTAGGTTTTCTTACAGCTCTATTCTTAAGAACTCTCGAAAATATTATGATTTAGGATTCTCTGTAACACACATTTTTATAAATTATTGGGAATCATTTGGTATTAGGGTGACATACCAAAGAATGATGTATAAGCATTTACTTCAAGGTCAAAAATAAAGGTTTAAAACCTACATACCAAGGTTCAAACTTTTGATCTCTTGTCTATAACTCAAACTTTTAACCAGTAGACTATCACATAACTTGTGTCAAATAATGACAAATATATAAAAGCTTTAGAAACTAGAACTGTGGCAGCCCGGATTTTCTCAACATTTTTTTTTCTTCTTCCTTACATTCCAAACTCAGGGAAAACCCAGGCAGTCGGGTCGCAAAACACGATCCGAATACAGAATACTACTTGCTGCATCCACAAACATGCAGAAATCAAAGCAGGTAATACATATGGTATAAATAAATCTCCAATTCTAATATCCAACATTATAATAACTAACAACGACCACCGGTGATGTACCAACATCACCAAATAGTAGTGTATAAAATTACATACGAGTTCAAAGGGTAGCAAGTCTGAACTCACCAAACTCCACAAAGTACTCAATCTATGACCCCGAACATCATAGCACTCCTCAATTCCTCAATTTGCAAGTCCGGTGTCCAAATAGAAGCTATACCTATGACGTATAGTCAAGGAGTGAGCTACATCCTAGCTCAGTAGAGGAAACTCAATACAAATCCACATCTTATCATAATGAAGCATAGATTCAATGTCAAAATCAAACATTTTCATATTTAAAATTGAAACTAATTTCAAAGCACTTTTCTTATAAAAAAAAACTAATTTTTAAAAAACTTTTTCTTATTGCACCAAGCTGATTTCCAAAACATTACCTCATTGCACAAAACAGATTTCAAGGACATTTCTTTAACACACCAAAACTGATTTCAAACTGATTTCCTTATCACACAAAACTGGTTTCAAAACTGATTTCCTTATCATCCAAAATTAATTTCAAAACATTTGCTTCTCACATAAAAACTGATTTCAAATCTGCCCCAGCCGCCCACCTGGTACTTATATTCCATCCATAGCGATCCACGACTAGCATAATCCGCCCATAGCAGTCCACATACACAAAATCCACCCATAGCGGTCCACGTACACAAAATCCGCCCATAGTGGTCCACCTTAATCTCATGACTTATTATTTGATTTACAAAGTAAAACCCGAAGAGTACGTAAAATCTCGCGAAAGCGGTCCAAGGGTGTACCGAGTCACAACAAGGTTCAAAGTAGTACGTAAAAATCTTGCAAAAGCAGTCCAAAGGCGTACATGGTTACATCGAAGTTCAAGGGTATACGTAAATCCCATAAAAACGGTCCAAAGGCGTACATGAATCCCAACATTATCCAAAGGAGTGTGTAAAATCCCGCGAAAGTGGTTCAAAAGCGTACATGACTCACAACAGTGTCCAAGGGAGTATGTAAAATCCCTTTAAAATGATCCAAAGGCATACATGACTTACAACAGCGTCCAAAGGAGTATGTAAAATCTCGCGAAAGCGGTCCAAAGGCGTACATGACTTACAACAGTGTCCAAAGGAATACATAAAATCCTATGAAAGCGGTCTAAGGGCGTACATAAGCACAACAAAGTTCAAAGGTGTACGTAAATCCCGTAAAAATGGTGGGCCAGGTGTAGTTCTAGTCATTTGGTTTTTCGATACGTTTGCGAGTGACTTCGTCCCCCTGAGATGCCATTCAGAGGCGTAGGTAATTTATGAGGCGTGTTGTGTCATAGTGGCAGGCCGGGAGCCCGTGGTGGAGTCGGGGCTGGCTGCGGATAGGGTGCTTCGAGCATTCTTGATGCACTTCCTTGGTACGGTACTCTTCTCTTCTTCGACTCGGGGATGCGTCACCGGGTTGTTTCTGATGGTTCTCGGGGACTTGGATCGAGTCCCTTCCTACGCATGGGGTGTGGCGGCATTAGTGCACCTCTATGAGCAGCTTTACCGTCGGGGATAGGGCATCACATCAATCAGAGGTTTCCTTCCCTTCCTCCAGGTGAGTTTTAGTTAATCGGTGTCATAGTGTCTCTCTTTTTTTTGGTCATTTAATGGTAACATTTATTTAGTGTTTCTTCTTGTGTGTCGTTGTTGTTGTTGTTATTATTTTTTTTTCTTTTCATTTTTGGGCATATGATCATTTCTCTTTTCTTCATCCGGGAGTTCCGTTGAAGGTGACATTCACATTTCGGCTAATGCACGTGTGGAGGGAGGAATTTAGGGGTCGCCGTTGGTCTTCGGACCTTCAGACCGCGCGCGGTCTCTTTGAGGATATGCACGCAGGGCAGGTATAGATCGTCATGTGTATTTTTTTATTTTGTTTCTGTCTTTTAAGATCTGAGTCTTCGTTGAGGGGTCGCCTCATTTGTTTGGTTGTAGGTGATTTGGAGGCCGTATGTGGATGAGGAGGATGTGGACATGATCGTGATTCAGTCTGGCTGCCCCTTCTTTGATATGGACATATGGATCCATTGTTTTGAGAGGGTGGAGAGGATCCATACATATCGAGTGGTACGGCAGCTAGAGCTCGCTCAGGGAGTCCCTCTGAAGATTCGCCATAGAGTGGCGAAGAGGATGACCAGCCCTCCTGGCCGGAATTTTACAGAGTGAATGGCATTTTAGATAGCAGATTTTAGAACTGGGAGGACCAGGGTTACAGGGGCATGTGACGAGGCAGACGCCCAGGAGTATGTGCGGTGGTTTAGTGCATTGGGTGGCGGGTGCCTCTTCACATGTCCCTTCCATGGGAGTGGCTCTTTCGCGATCGGTGGGCCGGAGTCGGCGTCGGCTTTGAGGGAGCGGTTTGCTGCGCTGGAGCAGGGCCATCTTACTACGAGCGTGTAGGGGGAATTAGACACTCTCCATAGGGCGATGGAGCGAATGGGGTGTGTTCCTCATCCAGATGAGGAGATGCTGCACTCTTTAGCCTCCTCAGTTGCTCAGGCTAGGGCAGCAAAGGATGGGTTGGGGGCTCGGCTAGTGGAGACTCGATGGCTCCTGGTGAGTTAATTTATGATTTTTTTATATTATGTGGATTCGGTCTTCTGGTTGTTCTAACATGGTTGAGGTGTCTCGTTTTATTTTATCTTGGACAGTCTAAGAGGGAGAGTGAGGTTGCTCGTCAGGCGGCGATGATCGAGTTGTTACGTGATCAGCAGTAGGCCGGGTGAGAGGTGGAGGCCAGCTTACGATCTGAGATTGACCGATTGGTAGGTGTCTATACAAATATGGTTTTGTTAATTGTTAGCATTGTGAGCTTGCCAATTGATGTGTTTATTATTATTCGTAGAGAGCCAAGCTCGCTGCTGGAGGTCCCATTCTGACATTTGATCCGTCTTCAGTCGCTTCCTCCAGTCGGGAGGATCCAGTGATGGCTCAGCTTTAGGCCGAGCTAGATCATTGGGTAAGTTCGATTCAATTTTTTATTTTGTTTGTGTCATTACATTAGTTTGTTGGGTGTCATCGTTTCACTTTCTTAACAGTTTACTAAGATCATGTGCTATTTCAGCGTCGGGTTGTCGAGGATCTTCAGACGAGGGAGGCGACTGCTATCTCTCTAAGTTCGGAGAGTCAGGTATAGTTCCTGGTGTGGTGTAATTCTGTTTTGGTTATCCCATCTTTATTTTTGTCATGACATGTCTTGTGTTGGTTTATTTGGTTCTTTGTGAGCGAGGGGCGCATAGGTTGGTTAGTCAGCTTGATGACTCGGAGTCGAGGGCTATGGGTTCCTCTACTGGGCAGTCTCGACACACATCACATGATCGTGTCAGGGATGATGCTTGTAGGGATTCGGTCGTTCGTGATATTCTTACAGGGTATCCTCCTCGTTCTTGATTGAGGCGGTCTGTTAGCCAGGCGAGTGAGGGGGGCTCTGTAGCAGGGCCTCGTCGTTTAGAGTTTCTGAGGACTTCGGGTGTCGGGATTGTATTTTCAAAGGACCAGTCTACGGGCCTCCGAGCTGATGATATCGGGGACAGCAACGCTTGGCCATCCCAGCGGCAGCGTAGGGAGTAGGTGTGTGTGTGTGTGTGTTTTTGTCCATAGCATGTGTGTGTTATATATGTAGGGGGATGCCCCCGATAACAAGTGTAAAAATAAATGAAAAGATTTTGATATATATATATATATAGATTTTTGGCTTAGGTGTACCTGATTGGCTCCTTTTCTTTTAGTTACCTCTTGCGTCTACTTTGCTTCTTAGTTGCTTTAATGCCATTGACCGTCATTGGGACTCAGATGCTTGTTGAGCTGGCCCAGTAATGGTTGAAGGTTACTTCGTATCTGCACATGTGAGAGTAATGCTGTTAGTAGTTTTGTTCTCTCCCTTGCTAATTGTCAAGAGGGGTAAGTGTCTCAGACCGGAGTCTGGTAGCAAAAGATGAATATGTGCTTTCTTCTTCTTTTTTTTTTTTTTTTTTTTAGAAATGGAAATAATGCAATAGGAAAAGAAAATAACTAAAATAATAAAAAAATGCCCTAGTGTAGGAGCATGGTAGGATTGGCAGTATAATATCTTCGGTAGCACTTTCTGGGTGGTAACTTCGTCGTTCTTTATCTTCTTTGTGGACAAGCTGGCGCTTCTGATATGATTCTTCTTTTAATCTAAAAAAATGCCCCAGAGTCATATAAGCAGTCATGGATATTTGGTGAGTTAGTTTTGAAGAAAAGTTGATCGGTACTATCATCGAACCAAGGAGGTCCCTTTGACTAGGTCACTTGTACACAGAGGTCTATCTTGGGGTGGTGGTCGTCATATCCCATGGTTATTAGGGAAAAGCATGGTAAGTATAGTAGGTGATTGCACCAGTCATCATTCATCGATTTTCAGTTTCATTTCTAGGAACATCCTGTAAGGCTTCTGATTTATCGTCCGAAAATAAAAAAAAGGAAGAGGGGGGTAAGTCTCAGTGATGCAGAGAATAGTTTGTATCTAATGCTTTTCAAAAGGGGTAGGTAACAATATTTTTCTCAGAGGAGATATAGGATGCCATGATCTAGCTCTTCGTCATGTTTCGGCACCATCAAAATCTCATATTTTATGGTTAGCAGGAGTTTGTCCTCCTCTCACCACCTTACGATGACATCTAGTAGTATGGGGACATCAGGGATGCCCTCGCAGGTTGCTTATACAATTCTAGTAAAATTACCAGAGATGTCCTCATGGCCTACTTATGCTTCCCTGAGCTCATTGACTTGTTCATTTGTCATAATGCTCTCACTCGATTTTTGGTATATAGATATATGTTTCGAAAGCATCCTGCTAGCGCAAGAATAATGAGTTTTGATTAAACCTAACATCATTTTTTTTTGCTCTAACGTCTCCTCCAATGGCGGGGGAGGGGAAATGAGGATCAGGTGCTACTTATACTTTTGAAAGAGGTTAGATAGGTCAGTAGTCCTTTAATCAGATTGACCGAGTGAGAAAAGGCGGGCGATAAATCGGAGGTCTTAAGGATATTCTGAGAATTGAAGGCGTGCGACCAATGAATGGGTCGTGTCTACTATGGGAGACATAAGTATAAGTATTTAACCACGAGATGTGATGATCACTGGGCTAAGGGTAATATTTTTTAAGGTACATGGCATTTCAAGGGCTAGGGAGCTCTCCCCCGTCTTGGTTCGCCAGTTTGTAGGCATTTCCAGGGTATGCGGCTGTTATGACACAAGGGCCTTCCCAATTCAGTTTTAGTTTTCCTTTCGGATGGGCATGCTTGGAAGGCATGATTTTCTTCAAGACTAATTCACCAATATTAAAGGTTTGTTCAAGGACTTTCTTATCATAAGCCCTGACCACTCTCCTTTGATATACCTGAGCATGATCAGCTGCCCTTAGACGTGTTTCATCAAGCTGCTCTAGCTGCGTGAGTAGGGTAATTCTCCTCTCGTCTAAGGATAGCTCATCATCGAGTTGAATGCGTAAAGATGATACTTGTATCTCATATGGTAGGACTGCCTCCATCCCGTAGGTAAGGAGGTAGGGAGTTTGGCCAATGGCTGTACAAATAGAGGTCCTATAGGCCTAGAGTACTTCTGGTAGTCATTCAGGCCAGTCGAATCCATTGCTTATTTCTACTGTGCATTTTAGGATTTGAATCAGCGTTTTGTTCATAGCTTCTACCTGTCCATTTCCTTGAGGGTAGAACGGTGATGAGTGGGATAAATCAATGCCATACTTCTTACATAACTTCTTCGTCTACTTTACGATAAACTGTGGTCTGCTGTCAATGACAAACATCCTGGGTACTCTAAACCTAGTCATGATATTCCGAATAATAAACCTTATGAGTATTGAAGCGGTGATTCTGACATAGGATTCAGCTTCTGCCCATTTGGTATAGTATTCGATCGCTGTAAGTATGAACGCGTTCTTGTGAGTGTTCCAAACAGTATCTGTGAAAGGTTCGATGACATCGAAGGCCCAAATCAAAAATGACCATGGCAAGGTCATAGTATTCAATGCAACTGATGGAGCTTTGATGAGTGCAGCATGTTCTTGGCATTGCTTGTAGGATTGGATATAGAGGTGGAAATCTCTGATCATTGTCGACCAGAAGTAGTCTTATCATGTAACTTGATCGACGAGTCTCTGTCTATTGGAGTGGGCGCCGCAAGTACTGGCATGTGCTTCTCGGATGATGTATTGTCCTTCGACAGTCGTGATGCATCATAGTAGTACTCCTTTAGTGAAGGCCTCTTTGTATAATGTTTCACTGAGTATACAAAATCGGGCGCATCGGTTCCTTATAGTCTTCCGTTTGATATTCATGGTGTATGGAGGAACATATTGATGTTTCAAGAAGTTCCAGATGTCGAAATACCATGGTTGTCCATCGTTAGTCGGTGATTTTTCAAATCTGAACATAGTGACTCCGGTTCCTATCTTGACGTGCTTTTCTTGGGTGATTGCTTCTTTTGGTCCTGTACTTGTGGGGAGGATGGGTAGTTCTCTCTTGATGGTCCATGCTACCTCGTGGGCGGGTATTGTCAGCTTTTCAATGAAGAAGGTCTTGGTACTTTGCCCGATAGGTATTTGGATGACCGAGGCTAGCATGGCTAAGGAATCTGTGAGCTCGTTTTCTAATCTTGGGATGTGCGTGAAAGAGATTCTTTCAATTTTCTTTACTAAATATTGAGCTGTTTCTAGGTATGCCATTAGTCTCCTTTTCTTAGTTTTTCATTCTCCTATAACTTGTGAAATTACTAGTTTGGAATCATCGATGGTTTTTAACTGTTTAACACCTAATTATAGCGGCCGCTCGTAGTCCAGCTATAAAAGCTTCATATTCTGCAACATTGTTAGTGACAGGAAAATCTAGTTGGAAAGCCTTAGGTAAGATAATTCCTTCTGGGCTTAGGAGGACTATCCCGATGCCTTTTCCTTTGTGACTTAAAGCACCGTCGAAATAAAGGGTCCATGACGTCTTATCGAGCTCTTTGTTATGAATCGTGAATAGGTCTTCATCAAAGAAATCTGCATGCATGGGCTAATCACTAGGCAGCGGGAGATTTGCGAGGTAATTAGGGACTGCTTGCCCTTTGATCGAATTTTGTGTGACGTAAATGATATCGAATTCTTGCAGGAGCATATGCCAGCGAGCGATCTTTTCTGACGTTGCGAGATTTTCGAATACGTACTTCAGAGGGTCCATTTGGGCTAGTACTAGTATTTTATGTGATCCGAAGTAGTGTCATAATTTGGTAGAGACCCACACCAATGTGAGGCAAGTCTTCTCTATTGAAGTGTATTTTTGTTCGTATTCGACCATCGTCCTACTAAGATAGTAGATAACCTTCTCTCTCTTGCTATCTTCTTCATATTATCCCAAATTACTCCCATTGCCTTATCGTTCGTTGAGAGGTATAGGATTAAGGTCTTTCGGGAACTGGTGACGATAGTATTGGTGGGTTAAGGAGGTATTTCTTGATGTTGTTGAAGGCTTGCTGACACTGATCATCCCATTTGTACTCAGCTCCTCCTTTAAGTAGTCTGTAGAAAGGATCGCATCTATCTGAATGTTGGGAGATAAATCTTCTGATGAATTGCAATCTTCCTATCAGGCCTCGTAACTCCTTGATATTACTAGGAGGCAACATCTCAAGGATGGCTCTGACTTTTGTAGGGTTAACTTTGATCCCTCGCTTGCTAACTATGAAACCAAGTAATTTTTCAGAAGTGACCCCGAAGACACATTTCTTTGAGTTCATTTTTAGTTGATATTTCTTAGCTCTTTGTAACACCAGTCGGAGTGCTTCAATATGTCCTACTCGGGTTTGGGACTTCACTAATATGTTATCGACGTAGACTTCTACACACTTATGAATCATGTCCAGAAAAATAGCCATCATGGTGTGTTGATACGCGGCTCTTACGTTCTTGAGCCTAAAAGGCATAAGGAAGTAACAGTATGTTCCCCATGGTGTGGTGAAGGATGTCTTCTCTTGGTTGGACCTTGCTAATTTGATCTGATTATATCCAGAGAAACCGTCTATAAAGGATAGCATCTCATGTCTAGCGGTGTTGTCGACTAGAGTGTCAATGTGTGGAAGTGGGAAGTCATCCTTTGGACATGCTTGGTTGAGGTTTTGAAAGTCAATGCAAACCCATACTCTACCATCTTTCTTGGCGACAGGTACTATGTTGGCAACCCACTTAGGATAAAAAATGACTCAGATAAATTTGGCTTTGTGTAACTTGTCGACTTCCTCTAACTTGGAGGGCGGTTTATGGGTGCATCCTGCGGAGTTTCTGCTTAATAGGCTTTGCATCGGGTTCTAAGACGAGGTGATGTTCTACTAAACTCGAGTCTAAATCGGGCATGTCCTCGTAGGACCATGTGAAGGAATCAAGGTGTTCTTGTAGGACTTGTGTAATTTGTTGGCTTTCCTTGGAGTTAAGCGTTGCGCTAATCAGCATCTTCTTGGGTTTCTCTTCAGTGCTAAAGTTAAGTTCTTTCATGGGTTCTGCGACAGCTTGGTTTTACTCATCAAAACACTTGATAACCCATTGGAAGTCCAGTGCCTCTTCGGCAACTGGTGTTCCTTCTTTGTCCTCGGTAAGTTTGTATACTGCGAAATTGCTACACTGGGGATTTGAGTTTGCGAAAGGTAACCCTTCATCGGCATAATCTATGACTGAGAGATCTTTGGCAAGGTGAAGGTCAAGACTACTAATTCTTCTCTCAAAGTTATCAAGTATCTCGTCCGGTATGATCATTGGCTTATTATTTAGATGGGATGCTTTACGTCCTTGTGCAGAGAATGGGATAGAAACCTTAGGAGAAAAGTCTCCTTGTTGGTAATAAATTTGGGGAAGGACGAAGAGTTTCCTTTCTTTTTTAGGGTTTTCTGATTTTTTTGGATTTGTATTTATGAATTTTTAGGGTTTTCTATTTTTTCTGTTTTTTTTTATTTTTGATAATAAATATGGTAGAGGGTTGGTCGCCTCAAGGGGCGTAGGGAGAATTGCTTCCTCTAGCTGAGGGAGCGAGACGGCTGCCAGAGCCGTTCGGGCGATTCTTCGAGAAATGCGAACTTGTGAATTTGGCATTTCTTTTTAGAGTCCTCATCTAATGAGATCTTTTGAATGAGTGACGCTAGTGACAGTGGCACTAGCGCTCGGACTTCTTCTGCCACATTGATCGCCTCTTCTTCGAAGAAGCTCTGAAGATCATAGTCAGTTGAACTGTCATCCTCTGCATTATAATAATATTGTTCTTCCCACCGAGGGGGATCTCTCGAAGGATCCTTAGGGGTAGTAAGTTCTTTTCCTTGATCTTCATAATACATTAGGATGAGAGTGCATGTTTGACAACGAGATTAATAATGGTGAAGAACGCAGGGGGATTCCTAAGGACATTCCCATCCTTCTAGGTTAGAGTCGAAGACAGTATCAAATTCATCTTCTTGATCTGATAGTGCTTGAAGTCCTAGATTGGCTCGCTCCGCTAACTCATGGGCCGAGAGGTCTATTTAGTAGTCCTCATTATCACTCGGGGGAGGTTGTCACTCTTCCTCTATAGATTTCCAAAATATTTGGAGGTGTGGTGAATCTGAAGATGTAGAAGTGTCGAGTTCAAGTTCCTCTTCTGGTTCTATAAGGGTGGTGCGAGTGTTTCCCCCTAGGTCAATCGGATGACCCTTGGGATTCTCTGTTTCTTGTGCCGACAGCTGAGCTGGTAGGTCATTACTTGTGTCGGTGGTCACGAGATTAGAGTGATTTGATTCTTCTATCGCAGAGTGTTGGGTCCAACTAGCGAAATGCTCTAATATGGTGGCGCATGTCCTACAACGGGGTTGGTGTGAGTAAGAGATACAAGGGGAGTCACAAGGGCATTCCCATCCCTCAATGCCAAGGCCGAGGCGGATGCTATATGAGTTAGTACTTTCTTATGGAGTGTAATCCTCTTCTCATGTTAAGTGTAAGTGCTCTTCACTATCTTACAAGGCTGCTATGTGAAAATCTTTATCGTCAATGAATTTCTAGTCTTCGACTCGTGGGTAGAGTCTTGGGGGTTCTTCTCTCCTCTCTTCTGTAAATTTATTAGTGTCAAATATGGGCTTGACTCCTCTGAGCGGTTCATCAATATCATCATTTAAATTGGTTAAATCATTAAACGCTTTAGTCATATGCTCAATTTCCAACTCTTGAGAACTAGTGAAAGAAACTTCCATATGCTTTGGAACATCTGCCTTCTCAATGGTCCTATAGGCAAAGTGGTCAAATAGACACCATTTTGGTGAGGTAGGGGAGAAGTCGGCTTGTGGGCCGTCCGATTGGTAACCTAACCCTATGCGCTTACATATTTGCGTTGGGACCACGGGTCCTACACGACCTTGCTTATTTTTACCGAGTCCGGTGTGGGGAATGTATCCAAGCTGGTACATAAGATCCCACCCTTTTGTCGCGGTAGGGTTAATGGCATAGAGTTTGGCGAGGTCTGGGCCAACCTCTCTCCTCACTAATTTTTATCAACGCGTTGGGGGTGAACTAGGAGGGGTAGGGGGACGGACTTCCACAACGGTTGTCTCATCAGAGATTTGAGTCTTTGGAATATGATCCGTGTTCAACACATAATCATGAGCAGTTGGTATGCTCGCTGCATAATCAGTATCCATCTCCTAGAGGGGTGCATCAGCATATATACGGACGATGGAGTCCTCGTATGGGAATTTGACGTATTGATGGTATGTGGATGTGACGGCCTTCATTGACTCCAACCATTTTCTTCCTAAAATGAGATTATACGTACTAGCAGAATCAGAAACATGGAAGGTAACGTCTTTCGTTACAGGTCCAAGGCGAACCTGTAGCTTGATAGTTCCTTTGACAAAGCGACATGACCCATCATAAGCTATGAGTGATAGTACGGAGGGCCTGACATCCTGCTCCGTGTATTCGAGTATTTTTAATGCGGTGAGAGAGAAAATGTTAAGTCCTACTCCCGTGTCAATGAGTGCGTGTGGTATGGAGAATCCTCTAATTATGACCGTAAGATATATGGGGGCTGCACTCCCACGGAGTGACTCTTAGGCATGTTTGCGTCTGTAAAAGTGAGCGCCGGAGGTTATGCTATGACCAAAGTAATTTAATGAAGCTCATCTAGGGTCATGTCCTCATCCACTTGCGTGTCTTTAAGTGTCCTTATCAACAACCGGTGATGGTTAGGCAATTTCTTGATGAGTTATAGTATGGATATCTGGGTTGGAATCTTCTGGAGATGCCGCAGGTCATATTCTTGCCTTGGCTTGAGCGCAGTTTCTTTACTTGGCCGATGAGCCTTAGGTGCGAGTGGTTGGAATGGTTGAGGTGCAGGAATTGGTGGAAGGATGATCTGAGGTGGGGGAGGCAGGTTAACTTCTCTTTCTCTCACATTCCCACTGGTGGTTGTGCATTCGTGAAATCCTTATTTTGGGGGAAAGGTGGAAGTGGATAATTGGTTCCTGATTTGAGAATCGAGCAAATCGGTTGTTGACCAAACCCGACGCGACTTGACGCAGATGTGATTACAAAATGGGTGAAATTTGAGGTTGGAACGCGTACCTGAATGGTATCACTCTAAGGTGGTAGGTACTGTGTGTAATCTTCCTCTTCTAGAAAAGCAGAGACTAGTGTCTCACATGGGTTTGGATGTTTTTTGGTTTACTTTCTTTTAGATTTAGCGAACGCTCGGTCGTTATTTTGTTTTCTTGGCTTGGAGTTTTTTGGGTGACCTTTCTACCCATGCAGCAATTTGTGCTGCAGTTTGGAGAACGTGATCTCCATACTCGGGCTTAGAATCAGACAAAGGGAGTGGCAATGGCATTGGTTCGAGATTTGGAGGGGTTGAAGGTTCCGATGGGTGACTACGGAAGAGTGGTCTCCTAGCCCTAAAGGAATGGATTCGTATCTGAGTGAATTTGGATAAGGGGGTGGATTTGGCTGGGCTATGCGAGTGATCAAGGCCGAGGGATGCGGGAGTGAAGGAGCTCTCGTTGGTGTGGCAGAAGCAGCAAAGGGTTGAATGCGAGTGATTAATGTGGTAGGTTGGAACGGATATCGATCAGGGAGATCTACGGTGGTGACCTGAGCCGATGTTGCTTGGTTGTGGTTAGGCATGGGGTTATTAACGATCCCTAAATTTTGTTGGGGTTAGTTATTATTAGGGTTAGGATTCCTAAGCGCTTTCCAATCAATCTGACTTCGGTCATACATGTCATAGATTACATCCCTGAGGACCCAATAGTCTTCTAGGTTGTGTCCTGCGTATCGATGGAAGGCACAATATTTACTACTGTCTATATTTGTCGGCCATATGCGGGGTCTTTCCTGTGGGAATTAGAGGAGATTCTGGATGTTAAAGAGATGGAAGATGTTGGGAATTGTATCAGGTAAAGGGGGATAGTGTTCTCGGTTCAATTGGTAGGGGCCTCTGGCTGGGTTAAAGTTTTATGGTGGGGGCACACTTTTGTAATCTGGCACGTGGGCCGATCGATTCTATGTCGTATTCTGATTCTGGTAGGTGTTGGGATATTGATTCCTATTATGATACTGACCCTAATTCTGGTTCTGACTTTGGTTTTGGTTTGCATATCTTTGCTGATTAGTGCCTTGGTTTTGGTTCATGTATCGTTGCTGATTTTGGTTTTGCCCGAAGTTTCGTGGGTGAAAATTTTCATTCGTAGAGTTTTATCCTTGATTAACAACAGTGTTGACCTGTTCGGTTTCTAAGGCTTTCTTATTATTTTTTGATTTTGATTCACTAGAAGAGCCTACTTTTGATGTGACTATGGGTAGAGCAAGGTCTCCGCCTTTAATGTGTGGCGCTAGTCGGGATGCCCGAGAGTGGAGTGCAGTGAAGTCGGGGCAATCACTTATGACAAGTGCACTCTTCAACAGTTCTCTAGTGTTATCAATGGTAATATCCACTAAATCCTTCTCTTTCATTGAGGTGTCGGTCCTAGTAGTGAGTTTTCTCCATTTGGAAACGAAGTCGGTGAATTCTTCATCAGGACCTTGCTTGGCTGCCATTAGATCGCTGAGACTGACTGTTTCTTGGATCAAGTGTTTGTATTGGTCTAGGAATTGACCGACTAATTCATCGAAGGTCTCTATCTTATAAAGCGAGAGTCCCGCAAACCAATCTAAAGCTTCTCCTTCTAATGAGCGTTAGAAATAGTGAATGAGAAGTCCTTGATTATCACATATGGGCCAACAATCATTACAAAAGAGGGCCAATTGATGATTCGAATTTCTCGTGCTATTATATGTAGTAAATTTCGATGGCTTAAATCCTATTGGTAAATTAAACTCGACATCCCGAAAAAATTTGTCAAATCCAAATGAGTGACCGGGGCTCTCTCTCTTGGCTATGTACTCGTCGAACATTTTAGGGAGATCTTCGATTTTAATGGTGCTGTCTTTTGGAGCCGCTCATGAGCAAACCTTGTCTAAAGGGTCATCATTGAAGAATGTGTGGGCAGGTTGTCTCAATGGTGTGGCGCGGGTTGACACCGTGCTCGGGGTAGGAGGTGGCCTCTCTTGTCGCTCTTGTTCTTCTAAAAATTGTCGTGACCTAATGGTTTCGTATGCGGTGGCCAACCCTCGAAGCAATTCTTCAGAGTCGTAGTCTCCTCTTTATATTTTTTGAATACTGAGTTCTACAATCTGCTGAGTAGTGAGGTTTTTGTCCGATGTTACCGTCTCTCCCATTATGATTATTACCTATGTGTGGGGTGGAGAAGAGATTTCCTTGGTCGCTGGCCATATTAATCTCAGGTTGTCGTGGGCTGGAATTGTGAAATGATTCTTCTTCGTACGTGGGGTTGTTATGATATCCCCATAATGATGGGTCTCCTAAACTCACTCTTCGTATACCAAACATTTTGAGTCTTTGACGAAGACTTATATATATATATAAGAGGGATCTAAATGACGCTATGGAAAGGAAAATAAGGAGATAAGATGAAAACTAACTACCTAGAAAGAGAGTTTGCAAAAGTGTCCCATCGTGATCGCCAGTCTATTGGTGCATATTTTTTCTGGGTTCCTCTTGGTCCCCGTTGAATCAGTGGCTCAAATTATGTCCAAGTGGACTCTAGCGATGTGGTGTTTGGAATGTTATAACTACAGGGTTTTCTAGAAAGGTTCCTAGTTTGTTGTGATCGTCAGCTGCAGATATTTATCAACACTGCAACACGTCAATGATCACGCTTAAGAGCTGGCATGGGTTATTTCTATACTGAATCGCTCGCCTGTGAACGTTAGCAGCTATGTCTTTTCTTATAATTTAGATAGTTTAATTTCCTTTTTATTTCCCATTATTGTTATAGTTCAGGTCAGTTTAGACTTCCCTGATTCTGTTGTGAGTTTGGATATGTGAGTTGATTCTAATCCTATTAAGAGTCTGGTTAATTTTTACTATTCCTATTCTTATTGAAAGTCTAATTAGTTAAGTGTCCTAATCCCATTAGAAGTCTAATTAATTTTAGTTTCCTAATCTCATTAGAAGTCTAATTGTGATTAGGTTTCCTAATTGTACTAGGAGGGCACATGTAATAGTTCTAGTGAAACTTTAATTAAATCAAGCATGCTAATTATACTAAAATTCTAAGCGGAGCAAATATACTAGTTGTATTGGAATTCTAATTAAATCGAGTATAACACTCTTACTAGAATTCTAACTGAAATAGAGAGAGAGTTTTACTAAAACTCTAATTTAAGCAATGAATTAATCAGACTGAAATTCTAATTAAAGCAAGTAAGCTAATTTTGCTAAATTCTTGATTAAAGCAATGAATCAACTATACTAAATTCTAATTAAAATAAAGGAACTGATTTGACTAGAATTATGATTAGAGTGATAAATTAATTGTACTAGTGTTGTTTATTTCTAAGTGTGCATGATTTATTTGTGTTTTGAAAACAGATTTGCAACTGCTAAGTTATAATGAATCTAGAACATTAAAAAAGAGTAAAGAAATATCAGCACAGAGAGAAGTGAATTAGCCTGCAAGATCAGGGCCAATTGTAGCAAGTTTTAAACCTCCAGATCTGAGCTACCAGATCTGGCCTCTTATCCTATCTAGAAAGCACATAAGATGGGAGGTTGAATTTGTCTCATTAACTAAATGATAAAAGTAAAAGTTAAACTAAATGATCCAGATCTGAGTTGGGGAATTTTGATGTAAACTTATAAAAATGGAGAAATAATATCTAACTTTGATTTGGTCCTTGAAATCCAATGAGAATGACTGCAGCTCAACTGAGAGATGATCCAATCTTCATCTGGCTACAAGCGTAGATGTAAGAGAAATAAATCTAATTCAAGGATTAGATTTAGGCTTATGGCTATGGTCTGTCCACTTTAATGGCCACAAACCATCCAATAGTCTTTAATCTAAATCCTTAATTTAGAATAAGAAACATCACTACAAATGCCGTGAGAGATTAGGTTGCACACACTAATTCTCACAGGATTAATGAATCAAGGGAAATTGCATGAAAAATAGTAAATCTAAAGGAGTCTAATGCCATAAGGAGATCAGAGGGAACCCTTAACATGAGTCCAATTGAGAATGTACGGTTTACAGCAACCTTTTCAAATTCACCATTACAATTACAGAGCACAACTTAAACAGCTCTCAGATTTGTAGTCTTGAATACAATTCTCTTTTGAATTACAGAAGTATCTCACAGCTCTCAATTGCAAGTAAAAGTGAGGCTATTACAGGGATTTCAGACAAACTATCTGATTTGGAAATGGGGGAATAGGAATGAAACTCAAAATCTGGATGCCCAAATTGGGCAAATGGTTCGTCTATTTATAGTTTTCCCTAAGTCTAGCTCAGATGTGTATCAACCAATCAGAAGTGCTCAAATCTGTATCAACCAATGGTAGTCGAGCACAAGGATCTAGATCTGTTCTGGCCAATTAGAATTGCTCGATCTGGTTCAGCCAATCAAGCGACAAAAGCATCAATTCTATTATGCATTTTGAAAGTCTGTTAGAGTTTCTAGAAGTTCCCGCCAAGTTATTTCATCTCTGGGTGCTCACATGGGGTGGAATATGCCCTCGCTTCATGCTTAGAATCTTCTGAAATGTCCCTAGGTTCTTAAATGCATTGGGACGCGTGAAAAAGATTACTGAATTATCCTTGCAAAAGCTGGGAATCTCCAGAATACCATTTCGCATAGTTTAGGGGACTTTTTGCAAGGTGCTGTAACTCCTGAAGCTCTTTTCGCAATATTCAGGTTCTGTTCGAAAGGAGTTCTCTTCTTTTCGAAAAGGTTAATCATCTCTTCGAAGAGTTCAGATGCTCTTCGAAAACTAAGCCTGGAGTTTTTAGTTCTTTTCGCAGAGTTCAGGTTCTTTTCGAACAGTTCAGGTTCTTTTCGAAAAGCACTCTGTAGTGCATTTTTCTGTTTGAATTGCTCCATACTTCTTTTCTGGGTTGAGACCAGGTCTTTGCCTCTTCAGTTCAGACCTTTTAGTGTCCTTCTCTTTCTTCCTTTGGATCGACATGGATTATCATCTTTTGGCACTTTTGTCGCTTTCATGGTTAAGCCTGTCTTTATTGTTAGCTGAAACACAAGCACTTAGAACACTTATTTAGTTCTCTCAAAGGTCTATCAAGACTCAGGTTGAGGGGTGAAAAATGGTATTTTCCAGTTCTCAACACACCCCCAAACCTAAGCTTTGCTAGTCCCTGGGGAAAGACAAAATTAAAAACAAAGTAAAAAGCCACTTTTGTAGGGAGCACAGTTGCATTTAGCATATGCAACAAGCCTTTTAAACCCCTAGGTGATCCCTAGTGGAGGAGTGAAGTCTCCCAAGGGTTTTCAGTGAAGGTACCCACAAACTTCTTCAATAAATCAGTTAAGATCACTGCAGTTCTGTTACAGCAAACTTTCATCCAATCTGTTTATTCACACATGCATCAGTCATGTTGTAAGAAGATTTTTAAGAAAAACATCAGTTCAAAACTAAAATTCTGCTGTAATTCTTGTTACCACTCAGCCAATTTATGTCAAAAGTTATTTACAAGAAAAATTAATGAACAACTTGCCTTCTATTTAGGAATCCAGCTTTGATGTTACCCCAATGAGTTGATTTCAAACCCAACTCTCTCCAGGATTTTCACTCAACATGCAAGTAAGAGGGTTGTACTATTTCACACGGCTCAAGAGCAGTTACAGCCCTCAAATAGGACTGTAAGCATGAGCATAGGCATTGATTTTTAGTTCTGAATTCACTACTCTTTTCACCATAGATTACACAAATTCTTATCTTCATGTGATAGCTCAATCCATCATTGATCAGTAAGGACTTTACTGGGGTTGTAATGTGGCTTATGGGTGAAATTTATCAAGAATAAAGGGGTGGAATGGTGTTCAAAATTGAGAAGTCAGTCAAGGTAAGGAGGTGATAAACAAACCTTCTTTAATTCAGCATATTTTCATCTTCTTCTTTGAATTTCCAGAGCCAAAGTGGCCATCTTTTTCTCTTTCTTTTTCAAACTTCCAATGAAATGCCTTTTCTCTTTTTCTTCTTTTTTTTTTTTTTTTTTTTTCAAATTAGCAATGACTGGAATGCCACATTTCTTCTGCTGATACATCATTGCCTTCAATTATTATTCTTCTTTTGTTGTCAAACTGTTACTCAATTCTCCTTTCTTCAGCTTCCTTCCCTTTATCTTCTGACTTCTCAGAGTGAGGGTTAGGCTAAATGAAGTTGATGAGGTTATTTGATGAGGTTTCAAAGAAATCTTAGATTTGTAAAGCTCAAATGGTGTGTATCAAGGGCAGTTTCAAAAGGTGGGGCTTTGTAAGGTTCAAACTGTCCAAAAGGAGGCCTTACATCATGTCTTTAATATCACTAGTGCTGTCAAATTATTTCAATTTGGATATGTGTAACTTCTAGTGAAAGTAAGCAGGTTCAATTAGTCCCAAAAGTAGAAAAAATTGCCAATTCATACCTCCAAAGAATACATCTCGGGCCCAAACCTCACTGGGTGTGGTTTTTTATCAAATTCTTGAGGTATATCATCACTGTTTTCCCTCTTTTTAGGTTTACTAAAACATCAATTTTCTTTTGGAAATTTCCTGACATTCACTTCATGAAAGTATTAGAATTGCACTGGAAATTAATTTCAAACAGTTTTTAACTTCTTCATTTTTATTTTTTTTAAAACAACAGGTGTGAAATTACTTCATTTTCAAAAATTCCACTGATCATGAGTTGTATTGATGTTAACTCAATTATTGAATATTGACATTTCTGTCACACCCCCAAACCTAAGGGGAACAGGGTCCACACTGGTCCAAAGAAAAGAAAAGAACAATCAGGAAAAAAAATCATAATGACAAGAAGAAAGAACAGAAATGCACAGTAATTTCACAAGAAAAACCAGAATTTTATATTACAAACTCATAACACAGATAAGTACAAAGTGATTTAATAACTGGGGTCAAACTCTGTATCATAAGTTGGTTCAATGGGATCAGAACTGGAGTCACAATCGGAGTCAGAACTAGAATCAGTATTGGAGTCTGAACTTGATTTAGCTTTCTCCTGGATTGTGTTTTGCAACTCAGTGTATTCCTTGGATTTGATCTTTTTGGTGAGGCCAATGTACTTTCCAAGTCTAGTGGTTTTCAGTTTTTCCTGGTCAAGCTGTGCTTGCAACGTGGTCACCTTGTGCTGCTCACTCCGAACCATCTGAAAAGTTTGACCCAGCAGGTCCTTCATTTTCTCTCTCTCAAATTTCATGAATAACTCCACTTTCCGAATCTGGTTTTCATAAGGGGTTCTAATGTAGGCTTGTAAATCAGCTACCCCTTTGAGAACATCTCTACAGATATATGGATTTTCTTCCATGTCTTTTCTGAGGGTGGCAAATTTGGGAAGGGGAATGGAATGGTAGGGGACCAAAGGTATCCCAGCTGTGGGAGTGGGAGAAGAAGTGTCCAGAAGGATGACTTCAGGGTCGGTCTGAGTGGCTTGATCAGAGAAAGTGAGGGGTGGTGAAGGGGACTTAACCAGAGGTACTTCAGGTTCAGTTTGGGTAGCATGGGTAGTAGTGGTGGGGGTGGGCAGATCAACCAATACTACCTCTGGTTCAGTTTGGGTAGCATGGGCATCAACAGTAGGTACAGGGGTACTGGTAGTTGTGTGGGATGTGGAGGCTAAGGTTTGGAGAAGGTCATTGGTCACAGACTGGTTTTCTATGTTGATTTGTAGTTGGGCTTGGATGGATTGGAGGAAGGTAAGTATTTGGTTAATAGATTCAGGTGTGGGGGACGTGTGCATAGCAGGGACTGGTAAAACTGAAGTGGATGGTGGAGGTGCAATGGGTGAAATGGCTGTAAAGGGAGAAGTAGGTAAGTGAGTGAAATGATGAGGGTCAGGTATAGGGACAGGTTCAAGCCCCACGTTTTCAAAAATAGATCCCATTAATGAGGAATAAGCCTCTGTAGTGAAAGGCTCAGGTTCAGGTGTATGGGATACTTCAGGTGTGTGGGCTGAATGAGCAGGTGAACTTGAGGGGCTTTAGAGCAGAGGAGTGCAGGGAGATTGGGCAATAAAATCTGCAGCCAAAACTTGGGCATTGGTGGGAGAAATTGGTGGTGTGAGTATGGTTGGAGTGGTTGGTGTAGAGGGGGAATCTGCAATTGGGATAATGGTGGGTATGGGAGATGGGACAGCTGGGATAGGTGAAGTGGCAGGAGCTGGACTAGGTGAGGAGGGTAAAAGGCCAACTGCCTCAATAATTGGTGCAGCTGAAGAGCTGGTCACCATGGGAAGGATAGTTTCTTCAAGAATGGGTGCAGCTAAAGAGCTGGTCACCACAGGGTCTGGCAGAGCTTCTTCAAGAATTGGTGCAGCTAAAGAGCTGGTCACCTCAGGATCTGGCAAAACCGGTTGTAAGGGAGCTGCAGGGGCAGGTTCATTAACAGCTGCAGGTGCAGGTTCAGGAGCAATTGCAGGTGCAGGCTCACCTTCCTCTCTCAGTCTTTTCAGCATAGCTTGGCTTGTAGCCCAAGCCTTTTTCCCAAAATTGTGAGGGGCTATGACTTCAAATGGTTCCTGGTCATCAATATCAAACTTAGCTCTGAGGAGGGCTGTGATCAATCTACCAAATGGGAGTCTAGCTAATTTCTGCTCCTTTTTCAACTTGGCACTAATGTCAGCCATGTCTTCAAAAATTAACATAGGGGCATTGAAAAACTGCCCCTTAGAAAAATGAAAGAGAGCCTCTAGAATTGGTGTTCTCCTTTCTTGGCTGTGCCCAGTGACATAAAAACTTCCCCTCAAAATGGAATCCATCAATAAAAATTGAGGTGCTAGGTCTCTCCTCATTATGGACTGTCCAGTGCCAACGATTCCTTGGGTTAAATGTGCAGCCATTTCTCTAAAGGAGGCTACTTCTGGTGCAGCCAATGGACCAGAAGGATCAAATTGGAAAGGCATCCCCAAAGCATTCCCAATATCTTCATATGTGACAGTTAGATCGCAATCATCAATAAAGATAACCAGGGTAGGGACATCAGCATCTTTTTCAGTGACTTTTACCAGGTTTTGGTACCATAACTTTACCATTCGCGGGTAAATTTTCTTTGGCAGAGGGGTAAGGATATTGCTTAGTGAGGCATCTCTCATGTATCTTAAGGATAGCAGACAATCCGGTTTGTTGACGAAAAAAGTTTTGTCCACAATCAGTTCAGGAATTAGCTTCTGAGCTTCAATGAATGGATTTGGCAGTACCAAATGTATAGGCAGAGGAGGAACCTCAGGCTCAGGGATGGGTTCCTCATGTCTCACTTTCATCCCTTTCTCCACCCTATCCGCTTTATCCATTGATAGTTTTCTTTTGGCTAAAGTTTTGGTTTTTCCTTTTGGGGTAGGTTTGCTAACTTTCTTAGCAGAGGATTTTGGGAACATGGCAGCCAATGATTTTTCAGCTTTTCCCATTCTCAATTTGTGTATGAAAACGCCCACAACAAATGCTAACACAAAATCAAAATTTTCAAATGATAAACAGAGGGAATGCACAGAAAAATACCGAGATCTAGGGTTTTTGATTGAACGTGTTGGTTGCTTGTGGAAATCCCCCAGACCAGAAGCTAAAATCCTTCTCTGAAAGCTCAAATGATCGAACAAAGGTGAAGAAAAGTGTGGCTAGATTCTAAAATCACGCAAGGAAAGAAAGAAATAGGGTTTCTGTGGAACAGGACGTTCTCAGAAAGCTTTCGAATATGAAACCCTTACTTCAAAAGGGTTTAAATATGCTCAAGGTTAATTTCGCAAAGTCCTTTTTAAGTTTTCGAAAAGTTCCAAAAAAGACCTTTTTACAACTGAGAATGACATCAGTACCATTCGAAAAGCTAATAGCTTCAGAAACATCTTTTCGAAAAGAAAATGGCTTCAGAAACATCTTTTCGAAAAGAAAATGGCTTCAGAAACAACTATTCGAAAAGCAAATCCTTGCTTTCGAGCAGTTCGTTACAAATCCAGATTCTTTTCGAAAAGTAAAATGAACTTTGCGAAAAGACAATTTTTACTTTGCGACTTAACTTTTCACATATTTAAACCATGCGAAAAGAGAACAAACATGAATAAATATAGAGAAAAAGAAACTAAGCAAAAACTATGAAATAAAAATATAATGTACAGTTGTATACCATCAAATTTGGGGAGGCTCTTGATGATAGATGGGCAGCACAGGCTCCTGAGTATTTTCAATGCATGGTTTAAGCCTCTGACCATTTACTTTCAAGATTCTTCCATTACTTGGATCTAGGATGTCAACACTGCATGAGCCGCTGAATGATGATATGGCCCTTCCCATCTGGATCTCAGCTTTCCAGGAAAAAACTTAAGTTTTGAGTTAAATAACCATACCTTAGAGCCAGCTGTGAACTCTTTTCTTAACAAATTTTTATCATGGAAGGCTTTGACTTTCTCTTTGTAAACTCTTGAATTTGTGTATGCATCCATTCTCAGCTCCTCCAACTCAGCAAGTTGCAGTTTTTTGTGATTACCAGCAGTAGTTAGATCCATGTTCAATGTTTTAATGGCCCAAAAGGCTTTATATTCTAACTCCACTGGTAAATTGCATGCTTTGCCATAGACCAACCTGAATGGGGACATGCCAATTGGGGTTTTATAGGCTGTCCTATATGCCCACAATGCATCATTCAGCTTAAAGGACCAATCCTTTCTGTCCTTCTTCACAGTCTTTTCCAGTATATGTTTGATTTCTCTATTGGAAATCTCCACTTGTCCACTGGTTTGTGGATGGTATGGAGTAGCTACTCTATGAGTCACAGAGTATTTTTTCAATAAAGTTTCAAAATGTTTATTACAAAAATGGCTTCCCCCATCACTGATAATGGCTCTGGGAAAACCAAACCTGGAAAAAATGTGATCCTTTAGAAATTTAAGAACCACTTTGTGATCATTTGTTTTAGTGGCTGTGGCTTCAATCCATTTGGATACATAATCCACAGCTACTAAAATGAAATTATACCCATTGGAAGGAGGAAAGGGACCCATGAAGTCTATCCCCCAAACATCAAATAACTCAACTACCAAAATAGGCTGTAAAGGCATTGAGTTTCTCTTGGAAATGCTGCCCAATTTCTGGCAGTTCTGGCAAGACTTACAGTGCTGTAGAGCATCTTTGAAAAGTGTAGGCCAATAAAATCCACACTGCAAAACCTTTGCAGCAGTTTTGTTTCCACTAAAATGACCTCCACAGGCCTGTTCATGACACATAGAAAGTATTCTATGAAATTCTTGGTCAGGGACACATCTTCTTATTATTTGGTCTGCACAACTCTTAAACAGATAAGGATCTTCCCAGATGAAATGTTTAACCTTTGAGAAGAAAAGATCTTTATCCATTTTATTCCAATGTTGAGGAATTCTTCCAGTAGCCAAAAAGTTGACTATGTTTGCAAACCAAGGAGTGTGTATACTAACAGCAAAAAGTTGCTCATCAGGGAAAGATTCATTGATAGGCAACCTATCAATCTCAGCAGTTAAAATTCTAGACAGGTGATCAGCCACCACATTCTCCACCCCCTTTTTATCTTTGATATGTAAATTAAATTCCTGTAATAGGAGAATCCACCTAATTAATCTTAGTTTAGTGTCCTTCTTAGACAGAAGGTATTTCAAGGCAAAGTGGTCAGTGAACACTACTATTTGTGAACCCAAGACATATGACCTAAATTTCTCTAAAGCAAAAACAATTGCCAGCAGCTCCTTCTCAGTTGTTGTGTAATTGAGCTGTGCATCAATCATTGATCTACTGGCATAAGCTATGACATGAGGCAGCTTTTCCTTTCTCTGTCCAAGGACAGCTCCCAAAGCATAATCTGATGCATCACACATCAGTTCAAAAGGTAGTGAATAATCTGGAGATTGCAATATTGGAGCTAAAATCAAACAGTTTTTTAAGAATTCAAATGCCTTCATGCATTCATTATCGAAAACAAAAGGGACATCTTGGCACAATAAATGACAAAGAGGCTTGGTTATTTTACTGAAGTCCTTAATGAACCTTCTATAAAATCCAGCATGTCCTAGAAAACTTCTGATCTGTTTAACAGTTTTGGGAGGTGGTAAATGTGCAATTAAATCAATTTTTGCTCTGTCCACTCAATGCCTTTGTGGGAAACAACATGGCCAAGGACAATGCCTTGGGTGACCATGAAAAGGCTCTTCTCCCAGCTCAAAACTAGATTGGTTTCTTCACATCTCTGTAACACCAATTTGAGATGATATAAACATTGGGAAAAACTATCTCTGTAGATTAAAAAATCATCCATAAAAATCTCCATAAATTGGTCAATCATATCAGAGAAAATGGAATACATGCATCTTTGAAAGGTAGCGGGAGCATTACAAAGACCAAAAGGCATTCTCCTATAGGAAAAAGTGCCAAAAGGGCAAGTGAATGTGGTCTTTTCCTGATCTTGTGGATACACAGGAATCTGGTTGTAATCAGAGTAACCATCAAGAAAACAGTAATAAGCTTTTCCTGCTAGCTTATCTAAAATCTGATCAATGAATGGGAGAGGGAAATGGTCTTTTTTGGTCATTGAATTTAATTTTCTGTAATCAATACAGACTTTCCACCCAGTTGTTTGTCTGGTTGACATAAGCTCACCAGAATCTGAGGTTACAACAGTGATCCCAGATTTCTTAGGTACCACCTGTGTAGGTGCCACCCAAGCTGAATCTGAAATGGGGTAAATGACCCCTGCATCCAACAACTTAACAACCTCTTTCATGACCGCTTCTTGCATATGAGGGTTCAGCCTCCTTTGCATTTCCCTAGAAGGCTTTGCATCTTCTTCCAAATGGATTTTGTGCATGCAAATAGCTGGACTGATTCCTCCCAAATCAGCAATAGTCCAGCCAATTGCCCTTCTATGTTCTTTCAAAACAATCAACAGCTCTTCCTCCTGCTCCTTTGTGAGGGAGGAAGAAATAATCGCAGGCAATGATTTATGATCTCCTAAAAACACATATTTCAAATTTTCTGGCAGCTGCTTCAGTTCTAAATCAGGTGGGCTGAGAAAAGAAGGTAACAAAGGTACCTTAGCTGTTTGTGGAAGGGGGAGAGTAGCAGGTTTCCAAGAAGAGAAACTTGCTGATTGATTATGAGTTCCTTGCACAACATTTACTTCCTCAGACTTTGAGGTACAAACTGTTTCTTCCTCGGAATTTCCCCAAGCACCTTTAGCATCTGTGGTGAAATCTTCACACTGCAGAAACTGTTGTAAAGTCCCTACTACCAGTTCATCCAATAGATCAACATGAAAACATTCCTCAGAGCTGAATTGAGGCTGTGTGACTGCATTATAAACATTTAATTTTACCTTCATGTTTCCAAAAGAGACTTCCATAATATCAGACCTGCATTGAATGCAAGCATTTGCTGTAGCCAGGAATGGTCTTCCCAAAATGACAGGGATGGAAGTTTTGCTTTTGGTAGGTTCCATGTCCAACACTAGAAAATCAGCAGGATAGAAAAATTTATCTTCTCCCACCAATACATCTTCAATCATCCCAACTGGCTTCCTTTCAGATCTGTCTGCTAGTTGTAACACCACATGAGTGGGTTTTAATCCTCCCAAACCTAGTTTCTCATATACAGAATATGGAAGTAGGTTGACACTAGCACCCAGATCTAATAAAGCCTTTTCAATGGTATGTTCCCCAATAATGCAAGGGATTGTGGGGATTCCAAGATCTTGAAGTTTAGGAGGTGTGGCAATAGACAACACCTGATTAACTCTTTCCACAGTAAAGACCTTCTTGGATAACTGTATCCTAGACTGTCTTTTGTGAGTGCAAACATCTTTCAAAAATTTTGCATATGCTGGAATTTGTTTGATTGCTTCAAGAAAAGGTAAATTTATCTTGACTTGCTTGAAAGTCTCCATCATTTCATCTATTTTTGTGTTCCCTTTATCAAAAGGGCAAATAGATTTCATTGCATGAGGAAATGGCAAATGAGGAATCAGTCCTTCATCTACAGCTTTGGAAGCATTATCAGAATCTTTTTGATTTTTTTGTTTTTCATTTGTTTGATTTTTCTGAGGTACATCAAGACACTTTGCTATCATTATCTTTCTTGTATCTTTATCATTTCCCTCATTTTTTTCTTCTTTAGTACCCACTTTTTATAATTCTTCCACTTCTCAAAGTTGTGACAGTTTTTACTTCTTCATGTGAAATAGAAGCTTCTCCAACCATGAACTGTCCTTTGGGATTGTTCAAAGGTTGGCTGGGTAACTTTCCTTCCTCTCTTTTGGCCAAAGTATTTGAAAGCTGTCCCAATGTTTCTTCAATCTTCTTTATGCTCTGGCTGTGAAAGTTCACAGTCTGAGTTAAAGATCCTAAATTTTGGAGTGAATTTAGGACTTCATCTTCAAAAGAAGGGGACCTGGAAGGGATTTGAACTGGGGCAGATTGCTGCATGGGTTGTTGTGGAATGGGTTGCTGAAAATTTGGCTTGGCATAAAAATTCTGCTGATAAGGCTGTGCAGTTTTGAAAGGCATTTGGTTCTTTGGTTGCTGCTGCTGTTGTGATTGATAATTCCCTTGGCTCCACCTCAAATTAGGGTGCCCTCTCCATGGATATTCATTTGACTGCATCTGTCCAAATGATTGGGCAGCATGAGCTTGTTCCACCACTAAATCTGGGAACTGTGGTGCAGCAGGACATTGGTCAATTGAATGAGTAGGGGACTGGCATATCAGACATGCCTCCTCTACTCTTGCAACCATTGGATGTTTAAGTGAGTCCATCAATCTATCAAACTTTGTGGTCAAATTGTCCATTTTTCTTTCCAACTCATTCACCTCATAAATCTTTCCTTTGGTGGTTTGCTGATTGTTCAACCTAGCAGGATTTTCAATATCTCTTGACAGAGATTCTTGTTGAGTTGAGTTTTCACCAATTACTTCAAATAAGTCCTAAACCTCCTCAACTGTTTTTTGTAAGTAAGTGCCTCCACAGGAGGCATCCACCATATTTTTGCCTTTTTGATCAATTCCTTGATAGAAGCTTTGAACCAGCTGCCATCTGGGAATTTGATGATGAGGACATTGCCTTAAAAGTTCCTTAAATCTTTCCCATGCTTCATGAAAAGTTTCAGTTGAGTTTTGTGAGAAGGAAATGATACTTTATCTCAATTGGCTTGTTTTAGACATTGGGAAGTATTTGGCTAAAAATTGACACTGCAAATCATTCCAAGAAGTGATACTATTTGGTGCTAACACAGATAACCATGCTCTAGCTTCGTCCTTTAATGAAAAAGGAAAGAGCCTAAGCTTGGTTGCCTCTGGACCAAGTCCAGCTATGTTGAATGTGGTGCAAAGAGCCAAAAATTCATCCACATGTTAGTATGGTTCTTCCTTACTCAACCCATGGAAGGAAGGAAGCATTTGGATGGTTGATGATTTGATCTCATAATTTCCTTCAACAGTTGGAAATTGAATGCAAAAGGGAGAATTATAAGCACCAGGTGCAAAGTAATCCCTCAAAAGTCGAGGTTCTTCACCCATAGTAGCAGAATTCTGTGTTGTTTGTTTGGTTCGTAATAGCCTTTCAACTTCTAAATTCAGTGGGACAATCTCAAGGCTGAGAGTCCTCCTACCAAACATACAACTTAGAACAAAAAATCTGATTATTCACAGCAAACCTTCAGAATTCCTTTTTTAAGTAGTTTCCCTCCTTCAAAAATTGGATATGAATACTGCACAGGTATAAACAATAGAATAGTTTAGTACTAATATAAAAATTAAAAATGAAAACTTAGGTCTACCTATTTTAGAACAAATTTCCCGGCAACGGCGCCAAAAACTTGTTGTTTATTTCTAAGTGTGCATGATTTATTTGTGTTTTGAAAACTGATTTGCAACTGCTAAGTTATAATGAATCTAGAACATTAAAAAAGAATAAAGAAATATCAGCACAGAGAGAAGTGAATTAGCCTGCAAGATCAGGGCCAATTGTAGCAAGTTTTAAATGTAAGTGAGTAAAAGATCGTCCACAGAGAATTTGTTTAAAATGCATGATAAACCTCCAGATCTGAGCTACCAGATCTGGCCTCTTATCCTATCTAGAAAGCACATAAGATGGGAGGTTAAATTTGTCACATTAACTAAATGATAAAAGTAAAAGTTAAACTAAATGATCCAGATCTGAGTTGGGGAATTTTGATGTAAACTTATAAAAATGGAGAAATAATATCTAACTTTGATTTGGTCCTTGAAATCCAATGAGAATGACTGCAGCTCAACTAAGAGATGATCCAATCTTCATCTGGCTACAAGCGCAGATGTAAGAGAAATAAATCTAATTCAAGGATTAGATTTAGGCTTATGGCTATGGTCTGTCCACTTTAATGGCCACAGACCATCCAATAGTCTTTAATCCAAATCCTTAATTTAAAACAAGAAACATCACTACAAATGCCGTGAGATATTAGGTTACAAACACTAATTCTCACAGGATTAATGAATCAAGGGAAATTGCATGAAAAATAGTAAATCTAAAGGAGTCTAATGCAATAAGGAGATTAGAGGGAACCCTTAACATGAGTCCAATTGAGAATGTACGATTTACAGCAACCTTTTCAAATTCACCATTACAATTACAGAGCACAGCTTAAACAGCTCTCAGATTTGTAGTCTTGAATACAACTCTCTTTTGAATTACAGAAGTATCTCACAGCTCTCAATTGCAAGTAAAATTGAGGCTATTACAGGAATTTCAGACAAACTATCTGATTTGGAAATGGGGGAATAGGAATGAAACTAAAAATCTGGTTGCCCAAATTGGGCAAATGGTTCGTCTATTTATAGTTTTCCCTAAGTCCAGCTCAGATGTGTATCAACCAATCAGAAGTGCTCAGATCTGTATCAACCAATGGTAGTCGAGCACAAGGATCTAGATCTATTCTGGCCAATCAGAATTGCTCGATCTGGTTCAGCCAATCAGGCGATAAAAGCATCAATTATGTTATGCATTTTGAAAGTCTGTTAGCATTTCTAGAAGTTCCCGCCAAGTTATTTCATCTCTGGGTGCTCACATGGGGTGGAATATGCCTCGCTTCATGCTTAAAATCTTTTGGAATGTCCCTAGGTTCTTAAATGCATTGGGACGCGTGAAAAAGATTACTGAATTACCCTTGCAAAAGCTGGGAATCTCCAGAATACCATTTCGCATAGTTTAGGGGACTTTTCGCAAGGTGCTGTAACTCCTGAGTCTCTTTTCGCAATGTTCAGGTTCTGTTCGAAAGGAGTTCTCTTCTTTTCGAAAAGGTCAATCATCTCTTCGAAGAGTTCAGATGCTCTTCGAAAACTAAGCCTGGAGTTTTTAGTTCTTTTCGCAGAGTTCAGGTTCTTTTCGAACAGTTCAGGTTCTTTTCGAAAAGCAGTCTGTAGTGCATTTTTCTGTTCGAATTTCTCCATACTTCTTTTCTGGGTTGAGACCAGGTCTTTGCCTCTTCAATTTAGACCTTTTAACAGCTAGTGAGGTTGTCCCTTCTCTTTCTTCCTTTGGATCGACATGGATTATCATCTTTTTGGCACTTTTAAGCTGCTTTCATGGTTAAGCCCGTCTTTATTGTTAGCTGAAACACAAGCACTTAGAACACTTATTTAGTTCTCTCAAAGGTCTATCAAGACTCAGGTTGAGGGGTGAAAAATGGTATTTTCCAGTTCTCAACAACTAGAATTCTAATTAAAATAAAAGGACTGATTAATGATACCGAGATCTAATAAAGTGAGGAATTAGCTATGCGAGAATTATCTAATTAAACTAATAGAGTTAATTTTATTGGGGTTCTAATCGGAACAATTATTCTGAGGATTTAATCACAATAATGCATGTAAATTAATTATACTAAAAATCTAAGAAGAAATTATGGGACTGATATTCTAATTCTAATTAAAGTAAGAAATTAACCAATTAAAATCTGATTTAAAGAAATTAATCAATCATACTAAAATCTAATTAACTTAATTAATTAGTCATGCTGAAATAACATAAATCTACTAGTTAATTATACGAAAAAAAGGATAAGAAAAGAAATTAATTAATTCTAGAATTCCTAAAAAAAAGGGGTTTTGGGCCCGCTATGCTAAGGAGGATTGGCCTCATCCCCGAGTACCCTCCGTAAGCTCCCTTGGGCAAATCGGATGGTTGAGATTAAAGATAAATTAAATTTCATGATGATAAAATAGTATTTTTGGATTTTTCAGAGTCAATTTCAGAATAATAATTATGAATTAAATTAAGAACTAGAATTATAAAAACTGAAATTAATATTTAGGATTTTTGAAAATATTAAACTAAGAAATTAAAATTAAAATCTAAATTTCTAGGACTGAATTCGGGTCCGAAATCAGAAAATCTGACCGTATGATTAAGGACTGGTTCTAGAATCTAAGAACTAGAACCAGAGATTAATGATAGGACTAGAGATTAAGATTTTAGAATGGAATTAAAGCTTAGGATCGGCGGGTCGGACCGTCGAATTAAGGATTGGTTCTAAATTCAGAGAACTAGAACCTGATATAAAATTATGGTCTGCAAAGGGTGCCACGGTCTAAAATTGAAAATTAAAACTAATAGAATTCCTAAATCTAGAGACTAGAAGTTATGGTCGTGAATTAAAATTAAATCCTTAGCTAGGTCGGGGCTGTGGAGAGAAATCTCGAAGATTCGGCAATTGAATCTTGAAATAATGACTAGGTTACTCTATGGGTTTGTCCTCGGAGTTCTCTGGTTTCGGAATCCCAAAAAATTCCGTTCTCTCTCGTAAATTGCCAGCCTCTTAGGCGAATCAAGAAAAAAATCTTTTATAGGTTTTTCTCTTATTAAACGCCCTGTTTCAGGCGTTTAATAAAATTGAGCGCTGGTTTCCCAACGCTTAATCACTTTGAGTTGGTCACCGACTCAATGAGCGACCGACTGACTTGCTTAACGAGTTTCCTAGTCCTAATAGCATTAGAACTAATTGTGCACTCATTTTGGGGAGCGTAATCCAATTAAGCGCCACTCTCGAAGCATTTAATTGAGGAAACTTAGGGGTCAAGGATAGTGAGGCTAGGCCGAACGTAGGCCAATTGCACGTTGGTGATGTAGCGCTTAATCCGATTGTGCGTCAGGTGTCAAGCGCGTGATCGAGTCTCGAGTTGGTCTGGAAAAAGGAAGTCTAGTCTGAGAAGGGACTGATTGTGCACTTGTGATTTAGCGTGCAATCGAATTAAGCGCTTGGTTTCAGGTGCTTAATTCGGGGTTGTCCGGGTCTGGGTCAGGTCTGAAATGCTAGACTATTGTTTTAGCCTGTATTTCGACTATATACTATTGTTTTAGTATATAGTCTCCCTATGTCGGGATCTGAGCCACAGAGCTATTATTTCAGCCTGTGCTCAGCCAGGTACTATTATTTCAGTGCATGATTCCCATGTCAGGGGGTATAGGGCCTGAGCCACAAAACTATTATTTCAGCCTGTGTTCAACCATATACTATTGTTTTAGCATATGGTCCCATATCAGGGCAAAAGGGGTCTGAAATGCAAGACTATTGTTTTAGTCTGCATTTCGACTATACACTATTATTTCAGTATATAATCTCCCTACATTAGGATTTAAGCCACAGAATTATTGTTTCAGCCTGTGCTCAGCCATGTACTATTGTTTCAGTGCATGGTTCCCACGTCGGGAGTATGGAGCCTGAGCCATAGAACTATTGTTTCACCCTATGTCCAGCCATATACTATTATTTCAGTATATGGTCCCATATCAGGGTTGTGAGATCAAAGGTTGACCGAACAAATTTGTATATTTCGAGATGGCAAAATAGGAGTGTCTACAATGATGCCCTCGATGGGCTCTGGGAGTACTGCTGATACTTCATACTCAAAACTGTGGAGGTCGACATCCTTCGCGGTGTGCGGCACATCCAGCACATTAGGCTCTTCAATGTTATTGGTAGCCTTTTCTTTCTCACTGTGCCCTTCACCGATGATTGTGATGATCTTATGCCCAGAAGCAAATTTGAGTTTTGGTGCAGTGTGGAGGGGATCACTTGAACTTCATGTAGCCACGGGTGCCCCAACAATAGATTATATGAGGATTTAATGTCCATTACCTAAAACAATATGGAGAAGGTCATTGGCTCAATCAACAACTCAAGGACAACTTCTCCCATTATCTCTCTCCTGGTATTGTCAAAACCTCAGGCACTGGTTCTCGTGAGTCTCAACATGCATGGATCTACCCCAATCTTTATGGTGGTTCTCTGTGGGTATATATTCAACGCATACCCATTATCGATTAGAACCAAGGGGATTACCATATTCCCAGACTCAACAGTCATATTCAGAGATTTTGAGTGACTACCTCCTTTCTTAGGTAAATCACCATCAGTAAATGAAATGGTATTTGGAGCCATCACTTGACTGATTATTTGCTCGACTTCATCTGGACTAACTTGAACTGAGACATGTACATTCTTTAACGCTCCCATTAAAGTTTTGAAATAGAGTGGGCACATCATCAACAGATCTCACACTGTAATATGGGCAGACATTACAATGTGCTGAGTCTCTAGTATATGTTCTCGACTCATTTTCTCAAAGGGATTCACGGCGCTATCTCTCTTTCACTCTGGTTGGGATTGTGCTACTGTTGGTGCTTCGGGCTGCTTCGAGATCTTTCTGAAGCTCGTGACAAAGTCCACTACCCCTTCTCTGTTGTTTCCAGCGTTAACATCTGTTTGGTCATAACTCAGAAAGACCTGATGTGGATCGTAGGTTGGTCCCAGAATCTAAAATGACATGGCTACTGGTATTGGATGCTATTATACTGCACGCTCTGGAGGTGTGGGTAGCACTTGGTTTACTCCGGTGATAGCTGGTTGGGTGGCAAAATTGGGCCAAACGGGGGTGGTGAAGCTTGTGAGTGGTGGTGCCCGGGGGAAAAGGGATAGGGGTAGGCCATTGGTAGCTGATAGGTGCTGGCGGGGGGTTGGGGGTATGATGGCTATCGGGTAATTGACGGGAGTGGTGGTGTATGATTGATATACATTTATATGCACATAATTGACGGGTGTGGGTGATGGAAAATAAACCCTATGATCTAAGGGCTCAACTAGTGGTGCTGGGTTGGGAAAGTAATCCGACAAGTTCAGGGGTTTAATCACCCCAATATTTCTTTCTTTGTAGTTCCTTGGCAATGGTGTCATATAGCTCTCCCAATCACTGATGTAGTTCGATGGGTCGAACTCGAACTCCTCCTCACATTCTATCATCTTGATGGTGGGTCTGGGACCTGCTCCTCCGGTAGGATGTGGGGGTAATGGCACTTGATGAATATTTGCGTGTTGGTTTGCTTGAGAAGGTGCCAGTGGAATGATTTTTCTGGCATCGATCAAATCTTAGATTGCGTACTTCAATAGGAAGTAGCGATCAGTCAGGTGACCCGAACCCTGATAAAAATTACAGTGAGTATTAGGGTCATAATTTTGTGGGATTGGGTGAGGAGGAGATTGTGGTTGACGAATAGTAATTAATCCCTTTTCTATTAATAAAGGCAAAAGTACACTTAGTAATTTCCCTAGGGGCGTACACACTCAATTGTAACAGGCTCTCCTTTGCTCCAGATTCATCTGCATTCCTTGAACTTTCCCTGCTCTCTGCATCTACTCAGTTTTGACTGGGGCTGGCTGGGCTGCTTGGAATTGGAACGAGATTATATTATTATTGGGCATGGTATTGGCAATTTTTTGGACATCGGCCCTTGTTCTCTTCTCATTCCTTTATTCAAAAAATCTTCTAACCCCACTAGCTCCACTTGGTATATTTTTATTCAGGCGACCCTCCCTAATGGCATCCTCATAGCGATTGGCATTCTCACCAGATCAGGAAAGCTGGACTGCTACTGGTACACCAAAAAGTCTGAGATCACTGGTAGAGTATTTTTAGAGATCATTTTGATCTGTCCATCATCATGTATCCTATTTTTGATATGAGCTGCTAGTGCTCTCCATCGCCCCAAGGTCTCATTCGGGTTCTGCCTCACATGAGTCAAGTCTGACTTACGCAGCTCAATGTCTATATTGTAGACATATTATTCCTGAAATAGGTGCATCAAGTCCTTCCAAGTTTTCAACATAGATGGTTCCAAAGATGTGAACCATCTCAAGGCTGGACCGGTCAAACTCTTTTGAAAGACCTTTATCAACAATCATTTATCCCCTCCATATTGGCACTTGTCCCCACAGTAGGACTTGAGGAATGTAATAGGATTGCCAGTGCAGTTGTGCTTGTCAAAAGCTAGCATTTTAAATTTTAGAGGCAAGGGGACCTCAGCCAATAGACACAAACCTATGAAGTCGGTGGAGTAGATTTCAGCACCACCCATTTAATTGCTTTTGTATTTTGTCCAATTGCTCTTTCAACTGCTCTGACTCCTTAGATATGGGGCCACTTTTTAGGTAGTTGGTTGGACTTCACTTTGGGTTACCAGGGGGTGGGCCATTATAGGAGGAGGGTTTAGGCCGGTCAATGCTCCAGCATAGGCCACACTATTTCTGATCTCATCCTCTTCATACTGTTGGTCTATGTAAGGTGCAATGAGGGCGGGATTCTCTTGTTGGTGCTGCATGGAGTGGATGGGAATGGCATGAATGGGGATTGGGTGAATCCATTGGGGAGGAGGGAAGGTTTGTTGGGTGATGAGATTTTTGGGTGGGGCTTGTTGAGGCCATTGGGTATGGGGAAGAGCTTGAAACTGGCTTTGGGATGTGGTGATATGGGTGTATTGGGATTGATGTAAGGTATGGGTTTGAGCTGGGTATGAGGGTTGTGAGTGGGTGAAATTTTGGAGAAATTGTGAAGGGTATGGGTGTGACGTTCCAAGGTTTTGCTGGGCTTGGGTTTGGGTCATGAAGCTTTGGGAGGGTTGGGCCACCAAGCCTTGGTCATGATAGGTTTGGGCCATGGGCCATTGATGGGTCTGGGCCATGGGCCCTTGATAGGTCTGGCCAATTGGGCCTTGCTGGGTTTGGGCCATGGTCCCTTGATGGGTCTGAGCCATTGGGCATTGGTGGGCCTGGCCCATAAGGCCTTGATGGGTCTGAGCCATTGGGCCTTGATGGGTATGAGCCATTGGGCCTTGATGGGTCTGGGACATGGGCGCTTGATGGGTCTGGCCCATTGGGACTTGATGGGTATGGCCCATGGGCCCTTGGTGGGTCTAGGCATGAGCCCTTGATGGGTCTGGCCCATGGGCCCTTGATGGGTCTGATCCATTAGGCCTTGATGGATATGGGCCATGGGCCCTTGATAGGTATGGGTTATGGGGTTTTGGGTCATGGGGCCTTGAGAGATGTGGGGAATGGGGGTTTCGGCCATTGGGCCTTGGGATATGTGGGTAGTGGGGGTTTGGGTAGTGTGGATGATGGGGGTCAGGGGGGAATGTGGCATGGAGGCTTGCTAGGGTATGGGATGTATTCATAGATGTGTGGTGTGGATGAGAGGGGATGTGTTGGGAGGCCTTCCACCTATTGTAAGTGTGGAACATCTCCTCCATCATGGCAATAGAGATCAGATGGAGATGGGTGTTAAGTAGTGAAAAATGCCACTTTTCACCCTATAACCTGACCCTTGATAGACCTGTGAGCACACTAATAAGCTTTTGTCAAGTGCATTTTGTAGACAGTAACAAAAGAAGATACTAATGCAGCAAAGCATTCAAGAATGCCCAAAAAGGAGCTATCCCTCAGCACAGAAAAAACCCAGCAATAGCACACTAGAGGGTAGCACAGCACTGGACCTTCAGAGCGCGTGGCTACAGCAGGGCAAGGTGATGGAAGTGAAAACATGCTGAGAACGTCCTATCGATTGGTCACCTGAAGACTTCGATAGGAGCTGAAAGCAAAGAAAGGAAGAATTCGTGCAGTTGAAGAGGTCTTCGATAGGATCTGAAGGCAGAAGAAAGATGAATTCGTGTGGATTAAGGAGCTCGATAGGATCTCTGAACCTATCAAGCAGCTGAAAGGAAAGAAGAAACCATCCTATCGAAAACCTGCCCGAAGTATCAAAGGAACCTATCAAACAGTTTCTTAAACCTATCGAAATGGCGGAATGTAGAACCTATCAAATGGAACCTGTCGAAATGGTTTTCCAACCTGTTGAAGAGTTTCTCCAACCTGTCGAATACTCCAACCCAAGGACTGAGAAGGCTGAAACTCTAAGTGAAGATTCATCCTATCGGAACCTATCGAACGGATCTGAGAACCTAGCGAAAGGACCCAAATTCTCGATTCTAACCTATCGAAAGCTTCCTGAACCTGTCAAAATCATGTGTAGAACTTCTAAGAAATTCAGCTGTGCATATATTATGATTCAGTGACCTGCTACACGCAACTCGAGACACTTGGTGACCGACACGACGGTTTCAAAAGAAGCCCTAGAAAGCCCTAACCGACCCACGCGCTTTAACAAAACTCTAACAAACTCTGACGACCTTCTAGAAGGGTTCTTGGCGAGAAAAACAGAAGAGAAAGCTATATAAAGAGATCCCCAATTGTGATTAGGGGAGATCGAGATATGAGCCAAAATTTTAGAGATTAGAGCTTGCAGAGAAATTCCATTTCCCTCCTTTAGCCCAACCATGGTTGGTTAAGTCCCTTGGAGTAGCGAGGAGCGAAGTTAGATCTGTAATTGGGTAAGGTTAAGAGTGCTACTGTAGGTTCCTAGCAGCACAGACTATAGATCTGAGAGTATTTCCATTATAGAGTGACCTTGTTTACAATGATAATGTTGTGTTTAATGCTTTAATTAGATTTAAATTTCCTTTGGTTCCATTTGATGATCGATTGGATTTGTGTAGAGGAGTTGTAGATCAGCTCAACCACTTAACTGGTAGACCTCTTGGATACCATCTGATCTCTCTGGATCTGATGCTCTTATAATTCCTTGAGTCTGTGACCTGGGAATTGCAGCATCTGTAGTGGTTTTATTTGTTCTAGTTGAGGCTCTAGCTTTGTAGGAGATCCCTAGGATGGTCTGTGACCATTAAAGTGGACAGATCATAACCTTAAGATAAATCTAAGCTCAGGCCTCAATTGGATTCATCTGCTACAATCCATGGATTCTATAAAGTCTATAGGATGGTCTGTGACCATTAAAGTGGACAGATCATAGCCTTAAGGCTAGGTGGATCTTGTGATTTTGAGTGGAATTTATACCCTGCAGCTGTGCTTATAGCCAGCGAGGGAATTGTGTGCTCTGAACCTCTGTAGCATGATTAATTGAATCTGATTTCAGTGAAAACCAACCTCCAAGCTACTCTTCTCCATTTTCTGCTTTTTACTCTCTTCCCCTGCAAGATCTAAGCTCCTAAACTTGATCCAATTTAGCTTATGTTTAATTGTAGCTTAGTTTAAGTGACAATCCATTCCAAACCTCTCCCCTATCTTTTAGCTAAATTAGTAATAGTTAGGGTGCCAGATATGACACATATATGGAGATTTGTCATATTTCTAACCAACCTCCCTGTGGACATTCCCTTACTCACCATTCTTTTAAATCTTGCTACAACAGATCCTGAATACTTGCAGGTCTATATGAGTGTGTCTGCCTAGTTATATTAATGATTTTAGACCTCATTTGAGGGAAGGCAAACAGGACAACAAGTTTTTGGCACCGCTGCCGGGGTGGCATGTTTAGAAATTGATAGATCTAAGTTTTGATCATAGATCTGTAGTTTTTGTTTGATTTTTACTAACTGCCTTTGTAAGTTGTGTTATTTTTCAGTAGTTTGTGTGCAGTTCATCAGATCTAAGGCTACCAGTGAGAGAAGAATTGTGCTGGAAACTGCTCTGTAGTTTGCATCCCTCTACTCCCCTATTATTTTTCAGATCTGTTGATAATTTTTATTAGAATAGTAAGAAAATTTGGTTGATCTTGTTTGTTGTGGTGTTGAATATCTGTTTTGCATTCGGAATCTGAGTATTGTATGTTTGGTAGGAGAACTTTGCAACCTCAGATTATCCCACTAAATCTAGAGGTTGAAAGACTTCTCAGATTCAGACCAACTAGACCCACCTCAGTTGCATTTGATTCTGTAGAAATGGGTGAGCAACAACAGCTGAGAACCCTTAAGGAGTTAATGCACCAGGGGTCTATAATTCCCCCTTCTACATTCAATTCCCAACTACTCAAGGAAACTATAAGATAAAATCATCCATCATTCAAATGGTGCCCTCATTTCATGGCCTGACCAAAGAAGACCCCTATAAGCACATTGATGAATTCTTGGGACTGTGCACTACATTTAATATCACAGGCTTGGGGGAGGAGGCCACTAGGATGAGACTCTTTCCTTTTTTATTAAAGGACAGAGCCAGGACCTGGTTGTCCTTGCTTCCACCTAACAGTATTCAGTTCTGGAGTGATCTCCAATGTCAGTTTCTGGCCAAATTCTTTCCTATGTCAAAGACCAGCCAGTTGAGGAAGGGTATCATCTCTTTTACCCAAGATCCAGCTGAAGACTTTCATCAATCTTGGGAGAGATTTAAGGAACTCCTCAAGAAATGCCCCCACCATCAAATTCCTAAATGACAATTGATTCAAAGCTTTTATCAGGGAATTGATGCTAAAAGCAGAGATATGATAGATGCCTCCTGTGGTGGCACCTATCTCCATAAAACTGCTGAGGAGGTATGAGAGCTCTTTGATATTATTAGTGAGAACTCTATGCAAAGGGAAACCTTAGCAAGAGATCTAGAGCCTCCTAAATTGATGAAGGAGAACACCTCAAGGGGAAAGATATATGAAGTGAGTGTGCCAAGTGAGTTGGAAAGGAAAGTCGACAGCTTAACTCTAAAATTTGATAGGCTGATGGGAGCAATGCAGTCACCTGTGGCTGCTAGAGTGGAGGAGGCATGTGCCATATGCCAGTCCCCTGCTCATCCTTTGGAAGAATGCCCATTTGCTGACTAATTTCCTGATTTTATAATAGAGCATGTGGCTGCAGCTCAGTCTTATGGGCAGCAGCCTGCTGCTGGGTATCAATGGAGGAACCACCCCAATCTGAGGTAGAGATAAGATGGATACCCCAGCCAGCAACAGCAGCAGTCCTAGCAGCCCATGCCTTATAGAAATGGTCAGCCCTATCGAGAAGGTTATGTCCCAAGACCTCAATATCAACAACCCATAGCCCAACTTGTAGCTCCTCCTGTGCAGCAATCTGCACCCCCTCCAGCTGTGAGAGCACCATCCTTTGAGGAACAAGTTCTATCTTCATTACAGAGCTTGAACACCTTAACCCAAACTGTGCACTCTCACAACCAGAGCATAAAAAAGATAGAGGACCAACTTGGTCAGCTGTCTAATGCTCTGACTAGGAGAGAGGGAGGAAGGTTGCCTAGCCAACCATAGGACAATCCACGATGACAGCTTGTAGTGGGTAAAGTTTCCTCCACTTATGAGGAAGCTAAATCTGTTATAACTTTGAGAAGTGGTAAGTTAGTGGACAACCAAGTGGGCTGTGAGCCTGTGAGGAGCTTGGATGAAGAAAATGAAGTAATTTCTACCAGCACACACCAACAAGCTCCTGTAAATAATGAGGATAATGAGGATCCTCAAGAAAAGAAAAAAATTAAAAGGAAAGAGACCCCATTGGCTAAGGCTGCAAGTGAGGGAGCAATCCCACACTTGCCATTTCCTATGGCACTATAAGCACCTTCCCCTTTTGATAAAGGGCAAGGAAAATTTGAGAAAATGATGAAGACTTTCAAGCAAGTAAAGATCAATCTGCTTTTACTTGATGCCATCAAACAAGTCCCAGCCTATGCCAAGTGTTTAAAAGAACTATGCACCCATAAAAGAAAATCCAGGATACACCTATCCAAAAAAGTCTTTTCAGCAGAGAAAGTGAAACAAATTTTGTCAATTGCAACTCCAACCAAATTCCAAGACCCTGGAACCCCCACAATCCCCTGCATTATTGGGGATCACATCGTTGACAAAGCCTTATTAGATTTGGGAGCCAGTGTGAATTTGCTTCCATATTCAGTATATGAGAAGCTGGGCTTAGGCAAATTGAAGCCCACACATGTGGTCCTCTAGCTGGCTGACAGATCTGAAAGGAAACCTGTGGGGATAATCGAGGATGTTTTGGTTGGAGTTGACAAATTCTTTTATCCTGCTGACTTTTTGGTATTGGACATGGAACCAAGCAAATGCGCTTCTTCCATACCTATGATTCTAGTCAGGCCCTTTTTGGCCACAGCCAATGCCCACATACAATGCAGGTATGGGATTATGGAAGTTTCATTTGGAAACATGAAGCACATTTTCTTGGCTCGTAGCTGGAAGACTGCACCCAAGGAATGGACACTGGCTGAGGAAAAGATCTATGAAAAATGCCAAGTTTGATGAGCCTGAGGAGACCATGGACCTTCTAGACCCTCCAGATTAACCCCTGCAGTCAGTATGTATCATATCTACCATACTCTATTTTTGTTTGTAGGTGTTTACTTAGTTGTTATTTAATTCTTTTTATTTCTTTGTAATAATTAAAAGAAAATAACAAAATTGCCATGCTCAATACTAGACCGTCATTCTCAGCTATCCTGAGGTAATGGGAGCTGTTCATAAGAGAATCTAATCATGGGGCACCACATCAACCGAGCCTACTGAGAACTGAGACTGCGAATGCCCATAAATACAACTTTATTTGATTTTAGAAGTCTTCGACAGGTCAAGGTCACCTTTCGATAGGTCACTTAGTGATTTCGACAGGATGTTAGATGGTTTTGATAGGTACTGAACCTCTTGATCGGTAAAACTAACTTTTCGATAGGAAAAATGGAGATTTTGATAGGTTCTAAATACCAATCGGGAACCTATCAAAATGAAGATTCAGCTGCCGTTTAAACTGATTGAAAGGATAGTTCCACCTATCGAGATCCTATCGAATCATCCCCTTTCAAAGTTTTGTTTGCTATGTTTTTGACAGGACGCACGAACCTATCGAAACCATCCAGTTCATCCTATCGGAATCGTATTTCACCTTTTATATACCCGTCGACAGGTCATTTGTGCCTCATTCCATACCTTCAGCAAACCCTATCTCTTGTTCCTCTCTCTTTCGCCTCCCTCTTTCTTCACTAAATCCTCATAGAACCTTCAGCTGTTCAGTCTGCCTTTTTGTCAGTACATTCAGCTTGCACATAGGATCATTTTGCCCCTAATTCTGAAAAAATTGAAGCTGTGTAGTGCGATTTCTGTTAAACCCTAGGTATTTCGAGGTCAATTGCCTTCCCACAATCAATCTGTCGCTCCTTTGATTTTTAAACTTCAAACTCCGCTTCAAGTTGGTGAGTGCTAAATTTCTGAAGAGTAAAATGGATGAGCCGAGGAAACCCTCGCGAACATACGTTGGAGAACAACTGCTTCCACCCCCAAATCCTCCAAAAAGTCGAAGCCAGCTGAGAAATCACCTGTCAAGAGGAAGCTCACTGAAATGTCACCCAAAAAGACCCCTAAAGCTAAGAAATCCAAAGCTGTTGAGATTCAGGAACCTAGAGTAGAAGAAACCTCAGTGAGAGCTGCCCCTCCAGTAGAACTGCCTGCGGGGTGAACTACCCCCAATGAGTTTGTAGAAAAATTGAGTCTTGTTCCTGAGACAGATTTTGATCTAGCATATTTTTCCAACATTGGGGAGTGCCAGGGGACATTGGAATATTTGAAAAAAGGTCTACTACCCCTGCTATCACCCTTGAAGGAAAATGTCTATCCCAGGTTAGTAAAATTGTGGTACCAGAACTTGACAAAGAAGGTGGTACCTGGAGCTGAGGATACACAGGAAATCTCGATTGATAATTAGCAGTTGACTGTCGATTGTAGAGATATTGGGATGGCTTTGGGAGTCCCATATCAATTTGACTCCACCAGAGCTGAGGGAGCACCTACAGGGGCCACATTTCGGGAAATAGCTAAATAGCTTACTAATGGAATAGTGGGCTCTGGTGAATCCTTGATGAGAAGAGATCTCCATCCTATCCTCCTACTAATTGATACCATTATGAGGAAAAATGTCTGTCTCTGGCCATTTGCAAGAGAGAAGGATCCCTTTAGTGGATGCACTATACTTTTGTTCAAAGGGGCAATTTGTGAATGCACCTAAGCTGATTTTTGAGACAATGGTGGACATCAATGACAAGGTGCTGAAGAGGCAAGCTTTTGCTAAAGGAGGTGGCCTGCCTTTTTGCAAACTCATCACATGTTTGCTTAGGACTGAAAAATATGTGATTAAGCAATCTAAACCAATGGACAAGATGACCTTTAAATTATATGGTAAGCGAGAATGGTCAACCAGCCTCACATTGATTAAGAAAGGCCAACCAGTTGGAAGGGAGGTGGCTGAGAAGACAACCACTTCCGTGGCAGCAGAGACTCTTGCAGAGATACCCTTAGCCACCCCTCCACCCACCATACCTGTCCCACTACCCACACCTCTACCCACTTTGCTTTTTCCATTTGTATCAGTCCCTCTTCAACCAGACCTCCCCCCATCCACCTCTGAACCTGTTTTACCTCCACCCACCTCCCAGGTCCTCCACCCAGACATCCTGGAACCTCCCACATTATCCGAGCTTACCCCTACCATCCCTTCTCCACCCAGTACCCAACCCATTTCTAATTCTCCTCCATCTCCAACCCCTTTGTATCCACAGGGTGTGGACCTGTTCACCACTACTGGGTTCACGACCCTCATGACCTCAATTGTTGAGGATGTCGCTCATGAGTACACTCCACTTCCTGACTCCCCACGCCCCACTCCTCATTTTAACCAGTCACCATCTTCTCCCTTCCAGCATGTCCAAGCACAAGCCCCTTCTACCCCCACCAGGCCTGACACCCTGACTCAAATTCTGTCCATTCTCTAATCCATTCAGTCCCAATTAACCATCAACACCAACACCCAAACCCTCATGAGCTCATGTCTCCAATCAATTCAATCCACCCTCGTCCCATCCTCTTCCGGTCCTCAACCCCCTCACTTATCCCCTCCTGTTTCACCAATACCTACTCCACACCACGTAGCTGCCCAGCCTGAGGAAGTAGCTGCATCAGCTCTCCCCATACTTTCCTCACCACAGGACACTTTACCCTCCTCCCCAGATTTCCTGGCCTCCCCAGCAGTTGAATCCCCTCTACCATCCACCACCCCCCCACCTGTTTTCCAGGATGCCTCCACCCAAACAGATCCATGGGAGGATCTGGTTCTTTCCACCCCCTCCTCTTCATCCACTACACCCCTGTCCTTGCCTATTGTCCTTCGACAATCTATGTACATACCCCCTTACCTCACCCTCCTGTGTGTAATAAGGGACAACCCTTACATCCACAGGGATGTCTTGAGAGGTATGGCTGCACTTCGAGCTTCCATTGAGGCCCCTTATGAGGAGAGGATTGCCAACATCGAAGTGAAACACCGAATTCAGCTCCACGATATCTCTCAAGGGTGGTCTAAAATCTTGAGTCAACAAAACAAGTGGCAGCGGCTGAGAGTCTCATTGCCAAATATGAGAAAAAGAATTCTGAGCTTCTCAAGAAAAAATTAACTAATGCTCAGGAGATCCTCAAGGCCACCAAAGAACTATCTGATGCCAACCTGCTCTATGCTGCCAAATAGATTGACATATTGGAGAAAAAGGTTGCTTCCTTTACCTCTCAGCCATTCCAACCCACCCCTCTTGCCATCGCACCTCCTCCTGCACCTCCTGCCTCTCAATACTGCCCCCCCTACAACTCAACCTCCTCCCACCCCCCTGTGGATGTACACCCTCCTCCAGCCCAGGAACCCCCCCTACTCAACTTGCACCTCAAAAATCCAAAAGGGCTGCCCCCAAGAAGAAAGTCACTGCCAAAAGACCTGCCCTCCTCTGCTGCCCCTGCCAAGAAAGGTAAGAGGCTTGTTGTCCAGTCTAAAACAACCTCTCCCATCCAGCCCCTACCCAACCTGCTACCCCTTACACCTTAATGACAAAGGAAGAATGAAGGAAAACTGCTGCAGCTCTTGGATTGGACTCGACTACCCTTTTTCCTTCCAATTCAGATTCTGATTCTATTGTTGCTGTCGACCCCAAAGGAAAGCAGCCCGCCGCCCAGTTTGAGGAGGCAACAAAGAGACAACAACCGAGGGCTAAATCTAAAGGCAAATCTCCCTTATCCAAGGATGAGCTGAAAAACTTGGTTGACCTCTACGATTGGCCAGATGACACCTGTAAATAGCTATGGCAACTTGTTGTTTCAGTTTCTTCCTCATTTTCTCATGTATATATTTGGCATTATAATACATTTTATCTTCCTGTAGTTTTTTCTGTGTCTCTCTTTTCCCCCCCGTACCTCTCCCCTAATTTCATGTTGTTCACAGTGAGGACACTATTTAGTTTAGGTTTGGGGGTATGGCATGTATGTATGCCAATAAATTAGTTACTTTTAGTACAACTAGGCTAAAATGAAGTGTTTGGAATTAATTAGAGTAAATTCTCACTGGAATTTTTGTAAAAAGAGGATATTAAGAAAACAACTTTTAAAAACTGAAATAAGCTGTAGTTTTAACTTTTTTTTTCATGAGGCAAATGTCAATAATTTTTTATGTGCAGTAAACCTGAAATGAGAGGAAATTGTGAAGACACCCCTGAAAATGAGATGGAAGGCCATACCCAGTGAGATTTGGGCCTGAAAAAGTTTCCTTAAAGAGTGCCTTGGCAATTTTTCTGCTTTTTGGACTGATTGGATCTAATTCTAATCACTAGAAGTTAGGCAATTCCAAATTGAAACAGCTTGACAGCACTCATGACATTGAGGACATGAAGTAAGGCCATCCCTTGGTTAGTTTGAGCTTAAAATGTCCCACCTTTGAACTGCCCTTGATACACACCACTTGAGCCTTAAAAGTCCCAACTTTCTTTGAGGAAAACCAGAAAATTTAACCCAAAATCCCTTAGCCTATTTCAGTTCACCCTTAATCTGAGGAATCAGAAAAAAAAGAAGTGAGGTTAGAGGAGCAAGGTTTGAAATTTGGTTGAAAGAAAGGAAAGAACATTTTGTGGTGTTGTGGCATTCCAGCTCATAAAATATATATATATATATATAAACAGAGCAAAAGGATAAGAAAGAGAAGTCACTTCTTTTGAAAATCTACAAGAAGATAAGAAGCTGATGAAGCTAATCACTTCAAGTCTGAAATTCCAAAAAGAAATTGAAGAGGTGCTGAAATGAAGAAGGTTGAGCTGCAGACCACCTCCTTACCTTTACTGATTTCTCAATTTGAACCCCTTTTACCCTTTCTTTTACAAACCTCATCCATAAGCCACATTACAACCCAATGAAAAGACCTTACTGATCTGAAATGGAGTGAGCTGTCATGTGGAGATAAGGATCTATCAAATCTATGGTGAAAAGAGTTAGAAAATTTTAGAAATTAGAGCAATGCCTATGCTCATGCTTACAGCCCTATTTGAGGACTGTAACTGCTCTTGAGCTGTGTGAAATTCTACACCCTTCATTGTTGTTATGAGTTAACAGCCCTGGTAAGACTTGGGCCTGAAATCTAATTTGATGGGGGTAATATCAAAACAGAATTCTCAAGTGAAGGGTGAGCTATGCATCAATCCTTAAACATAATGCCTTGACATGAACCGATTGATGATGAAGGAATTACTGTAAAAATTCATTTTTTAAGTTGGTGATTTTTCTGCTGAAAACTCTGTAGAACTGAAAAGACATGATGAGAATTTCTTCTAAGTTTACTGAAATTCTGTTTAGCAGGATGTACTATTATTAACTAAGTTTATTGGGAAAGTTTGTGGGTACCTTTATTGAAAACCCTCAGGAGACTTCACTCCTCCACTAGGGATCACCTAGGGGTTTAAAAGGCTTGGTGCATATGCTAAATGCATCCGTGCTCCCTACGAAAGTGGCATTTTTATTTTTCTTTGAATTCTCCTTTGCTCAGGGACTAGCAAAGTTTAGGTTTGGGGGTGTGTTAAGTAGTGAAAAATGCCACTTTTCACCCTATAACCTGACCCTTGATAGACCTGTGAGCACACTAATAAGCTTTTGTCAAGTGCATATTATAGACAGTAATAAAAGAAGATACTAATGCAGAAAAGCACTCAAGAATGCCCAAAAAGGAGCTATCTCTCAGCATAGGAAAAACCCAACAACAGCACACCAGAGGGTAGCACAGCACTGGACCCTCGGAGCGCGTAGCTATAGTAGGCCAAGGTGAAGGAAGTGAAAACAGGCTAAGAACGTCTTATCGATTGGTCACCTGAAGACTTTGATAGGAGCTGAAAGCAAAGAAAGAAAGAATTTGTGTAGTTGAAGAGGTCTTCGATAAGATCTGAAGGCAGAAGAAAGATGAATTCGTGTGGATTAAGGAGCTCGATAGGATCTTAGAACTGATCGAGCTGCTAAAAGGAAAGAAGAAACCATCCTATCGAAAACCTGCCTAAAGTGTCAAAGGAACCTATCGAACAATTTCTTAAACCTATCGAAATGGCGGAATGCAAAACGGAACCTGTCGAAATGGTTTTCCAACTTGTCAAACAATTTTTCCAACCTGTCGAATACTCCAACCCAAGGACTGAGAAGGCTGGAACTCTAAGTGAAGATTCATCCTATTGGAACCTATCGAACGGATCTGAGAACCTAGCGAAAGGACCAAAATTCTCGATTCTAACCTATCGAAAGCTTCCTGAACCTATCAAAATCGTGTGTAGAACTTCTAAGAAATTCAGCTGTGCACACGACGGTTCCAGAAGATGCCCTAGAAAGCCCTAACCGACCCACGTGCTTTAATAGAACTCTAACAAACTCTGACGACCTTCTAGAAGGGATTCTTGGCGGGAAAAATAGAGGAGAAAGCTATATAAAGAGATCTCCAATTGCGATTGGGAGAGATCGAGATCTGAGCCAAAATTCTAGAGATTAGAGCTTGCAGAGAAATTCCATTTCCCACCTTTAGCCCAACCATTGTTGGCTAAGTCCCTTGGAGTAGCGAGGAGTGAAGTTAGATCTGTAATTGGGTAAGGTTAAGAGTGCTACTGTAGGTTCCTAGCTACACAGACTACAGATCTGAGAATATTTCCATTGTAGAGTGACCTTGTTTGCAATGATAATGCTGTGTTTAATGCTTTAATTAGATTTAAATTTCCTTTGGCTCCATTTGGTGATCGATCGGATTTGTGTAGAGGAGTTGTAGATCAGCTCACCCACTTAACTAGTAGACCTCTTAGATACCATCTGATCTCCCTGGATCTGATGCTCCTATGATTCCCTGAGTCTGTGACCTGGGAATTGTAGTATCTGTAGTGGTTTTATTTGTTCTAATTGAGGCTCTGGCTTTGTAGGAGATCCCTAGGATGGTCTGTGACCATTATAGTGGACAAATCATAACCTTAAGATAAATCTAAGCTTAGGCCTCAATTGGATTCATCTGCTGCAATCCATGAATTCGATAAAGTCTATAGGATGGTCTGTGACCATTAAAGTGGATAGATCATAGCCTTAAGACCAGGTGGATCCTGTGATTTGGAGTAGAATTTATACCCTGCAGCTATGCTTATAGCCAGCGAGGGAATTATGTGCTCTGAACCTCTGTAGCATGATTAATTGAATCTGATTTCAGTGAACACCAACCTCCAAGCTACTCTTCTCCATTTTCTGCTTTTTACTCTCTTTCCCTGTAAGATCTAAGCTCCTAAACTCGATCCAATTTAGCTTATTTTTAATTGTAGCTTAGTTTAAGTGACAATTCATTCCAAACCTCTCCCCTGTCTTTTAGCTAAATTAGTAATAGTTAGGGTGCCAGATCTGACACAGATATGGAGATTTGTCATATTTCTAACGAACCTCCCTGTGGACATTACCTTACTCATCATTCTTTTAAAGCTTGCTACAACATATTCTGAATACGTGCAGGTCTGTATGAGTGTGTCTGCCTAGTTATATTGATGATTTTAGACCTCATTTGAGGGAAGGCAAACACGACAACAATGGGCTATTTGATTGTTGGAGGGATGTGGGAAGAGGAAAAATTGGGCATGGCTCCAGTAAAATTAGGCATGGCTTGTGTGAGGGGAGGCATATAGGGTGGATTGGAGAAATGAAGTGGGACATTGGTGGATGGGTTAGGTATGTATGGGGGTGATGTATGGGGCATGGAAATGGAAAATGAGAGGAAAATTGACGATGGCTTCGGGGAAGATGGGCATGGCTTGGGTAAATGGAGGGATGTGTGGGAGATTGGATGTGGTATGGATGGATGTGGGTGGAACGGGTTGGGAGGATGAGAAATAGGGCATGTTGGTCAAGGTAGAGGATGGGTCTTGAATGGGTGTGGAAGGGAGGTGAGATGGATTAGAGATGACCATGGATGAAGGCATGGCTTAGGAAAATGATGGAAAATTGGGATTTTGGATATTTTGGGAAGTGGTGGAAGGAAAAATAGGGGCACCGAACATGCCAGTTATGGTGAGGGTTGAATGGGTGAGGGGGTGGAATTAAAGGCCTCTTCGGTATGGGAATGGGTTGGAGAATGCGGCGGGGATGAGTTGGGATCGGCGTAAGCTGGGTCCACGGTTCATGACATTTCTTAGTATCGGGTTGGGTACGGGTGCCTCGAATGGGGTCCGTAAAGCTTCCTCCTTCTACCCCTATCGGATGACGGAGGGTACGATGATGCCATTGTGCCGGCACCAATCAAGACTCTATTTTTAATTGTTAATTTTAATTTTTTTAGATTTTTGTAAGTGAAAATAAATGAGGATTCCGGGGCCCTTTTGAATTCCCTTCTCGGGTGGTTTTCGTACCCTAGATAGGTCCCGCGGCAATGGTTTCAAAGTGCTTCGAAAGAATCAAAGGGAAACCCTTTGATCTATTGAAGGCACAAAAACCAATGTAAATAGCCCGATCCCTTGAAATGAATAAAAAAGAAGTCACCTTCTTTTGATCGACGAGGGCATTGGGGCCTAAACAAAGGCCCAAAACACACTGATTGAGGATTCCGGGATGTGAAATAGGACACAGATTCAGACTGGGGCTGCTCAGAACCAACCTGGCACAACTATTAGTGGCGCCAGAGCAAAAGTTTCATATTTAAAGCTGGTGCAACTAATAGTTGTGCCAGTGTTCTTTTGGAACATTTTGCCTTGGTGCAACTATTACTTGTGCCAGACTAAAAAGGCTCTCCAGTTTGCTTGACAATAGCAGGCTTAGTTCGAAATGGGTCTCCAAACTGGCTTTTGGTGGAAGCTAGGCTTCGGGGGATTGACTGTTTATATGATCCGCTCTCTTTCTTATCGAACCTAAGGGTTTAAGGCCAAATTGGGTTCACTATCGCTCACTTTTTCCTAGGTTTTAAGCTTGATAATGAGAAGGTTACCCACTTGATATACGTCAAGTGCAAGCACTTTTCTTAGGTACTAAGTGGGCTGAGACTTTTTCGGAACACCACCACCAGGGGCTGCCGCTGTACTAAGACCCGGGTGGTTGTACGTGTGACTAAATAACCCAACCCTTGAAAATCTACCCCACAAAACTAAGTTAAATCCCCCTTGTTAGTTCAATTTTATTTTTCACTTTTATGACAATTTTCTTAAGTTTAAAGACCGGGGGTGATGATCCCGTGCCGCCTCTACGGGCCGGTGTTCACTGTTTATAATATGATTGCGGAAACGTAAGTGGGCACCTAGGCCTGCCAAACAACTAAGGCACTTTAAATGACGTAAGAGTAAAGGAATTTAAATGCAAAGCGCAAGTAGGCCCGCCAATCAGCTAAGACACATAAAATGACAGAAATGTAAAGTAAATTAAAGACTATGCGCAATTAAGCCCGCCGATCGGCTAAGGCTCGTAAATGACGTAAAAGTAGGGGTAAGTAAAATGATCTAATCGAAGGAGTGAGTAAAAAAAAAATAAAAAATAGTAATAAAAGGTTAGTAAAATCAAAAATAAAAAGGCCAAGTTCAAGGGGAAGCTCTACTAGATACTTCCCCAGCAGAGTCGCCATCTGTACAACCATTGGATTTGTGACGATTCCGTCGTGATGATGCACTCACTAATGAAATTATAGAGTCGCCACCTGGAGATTTTGGTGTCCCGAGAAACTTAGATCATTTTTATAAGCACTGAAGTGCTACAAATATAACTCTGAATTTAGTCTACGCCGAAGGCTTTTGGGTAGGGACTTAGGTTATCAATTAGGAAGGTGTTAGGCATCCAATCAATTTGCTTAATATGGTCTCTACTAATGGCCAAAATAAAAATAATATAAAAGAAATGAAAAGGGCTTCCTCTTGCCCAAATGGGTTTTAAAATCCTATTTGTGCCTCTCCATTTCTACCGAAAATTCAGCGACATAACGGCACAAATGGAAGGATGGAAGAATAACCAAGAAGGTAGAGGAATAGAGGGGAGAGCCGGAGCTCTCGGGCCCTTATTGCACCGCTATGGAGCCTTGCGTTGGCTTGCTTTGGTGAGCTTTTGAAGGCTTGTATGGTATGGAATGGGGTTCTAACTCCTAAGGCTTGATAGCTAAGAGGTAGAGAGGGAAGGCTAGGGGGTAACACACACCTAACCTAGAGCTTTTTAGTAAAATGCTAAGGTCTAAAGGAGTTTTTTGAATTCTGAAATTTGTATGGGAATGGTGCACTAGAGGAGAGAGAGGGAATGGTGCACTAGAGGAGAGAGAGAGAGAAGGGATTCCTTATCTCTTAATTATAAATTTTTTCAAGCCATTTGCAAGGGGGGTGCCTCTCTATTTATAGGAAGAAGAGAGTTTAGGAGGGTGCTTAGAGGCTAATTGGGATTAGCAATTAGGTAATGGACCATCTACGGTATCCTAACGGAACACCCATGACTGCTGAAGTTATTTAAATTGATGTGATTGTAAAAATCAGAATACAAATGTGGAGTGAAATAGCTCTGAAATTAGCAACCTAAACTAATACACAGCCTGCAAGATACAAGGCTATTGTAGCAAGTTTCGATAAGTAAGAGTTTGTCCCACCAAGAAATTGATCTAGAACCGAAAATGGACTATAATAGTAGGCCTCCAGATCTGGCTACAGATCTGACAATCTTAAAGAAAGGGAGTTGGGTATCACAACTACACTAAATTACCTATAAAAAAAGAAAAGAAATAAACTGCAGTCCAATCCTAAGAAAGGGTTATGAGGAAGGTGGTGATGGTATGTTAAAATAAAGATAAAAGGACGGAAAGTAAGCAGTTTAGGCTAAAGTTCATTCAGTTATGTAACTCAGATTTAAGGCTATCTCTACAGCAGATCCTTACTAAAGTGTTATCAATAACCTCAACAAGGTAGAAGAATCCAACTTAACCCATGCCATTTAGACTGCTCTTAAGGCTATAATCTGTCCATTTAAATGGCCACATACTATCCAATAGAGTCTGTCAAATCTCATTGATTGAGTCAGAAAAGCTAACCTAATCCAAAATAGTGGGCTGATTAAACCTAATCCAATGAATCAAATCAGGCCATGAATACCATTGCAGACACAATGTTTGGTAGGCTACAAGCTCCCCAGATATGCATACAGATCTGGCAGACATTCATAGGAGTTCCAACCCATAAAATCCTATGTGTTTGTCAAAGGCCATCAACACAATGAGCTAACACATAGGAAAAGCAACAGGTTGAATAAGGACTTAGATTCAGCTGATCATTGCTACAAAAGGCCTGCAATGACCCAGCCCCCAAAGTCTGCAATCACTACAGAGAAGCCAGATCTAACATCTGATAGTGGTCAAGTGAAACAGAGGGGAGCCTGTTCATGCACAATCTCTCACCAAGCTACAAGCTCAAGTGCAGAGAAAGAGAATCCATCTCAAATCTGTGACCAAGATTGCCCTAGGGCTATAGTCTGTCCACTCTAATGGTCACAGGCTTCCACAGAGGCTACCTTACCCATAAATGATGAGATAGAACATGTAAACTGATATTGCCACCATAGTCCCAATGCTACAAGCTCAAGCTTTCATGGGCTTTTAAATAAACTCAAATCCTAAATACATGCTATAGCCTGAACAAAACTACAGGCAAATAGGAAAATAATAGATTAAGTAAGCATTCAAACACAAATTCTATTGATCTATGTTACCAACAATGAAATTTCTCAAGGCAACAGCCTTGTGCACAACAGCTCTTCACAAAAATCCTAATGTTTAAATGACCTATTACAAAACTAAAATGAAACTACCCTAAGTACTTACCAAAGATTTAGCCAGCAAGTGTTGGGCTAAGAGAGAAGAAAAAATAGAAAAAGAGGTAATCAAACCCTAACCCTAACCTTAATCTACTTGAGCTCTCAGCCGACAGAGGTTGGAGGAAAGAGTGATTGATGATTTTTAAGTTACAAGCTCAAGCTTATATACTTAGTCTGAATGTTGTGGCTGAGAGAAGAGTAAATACTACTTTTTCAAGTAGATGTGGCACTGTTACAACCCTTGGATGTATTGGGATGCGTGCATCAGAATTCATGCCTTAGGATGTGTGCCCTAGACCTAGGGAAACCCCCAAAAGGTTCTTAAGTTAATATTGAGAAGTAGAGAGCTCGAGCTTCCAGAGGCTGGCTCCTGCATATCACTTCTGTCTCGCAATTGCAGAGTGTTTGCGGGGTAGAGTTTGGCTTTGAATATTACTGTCTCACGTAGTAGGACTTTGGATGATCGCGCAACTACTTTAGCTTTGAATGCACTCGTGCAGTAGAGCTTCAGAAGTTTTATTTTGCGAGGTACTCGCACAGATGCCTTTACATCTCGCTTGGTTCATGGTTGAGCTTTTAGGTGCGCGAGAACTACGCGAGAGGACTTCTGGGCATCTCTCTCTTTCAGAGCCACGTGAGAACTTCGTGAGGTCTTTACTGTTGTTCGCACCAATTGGTCTCGCGAGGTAGTGCGTACGGCTGCATTAAGTCTTGATCCTCGCGAGAACTTCACGAGCTATATTTCTAGAGGCTTAGTGCGTGAGAGCTCTGCTAGTTTCTTCACATGTTGATTGCAGCTGAAGTGCGCGATTGTTGTGCGAGAGGCTACTTTGTGATAACCCCTTCATTGAGTTGCGTGACTTCTTTGAGAGCTTTAATATGTTGCACGTCTTAGCTGCATGAGGGAGTTTTGCCAGTGAATTGAATAGTGCGAGGCAGCACCTCAACTGTGCAAGATAAACCATTAGCTCCTCTGCTATTATGCACATGCTTCTGTTGCAGTTTCCTCCACTCTCACCTATACTTGGTTCATCTGTTGGACTGTCTTGGGCCATTGTGACATGCAAAATAGTCACCATGGTGTGTACCACCATGGTGTTCCATCACTTTCTGGTTCAGCTATCATCTTTTGCTTGAATTCTCTCTCTTCTTGGCACCAAAAGTATAGACTTTGTGTTAAGCTGCATAATTTATTCCTAACAATAAAACAAGCTAAAAAGGAGTTATTAGTCAGCTTCAAGGTCTAGCAAAGGCTAGGTTAAGAGGTAAAAAGTGGTACTTTTCAATGAATAACATCATGGCCAATCGGTCATGACAAAGTCGAATCGTTCGATTATCGATGATGGTGGAAAGAGTTCCATTTTGGTCTATGATTAGGGTTTGGTAGGCAAGTCTCACTATCTGGGGGTAGTAGTTCTCATGAAACGGTCTAAAGAGGGTGGTGAACCTTGCTCTCTCGAGGAAGTTAACTGAGCTCAACAGAGGTGCTTCATCACTAAAGTAAGCTTGGTTGAAGGACCATTCCAGTTTGAACGTTTTCATCTCCCACCACGGTTCGGGTTTGGCGTGCACGGGTGAAGAACCCGATGTGTCTGGGGCTTTGCCCTTGTCCTTGGCAGAGAGTTTCAGTTTATGTTCTGCTTGTTTCTTTGGAGCCATAGCTAAGTACGTGGAATAGAAAACAAAGATTTGAATGAATAGGGGGGTTTACAAAGGTTTACTGTGAAAAGGTACATGCACAAAATCCCTTGGGTAGAAATTCGAAGGAATCCCACACAAAAGTGTCGCGCCGGCATGAATCCGAGGAAATTAGGGCTTCGGAAAGAGAGGAGAGGAAGTGTTGTCGCTCCAAGTGTGCCATAATTATGTGCATTATTAATCAAAAATTAAAGAATTAAAGAATGCTAGGTTATATGGATGTTAACTTATGAAAGGGATATCAGCACATTGGGGCTAACACTGGCCTGCAAGATCAGGGCCAATTGTAGCAAGTTTTAAAAGTAAGTATTTCAAGATCGTCCACAGAGAAGTTTGTCTAAACTGAGAGATAAACCTCCAGATCTGTGCTACCAGATCTGGCTCTATAATTATCTAAATAAAGAATAGATAAAAGAGAGTGTTGGATTGTGTCACATTTAACTATAAGCAAATAAAGAAAAGAACTAACTACATGATCCAGATCCGAGTTGGGGAGGTGTTTAAAATAAGACAAATGCAGAAATAATAGCTTCATGTACTTTAGCCTCTAAATTTTAATGGAGAATCTGTAGTTCAACAGAGCAGATTCAATCTTCATCTGGCTACCAAAGACGGATATGTAAGAGAATAAATCCGAATTAAGGAATAGGTTTAGACTTATGGCTATGATGCATCCACTTAAATGGTCACAGACACATCTAGTTGTGGCCTATTCTTTAGTTAGAACATGAACATCATTGTAAATCTTTGCTAGAATTAGGTTACCAACGCTAATTCGCACAGGGGTGATGAATTAAGGGAAGTTGCATGCGGATGAGTGAATCTAAAGAAGTCTAATGCACTAAGGTGATCATTCAGAACCCTCGACATGACTCCAATGGAGAAGACACAAATTACAGCAACCTTTTAAAATCCAAAATTACAATTACAGAGCACGGCTTCTTAGAGAGCCCTCAGACTTACAGTCTGGGCTTCTCAGAGAGCCCTCAGACTTACAGTCTTGAATCCGAACTTGGAAGTACAAATCACTCACAATGGCTCTCAAAGGTAAACTACAAGAAGGGATTACAGGGGGTTCAGATAAGCTATCTGACCGGAATGAGGGAAACAGAGATGAAAACTCTAAAATCTGGATACCCAAATTGGGCAAATGGTTCGTCTATTTATAGTTTTCCCTAAGTCCAGCTCAGATGTGTATCAACCAATCAGAATTGGATAGATCTGTATCAACCAATAGGAGTCGAGCACCAGGATCCAGATCTGTTCTGGCCAATGAAAATGCTCTGATCTGGTTCAGCCAATCAGGCGTTAGAAGCATCAATTCTGTTATGGGAATTCAAAAGTCTGTTTGAGCTTCTAGAAGTTCCCGCCAAGTGATTTCATCTTTGGGTTTTCACGTGGGGCGGAATATGCCTTTGGTTTGTGCTTGGAATCTTCCGGAATGTCTTTGGGCTTTTAATTACATTGGGGCGCGTGCAGAGTTTACTGAAATGCCCTTCAAAGTGGCTGTAAATCCCCAGTATGCCATTTCGCAGAGTTTAAGGGTCTTTTCGCAAAGTAATTTGGCTCCAGAAGCTCTCTTCGCAAAGCATTTTGGCTTCAGGAGATCTTTTCGCAAAGCATTTTGGCTTCAGGAGATCTTTTCGCAAAGCATTTTGGCTTCAGGAGATCTTTTCGCAAAGGACTTCTCTTCTTTTCGCAGAGTGTTTTCTTCTTTTCGCAAAGTTCAAGGTTCTTTGCGAATAGTAAAAAGTTCTTTGCGAATTGAACTCTAGGCTCCCATTCTTCTTTGCGAATAGTAGAAGTTCTTTGCGAATTGAACTCTCTCTTGCTTCAGGTCTTTGTCTGCTCTTTTAGACCCTCTTTAGCCATTGCTGAGGCTGTTTCTTCACTCCCTCTTTGAGCTTGACATGCGTTGTCAGCTTTTTGATCATTTTAGGATGGTTTTCGGATTTGGACCTGTCTTTTTGGTTAGCTGCAATATGAACACTAAAGCACTTATTTAGTCCTCTCAAGGGTCTTTCAAGGCTCATGTTTAGGGGTGAAAATGGTATTTTCACTACTTAACACACCCAAACCTAAGCTTTGCTAGTCCCGAGCAAAGAAACATAAAAACAAAGTAAAGAGCCACTTTTGTAGGAAGCACTTGGTGCATTTAGCATATGCAACAAGCCTTTTCAACCCCTAGGTGATCCCTAGAGGAGGAGTGAAGTCTCGAGGGTTTTGGTGAAGGTACCCACAAACTTCTCCATGAAGCAGTTAACATCGTGCAATATTATCAAATGAGCAATCAAGGAGCAGGTTAGTTACTCTTGAATCAATGATGAAAGAAAATTTGATTATTGTTTGCAGGAATTTAAACATTTATAAACCTCATGAATGTTTCAATATTTCCAATCTGTGTACAGTCATAGTAAATCATACAAATGAGCCAGCAGTAAGCTCATCCTATGGATAAAAATTAAGTTATACGTCATACTTAAGGTGCTCAAGTTCCAACCCAAACACTCACGGGGTATACTCTCATCAGTGTTTTTGTTGAGGGGTTCATTTTCACTCAAGCTCAAGAGCAGTTACATCTCCCAAATGGATCTGTAAGCATGAGCATAGGCATGATTCTTAGGCAATGGCATCATTGACATCTCCTCACCATAGATTAGGTCACTTCTTATCTCCACATGACAGCTCACTCAACTTTGGATCACAAGGGCTTTTAATCTAGGTTTGTTTGTATGGCTTATGGAGTGAAGTTTCAAGGAAAGGCAGTTTGAACAGAGGTTTGAATTTGAGAACTCAGGAAGTGCAGGAGATGGTTCATGACTCCACCTTTTTGAGTTTAGCTTCTTTCTTCTTCTTTTCGAGATTCTCACATTCACAGTGATCAGTTCTTTATTTGATCTTGCATTTTTCAACATAAGGTCCCTTTTTTTTGCCTTTTTGCTTGCAACTTTTTCACATTGTTTGTCTCTTCTTTTCTCAGTCACCATATTGCTTGTTTTTGAGGTATTTTCTCTTCATTTTCTTGATGTTGCCCAGAAATGGTCCATCTTCAGTTCTTTCTCCTTTACCTCCTGAATTCTCGAGTGAGGGAAGGCTGAATTAGGTTCCATAGGTTCAGTGCAAGTACTTTTGAGTATTTTTGATGAAGAATTGTAGGATTTATAGCTCAAATGGGGTACAAACAGGGCAGATTTTTCTTGGTTGGTTACATTAGGTTCAAAATTTGTCCAAAGAAGGCCTTGATCTTTTCCTCGGTTTCATGAGTGCTGTTACTTGTTTTAATTTGGAGTTTCCTAACTTCTAGTGGATCTAATGCCTCCGCCAATCCTTTGAATCAGAAAAACTTGCCTCAGTCACTCTTCAACACCGATCGTAAATATATGGGCTCAACTCCCACTGCTTCTGCCTCTTCCTTGAGCTTTTAAGTCCATCCTTACCTTTTCTCTTCCTTTTGACTTACTACGTCTTTGATACCAGTGTGTTTTTATGGTGTAATCATCATGAAAATGTAGAATATCGCAAGGTTTAGAATGTCTAAATTTGGCAAAGGAATTTTAAATTTTCTAGTTGTCATGATTCTTAAGTAAATTAATACATTTCCTAATTACTTAGGTGATTCTGCTGCCCTTATGTTAACTATTCCCTAGGCAGGACTTGTCTGCCACACCCCCAAACCTAAGATGAACATTGTCCTCAATGTTCTAGACAATGAGAGACTAGGGGCAGCAGGGTAAAAGAAGAAAGAAAAACTAAGAACAGAAAAAATCTAAACTATATGCAGCAGAAAATAAAAATGTAAAACTGAAGATATGAGCAAGGAAAAAACATGATATACAAATGCAAGAAAAATCAACAAAACAACGCTAGAACTGCTAAATAAAATCTAACAAATAGAAGGATTACTATGCAAATGGAAGGAAACTAATGCTAATAACAGAGAAACAGTAAAAACAAGGTAAGGGACTGAATACAAAGTTGAAAAAAATAGAAAAGTGTTGATACAAAAACAGAATTTGTTAATGCAAAATAGGAAAACAAAGTTAGAAACTAACTGTACTCACAGAAAAATGACGAAAATCAGTAAAACGAGGACACATTAACCTAAGAAAGAAAACAAAATCAGCGATCTAAAAACAGAATTTGAAACTAAAATTCCTAAAACAGAAAATCTAATGCCAAATGATGTATCCTAAGCCCAAAGAAACAAACCCAAAAGCCTGAGATACTTATGAATCTAAGTGATTATAAAAATGATTAGCAGGAATACAGTGAAAAGCAAGATTCATAAGATTGACCCCTTTGTTGATGATGTGTATGAAAAAAAAAATAATGAAGCATGGGAGCACATATTAAAAACAGGGTTCACACACAGCTGAGACCCCTTTATGATGAAGAAATCTCGAAGGAAAATAAAATTAGTGGGTCCATTGAATATTCAAAACAGCCTATGATTCACTACTCATTATCCTACATGATTCCTAAAAAAGAAAAATGATCTCAGCAGGTCCAGATGGGAAAAGTGGATGCAAATGGAGAAAAACAGTATGCCTAAAAGACAGCAGAAATTATAACCATACCTTGGACCCCGGTATGAACTCTTTTCTCATGAGGCTCCTATCATGGAATGATTTAACCTTTTTGAGTTGAAGCTTCCTTGGTAACTTGTGGAAGAGGGAGAGGAGCAGGTCTCCAAGAGAGAGAACTTGATGACTGTTGGTGAGTGCCTTCGGACTCCCGTTGAATTTGATCTCCCTTTTCCTTCTTTCTCAGTGGATCCCCAATCATTTTTAAATTCTGTGGTGGAGTCTTTACCTTGCAGAAATGTTTGTAAAGACTCCTCCACCAGCTCATCAATGATGTCAACATGGAAACATTCCTCAGCAGAGAATTGAGGTTGAGTAACATCATTATACACATTCATTTTAACTTTCATATTTTCAAAAGACACCTCCATGATGCCAGACCTGCATTGAATGCATGCATTAGCAGAGCTGTGAAATGGTCTTCCCGGAATAATGAGGGATGGCTGTGGTACGTTTGGTTGGTTACATGTCCAACACCAAAAAGACAGCAGGGTAGAAAGACTTGTCTACTCCTCCAAAAACATCTTCAATCAACCCCATAGGTTTTTCAGATCTGTCATAGGCTGTAACACCACTTGAGTGGGTTTCAATTCTCCCAAACCTAGCTTCTCATAGAGAATAGGGAAGCAGTTGACACTAGCACCAGGATCTAGCAAGGCTTTCTCAATGGTGTGCTCCCCAATGATGCAGGGATTGTGGGGATTCGAGGTCTTGCATCTTAGGTGGTGTTGCAATTGATAGCACTTGGTTGATTTTTCCCCAAAGAAGGCCTTCTTGGATAAATGTATCCTAGATTGCCTTTTGTGGGTGCACACCTCTTTGGGAAATTTTGCATAACCAGGGACCTGTTTGATTGCATCAAGCAGAGCTAGATTAATTTTAACTTGCTTGAATGTCTCCATCACTTCCTCAATTTTTGTGTTTCCTTCGTCAAAACGAGACACTGACTTCATTGCATGAGGAAATGGGAGGTGAGGAACAAATTTCTCCTCCTCTTTTCAACAATTTTGTTATTTTACATTTTTTCATTTTTGAATTTTCGATGTAAATCAAAGCAGGACATTAAACACATGAGAATTGCTGGTTCTCAAGAATTTAAAAATAGAAAATGAATACAAAGGAGAAGGGATGCAAACTCAAGCGAGATCTGCTCCGACTTTTAGTCCAGATGCTCCTTGTTGAATGCTTGAGATCCGCAAAAATCCAAAATGCAGATACCTTATTCAAGTATATTGACAAAAATAAAAGAAAAACTCAAAGACTCTTGCCCAAATTTGACAAAAGACAAAAGAGTGGCAGATTTATTCAAATAACTAGAAGGCAAAGAATAAAACTAAAAATAAAAAAAATTCTGCTGATAAAGCAGTTTTCTATACAAAATTGTCAGAGACATTTAATCAAGCACTTGGAATGCAAAGTGCAGGTTTAAAGCAAAAATTAAAATAAATGAAAATAAACATAGGTTTATCTATTTTAGAACAAACTTCCCCGGCAACGGGGCCAAAAACTTGTTGTCGCTCCAAGTGTGCCATAATTATGTGCATTATTAAACAAAAATTAAAGAATTAAAGAATGCTAGGTTATATGGATGTTAACTTATGAAAGGGATATCAGCACATTGGGGCTAACACTGGCCTGCAAGATCAGGGCCAATTGTAGCAAGTTTTAAAAGTAAGTATTTCAAGATCGTCCACAGAGAAGTTTGTCTAAACTGAGAGATAAACCTCCAGATCTGTGCTACCAGATCTGGCTCTATAATTATCTAAATAAAGAATAGATAAAAGAGAGTGTTGGATTGTGTCACATTTAACTATAAGCAAATAAAGAAAAGAACTAACTACATGATCCAGATCCGAGTTGGTGAGGTGATAAAAATAAGACAGATGCAGAAATAGTAGCTTCATGTTCTGTACCCTCTGAATTTTAATGGAGGTTCTGTAGTTCAACAGAGCAGATTCAATCTTCATCTTGCTACGATGTATGTAAGAGAAATAAATCCGAATTAAGGAATAGGTTTAGACTTATGGTGATCTCACTTAAATGGTCATGCACTGCCTAGCTAGTGGCTTATTCTTTAGTTGAACATGAACATCATCCTTTGTAAATCTTGCTAGAATTAGGTTACCAACGCTAATTAGCAGTGGGTGATGAATTAAGGGAAGTTGCATGCGGATGAGTGAATCTAAAGAAGTCTAATGCACTAAGGTGATCATTGAACCCTCGACATGACTCCAATGGAGAAGACACAAATTACAAAGAACCTTTTAAAATCCAAAATTACAATTACTGAGCACGGCTTTAGAGAGTCCTCAGACTTACATCGAGCTTCAGAGAGCCCTCGGACTTACTGATCTTGAATCCGAACTTGGAAGTACAAATCACTCACAATGGCTCTCAAAGGTAAACTACAAGATGGGATTACAGGGGGTTCAGATAAGCTATCTGACCGAAATGAGGGAAACAGAGATGAAAACTCTAAAATCTGGATACCCAAATTGGGCAAATGGTTCGTCTATTTATAGTTTTCCCTACGTCCAAATTTCGGATGTGTATCAACCAATCAAATTGGATAGATCTGTATCAACCAATAGGAGTCGAGCACCGTGATCCAGATGCATTCGCCAATGAAAATGCTACGATCCGGTTCACCAATCAGCGTTAGAAGCATCAATTACATTATGGGAATTCAAAAGTCTGCTTTGAGCTTCTAGAAGTTCCGCCAAGTGATTTCATCTTTGGGTTTTCACGTCGGAATATGCCTTTGGTTTGTGCTTGGAATCTTCCTAATGTCTCGGGCTTTTAATTACATTGGGCGCTTGTCAGAGTTCTTGAAATGCCCTTCAAAGTGGTCATAAATCGATGCCATTTCGCGAGAGTTTAAGGGTCTTTTCAAAAGTAGTTTGGCTCGAAGCTCTCTTCATAAAGCATTTTGGCTTGTGGAGATCTTTTCGCAAAGCATTTTGGCTTCGTGGAGATCTTTTATAAAGGTCTTCTCTTCTTTTCATGTGTTTTCTTCTTTTCGCAAAGTTCAAGGTTCTTTGCGAATAGTAAAAAGTTCTTTGCGAATTGAACTCTAGGCTCCCATTCTTCTTTGTGAATAGTAGAAGTTCTTTGCGAATTGAACTCTCTCTTGCTTCAGGTCTTTTCGCTCTTTTAGACCCTCTTTAGCCATTCTTGAAATTTGTTTCTTCACTCCTCTTTGAGCTTGACATGCGTTGTCGACTTTTTGATCATTTTAGGATGGTTATTTGGACTGTCTTTTTGGTTAGCTGCAATATGAACACTAAAGCACTTATTTAGTCCTCTCAAGGGTCTTTCAAGGCTCATGTTTAGGGGTGAAAATGGTATTTTCACTACTTAACACAAAACCTAAGCTTTGCTAGTCCACGAGCAAAGAAACATAAAAACAAAGTAAAGAGCCACTTTTGTAGGAAGCTTTGGTGCATTTAGCATATGCAACAAGCCTTTTCAACCCTAGGTGATCCCTAGAGGAGGAGTGAAGTCTCCGAGGGTTTTCGATGAAGGTACCCACAAACTTCTCCATGAAGCAGTTAACATCGGTGCAATATTATCAAATGAGCAATCAAGGAGCGGTTAGTTACTCTTGAATCAATGAAACAGAAAATTTGATTATTGTTTGCAGGAATTTAAACATTTATAAACCTCATGAATGTTTCAATATTTCCAATCTGTGAGCAGTCATAGAAAATCATACAAATGTGCCAAAGATAGCTCATCCTATGGATAAAAATTAGGTTATGAGTCATACTTAAGGTGCTCAAGTTCCAACCCAAACACTCACGTGGTATACTCTCATCGATGTTTTTGTTGAGGGTTCATTTTCACTCAAGCTCAAGAGCGGTTACATCTCCCAAATGGATCTGTAAGCATGAGCATAGGCATGATTCTTAGGCAATGGCATCATTGACATCTCCTCACCATAGATTAGGTCACTTCTTATCTCCACATGACTCACTCAACTTTGGATCACAAGGGCTTTTAATCTAGGTTTGTTTGTATGGCTTATGGAGTGAAGTTTCAAGGAAAGGCGGTTTGAGCAGAGGTTTGAATTTGAGAACTCGGAAGTGCGGAGATGGTTCATGACTCCACCTTTTTGAGTTTCTTTCTTCTTCTTTTCGAGATTCTCACATTCACAAGGATCAGTTCTTTATTTGATCTTGCATTTTTCAACATAAGGTCCCTTTTTTTGCCTTTTTGCTTGCAACTTTTCACATTGTTTGTCTCTTCTTTTCTCAGTCACCATATTGCTTGTTTTTGAGGTATTTTCTCTTCATTTTCTTGATGTTGCCCGAAATGGTCCATCTTCGTTCTTTCTCCTTTACCTCTGAATTCTCGAGTGAGGGAAGGCTGAATTGGTTCCATAGGTTCGCAAGTACTTTTGAGTATTTTTGATGAAGAATTGTAGGATTTATAGCTCAAATGGGGTACAAACAGGGGCAGATTTTTCTTGGTTGGTTCTCATTAGGTTCAAGTTTGTCCAAAGAAGGCCTTGATCTTTCCTTTTCATGAGTGTGTTACTTTGTTTTAATTTGGAGTTTCCTAACTTCTAGTGGATCTAATGCCTCACCAATCCTTTGAATCGAGAAAAAATTGCCTCACCACTCTTCAACGGAGATGGAAAATATATGGGCTCAATTCTCCTTTGGTTATGGTTTTCCTTGAGCTTTTAAGTATATCTTTACCTTTTTCTCTTCCTTTTGACTTACTACGATACCGGATGTTTTATGGTGTAATCATCATGGAAATGTAGAATATCAAGGTTTAGAATGTCTAAATTTGGCAAAGGAATTTTAAATTTTCTAGTTGTCATGATTCTTAAGTAAATTAATACATTTCCTAATTACTTAGGTGATTCTGCGCCCTTATGTTAACTATTCCTAAGCGGGACTTATACGCCACACCCCAAACCTAAGATGAACATTGTCCTCAATGTTCTAGACAATGAGAGACTAGGACGGCGAGGTAAAAGAAGAAAGAAAAACTAAAACAGAAAAAATCTAAACTATATGCAAGTGAGAAAATAAAAATGTAAAACTGAAGATATGAGCAAGGAAAAAACATGATATACAAATGCAAGAAAAATCAACAAAACAACGCTAGAACTGCTAAATAAAATCTAACAAATAGAAGGATTACTATGCAAATGGAAGGAAACTAATGCTAATAACAGAGAAACAGTAAAAACAAGGTAAGGGACTGAATACAAAGTTGAAAAAAATAGAAAAGTGTTGATACAAAAACAGAATTTGTTAATGCAAAATAGGAAAACAAAGTTAGAAACTAACGTACTAAAAAATGACGAAAATCTAAAACGAGGACACATTAACCTAAGAAAGAAAACAAAATCAGCGATCTAAAAATGAATTTGAAACTAAAATTCCTAAAGAAAATCTAATGCCAAATGATGTATCCTAAGCCCAAAGAAACAAACCCAAAAGCACGAGATACTTATGAATCTAAGCGATTATAAAAATGATTAGCGGGAATACGGTGAAAAGCAAGATTCATAAGATTGACCCTTTGTTGATGATGTGTATGAAAAAAAAATAATGAAGCATGGGAGCACATATTAAAGCAGGTTCACACACAATCGAGACCCATTTATGATGAAGAAATCTCAAGGAAAATAAAATTAGTGGGTCCATTGAATATTCAAAACAGCCTATGATTCACTACTCATTATCCTACATGATTCCTAAAAAGAAAAATGATCTCGAGTCCGGATGGGAAAAGTGGATGCAAATGGAGAAAACAAGATGCCTAAAAGGCAATGAGAAATTATAACCATACCTTGGACCCCGGTATGAACTCTTTTCTCATGAGGCTCCTATCATGGAATGATTTAACCTTTTTGAGTTGAAGCTTCCTTGGTAACTTGTGGAAGAGGGAGAGGAGCAGGTCTCCAAGAGAGAGAACTTGATGACTGTTGGTGAGTGCCTTGCACAAAGCAGACTCCGTGCTGAATTTGATCTCCTTTTCCTTCTTTCTCGGTGGATCCCCAATCATTTTTAAATTACGTGGTGGAGTCTTTACCTTGCGAAATGTTTGTAAAGACTCCTCCACCAGCTCATCAATGATGTCAACATGGAAACATTCCTCAGCAGAGAATTGAGGTTGAGTAACATCATTATACACATTCATTTTAACTTTCATATTTTCAAAAGACACCTCCATGATGCCAGACCTGCATTGAATGCATGCATTAGCTATAGCCAGGAATGGTCTTCCCAGAATGACAGGATGGCAAGTGGTACTTTTGGTTGGTTCCATGTCCAACACCAAAAAGTCAGAGGTAGAAAACTTGTCTACTCCTACCAAAACATCTTCAATCAACCCCATAGGTTTCCTTTCGGATCTGTCATGTAACACCACTTGAGTGGGTTTCAATTCTCCCAAACCTAGCTTCTCATAGATGAATAGGGAAGCGAGTTGACACTAGCACCAGATCTAGCAAGGCTTTCTCAATGGTGTGCTCCCCAATGATGCAGGGATTGTGGGGATTCTGTGGTCTTGCATCTTAGGTGGTGTTGCAATTGATAGCACTTGGTTGATTTTCTCCCAGAAAGGCCTTCTTGGATAAATGTATCCTAGATTGCCTTTGTGGGTGCACACCTCTTTGAGAAATTTTGCATAAGCAGGGACTGTTTGATTGCATCAAGCGAGGTAGATTAATTTTAACTTGCTTGAATGTCTCCATCATTTCCTCAATTTTGTGTTTCCTTTGTCAAAAGGAGAAACTGACTTCATTGCATGGGGAAATGGGAGGTGAGGAACAAATTTCTCCTCCTCTTTTCAACAATTTTGTTATTTTACGCTTTTTTCATTTTTTGAATTTTCGATGTAAATCAAAGCAGACATTAAACACTGAGAATTCTTTGGTTCTCAAGAATTTAAAATAGAAAATGAATACAAAGGAGAAGGATGCAAACTCAAGCAGATCTGCTCGACTTTAGTCCAGATGCTCCTTGTTGAATGCCTTGGATCTGCAAAAAAATCCAAAAATTGCGTGATACCTTATTCAAGTATATTGACAAAAATAAAAGAAAACTCAAAGCACGCCCAAATTTGACAAAAGACAAAAGAGTGGCGTGACATTTATTCAAATAACTAGAAGGCAAAGAATAAAAACTCGTAAAAATAAAAAAATTCTCTGATAAAAAAACAGGTTTTCTATACAAAATTGCTGTAGACATTTAATCAAGCACTTGGAATGCAAAGTGCAGGTTTAAAGCAAAAATTAAAATAAATGAAAATAAACATAGGTTTATCTATTTTAGAACAAACTTCCCCGGCAACGGCGCCAAAAACTTGTTGTCGCTCCAAGTGTGCCATAATTATGTGCATTATTAAACAAAAATTAAAGAATTAAAGAATGCTAGGTTATATGGATGTTAACTTATGAAAGGGATATCAGCACACTGGGGCTAACACTGGCCTGCAAGATCAGGGCCAATTGTAGCAAGTTTTAAAAGTAAGTATTTCAAGATCGTCCACAGAGAAGTTTGTCTAAACTGAGAGATAAACCTCCAGATCTGTGCTACCAGATCTGGCTCTATAATTATCTAAATAAAGAATAGATAAAAGAGAGTGTTGGATTGTGTCACATTTAACTATAAGCAAATAAAGAAAAGAACTAACTACATGATCCAGATCCGAGTTGGGGAGGTGTTTAAAATAAGACAAATGCAGAAATAATAGCTTCATGTACTTTAGCCTCTGAATTTTAATGGAGAATCTGTAGTTCAACAGAGCAGATTCAATCTTCATCTTGCTACCAGCACAGATGTAAGAGAAATAAATCCGAATTAAGGAATAGGTTTAGACTTATGGCTGTGATCTGTCCACTTAAATGGTCACAGACTGCAGCCTAGTGGCCTATTCTTTAGTTCGAACATGAACATCATTTGTAAATGTGCTAGAATTAGGTTACCAACGCTAATTAAATGCAGGGTGATGAATTAAGGGAAGTTGCATGCGGATGAGTGAATCTAAAGAAGTCTAATGCACTAAGGTGATCATTCAGAACCCTCGACATGACTCCAATGGAGAAGACACAAATTACAGCAACCTTTTAAAATCCAAAATTACAATTACAGAGCACGGATTCTTAGAGAGCCCTCAGACTTACAGTCTTGAATCTGAACTTGGAAGTACAAATCACTCACAATGGCTCTCAAAGGTAAACTGCAAGAAGGGATTACAGGGGGTTCAGATAAGCTATCTGACCGGAATGAGGGAAACAGAGATGAAAACTCTAAAATCTGGATACCCAAATTGGGCAAATGGTTCGTCTATTTATAGTTTTCCCTAAGTCCAGCGCAGATGTGTATCAACAAATTAGAATTGGATAGATCTGTATCAACCAATAGGAGTCGAGCACCAGGATCCAGATCTGTTCGGCCAATGAAAATGCTACGATCCGGTTCACCAAATCAGCGTTAGAAGCATCAATTACGTATGGGAATTCAAAAGTCTGCTTTGAGCTTCTAGAAGTTCCAAGTGATTTCATCTTTGGGTTTTCACGTGGTGGAATATGCCTTTGGTTTGTGCTTGGAATCTTAATGTCTTTGGGCTTTTAATTATATTGGGGCGTCAGAGTTCTTGAAATGCCCTTCAAAGTGGTGTAAATCCTCAAAGATGCCATTTCGCAGAGTTTAAGGGTCTTTTCAAAAGTAGTTTGGCTCGAAGCTCTCTTCGCAAAAAGCATTTTGGCTTCGGAGATCTTTTAAAAAGCATTTTGGCTTCAGGAGATCTTTTCGCAAAGCATTTTGGCTTCAGGAGATCTTTTCGCAAAGGTCTTCTCTTCTTTTCGCAGAGTGTTTTCTTCTTTTCGCAAAGTTCAAGGTTCTTTGCGAATAGTAAAAAGTTCTTTGCGAATTGAACTCTAGGCTCCCATTCTTCTTTGCGAATAGTAGAAGTTCTTTGCGAATTGAACTCTCTCTTGCTTCAGGTCTTTGTCTGCTCTTTTAGACCCTCTTTAGCCATTGCTGAGGCTGTTTCTTCACTCCCTCTTTGAGCTTGACATGCGTTGTCAGCTTTTTGATCATTTTAGGATGGTTTTCGGATTTGGACCTGTCTTTTTGGTTAGCTGCAATATGAACACTAAAGCACTTATTTAGTCCTCTCAAGGGTCTTTCAAGGCTCATGTTTAGGGGTGAAAAATGGTATTTTTCACTACTTAACAGGAAGAAGACGAGCGAAATGAGCATTTAAACATCATGGGAATGAGCATTGGGGCATCCACCCAAATTTATAGTTTTGTGGTACGCTCGAGCGGTGCCCGATGTATGCTCGAGCCTAACATAAGTATACGCTTGAGCTGGCAGGGCACACATCTGGTGCAGCCCGAGTTAGGCATTCGGGAAATTGATCATTCCTTGCAGGCCTTTGTACCTGTATGATGATAAATGGGTATCATGATCTATGGTTTGTCGTGCACTCATAAATTACGATCAGTCTCTTATGATTAACTACCAAACTGTCGTATCTCTAGCTAAATTTTCCACTAGGACATATATAAAATTCCTAGTCATTATAAGTCATAGACTTTCATACATTTATGGATAAAATCTAAACAGACTACATTGGTTTAAGAAAACTTACGAAGGGTGACGTACTCTCTTATACAAACAGGTCTGGATATTGATCTCGGATTTTCCCTTCACGTTCCCACGTTGCCTCGGTAGGAGAGTGATTTTTCCATTGGACCAAAACTAGTGGAATTTTCTTGGTTCTTAATACTTGCTCCTTGTGGTCCAACACTTGAATTGGTTCCTCCACGAAAGTGAGATCACCTGGGACTTTGATGGGTTGGTGGTGTAGAACATGTGTCTCATCTTTCACATATTTCCTGAGCATTGATACGTGAAAGACGGGATGGACGACTGATAATTGCGGTGGTAAGGCACCACGGTAAGCTACCTCGCCAACCCAACCCAACACTTCAAAGGGTCCAATGAATCGAGGGCTAAGCTTTCCCCGCTTTTCGAATCGCATGATGCCCTTGGTCGACGAGATCTTCACAAACACATGGTCTCCCACCTAATAAGAAATATCCTGGTTAGTCTTCTATGAGTCGTATAAGAACTCGATACAACAATTGTGCACATGATTTTATTTGAAAATCCTTAGTCGTTCTCTTAAGATCTGCATAGCTCTTTTGACGGCTTTGAGCTACCCTCAGTCATTCACAGATAAGACGGACGGTTTCATTGGTGCTCTCGATGAGTTGCGGGCCCAAGACAATCACCAATCTCCTCCTAGTTGAGTGGTGACTTACATCGGCGGTCATATAATGCTTCAAAAGGTGCCATGTCGATACTTGATTGGTAGCTGTTGTATGAAAATTCGATTAAGGGCAAGTGCCTATCCCAAGATCCCTGAAAGTCCAACATGCAGGCTCGGAGCATATCTTCAATAATTTGGTTCACTCTTTCCATTTGCTCGTCTGTTTGAGGATGGAACGCTAAGCTGAATTCTAAATTAGATCCCATCCCATCCTGAAAATGTTGCCAAAATTTTGATGTATAAAGGGGGCTCCGATCTGACACTATGCAGGAAGGTGTCCCATGTAATCGGACTATTTCCTTCAGATATATCTCGGCAAGCTTGTCGGCTGTATACTTTTTGCTATACGACAAAAAGTGAGCCGATTTAGTTAGCCGATCAACGATCACCCAGATTGCGTTGTATCCCTTTTGTGTCCTTGGCAGTCCAAGTATGAAATCCATTAAAATGTCTTCCCATTTCCACTTGGGAATGGGTAATGGATGAAGTAGACAGGCGGGATGTCTATGGTCTACTTTTATTTGCTGACATACAAGGCACTTTGCTACAAACTCTGCGACATCATGCTTCATTCCCTTCCACCAAAAATTTTTCTTCAAGTCGTGGTACATTTTAGTGCTGCTTGGGTGAATAGCATACGACGAGCTATGGGCCTCCTCTAGTATCTCTTTCCTCAACTCTGCATCAGTTGACATAAACAAATGGTCTTTATACCATAGGAAACCGTCGTCCTTGATTGAAAATTCTGATTTGATCCCATCTCGTATTTGTTGCATAATGGTGTCGAACTCCGGGTCCTTGTGTTGATTTTCTTTGATCCTTTCGAAGAGGATCGACTTGATCTCGATGTTTGTTAAACTTGTCCTGGTTTCCTTCATCTCAAATCGGATGTCGACCATTGCTAGCTTCTCGAGGAGTTTCCACCTATGCACTCTTGCCATAAGGTGTGATAGGGGTGCTGATGATTTTCGGCTAAGTGCATCAGCCACAATGTTTGCTTTCCTCGGGTGGTATTGTATGGAACAATCGTAATCCTTCAAAAATTTCATCCACCTCCACTGCCTCAAATTCAGGTCCTTTTGCGTGAATAAGTACTTGAGGCTCTTGTGGTCGGTACAAATTTGAAATGTTTCACTATAAAGGTTCAAGGCGAAGATCACTGTTGTGAGCTCAAGGTTGTGAGTGGGGTAGTTCTTCTCATGGTCTTTCAGTTGCCTTGACCCAAAAGCTATCACTCTCTCATGTTGGTTCAACACGCAGCCTAGTCCCATGTCAGATGCATCAGTAAAGACCACAAATCCCTCGATGCTTGTCAATATGATAAGCACTGGTGCAGAGGTCAATCAGTTCTTGAGCTCTTGGAAGCTCTTCTCGCACCTATCGATCCATTCAAATTTAGCACTTTTCGTTGTAAGCTGTGTGAGTGGTCCCGAAATCTTTTAGAACCCTGCTACAAATCTGCGGTAATAACCGGCGAGTTCGAGGAAGCTACGGATTTCGGGGATAGGTTTGGGTCATTCCCATTTCACTATGGCTTCAATCTTAGAAGGGTCAATTGTTGCACCTGCTTCTGAGAGGATATGTCCTAGAAAGCTCACCTGCTTTAACTAGAACACATATTTATTGGCCTTGGCGTATAACTGATTATCTCTGAGTGTTTACAGTGCTAATCGCAGTGTTGTTCATGGCCTTCCTTTGACTTAGAATACATGAGTATGTCATCAATGAAAACTACCACGAACTGATCCAAATGAGGCTTGAATACTCGATTCATGAGGTCCATGAAGGATGCTGGTGCATTCGTTAGCCCAAACAGCATCACGAGGAACTCGTAATAGCCATATCGTGTGTGGAAAGCTGTTTTGGGAACGTCCTCGGCTCATACCTTCATTTTGTGATAACCGGACCACAGCCAATTTTATAGAAAAATTTTGCTCCTTACAACTGGTCGAAGAGGTCATCTATCCTAGGGAGCAGATACCAATTCTTTATGGTCATCTTGTTTAATTGCCGATAGTCTATGCACAGTCGCAAGGATTCATTTTTCTTTATGACAAATAACATTGGTGCTCCTCATGGAGACACGCTTGGTCAAATGAATCCCTTGTCCAACAGTTCTTGCAACTGTTCCTTTAACTCCTTCAGCTTGGTTGGTGCCATTCAATATGGGGCCTTGGATATTGTTCCGTGCCGGGCGCTAAGTCAATTGTGAACTCAACTTCCCTTTTTGGTGGTAAACCAGGCAACTCCTCTGAAAACACGCCAGCAAATTCACAGGCAACATGGACATTAGCTATTTCCACCTCCTTGTCCTTGTGTCCTTGAACGAAGGTAAGGTATCCCATACATCCCTTGTTAATCATCCGTTCGACTCGAATTGCAGACACAAAGGGCACTACCATGGGTTGATTGTCGGTAGCTTTAAATGGTGTCTCCTTCTTGGGATAAAGAGTGACTGATTTCTCCCGACAATCAATTTTAGCTCGGAGCTTGGTCAACCAATCCATGCCGAGGATGACGTCAAATTCTTGTGTTTCGAGCAAGATGAAATCAGCCGTAGTTTGATGATATTCCATAACTACAATTACCGATCAACACACTGTATCAGAACACTTAGAACTGCCCATTGGCTTCGTAACGACCAAGACAAAATCCAGCAGTTATGGTGTGTACTCGATTTCTCTTGCCATAGTTGGTGTAATGAATGAGTGTGTAGACCCCGGGTCTATTAACACACGTGCTAGATGTCCGCATATATTGTAACTTTTACTAAGATGGATGTAACCTATTTTCATAACATTTATAATGGCATTAATAGCATGGCAATTGGTTATGACAAAAGGCATAACGACTACAAAAAATTTCCTATTTATGCACCTTCTTCATCTAATATACAAATAATTTAAGTTGACAATTCAAGGGAAATCATACCATGAATTATGTCGCTGTTGGCCTGAGTGTCGTGTGCCGAGGCTGCATATGCTCATCCTTGAATGGTGGGTCGAGTAAATCCCACATTTGGTGCAACTCCCTTCATTTGTGGACAATCCTGAATGTTGTGTCCAAGCTGGCCTCACTTAAAACAACCTCTGGTATTCTTTCGGCATTCCTCTATCTTGTGCAGCTTTCCGCAGTTTGCACATGTGAACACTAGTGCGGAAGAAGCCACACGTGATGCTGTTGATGGTGCCCTTATGAAATTTGAGGTTTCTGGGCCGGATGTAGAAAAAGGCCTTAGTGGCCTTAGAGGTAGAGGTGCCAAACTGGTGGGATTAAAAGGCTTAGTGGATGTCACAGGGGCTGGTGATGTTTGTGGGGGCATAAAGTATCTTGGTCTTTTGTTGGCCTGTTCAGTACTAAACCTTTGATATTGTACTCTCCTATTCCGTGCTTGTTCATCTCTCGCTTGGTGTGACTCTTCTTCTACGTCATGTTTCGCGATTAGAGCTAACCTCACCATTCTCTCGTACGCGGTCACCTCAAATAGGGATATCCTCCCCTTGATGGCCTGTTTGAGACCATGCTCAAACTTTCACTCCTTCATCAATTCAGTGGCAATAAGGACGGGTACAAATCAGGATAAACGGGTGAATTCGGTCTCATATTCTTGTACGCTCATTTTCCCTTGCACTAGGTTTTCAAATTGGATCTCCATTTGGTGTCTCTCCGTGGTTGGGAAGTATTTCCGATAGAATATGTCAGTAAATTCAGCCCAAGTCCATGGCGTTTTCGGTGCCCTTGTTCTTTCTACGGACTTCCACCATGGGTCTTCCCCATGTAGTTGGAATGAAGCCCAATTGACCTTTTCTTCTTTCGTACAATGAACTCGCTGCAATACTTTCTCCACCTAGTTCATCCACTTCTTGGCCTCCATTGGGTCAGCTTGCCAGTAAAAACTCGAAGGTCTTAACCTCCTAAACTTGGAAAATCCTAATGGATGGCACCTTTCTGTAAGCAACATCACTGTGTTTCCAACATTCTATAATAGCTGCTGGTTGGTGCCAGCATTCCTCTTGGCTTTGGGAACATTCCCGAGATTGTTATCCACTTGAGAGGCATTATTGTTGTTGCCAAGTGGGTTGCTGTTCGGCTCTGTGACGAAGCCTTGCTCATTGTTCTCACCTCCGACATTGGCTAATCTTGGTCTTCCTCTACATGGAGGCATGTTGACCAGTAAAGGTCACATGAACGAGATCTCAGGTTCACATTTTTCAGCTCTAGGAGCCTAATTCTAACGTCCTATAGACTCTAACACTATTGCTCCTATTATATCATAGCTCTACAAGTACAACTTTAGCCTCATGGGCATTCACTCTTGCCTTTGGGTCCCCAAAGGACCTAAAGCTTGGGCTTTGATACCACCTGTGATAGCCTGGGTTTTCCTTACCATGAAAACCCATGCCATCGGATCATACACGCGAGATCCGAGCTATAGTGATGTTATGGTATCCAAAACTCACGTCACTTCCTCACTAAATTGGTAAGTCTCGTAGCGGAAGTGAAGAAATTAAAATAAGCACAATGGAAAATGTGCGTGCAAAGCTATAACATAAAAAAGGGCAATCAACTGTAAATCTAACTAGCCATATATGATCAATCTAACCTATCCGTGGTCCCCTAGTTAGGACTACACCATGCCAAAAGGGTGTAAAATATTTATAGTCCACCGATGACGGCCGACCTTCATCTAAACAATGGACCCAAAATACGAGTATTTAATTACAAAGCATATATTTTTACCGTTTCTCTCTCTCTCTCTCTCTCTCTCTCTCTTTTCTCAAAATTCCAAAAGAAAACCCCAAATAAAATTCCCTAACTCTAGGGAAAATGCTGCTCCGGATGCCCCTCTTCCTCCTTCTCAGCTGGGTTATAATCTGGGTCCGCTTCTTGCTCTGGATCCGGTTCACCTTCAGCATCTGCAGCGGTGACATATAGTCGGGAGTGAGCTTCATCCAAGATCAATAGGGAAAATCACCTTGCTAAGTACATTCTTATCATAACTAATTCAAGTTTATTGATGCAGCAATAAAATACAATTTAAAAGAGCTCATGCTTATCTATAATGTATCAAATACATATTAAATTCTGTAGATACTATATTTCAAATATTAAATCATGCACAATATACTTGATGTTAAAATGTTGCCAAAAGATAAAGTCAGATGCATGTTCATGATGATTGATTTGATGAGAAAAGAGACATGAGCACATATACCGACGATAACTGGGGTTTGAAAAAATTACACATCGGAAATACAAGGTGTATCATATCACATGGTGTTAGTGTAAGTATCCCGTATTAGGAGCACAGGGCCGTGAACTCGGGGACTCCACCCCTCTCATAGAGACTCCACTCCCCTTACTACTAGCACACTCGAAGCACTTCACATGGCAATGCATCTCGTATTAGAGAACTGAGCATACCGTATTAGGAACACAGGGCTGTGACCCCGGGGACTCCACCCCTCTCATGGAGACTCCACTCCTCATTGCACATGTGCACACATAACACACGAATACATGTCAAAGGTATGTTAACATAGATTGAAGGTACGAACAGTACGAAGTTAAAGCGGATATCATGAGGTCAAGATGCATGTGTCATGTAAGACATGTATGTTGAATTTAAATCTTATATGCGAGAAGTTCATAGGCATGTACATATAGGTAAATAAACAGTTTATTGAATTTACATCATTTGCTAAGAATACTATTTATGAAATAATTGTAGCATAAACTTAAACTCGAAAATCATATAGGTGGCAAGGCAGTTTCCCTACCTTAAGTCATGTCATACACGCTTGTTGGTTCTATTCACACTTTTTTAGATGCTCTTCTTCGTGTTTCCTCACCCAAATTCACGAGGCCAGACGCATCTCTTAGCCATAGGTATTTACTACATAAGTCTACATATAACACAGAGTGTGTATGTCAAGTTTTAGCATAGGAGATAACATAATCCAAAACACGCCATTAGGCTCGAGCGTGGGTATCTTACGCTCGAGCGGATTCCAGTGGCACTGTGCAGTGTATGCTCGAGCGTATTTCACCCGAGCAGATTTGGCTTGAAATTCACGCTCAAGCGTGGGCTTCAGATGGTTTTATGCTCAAGCGTAGACTCAGTGTAAACTCTCACCTCACGCTTGAGCAGACTGGACCCGAAAGTTTTGGCCTGGAAAGTACTCTCGAGTGTAACCTCCAGATGTCCTCACGCTCGAGCGGGATTAGTATGCTTGAGCGTAAACCCAGTTCAATTTTCCAATACACGCTCGAGCGTGTTTGACCTGAGCCAAAATAGCCTACGAATCACGCTCGAGCATAGGCTGCAGATGACTTCACGCTCGAGCGGACTTAGTACGCTCGAGTGTAAACCCAGTTAACTTCTTCACTACACGCTTGAGCGTGTTTGACCTGAGCCAAAATGGCGTACGGATGACGCTCGAGCGTAGGCTCCAGATGGCTTTACGCTTGAGCGGTTCTTTGTACGCTCGAGCGTAAACCCAAAAATCTGTATCTTCATCGTCTTTGTGCCTCTGCTTGAGATAGCTCCTATGGCTTCTCGAGTGGTCCAAACAACACATCATACACAAATACTTTCACACGTTCGATCGATGAAAACCGTGCATGCGGCATCATCGATTATCCCTTACCAACCGAAACCATTTACTAAAATGTATTGCATGTGCGGTGTGGGTAGTTCTTACGCACGCAACCCTACACACAATGCTGATGTCGAATTCTCTCCATCGCAGCGCTGATTTGATGATTCGGTCGATGCTCTCGCTTGATTGAACACCTATGAGGCTTATGGTTTCCCCAAGAAGGAGGGTCTTCTCTTTGAAGAAGAGAGGACACAAGGCAACTCTAGGGGCTGGGTTCTCTCAAGAGAAGCTCAAATGGACACCCCCAAGCTCTGGAACAGGCGGTGACCACTCTCACTTCTTCCCTCGGAATCTCCTTCGGTAGCCGACTTCTCAGAAATGCAAATGATTTTGCATGCTTACGTGAAGGGACATATATAAGGGGCTGGGATTCGGTGTGTGGCTCTAACACACCACCAAGGTATATAAGTCATCCCTTGGTATCTAACCAATGGGCCTAGGTGCCTGGTTCCAAGTGGGTTCTAGCCCCTCTAGTTCCTAACGGGTCTTAGCTACCTATGGGTCTCAGATGTGTTAAGAGTGGCCCGATCTACTAGCGATATGGCCCTCAAGTGGCCCAAAAGGTTATAAACTCCTAATAAACCCCAAATGGGTCATGGTTCTAATGGTTCATGGGCTTTGGGTGTGATTGGATTGCAACCATAGAGTGCACATGTTAGCTTGGGTTCAATGAGGTCTAATTCGCCCAATCCACACATGGGCTTGGGTCCAACGATAGCAAAACTACCTGTGGGCTAACTGTTGGGTCTAAGTGGCATGTGGCTTATGGTTACTAAGGATCCTAGATGGCAAGTGCCCAGATGGGCCCTTCCTATTCGAGGTCCAAATGGCACATGGTTCGGACTTAACTTGTGCATAGACACGGGGTGTCACAGAAAACAACCTGAGATCCCTCTCAATCGTAGATTTATAATAACTCGCAATTCTACTCCCAATCTATTTTTAATTCTGGGTAATAACCTTCCCTTCGCTACACGCTAAAGCTAGGTAAAATAATCAAATCCTATTTATAGTCATGGACTTATCGGGATGATATAATCCATCTAATATCTGGTGATCTAATCCGTAAGTAACATTGCACGAAAACAATAGAACTAGACTACAAGTACTAATTAGAAAGTGAATATTTTATTAGATATAATCCTAATCCCTACAAGGCAATTATGATTATCGAAAACATAATTAAAATGCTTTAGAATTATTCATAATAACACAAGTGAATCCCAATCATGCAATCATTACCACAAGAGAATTCAAACTAGAAAAGGAAATAGAACTTTTAAATAAAACTTATCTTTGAATTACAAGAGATCCCAAACTTCGGGAACTAGCCACACATCGTGGTTCTGATCTTCATCATTGCTGATTTGATCATAAAATGATGGCCTATAATTCCCTCAATCTCACAAACTCTCTAAATCCGGAAACTATAAACTAAAACTAGAAAATTGTGAATTGAAAGTTATCCAAAAACTAAAACCTAAAGCTCCTCCTATTCTTAAGCCTAGGGTCCTTATTTATAGATGCATAAGGCCCTAGTACATTGAGATTAACTTGGAAAGAAATAATAAAATAACTCACAAATAAAAAAAAAGTCATTCTCAGAATGGAAATAATCCAATTTGAAATGCACTAAAACTACTTTTTTTCGCCCAATCTCGACCAGTAGAGATGTTTTCCTGCATTTTCCATGTACTTTGTTTCCTCATATCTTTTGATATATAACTTCGATTTGGAAGTTTCTTGGCTCATTAGAAAGTTTGAAACATCTACTTTCCATTGGTAATAACATCAATTCTTTTAAATCTTTATTTAAACATGTAAACATTAAAATATATTCAAAGGATAAAATTAGATTTACCAAAAGTATAACAAAGTATTGTTTTAGGGATTATTTATGAATAATTTTGAGACTTATCACACCCCCAAATCTATACTTTGCTAGTCCCCGACATTGGCACCAAAAACTTGATCACTAAATAATAGAAACCTTACAAGTGCACAAGTTCGTGAAACTAAGGCAAGTACTAAGGGTGTCGAACCACAGGAACTAGTCGTTTATCTAAACTAAATCCTGGACAATGGTAAGGTTTTGGAAGTAACTCTAACTGTGGTTATCTAGGAAAGCAATGAGATCAAATTTGGGAAGTAATAGAGAAAACAACCTGAGATCCCTCTCAATCATAGATTTGTAATAACTCGCAATTCTACTCCTAATCTAATTTTAATTCTGGGTAATAACCTTCCCTTCGCTACACGCTAAAGCAAGGTAAAGTAGTCAAATCCTATTTATAGCAATGAACTTATCGGGATGATATAATCCATCTAATCTCTGGTGATCTAATCCATAAGCATCATTACATGAAACCAATCAAACTAGACTACAAGTACTAATTAGAAAGTGAATATTTTATTAGATATGATCCTAATCCCTACAAGGTGATTATGATTATCGAAAACAGAATTAAAACACTTTAAAATCATTCACAATGACACAAGTGAATCTCAATCATGCAATCCTTACCACAAGAGAATTCAAACTAGAAAAGGAAATAGAACTTTAAATTAAAACTTATCTTTGAATCACAAGAGACCTCAAACTTCGGGAACTAGCCACACATCGTGGTTCTGATCTTCATCATTGCTGATTCAGTCATAGAACGATGGTTTATAATTCCCTTAATCTTACAAACTCTCTAAATCTGGAAACTAGAAAATTATGAATTAAAAGTTATCCTAAAACTAAAACCTAAAGCTCCTCCTATTCTTAAGCCTAGGGTCCTTATTTATAGAAGCATAAGGCCCTAGTACATTGAGATTAACTTGGAAAGAAATAATAAAATAACTCACGAATAAAAAAGAAGTCATCCTCAGAATGGAAATAATCCAATTTGAAATACACTAAAAATGCTTTTTTTTGCCCAATCTCGACCGGTCAAGATGCTGTTTTCGTGCATTTTCCGTGTACTTTGTTTCCTCATATCTTTTAATATACAACTTCGATTTGGGCATTTCTTGGCTCATTGGAAAGTTTGAAACATCAACTTTCCACTGGTAATAACGTCGATTCTTGTAAATCTTCATTTAAACCTGTAAACATTAAAATATAGTCAAAGGATAAAATTAGATTTACCAAAAGCATAACAAAGTATAATTTTAGGGATTATTTATGTATAATTTCGAGACTTATCACACCCCCAAATCTATACTTTCCTAGTCCCCGACATTGGCACAAAAAATTTGATCACTAAATAATAGAAACCTTACAAGTTCACAAGTTCGTGGAACTAAGGGAAGTACTAAGGGTGTCGAACCACATGGACGAGTTGTTTATCTAAACTAAAGCCTGGACAAAGGTAAGGTTTTGGAAGTAACTCTAACTGTGGCTATCTAGGAAAGCAATGAGATCAAATTTGGAAAGTAATAGAGAAAACAACCTGAGATCCCTCTCAATCATAGATTTGTAATAACTCGCAATTCTACTCCTAATCTAATTTTAATTCCGGGTAATAACCTTCCCTTCGCTACACGCTAAAGCTAGGTAAAATAATCAAATCCTATTTATAGCCATGAGTTTATCGGGACGATATAATCCATCTAATCTCTGGTGATCTAATCCGTAAGCATCATTACATGAAATGAATCAAACTAGACTACAAGTACTAATTAGAAAGTGAATATTTTATTCGATATGATCCTAATCCCTACAAGGCGATTATGATTATCGAAAATAGAATTAAAAAATTTTAGAATCATTCACAATAACACAAGTGAATCCCAATCATGCAATCATTACCACAAGAGAATTCAAATTAGAAAAGGAAATAGAACTTTAAATTATAACTTATCTTTGAATTACAAGAGATCCCAACTTCGGGAACTAGCCACACATCATGGTTTTGATCTTCATCATTGCTGATTCGATCATAGAATGATGGTTTATAATTTTCTCAATCCCACAAAATCTCTAAATCTGGAAACTAGAAACTAAAACTAGAAAATTATGAATTAAAAGTTATCCTAAAACTAAAACCTAAAGCTCCTCCTATTCGTAAGCCTAGGGTCTTTATTTATAGATGCATAAGGCCCTAGTACATTGAGATTAACTTGGAAAGAAATAATAAAATAACTCACAAATAAAAAAGAGGTCATTCTCAGAATGGAAATAATCCAATTTGAAATACACTAAAATTACTTTGTTTCGCCCAGTCTCGACTGGTCGAGATGTTGTTTTCTTGCATTTTTCGTGTACTTTGTTTCCTCATATTTTTGATATACAACTTCGATTTGGGCATTTCTTGGCACATTGGAAAGTTTGAAACATCTACTTTCCATTGGTAATAATGCTAATTCTTGTAGATTTTCATTTAAACCTGTAAACATTAAAATACATTCAAAGGATAAAATTAGATTTACCAAAAGCATAACAAAGTATAGTCTTAGGGATTATTTATGTATAATTTTGAGACTTATCACACCCCCAAATCTATACTTTGCTAGTCCCCGACAGTGGCACCAAAAACTTGATCGCTAAATAATAGAAACCTTACAAGTGCACAAGTTCGTGGAACTGAGGGAAGCACTAAGGGTGTCGAACCACAGGGACTAGTCGTTTATCTAAACTAAAGCCTGGACAAAGGTAAGGTTTTGGAAGTAACTCTAACTGTGGTTATCTAGGAAAGCAATGAGATCAAATTTGGAAAGTAATAGAGAAAACAACCTGAAATCCCTCTCAATCGTAGATTTGTAATAACTCGTAATTCTACTCCTAATATAATTTTAATTATGGGTAATAACCTTCCCTTCGCTACACACTAAAGCTAGGTAAAATAATCAAATCCTATTTATAGCCATGAACTTATCAGGATGATATAATTCATCTAATCTCTGGTGATCTAATCCGTAAGCGTCATTGCACGAAACCAATCAAACTAGACTATAAGTACTAATTTTAAAGTGAATAGTTTATTAGATCAAGGCGATTATGATTATCAAAAATAAAATTAAAATGCTTTAGAATCATTCACAATAACACAAGTGAATCTCAATCATGCAATCATTACCATCAACGAATTTATACTAGAAAAGGAAATAAAACTTTGAATTAAAAATTATCCTTGATAAACAAGAGATCTCAAACTTCGGGAACTAGCCACGCGTTATGGTTATGATTTTCATCATCGCTGATTTGATCATAGAATGATGGTTTACAATTCCCTCAATCTCACATACTCTCAAAATCTAGAAAATTAGAAAACTAGAAAAGCAAAAACTAGAAAAATTTGAAACTAAAAGCTTTATCTATTCCTAAACATAGGGTCTTGATCGGCTTACTTTATGTGTGTATCTAATTAAGTCTTAACCTATTGCAAGCGCTCAATAGAAATTATAGTGCTAGTATAGGATCGATCCCACGTGGAAAGGATTATTTCATATTTTACCTTTTTTTATGAAAACTTATATTTATCTTTAAAGTTTTAAAATACTTGAGAAATATGAATAAAAGAATGATTTCTTAAACTAAGTTGCATAAAATAAATCCTAATCTTCAAACTTCTGGATTCTGGTCGTCAATCAGTCTCCTTCTATTCTTGGATATTTATAAAATTAAAAGTATCATTACATTAATATGCAAATCTCAATCTGAGTCATCAATTCAAATCAAAATAAGATGTTTACAAAGCAGTAAATTGCAATAAAATAAATCTAAACTAGAAAGTAAAGTAGAACCATCTAATGGGTTGATCTTTCAGCTTCCTCAGCCTTGGTTGTTAGGCAAGACCTCAGAGGATGATGTTACCTGATAAACTTACTCTATTTTAATCGAAAGAAAATCCAACCTTAGTTTTCAATTGATGATAAAAAATTCTTTGATGATTTTTCTTCCAATACCAAGCCCTCTTATTTATAGATCATAAGGGGTCGGTTTACAAAACTCCTAATTCTAATAAAAGAAACTATTAAAATATAAGTATCCTAATATAACTCTACTTCTAATCATATCTTTCCTTGCTTTCAACAGTTGACGCGCTTCTGAATTTTCTCTTTTATTTCAGCAACAAAGTCCTTTAGGAGTCTTCCTTCGTCAATCTTCTCAGATCCATGAGTGGTCAAACTTCTAATTCAAGAATTCTTTTAATTATATGCATGGCGGTATAAATCTTCACGTGACAAACAACTTCAGAAAGCTTCTCTTTTATGAAATTGTAAATCACGATTTTATAGCGTTTTCAATTTTCACTCTGGATGATTCTCCATTTACGATTGATCGCTTTTCTCCTTTGTATCGCTTCAGCTTCTTGAACGTCTTTTAGAGAATTGTAATTTATGATTCCTTACTTTTTGTCTCTTCTTTAGCTACGTTCAATCATCTTTTATGATTTTCTATCTTTCAGTAGGTGGCAAATCGTCTTTCACGCTTAATCGTCACTCTTGTTGTATGAGCTCATTTTAACAAAGTTTAGTACTTTGCCTCTATTTTGCTATCTTTCCTTAATATCTGCATATCATTAACTTATTAATAGCAAACTGAGATCTAGCATCACTAAGTTAAGGGTGATAAAATGGTAAATTATATGACTGATCACACCCCTAAACTTAAGTTTTACTAGTCCCTAATAACAAGAAAAGAAATACTAATCTAAAATTTTTAAAATGCCACTTTCGTAGGGAGCACGATTGTATTTAGCTGATGTAACAAGCCTTTAAACCCCTAGGTAATCCCTAGTGGAAGAGTTGTACTCTCCTGAAGATTTTCAGTGAAGTTACCTACAAACTTTAAAATATTTTTGGGTTTTTCATATTTTTTCAAAACTAATGAATAGAAAATTGAAAATTAAAAATCTAGACTAATTTTGTATACTAGCTATGTTAATCATCATGTGGTTGCTATGTTTTTCAAAAATATATGATTCCCCTAACCACCACTTTCCATCCTAGCAGTTATCCTTGATAAGAACTCAACAATTTTGATTCTGTATAGCATAGAGTGTGTGCGTACTAGTGAAAAGTTTATTCCTTATAAATTTTTCTAAACTGCAGATTTAGAAAATATTTTCATTCATACTCTCACTATTGGCATACTCTCAGAAAGGCCAAAATTTTTAGGTTCTCTCAGTGTAATATATTTTCAGAAGAATTTATTCAAAGGATAATTGTAAAAATTTTAAATGTCATGGAAAGATAATCTATTCTATTCATATGATTCCCTGTGCAATTCATAGTATCTATTATTCACATTTCTACTAGGCTTATGCTTTTGTAAATCGTAAATCAAAAAAGACTTTCCTTCAGCTTGTAATGGGGTTTTAGGTTTGAAAGGTTCCAAAGAAAGGTAGATAGGATGCAAAGATTTTTGAGAATTTAGTTCTTCCTTCTCTATCTTATTTTTTTCTTCCAAAAAGTTAGATGACTTCTTCCCATTTTCTTTTTCTGTTTTCTTGTGTAAATCCCATTTCTCTTATAGAATCGTATTTTACGATTTTTCTTTCCTTTTATTCCTTTGATTGCTTCTTTATACAGAATCATGTTTTACGATTTTTGAATCTTTTCCCATATTCTTCATTGCATTTTCCTTAGTTGTACCCTTTTGTTGGCATTTCCCTTATTTCTATTTTCATATACTCCTTTCAGTCCCTCTTCTTCCCTTCTTTTGCATTCTAAACTCTCAGAAATTGTAAGGGTTAAAGGTTAAAAGTTTGAGTAGTACATATGGTTAAGGATTTATCGGATTTTGGTACAAAGAAATTTGGTTTATGCTTCTAATATGGGTTCAAAGGTTAAACTTTATGGGATTTTGGCTCTTTGGTTCTGACTAAATAAAAGATGGCCTTTAATCATATTCACGATTTACTAGCATAGATGCCATATTGTTTTGATGTTTCTAACAGATAGTTCTAGAAAAAAAAAAAAGGTTAATATAAAATATTTTGATTCTAAGTTCAGCAATATGAATTTTTTCATAAAAGCAGTAATAATGTAACAGCTGCCATATTTTGAACCCACGATTTCGAGTGTGGACACAGGTCAGGTCAGGCGTGTGCCTATAATGAAACACAATGGCCTAGTTCATTTGTAAAACTAAAATAGGTACCACCTACATGTGTAGTAACTATACACTTGAGTTTTATATTATTACATATATATATATATATATAACTAGTGTATTGGAGTTACACTAAATCTCAACTTTTAAGCTAACTTATATATGGAGTTTAGGTATAGGAGAATTATACCTGAGCCACACACCAGCCATACATCTTTAATGAGTATAATCAATTTACACTAAAGCCAAACCTAAGCTGGCTTATATATATATAAATAGTATATTAGCTTTATATTAAAGTTAAGCCTATTTTAGCTTATATGCCTATACATTGAAAAAAAATGGTGGCACAACATGGGATTCCAACCCTTAATAGCTTATAAGCTCATTATTCTGCTAGCAGATTTCCACGAATGCATGAGTCACTAATGACTACCACACACACAAAGTGGAAACAACCCACTACAAAAATTTGCCAACAACTTTCCTTCTTCTTCCTGCTTCAAACCTTAAAGAAATCGAGTCCCTATTAGCAACCAAAACTGCACAACCATTAGGTAAAACCAGAGGAAGAAACTTTCTTCTAGCTTCTCAAACCCACTTCTCATTCAATCTCTTCAAACCTTGGATTTGAACCCTTGGATCACAAAGTGATCCGATAATTTGGTCGCGAGAATTGCAGCAGACGCTCTCGAAGAGTTCCTTGCGACCATAGCTCTTCACTTGTTCACGAACTCGACACCGACACCCTATCGATGTCATCGTAATGATGAATCCACCAAAAGGTACGCCGTAAATGAACCATGCATTAGCTAAGTTATTTTTGATTAGTTTTACTATAAATTATCAGTTGTTGATGCCAATTCCATGCGATCAGATCGACAATTCTGAAATATAGAAGTGAGTGAGGATTTCAGAGTCAAAATCTCCGATTATCGCACTTCAGAACTTTCATACCGGATTTAATAAATAAAATAGGTTCTCAGTGCAACGTATATAAGAAAAAGTAATATGTATAGAGTGTAAAAGGTCCCAGCATACTAAGAAATCCCAAGGTTCAGAAAGGAGCAAGGAGGCACCACGGCAAGCTAATGCATCAGGTTTGCCGTGGCAACCTCACAAGGTTGCCATAGCTAGGTGCATGACTGACAAGCTTGCCGTGGCAATCCTACTGCTTGCCGAGGCAGGCCTGTGTTTTGGGCTTGTGTGTCTGTTTTAAGGTGTATTCTGCCTATGTTTGTATGTGTGTTGACCCATTAGGTCTAGTTACTCATATATGTATCCATGTGGAGTCTATAGTGACCTAATATACATGCTAAAAATGTGATCATGCATCATAGGTGCTTGGTGCATGAAGAGCTCGTAAAAATGAATTTAGCTTGGATGCATGCGTGCACATGTAACCAGTCACACGTAAGCTTGATTTAAGGTAGGGAGTTTACCTTGCTGATTTATATTTTATTTTCTCATTCACATCTGGTTAGCAAGTTAATATATGTACATAATTGCACGCTGAATATGCTCATATCAGTTTGGATGTATGGATACATATGCGTATGATAGCTTCAGTTCGATGAATGGTTAGGAATTGATATGCTAGTTTCAGTTTGACCTGTAGTTATGCGTGATGATGATAAGATCAGTTTAGTTGAATGGTGATGAATGATAATGCTAGAGCAGTTTAGATATATGGTTATGAATGATGAAACTAGATCAGTTTAGATGCATGCTTATGAATGATGATGCTAGTTTTAGTATGGATATGTCTGGTTATGTACAAGCATGCGAATTTCAGTTTATGTTAAATTCAGTTTCGATATATGCTTATATGCTATCTGTACATGATATTCTCACATACATGATACCATGCATAGTCATGTCTTGTTATCCTTGATGTCATGTACACATTTTGCTTTGTTTTGAGCCGAGTGATCCCGTTAACTCGGGAGCTTGATGTCTTAGTCCAAGTGATCTCGCTACCTTGGGAGCTTGACAAGTGATCCCGCTAACTCGGGAGCTTGATGGTCTCGGTCCAAGTGATCCTGCTAGCTTGGGAGCTTGACAAGTGATCCTGCTAACTCGGGAGCTTGATTTGCTTGTTTCTTGTATATGTATGTTTTACATTTGATAGCTTGTTTAAGCTAAACCTGTTTCAGCATGATTCCTTGTACTTGTTCCAGCATGATTCCTTGTCAGCATAATTCCTTGTAATTATTTCAGCATGAATCTGTCAACATGATAAATTATTCGCATGATTTATTGCTTGTTTATGCTATATGTTGCTAGAATAGATATAAGATAAGATAAGATATGCTTAGATTTGTATTTTATGTATCAAGAAGTGAATTAACATCCTAACACATAAGTGAGCATTGTTAATATCCCTGCCGCGCTTCGATGATAGCTCATCTTATGACTTTATGTCTTAGCTGCAGATATTGACCCTGAGCATGAGGGTGAAGACGACGAGAAGGACGAGGAGGAAGAATTCGATGAGGAATTCTTTCCTAAGTAGGTCAGAGAGAGAAAATGCTAGAGAGAGAGAGATGTATTTTGAAAACTTGTAAAACAGCTGTGTTATGTTTTCGAGATCTTTGGTACTTCATGTATAGGTCTTCTTTCCATTATTTAGATGACGGGTGGCCGTCATCGGTGGAAAGCTATACATAGCATTAGTTAGTTCTTGTTTATATCTCTTGCTAGTTTACTATTTAATAGATGAGTAAATATCAATTTCTGTCATATTATTTTCATGTTAGAGTTATTAAATTACTTTCGCAAATACAATACTTTGAACACGACACAATGCACTTGTATGAAAGGATCATGTTAGGTGATCCGACGACGCGACCTTTCCAGTATATGTTGGAAGGGAAAAAGTCAGGCCGTCACAGGTGGTATCAGAGCCTGGCATTAAGTATTTTTGAGACTTAACTCTAGCGTAAACATATAACAAAGCTTCTGATGTTTGTTTGGTGTTAGGTCTAGATTAAGTCAGGTTGAGTCTATGTCTATCTGATCAATTTGTTTCTTGATAACACTAGGTTACGATTCCTCCACGACGAGGGAGAGGAAGGGGTAGACCACCGTTACCCCATCGCATTGGGCCGAATGCTATTCCAGTGGTGGGCTATGAGCACGACATTGTCTCTGGAAGTGGAGAAAACATGCATATGGCGAAAAGTCGAACTATAATGGAAAATATTGCTGAACATACTCCTCCTATAGAAGATGCTCATCAGATGGGGCCTGCTCCCGAAGTCGAGCAGATTGTGGGACAAAATCCATAGTTGATGGAGACCATGGTCCCCACTATGACCCTACTAGCAGAGAGAAGAGCCCCAGAGGACTTTGTAGAGTTTGTACGCCTTTGACCGCCGAGTTTCTATGGTCAGCACGACCCAATGGAGGCTGAAAATGGCTAACACAGATCAAGAAGGTGCTTTAGAGGGTTACATGCACGGAGGTTGAAAAGGTTAGCTGGGCAGCCTATAAATTGGAAGGTGAAGCAGAGCCTTGGTGGCAGTCTGTGGAAAGGATGAGAATTCCCAGAGTACCCTAGATTTGGGCCGCTTTCACTGAAGCCTTCAATGAGAAGTATTTTCTAGCACCCGAGAGATATAGGATGGAGGTCTAGTTTACGACCTTAGTACATGGACAAATGACTGTTAGAGAGTATGAGGCAGAGTTCACTCACCTTTCTCAATTTACGCCATTACACGTAGCCACCGAGCTCATGAAGACACAGAAGTTTGAGCGTGGTTTGAAGCCCCTGATCAAGGAGAGAATTTCGTTGTTTCAAGCAATGACATATTCACATGTGATGAAGTTAGCCCTTATAGCAGAGACCGATGTCAAGAATTTATTCAAGAGGAGAGAGGAATAAAATAAAGGCAAAAAAGCTCAGGCTCAGGCTTTTAGTTCCGGTCAAGCAAGTAAGAGACCATGATACCCCATGCAGCCAGCATTCCAACCCGCTGCAATATCCTACACACAGCCCTACAATCCCATAAATCTACCACCATTACCGCCTCAGGTTCCACGTGTTTTGAACAAGCCTGCCCAGTCTGCATCTTCTGTTTCATGAGTACGACCGGCAGTGTCCCGCATGGGATCCTATACAGCTTCGTCGACAGCTTCAACCAATGTTTGTGGAAAGTGTGGGAAGGCACACAAGACAGACGAATGCTGTAAAGTGTCTGGTGTGTGCTTTCATTGTGGAAAGATGGGACATTGGATTAAGGATTATCCAGAGATGGTGGGAACAACATAAAAAATGGGACCAACTCTACGATCTACACGGCCTATGGTACAAGGCCGAGGTTATGCTGTGTCGGCACAAGGCGCCCAAACCAGTAATGATATTATTCAAGGTATGTTTGATAATTATTATTTTATCATACGTTTATTAATGGTTTTTAGATGAAGAAGGTGCATCAATTTAAAATTTAGATATATATATATACATTTTGTACACTGCATTATTTTCCACTAGTCTTAGAATCTTATAGTTTAGATTTGATAGTTTATATTTTCCATTAGTTCTAGCTAATTGTATAATACATGTGCAATAGGTACGTTACTACTGTATCCGGAGGGTGCTTACTTGTGTTATGAGGCACGAGTTTTGATAGATCCTGGATCTACATACTCGTTTGTCAAACTGCAGTTTGCTAAAAATTTTGGAAGGTTGGGAGCTACTCCAGAACCTCTCAAGTTTATTTTAGAAGTGTCAATCCAGACCGGAAAATCTGTCACTACTAACATGGTGTATTGATCCATTGTTGTTCTGATCAAAGATTACTGGGAATACGAAGCAGTAGCCGATTTGATCTTGCTTGATATGCAAGGATTTGACGTAATCCTTGGCATGGATTGGTTGTTCAACCATCATGCAAATGTCAACTGTCGAAAGATGATCGTCACTTTCTGTCCCCAAGGGAGGAAATCAGCTACATTTTTTGGTGTACAGTCAATTATACTTCCCTTCATTTTAGCGATCCGAGCACGACGATTACTCAATGATGGTTCTCAAGGGTATATCGTTTTTATACAAAGTCAAGATCAAGAAGAAAAGAAAGTCACACTTTTCGATGTATCAATTGCCTGTGAATTCCTTGTCGTTTTCCCTGATGAGTTGCCAGGATTATCGACTGACAGAGAAGTGGAGTTCGCTATTGATTTAGCCCCGGGCACCGAGCTAGTATCAAAGGCACCGTATCAAATGGCACAAACGGAGTTGAAAGAACTCAAGGAGCAGTTGCAAAAGCTTTTTGACAAAGGGTTTATCAGACCGAGTGTGTCCCCGCAGGGAGCACCAGTGTTGTTCGTGAAGAAGGACGGTTCGATGCGTCTTTGCATCGACTATCGCCAATTAAATAAGCTGACTATCAAGAATTGTTACCTGCTCCGTAGAATCGATGATTCTTTTTATCATTTGTAAGGAGCACAATGTTTTTCGAAGATTGATTTATGATCAGGATATCACCAAATGAAGGTGAAAGCTGAAGATATTCTAAAGATAACTTTTCAAACATGATATGGTCACTACGAGTTTCTCGTCATGCCCTTCGAGTTGACCAATGTGCCTGCATCATTTATGGACTTGATGAATCAAGTCTTCAAGCCTTACTTAGATCAGTGTATCATAGTTTTCATCGACGATATTCTCATCTACTCAAAGACAAGAGCAGAGCACAAAGATCATCTACGTCTTACTTTGTAGACATTGAGAGATTCTCAATTGTATGCCAAGTTTAGTAAATATGACTTTTGGTTGAGTCAAGTCAGTTTTCTGGGCCATATCATCTCTGAAGCTGATATTATCATAGCTCTTGCAAAGATAGAGGCTGTAGTGCGATGGAAGTAGCCAGAAACTGCAACCGAGATTTGAACCTTTCACGGTCTCGCAGGGCATTATCGACGTTTTGTTGAAGGGTTGTAGGACCACTCACACAGCTCACTCATAAGAATGTCAAATTCGAGTGGACTGAGGCGTTTGAGCAGAGTTTTTAGGAGTTGAAAAGGAGACTCACCTCTGCCCCCATACTAGCACTACCATCAGGCAGTGGGGGATTTATTGTATTTAGTGATCCTCGTATAGTGGGTTAGGTTGTGTATTGAATCAAAGGGAAAATGTGATTGTGTATGGTTCTCGACAATTGAAAGATCATGAGAAGAACTACCCCACTCATGACCTGGAACTAGCAGCGGTCATTTTTGTATTGAAGATCTGGAGGCACTACCTTTATGGTGAAACCTTCTAGATTTTCACCAATCATAAAAGTCTCAAGTATCTCTTTACCTAGAAAGAGTTGAATTTGAGGCAGAGAAGATGGATGAGTTCTTGAAGGACTATGACTATTCTATTCAGTATCATCCCGGCAAAGCCAATGTAGTGGGTGATGCGCTAAGTCGAAAGTCATCCGCTCAGTTATCCCATCTTGTGACACGGCTACAAAGATGGAATTGCTCAATGACATAGTGTCATCCAGTGCCACTCTTAGGGCAACGTCAAATGAAGGTTTTCTTGCGACAGTGGTGATCCGATCCACACTCTTCGATGGGATCAGAGAACTCTAGATGCATGATGCAGAGCTTATTGCCATAAGACAGGGAGTACTCAGTGGGCTCCAGCTAGACTTTTCTATTAAGGACGATGGGTCATTATTTTGAGGCCGAGTATGCGTACCAAATGATAGTGCCTTGCATAACGAAATTCTCAAAGAGGCTCATAAGTTAGCTTATGTCATTCATCCTGGTAGCATAAAATTGTATCAAAATTTGAAGAAGACGTTTTGGTGGAATGGATTGAAGTGAGAGGTGGCAAAATATGTTGTGAAATGTTTGATCTGCCAGCAAGTGAAGGTCGAACACAAGCATCCTGCTGAACTGTTATAGCCGCTGCCCATCTCAGAGTGGAAATGGGAGAACATTTCCATGGATTTTATCCTTGGCTTACCCTATACGCAGAAGTGTTATAATGCGATTTGGGAGATTGTTGATCGTCTCACCAAATCAGCACATTTCTTACCCTACAATATGTGATATATAGCATCGAAATTGGCCGAAGTCTATCTAAAGGAGATAGTCTGACTACATGGGATACCAGTGAATATCATGTTAGATCACAATCCTTTATATACCTTATGATTCTGGCAGAGTTTCCAAGAAGGAATGGGTTCCAAGTTGGAATTCAATTCTTCATTTCATCCTCAGACCGACGGACAAACGGAAAGGGTGAATCAGGTGATAGAAGACATGTTACAAGCCTGTATGCTAGATTTCCAAGGATCATGGGATAAGTACTTACCCCTGATTGAGTTCGCATACAATAATAACTTCCAATCGAGCATCGGCATGGCACCATTTGAAGCATTGTATGGATGTCGATGTAAATCTCTGATTAATTGGGAAGAAATTGGCGAACGTCTTATTTTGGGCCCTGATTTGATAGAAAGTATGAATGCAGTTGTTCACGTCATTTGTGAGAGATTGAAGAGTGCTCAGAGTCGGCAAAAGAGTTATGCTGATCTCAAGTGAAGCAGTGTTGATTTTCAGGTAACTAAATAACTATAAGTATACTTGTTACGTGAAGTGAATTATGTGTATCATATTTCTAATATCTATCGTACAGATTGGCGATCACGTCTTTATCAAAATATCCCCGACAAAGGGCTTGATGCGATTTGGTAAACGCGACAAGTTAAGTCCTCGCTATGTCGGACCATTCCAAGTTTTGGGCAGAGTTGGTGAGGTAGCATACCGAGTCGCGCTACGTCCATATTTATCCAGTGTACACGATGTATTCCATGTGTCTATGCTAAGGAAGTATGTCAGTGATTCGACACACATGTTAGATTATCAGTCGCTTGATATTCAGGATGATTTGAAGGTCACCGAAGAACCAGTCTAGATATTAGACCGCAGAGACCAAATTTTGAGAACAAAGTGTATTCCACTTGTTCTGGTTTAGTGGCATAATCATGGTCCAAATGAAGCCATGTGGGAATGTGAAGCTGATATTCGCGCTCAATATCCTCACTTGTTTATCTAAGGTAAGCACATTATTTCATTCGTTAGACTAAATTACTAATTGTGATACAAATTTTTTTCTTATGCATTGCCCTTATATGTGTATAAATTAGGCTTTTAAAGTCGAGAATTAGATGGTAAATAATTTTTCATACACCATATATGAATTGTTAATATATATGACACTGTTTAACTTCAAACAATCAAACAATACCCAAACTTGGGCTTAAACATTAACTAATGAATTAGTTAAACAACTTGGTTATATATGTTTCTAGAAAATAAAATAATTGGAGCACTTATAAACATAAATTTGATCATCACATAATTTTGGATGATACATAGTAATGTTTGACACATAGATGTGTCAAAGATTTGACCCAAGATCAGTCAGCATGCATGTACTGCACAGACCAAGACCTGATGGTCTTGCCGCGGCAAGGGACATACTGGTCGCGGCAAGCATATTGGGTTGTCGCAGCAAGCATATTGGGTTGTCGCAGCAACCACAACAGATTAAGTGGGGCCGAGAAACCCCCAAAGTTCATTTTCTGTTGTTTTGTTGTGGTGGGGTCTTTGGTTTTTTTCCCTCCTCTTGTTTTTTTTCGAGACTCTGGCTGCTATTTTATTAAGAACAGTGGAGAGAATAAATCAAGAGTGGGGAATTGGAGATGGGTCAGCACATCAAGTCTGAAATACACACAGTCCTATAAGATACAAGGTCCATTGTAGCAAGTTTTGATAAGTAAGAGTTTGTCCTACAGAGAAATTGATCTAGAACCCAAAATGGGCTATAATAGTAGGCCTCCAGATCTGGCTACAGATCTGACAATCCTAAAGAAAGGGAGTTGGGTGTCACGACTACACTAAATTAATCCTAAAAATAGAGAAATAAAATATAGCCCTATCCTAAAGAAAGGGTTAAGAAGAAGATGGTGGTAATGTGTGCCAAAATAAAATACAAAAAATATGAGAAGCAGGTTGAGATAGAGTTAATGATACTGTAATGTAACTCAGATTTAGCTTGTCTCTCAGTGCTCCTTGCTAAGACGCTATTAATAGCCTCAACAAGGTAAAAGCTCCTAGATTAACCCATGCCATTTGGGGCGCTCTTAGGGCTATACTCTGTCCACTATAATGGTCACAGGATATTCGATAGAGTCAGTCAAATCCCATTAGTTAAACCAGAAATTTGCTAGTTTAATCCAGAAGAGTGGATTGACCATTTCCACAGCCACTGGACCAGCTCTAGCCATGAATACTATTATAGCACTATGTAATGCCAGTGCTACAAGCTCTCCAGATCTGCGCATAGATCTGGCTGACAACCACACGTATTCCAACCCATAAGATCTTAAGTGCTTTGCTAAGGCTTACTGTTCACTAGTGCCTACAAAAAGGACCATGCAACAGGTTGAATAAGGCCTTTTGCTAAGTTGGTCATTGCTACAAACAGCCTATAATGACTTAGCCTCAAGCTACAATTACTATAAGAGATCAGATCTAACATCTGATATCGATTAGGTAGAAAAGAGAGGAGCCAGTTACTATACAAACCTCCTCCTAATGCTTTAGAAGCTCATGTGCAGGGGAGAAGAATCCTTCTCAAACATGTGGATGGACACAATCTTAGGGCTATACTCTATCCACTTGAATGGTCACAGGGTATCCCATTGGTCTGTCCATCCCACAGAGGCCTGAGAAAGAACATGAAAACTATTGCAACCACCATCGTTTGCAGGCCTCTGAGCTCCCTGGATCTCACTACAGACCCATCATTGCTTTCCATGTGTCTATCAAACCAAGGGAAATTAGATGGTAAATAATAAACCTACTAGAAACTGAATGGGCTAGTCCCAAATACATGGATTCTATAGACATCTAAAGAAACCATAAGATCTATAGATTTGATTAAGCATTAAAATAATAGTTCATTGATAACAGCAAAACTTACAATGAAATGTCTCCTGGCTGCAGCCCATACACAACTGCTCTTCTACGATCCCAATGTAAACAAAATCTATTATAAGACTGAAACAAAACTAAACCTGGTTGCTTATAGGGGGATTAGTCAGCAAGTGCTGAGCTAAGAGAGAAGAGAAATAGGAAAAAGAGGTGACCAAATGCTAGCCTGCTAGAGCTCTCAGCAGACAGAGGATGAGGGAAAGATGAAAATAATAAACTCTAAGTACAACTTATATACTCTGTTAAAACGGCCTTGGCTCTAAAGAGATTAACCTTAATTTTTTCAACAAATGTGGCACTATTACAACCCTTGAATGCCTCGAGATGTGCACTTCAAAATCCGTGCCTTGAGAAGTGTGCCCTACCCTTAGGAAATTCCCCAAAGGTCCCTGAGTTAAACTGAGAAGTGGAGAGCCCGCGCTTCGCGGGGCTGGCAACTATTTTAATTTACTCGTATAGTTGCTTTGCTTTCATGGAGTTGCCTTTGCCTGATGGGAATGGCTCATTCGCACAGTAAACCTTTAGTGAATTACGCAGTTGCTTCACGTCATAGTGCTGTCACGGAGATGATCTAGAGAGCCAGGGTGTTTCGCCCAGTAGAACTTCAGGAGCTCTCTCTCTCTCGTTAAGTACTCGCGCAAGTGGGCTCCTACACTTGCGTAGTAACTTGTAAGGCTCCAGAGTGCGCGAGATCTGCGCGAGTGGAATTCTGGGCGTCTCTCTCTTCCAGGGCCACACGAGAACTCCGTGAGGTTACTTTTTGTTTTCTATCCATATAGACTCACTGGGTTCTTCACGCGGTTACTGGAGGCTTGATCTCCGCAACCACGAATTCTGAAGGTTTTATACCACGAGATCTTCACGACGTTTTCACAGCTCTCCTCTTGACTATGTGGCCTATCTTCGCTAGAGCTTCTTCCACTGCATCTTTAGCTTCGCGAGGAGGCTCCTCAACTCTGCGAGGTTTGTTTCTTGACACTCTACTGCACTACACTTGCTGTTGTTGCAGCATCCATCATTCTCAGCTGACTTCAATCATTTGCTAGACTTTAGGTCAATGATGATCAACAACAGTGAGTCACCATAGTGAGCACTACCAAGGTGTTCCATTAGGCTTTGGCTCAGCTATCATCTTTGCTTGTATTCTCCCTCTTTGGGCCAAAAAGCTAGGGTTTTGTATTAAGCTGTATATTTTATTACTAACTGTAAAACATACTTAACAAATGATTATTAGTGGGCTTCAAGGTCCATCAAAGGCTAGGTTAAGAGGTGAAAAGTGGTACTTTTTAGTGAATAACACACCCCCAAACCTAATCTTTGCTAGTCTCTAAGCAAAGAAAAAATTATAACAACTACTCTAAGAATTGAAATGTCACTTTCGTAGGGAGCACGAATGCATTTAGCATATGTACCAAGCCTTTTAAACCCTTAGGGGATCCCTAGTGGAGGAGTGAAGTCTCTTGAGGGTTTTCACTGAAGATACCCACAAACTTCTCAATGAAATAGTAACAAAGGTGCAACATTCTCAGGTTAGCTGTCAAGAAACGGAGCATCAATTCACCTTTGATTCAATAAAAATGTGAGGAATTTGGACATAAAAAGCACAGACATTTAATCATCACAAACTCTCCATGAATGCACAACAGTTCCAATTAGCTCACAATAAGGGACACAACACATGTACATCAGCACTAAGCTCATCATGAATTCAAAAATTAGGTTATAGGCCATGCCTAATACATTCAACTTCAGACCCAATGCTCACCAGGGCATACTCTCACAAGGGACCTTGAGGGTTTCATTTTCTCTCAAGCTCAAGAGCAGTTATAGCCCCCAATGGGTTCTGTAAGTATGAGCATAGGCAAACATCTAAGTCCTGGCATCATTGGCAGGTCCTCACCATAGATTGGACAACTCCTTGTCTCTTCATGATAGCTCAATTAACTTTGGATCACAAGGTCTTTAGCTGGGTTGTAATGTGGCTTCTGAATTGGGTTGTAAAGAATGTAAGGTTGAAAAAGGATTCAAAGTTGAGAAATCAGTAAGTGGAGGAGGTGATTCATAACTTCACCTCTTTGTAGTTTAGTTCCTTTCATTTTCTTTCAAAATTTTCAGACTTGAAGTGGCCAACTTCTCCTCTTCATTATGATATTTCCAATGAACTGTTCCTCTTGACTCCTCTCTCCCTCCTCTTCATTATTATTATTCTTTCTTTTCTTGCATTTCTCTTTCTATTTTTTTTTTCTTCTTTTTTTTTTTTAATTTTTAATTTTTTTTATTTTTGTGTTTGTGACTTGCCACCTCTTTCCTCAACTGCTACACTGCTCAACTTTAGGTATCTCTTCTCCATTCACCCAATGTTGACTCTATCTTGTCCATCTTTAGCTCCTCCTTTACCTTTTGAATTCTCAGAGTGAGGGTAGGTTTGAGTTAGGTTCATAGGTTTAAGTGTAAGTACTCAAGTGTATTTTGAAGAAAATTGAAAATTAAGGCTCAACAGGTGTGCGCACACGGGCAGTTGATTAGGATTTGGTCTGTTTAAGCTCAAACTGTTCAAGAGAAGGCCTTGATCCTTTCCTAGGTTTCATGAGTGCTGTCAGTTGTTTCAACTTGAAGGTGCCTAACTTCTAGTGAGGGCATTGCCTCAGCCTATTCTTAGAGCTAGAAGAATTGCTCAGTCACTCCTCAAAGGAAGGAATTTTTTTTTTTGTAGGCCTAACTCTCACTGGTTATGGTCTTCCATTGAATTTTTAAGTATGTCCTTACCTTTTATTCTTTTAATGATTCACTTAGTATTGATATAGGTGAGTTTACTTGGTCTTCATATCATGAAAAAGTTAAAATTTAAAAGCTTGTAATGCCTAAAGGTCTTCAAAATTTTAAATTTCTCATTCTTCTGATGATCCTTAGGTGAACATGGTTCTGTTTCTATCTTACTCACTTGAATCTGCTGCACTTAGGTTAACTATTTCATTGGCAGAACCTGCCACACCCCCAATCCTATGAGGAGCAGTGTCCTCACTGATTCAAAGGACAATGGGTGTGTAGCATATATAAAACCTAGAAATTAACAAAATAGAAACTACAAAAGAGAAAAAGAACACACAAAAACGAATAACGAATTACGCACACGTATAAGCAAAATAGTGATAGATTGTCGAGAAAAGAGACTTTATTATAGATACAAAAGCAAATAGATTATAAAAAGATAGAAAATTATAAACCTAAGAACAATCTAAGCAAAACATCCTGTCAAACAAAATGGTTCTTCCTCCTGGCTCAGGGATATCCTCAACCTACTGTGGAAGAGGAATTGTAAGCCAGGAGGAGGAGGGAGACAAAGATCATGGAGCTGGGTGTTGAGCAAGTGGTGGGGGGTTTGAAGAAGATGGTGGGGGAGAGTCAGGTGGTTCGATTTTTTGCTTCTTCTTCTTTCCCTTCTCCATTTTCTTCTCCTCCTTGGCCAGGATCCTCTGGACATCTTCGTACTCATCCCTAAGAAATTGAAGTCGGTCCGGTTCCTTAGGCGGTGGGGGGTCCAACCACATTGGATAGAATTTATTTGGGAACTCGGTGGGTTTATCGTCTACCATGGTTGTGAGTAAGGATGTACTACTAAGGTTAGAGGAGAATGGGTGAGATGAAAATGAACTGTCCTTGTATTTAAAGTACTTGGACGGTGGAATACGGATGGGCACATTAACTTTCGTCTCTTTTCGAGCGTGACAATAAATTGTGATTATTCTTGGAATGATAAATCGCGCAACCTATTTGGGGAACGAGAGCTCACAATAAATGGTGGTCTAATTTTGGCATTAGGAATTAAGGCAATCCCGCATTTCGCGGAGTTTTCTTGAGTGCTTGCGAAGTAGAATTCTCATGCAGTATAGATGTACCTCCGCGAGAAGGATAATTATGCAGAAGCAAATCACTTCGCGAGTACAAAATCAAAAATATTGTGTGCCTCGTGAAGTTATTTTGCGGAGTAGATGTTAGGATTGAGCACGCGAAGTCGTCTTTCATTTCTCGCACAGCTTAGTTGGGGGTCTCTGTGAAGAACATCCATTCGGAGTTTCAGAGGTCTCGCGCAATAGAATGTTTTGAAATTTACAATTCGCGCCCCTATGACTCCGCGAGAAAGTGGTGAAATGGTCCGCGATCATGAAAATTGGGCCATTCAACCCCACGAGAATCTAATAGTCAATCTCTTTACACCATTTGTGCTCAGGCCTGTGCTTGCACAATGTCTTGCACCCATTCAGTGGCCATCAGCACCAACTCTTCGCATGTATTCCTTTTCCAAATGATAATAACCACCCTAATACTAGCACAAGCATAGCAAAAATTCTGAATGATAAAGGACCTTGATGAAAATAGATTCTAAATAATTACAGTGCTAGTACTTTGCTCACACTTCAGCAAGAAGTATCATACATCTCCCATGTTACTGAGAGAAATGAACAATACTGAGACTAAAACCTATAAAGCGACTAAAAATAAATAAGCACACAAAACAAAACAGAACAAACACACAAAACAGACATGGCACACATAATACAAAGCTATGGGCCACTGATCAGTGGGAGGTTCATGTAGGTGAATGGTTTGAGGAAGCTCCACTAGTTGTTCTATACAAATCTTGAGCCTCTGACCATTTACTTTCATGATCTGACCTAACTTTGGGTCTAAGATCTCCACAGCACCAGATGGGGAGGCTTTGATGACAGTATAAGGTCCATCCCATCTGGATTTCAGCTTCCCTAGAAAGAATTTATGTTTGAAGTTAAAAAGCCAAACCTTGGTGTCAGCAATAAAGTCCTTCCTTAACAGCTTCTTGTCAAAGAATGCTTTTGATCTCTCCTTGTACATTCTGGCATTTGCATAGGCTTCTAGCCTCATTTCATCAAGTTCTGCCATTTCTAACTTCTTGTGAGAACCAACAGAAGTGAGATTTACATTTATTGCTTTGATAGACCAATAGGCTCTATGCTCTAACTCCACAGGTAGGTGGCAGGCCTTGCCATACACCAGCCTAAATGGGGACATGCCAATAGGGGGTCTTCTAGGCAGTCCTATAAGCCCACAAAGCATCATTCAGCTTTGGTGCCCAATCCTTCCTATCAGTCCTTAGTTTTCTCCAGAATATACCTAATTTCTCTATTGGAAATTTCAACTTGCCCACTGGTCTGTGGGTGGTAGGGAGTTACAATTTTGTGTGTAACAGAATACCTTTTGAGCAGGTTCTCGAAAGGTTTGTTACAAAAGTGGCTCCCCCCATCACTGATAATAGCTCTGGGGATTCCAAATCGTGAGAAGATATTGTCCTTCAAGAATTTAAGGACAACTGTGTGGTCATTAGTCTTTGTGGCAATGACTTTTACCCATTTGGACACATAGTCCACTGCCACAAGTATGAAATTCAATCCCATAGATGAAGGAAAGGGGCCCATAAAGTCAATGCCCCAGACGTTAAAAAGCTCTACAACTAAGATGGGCTGCAATGGCATGGAGCCTCTCTTAGAAATGCCTCCCATCCTTTGACATCTCTCACAGGCCTTGCAATGCAAGTTTGCATCTCTGAACAGAGAAGGCCAATACAAACCACATTGGAGCACTTTTGCTGCAGTCTTTTTGCCATTGAAATGACCTCCACAGGCTTACTCATGGCACATTGAAAGAATGTCGTGGAAGTCATTTTCAGGCACACATCTCCTAATGACCTAGTCTGCACAATGCTTGTAAAGGTATAGATCCTCCCACAGAATTTGTCTAACCTGAGAAAAGAATAGGTCTTTGTCCACTTTAGACCAGTGTGGAGGGATCCTACCAGCAGTAAGAAAATTGACAATGTGTGCAAACCAGGGCACACTAGACTGCACAACAAAAAGCTGCTCATAGGGGAACAACTCATTAACAGGTGTTGCTATACATTCCTCTAAGATAATCCTAGAGAGGTGGTCAGCCACCACATTCTCAACTCCCTTCTTATCTTTGATCTCAAGATTAAACTCCTGCAAGAGGAGAATCCATCTGATCAACCTGGGCTTTGCATCCTTCTTAGACAATAGGTATTTCTGGGCTGAGTGATATGTAAAAACTACAATCTTAGACGCCAACAAGTAGGGTCTAAACTTGTCCACAACAAACACTACTGCAAGTAGCTCCTTCTCAGTTATAGTGTAGTTCAGCTGAGCTTCAGCTAGTGTTCTGCTGGCATAATATATCACTACAGGCAGCTTATCTTTCCTCTATCCTAAGACAACACCTATGGCCAAGTCTAATGCATCACACATCAGCTCAAAGGGGAGTGAGTAATCTGGGGCCTGGATTACAGGGGCAGTGGCGAGGCACTTCTTTAAAGCCTCAAAGGCCTCAAGGCATTCAACAGAAAATAAAAATGGCACATCCTGGCAGAGCAGGTGGCACAATGGTTTGGCAATCTTACTGAAGTCCTTGATGAACCTCCTGTAGAATCCAACATGTCCTAAAACGATCTGATCTGCTTGACAGTCCTGGGTGTGGGCAGATGTGAAATCAGGTCCACCTTAGCCTTGTCAACTTTTATTCCCTTCTGAGAAACCACATGGCCTAATACAATACCTTGTGTCATCATAAAGTGACTCTTTTCCCAGCTTAGGACCAAGTGGGTCTCCTCACATCGTTACAAAACTTTTTCAAGGTGGACTAGACACTGGCTAAAGTTATCCCCAAACACAGAGAAATCATTCATGAAGATTTTCAATAATTTGTCAATCATATCAGAAAAATTGCATACATGCACCTCTGAAAAGTGGCTGGGGCATTGCACAGTCCAAAAGGCATCCTTTTATAAGTAAAGGTACCAAAGGGACATGTGAACGTAGTTTTTTCCTGGTCTTGAGGATCCATAGGGATTTGGTTATACCTTGAGTATCCATCAAGAAAACAATAGTATGCCTTCCCAACCAACTTGTCTAGAATTTGGTCAATAAAAGGGAGAGGGAAATGGTCTTTTCTGGTTTTGGAGTTGAGTTTCCTATAATCAATGCACACCCTCCAGCCAGTGGTCTCTCTGTCTAGCATCAACTCTCCAGAATCAGAAGCAACCACTGTGATGCCTGACTTTTTTTGTACCACCTGGATAGGTGACACCCATTCAGAATCTGAAATGGGGTAACTCACCCCTGCATCCAACAGTTTCACTATTTCTTTAAGCACCACCTCCTGCATGTGAGGATTTAATTTTCTCTGCATCTCCCTTGAGGGTTTTGTACCCTCATCTAGGTGAATCTTATGCATGCAAACTGAGGCATCAATGTCTCCAAGGTCAGCTATTGTCCACCCAATTTCTTTCTTGTGCTTCATAAGGACATTCAGTAATTCCTCCTCCTGCTCACAAGTGAGAGAGGAGATAATAGCGGGAAGCTTGTTATCTTGCCCTAAGAAGGCATATTTTGATGTGGCTAGGAGTTGCTTCAGCTCCAGCTCAGGGGGACATTCAATTGAAGGCAACAGAGGTGCCTTCGTAGCTTGAGGAAGGGGCAACAATATGTGCTACACTAGGTCCACAGAAGACTAAGTGTTGGTGTTGTCTTCTTTCACGGGAATTGGGGCCTCCTTCTCAAACAGACTCCAAACACTTTCCATGCTTTCAATCAGATTATCCCAATCCAGCAGATTAGATAATTCTTCTTCTACCAGGTCAGCTAGTACATCTACTACACAGCAGTCCTCAATGTCAATATGAGGCACTATAGCAGCATGGTACACATTTAAATGGGCCTTCATGTTCCCAAAGGTAACCTCCATTACCCCTGACCTACATTGTATGCAAGTATTTGTAGTAGCCAAGAATGGTCTGCCAAGGATAACAGGAATTGGAGTTTTGCTTTTGCAAGGGTCCATGTCTAAAACAAGAAAGTCAGCTGGATAATAAAATTTGTCCACTCTAACTAAGACATCCTCTACCACACCCATAGGTATCCTCTCAGACCTGTAAGCTAGTTGGAGCACAACTGATGTAGGTTTAAGCTCCACCAAACCTAGCTCCTCATACACTGAATAAGGGAGTAAGTTTATACTAGCCCCTAAATCCAAGAGGGCTTTTCCAATGATGTGGTTTTCGATTATGCAGGGGATAGTAGGTACCCCTGGGTCTTGTAATTTTTTAGGTGTGCCGATAGACAGAACTGACTCAACATGCTCAACAGTAAAAACTCTTTTAGACAATTACACCGTAGCTTTCCTCTTTTGAATGTAGAGGTCCTTTAAAAATTTAGCATAGGCAGGGACTTGCTTAATGGCATCAAGCAGGGGCAAGTTGATCCGAACGTGCTTGAAAGTATCCAGCATTTCCTCCATCTGAGCATTCCATTTATCAAGAGGGGTTGGGCCAGCAAGAGCTTGAGGAAATGGCAGTTGTGGCACTACTGGTGCCACTGCTACTTGCCTACTGCCATCATGGTCATATTTTTTTCTTTTTCTTTTATCTTCATTTATTTCTTTATGTTGGGGCTCAACATTAGCCCCATTATTTTGCCCTAGCTAATCCACAGCAGGGGACACAGGCCTCGGCTCCTTGACACTAACAATCCTTTCATTTTCAGTTTCATTTTCTGTGACCTTCTCTTGTTCACTGCCCACTAAATTGTCAACCACCCTACCACTCCTAAGGGTAGTTATGGCATCAGCATACTCATGGGTAGAGGTGTTTCTCCAAGTAAGAGCTGCCCTTTTGAATTGGATAGGGGTTGACTAGGCAATTTTTCTTCCTCCCTCCTATTCAGAGCATTACAGATCTGACCAAGCTGGTCCTCAATCATTTTGATGCTCTGTCCATAAGAATTGATAGTCTACACTAAGTTCCCCAAGTTCTACATTGAAGCCAGCATCTGCTCTTCAAATGAAGAGGATCTAGGCTGTTGAGGGGGCAGAGCCAACTTGTTAGACTATGGGGCAGGTAATAGGAAATTTTACCTTGGTGGGTAACCTTGATTAACCTGGTGTTGGGGTCTGTAGGGAGCTACCATTTGCTGCTGGTGGGGTTAAGGATATGAGTCTTGTCTCTACCTCAGATTTGGGTGGTTCCTCTAAGAATACCCAGTAGACTGTTGCCCAAAGGTGTGAGCAGCATTGGCATGCTCCATAACAAAATTTGGAAATTGATTGGTAGATGGACAATCATGAATAAAATGTGTGGGGGATTGGCATATGAGACATGCTTCCTCCACTTGTGCAACCATCCGAGGCTGCATTACATTTATCAATTTGTCAAACTTCAAGCTCAGGTTGTCCACCTTCCTCTCCAGATCACCTTGCACCTTCACTTCATATATTCCACCTCTAGGGGTGGCCTCTTTCACCATCTTAGCTAGAATATGACTGTCATTGCATGACAGAGACTCCTGCTGCATAGAATTCTCTCCTATTATGTCAAACTGCTCCCATGCTTCCTCAGCTGTCTTGTGGAGGTAGCTACCACAACAGGAAGCATCCACCATATCCCTACTCTTAGCATTAATTCCTTGATAAAACACTTAGACAAGCTGCCACATTGGGATTTGGTGGTGGGGGCATTGTTTTAACATCTCCTGGAATCTTTTCCAAGCTTCATTAAAATTCTCAGTTTTGGACTGAGTGAATGACATGTGCCAGGAACTTGGTCTGAAGGTCACTCCATGACTGTATGCTATTGACTGGGAGCTTTGATAGCCATGTGCAAGCTTTGTCCTTTAATGAAAAAGGAAAAAGCCTCAATTTAGTGGCCTCAGGCCCAAGCCAACAATGTTGAAGGTAGTGCAAAGTACTAAAAACTGGTCAATATGCTGGTAGGGATCTTCTTTACTCAGCCCATGAAATGAAGGCAACATACTGATGGTGGAGGATTTAATTTCATAGTTCCCCTCAACAGAGGGAAACTGAATGCAAAAGGTAGAGGTGTACTCGCCAGGTGCATTATATTCTTTCAATGTCCTCGCTTCTACCATGATGGTAGCTTGATCTCAATAGCAGGGCCCTGGGTGGTGTGTCTAGGTCTAAGGATCCTTTCCACCTCCGGATTTGGGGGTTCCAACTCAGGGTTTAAGGACCTTCTACTGAGCATACACTCACCAACAGTAATGAAAATGCTCACAAGCACACAAAAAGAACTTCAAAAAAAAAAAAAAAAAAAGTAATAACTACACAGATTTACACTAAACAAAATAACAGGGGATTCAACATAAATGACATGAAATTTAGAGAAAGAAAGTGCAAACAGAGCTAGCTACATTCCACTTGCAGCTCTAGCTTTTCCCTTCTTCTGCTGTCCATTCCTACAAAATTTCATAAAGAATCAGTAGTACTTTAATTTTAAATTAAACACAACTATAAAGAATTTGCTAGTCTAAATTATAGTACAACTCAGGTCTACTAAAAAGATCAATATCCCCTACAACGGTGCCAAAAACATGTTGTTAGTTTTTTTTAGACTCTTGCTACTATTTTATTAAGAATAGTAGAGAGAATAAATTAAGAGTGGGGAATTGGAGATGGGTTAGCACAGCAAGTCTGAAATACACACAGTCCTGCAAGATACAGGGTCCATTGTAGCAAGTTTTGATAAGAGTTTTTCCCACAGAGAAATTAATCTAGAACCCAAAATGGGCTATAATAGTAGGCCTTTAGATCTGGCTACAGATCGAACAATCCTAAAGAAAGGGAGTTGGGTGTCACGACTATACTAAATTAATATAAAAAATAGAGAAATAAAATATAGCCCTAACCTAAAGAAAGGGTTAAGAAGAAGATGGTGGTAATGTGTGCCAAAATAAAATACAAAAAATATGAGAAGTAAGCAGGTTGAGCTGGAGTTAATGATACAGTAATGTAACTCAGATTTAGTCTGTCTCTGCAGTGCTCCTTGCTAAGATGCTATTAATAGCCTCAATAAGGTAAAAGCTCCTAGTTTAACCCATGCCATTTGAGCACTCTTAGGGCTATACTCTGTCCATTATAATGGTCACAAGGTATCCGACAGAGTCTGTCAAATCCCATTAGTTAAACCAGAGATTCGCTAGTCTAATTCAAAAGAGTGGATGATCATTTCCACAACCACTGGACCAGCTCTAGCCATGAATACTATTGCAGCATTATGTAATGCCAGTGCTACAAGCTCCCTAGATCTGCGCACAGACCTGGCTGACATCCATAGGTATTCCAACCCATAAGATCCTAAGTGCTTTGCTAAGGCTTACTGCTCACTAGTGCCCGTAAAAAGGACCATACAACAGGTTGAATAAGGCCTTTAGCTCAATTGGTCATTGCTATAAACAGCCTGCGATGACTCAGCCTCAAGCTGTAATTACTATAAGAGATCAGATCTAACATCTGATATCGATTAGGTAGAATAGAGGGGAGCCAGTTACTGTACAAACCTCCTCACAAGGCTCTAGAAGCTCATGTGCAGGAGAGAAGAATCCTTCTCAAACATGTGGATGGACACAACCTTAGGGCTATACTCTGTCCACTTGAATGGTCACAGGGTATCCCATTGGTCTGTCCATCCCACAGAGGCCTGATAAAGAACGTGAAAACTACTGCAACCACCATGGTCTACAGGCCTCCGAGCTCCCTGGATCTCACTACAGATCCAGCATTGCTTTCCATGTGTCTATCAAACCAAGGGAAATCAGATGGTAAACAATAGACCTACTAGAAATTGAATGGGCTAGTCCCAAATACATGGATCCTATAGACATCTAAAGAAACTATCAGATCTATAGATTTAATTAAGCATTAAAATAGTAGTTGATTGATAACAACAAAATTTATAATGAACTGTCTCCTGGCTGCAGCCCATATACAACTGCTCATCCACGATCTCAATGTATACAAAATCTATTACATGACTAAAACAAAACTAAACCTAGCTGCTACAGGGGGATTAGCCAGGAAGTGCTGAACTAAGAGAGAAGAAAAATAGGAAAAAGATGTGATCAAACCCAAACCCTAGCCTGCTACAGCTCTCAACCGACAGAGGATGAAGGAAAGATAGAAATAATAAACTCTACGTATAGCTTATATACTCTATCAAAATGGCCTTGGCTCTAAAGAGATTAACCCTAATTTTTTCAGCAGACGTGGCACTGTTACAACCCTTGAATGCCTCGAGATGTGCACTTTGAAATCTGCACCTCGAGAAGTGTGCCCTAGCCTTGGGAAATTCCCAAAAGGTCCTTGAGTTAAACTGAGAAGTGGAGAGCCCGCGCTTCGCGGGGCTGGCAGCTATTTTAGTTTATTCACATAGTTTCTTTGCTTTCACGGAGTTGCCTTTGGCTGATGGGAATGGCTCATTCATGCAATAAACCTTTAGTGAATTGCACAGTTGCTTCGTGTCGCAGTGTTGTCGTGGAGATGATATGGAGAGCCAAGGTGTTTCACACAGTAGAGCTTCAGGAGCACTCTCTCTCGCTAAGTACTCGTGCAGGTGGGCTCCTGCGCTCGCATAGTAACTTGTAAGGCCCTAGAGTGCGCGAGATCTGTGCGAGGGGAATTCTGGGCGTCTTTCTCTTCCAAGGCTATGTGAGAACTCCGCCAGGTGACTTTTTGTTCTCTATGCATATGGACTCGCTGGGTTCTTCGCGCGGTTGCTTTGAGGCTTAATTTCTGCGAGAGCTTCGTGACCATGAATTCTAAAGGTTTTACATCGCGAGATCTTCACGATGTCTTCACAGCTCTCCTCTTGACTCCGCGGCCTATCTGTGAGAGAGCTTCTTCCACTTCATCTTTAGCTTCGTGAGGAGGCTCCTCAACTCTGTGAGGTTTGTTTCTTAACACTCTACTGCACTGCACTTGCTGCTGTTGCACCATCCTTCCTCCTTAGCTGACTTCAGTCATCTGCTAGACTTTAGGTCAATGATGATCAGCAATAGTGAGTCACCATGGTGAGCACTACTAAGGTGTTCCATTAAGCTTTGGCTCAGCTGTAATCTTTGCTTGTATTCTCTCTCTTTGGGCCAAAAAGCCAGGGTTTTGTATTAAGCTGCACATTTTATTACTAACTGCAAAATATACTTGCCAAATGATTATTAGTGGGCTTCAAGGTCCATCAAAGTCTAGGTTAAGAGGTGAAAAGTGGTACTTTTTAGTGAATAACACCTCCCAAGCTACACACACCTTATTTGAGTGCAAAAGTCCCCAGATTTCATGCCAAATTCATTGCATGTTGGAGAATCAAGATTGGCCTAGCTCATACATCTCAATTTTTGCCATTTTGTTCCACATTTAGGCGCGTCTTTGAGGTAAAACCCTCATTTTTGTTCATGTTATTTCCTTTCAAGTTTTTGAAAAAAAACCATGCCTCTAAATAAGACCATAGCTTCCAAAATACTCCCGTACACCCAAAGGTGACGGCAAAGGCAAAGGGCAAAGCCCCATCCATGTCCCAAGAACATGTCGATCCACACGTGGATCATGAACAACCCGTTCCATGGTGGAACGCAAAAGCCATGGAACCCGATTGGTTGATTGAGGAATCCTTGCTCATACTGAATGACCTGACCGCATGGTCATTATGGTACCTTGAACAAGCACATTTAGAAGCCCTATTCCAAGCGGTACATACGCACTTCTATCCATAGCTTGTCCATTTATTTTACCAAAATTTAAAGGTTGTTGAGTTCTTCGGCCAATTAGATATCGAAATTGATGGCCGCAAGTTTCATTTTAAACTGCAAAACATAACCAAGGCTATGGATTACAGTGCGACCTATGATGAGAGCCTTGGTCTACGAGCCCCTCGCCTTAAGGATGTGAAATTTAATCACATCATTGCCAAAATGATCGGAGGACAAACAGCTCAAGGTCTCTCTATTCGTCGTAGCCAATTAGCACAAAACATGTGGTTTCTAGATGTTGTTTTAAGATGCAATTTGTACCCCATGCAACACAAGCGTGAGCGACGCGACACTCTGTTGTTAGCCTTGTTTGCTGTTCATGAGAATCGCTGGGTTAATACCCTAAAAGTCGTTTGGGAGGGCATTAAATATGCCAGCATCCATCTCCTTAGTAACGTTGCCACCCCCATGCCCGCATGCCCTTATCCGTGTCTGATTTCTCGACTCCTTGAGGGTCATCAAGATGCTCATAATAGGGAACCGTGTTAAATACCCCTTGGGGAGGAGTAATGCACCAACCACATTCGTGTGTTTACCCCCACAAAATGGAAAAATACATGCCTATGTTCTCAACTTGCGGTGCAAACCCGACTATCAAGACAAGCATGTGCTACCCAACAACAGCCCCAAGCCACACCCTCGGTTCTAACTCAAGAAGCCCCAATTCCCTCTCAAGCCAAACCAATCCCCTCTAGTGAAGAGACTTTTAAACTTGCTGACCTTGCTCGGCAAATGAGAGAAAATCATCAACAAACCCTCCAACAATTCGATAACCTCTACCGAAACAATTATATGCTTCACCAACGTATCGACTACATTGAAGAGGCCACCACTCTTTTAATGGAACACACCTTCAAAATCGCCTCAACCCCTTATGTTGGTCGAGCACGGAATTATGAGCCTGCGTGCACTCAAAACACAACCACTTTAGTGCCGGAGGTTGCTCAGAGGGATGCAGGACCATCCTTAGCTGGAAAGCGTCAGTATAGATCATAGCCTGGTGAGTATCACACTCACTTTTGTATAGTTTTTTGTTCATATATAATGACATATTTGTAAACCTATTGTATATTTACTGCACATGATTTATTTTTTTTAATTCTATAGTAATAGTGTTGTAACTTTCATATATGTTTACTTTGTTATTCACCAGTAACACGTAGTGTGGATATAATCATCCTATCACACAAGTAACATTAGACTGATTTCCTATTGATTCTACCTTATACTGTGATACGCTTTCAACTAGTCATGTCAATTGTGTGAACTCTAATAGTATTAAAACAGTGTATACACCATGCCCTGCTCTCACTTCCCCGCCTTCATTTATTTTTGCGGATGAAAATCCCTTAAGGAGGGGAGAGTGTAACAGCTGCCATATTTTGAACCCATGATATCGGGTGCGGACACGGGTCAAGTCAAGCGTGTGCCTACAATGGGACACAATAGCCTAGTTCATTGGTAAAACTAAAATAGGTACCACCTACACTCAAATAGTGTGTAGTAACTATACACTTGAGTTTTAAATTATTACATATATATATATATATATATATATATATATATAACTAGTGTATTGGAGTTACACTAAATCTCAACTTTTAAGCTAACTTATATATGGAGTTTAGGTATAGCAAAATTATACCTGAGCCAAACACCAGCCATACATCTTTAATGAATATAATCAATTTACTCTAAAGCCAAACCTAAGTTGGCTTATATATATAAACAGTATATTAGCTTTGTATTAAAGTTAAGCCTATTTTGGCTTATATGCCTATACACTGAAAAACAAATGGTGGCATAACATGGGATTCAAACTCTTAATAGCTTATAAGCTGATTATTCTGCCAGCAGATTTCCATGAATGCATGAGTCACTAATGACTCCCATGCACGCAAAGTGGAAACAACCCACTACAAAAATTTGCCAATAGCTTTCCTTGTTCTTCCTGCTTCAAACCTTGAAGTAACCGAGTCCCTATTAGCAACCAAAACTGCACAACCATTAAGTAAAACCAAAGGAAGAAACTTTCTTCTAGCTTCTGAAACCCACTTCTCATTCAATCTCTTCAAACCTTGGATTTGAACCCTTGGATCACAAGGTGATCCGATAATTTGGTCGTGAGAATTGTGGCAGACGCTCTCGAAGAGTTCCTTGCGACCATAGCTCTTCACTTGCTTCACGAACTCGACACCAACACCCTATCGGCGTCGTGGTAACGACGAATCCACCAAAAGGTACGCCGTTGGGAGAGAGATGTATTTGAAAACTTGTAAAACAGCAGTGTTATGATTTTGAGATCTTTGGTACTTCATGTATAGGTCTTTTTTCCATTGTTTAGATGACAGGTGGCTGTCATCGGTGGAAAGCTATACATAGCATCAGTTAGTTCTTGTTTATATCCCTTGTTAGTTTACTGTTTAATAGATGAGTAAATATAACTTTTTGCCATATTATTTTCATGTCAGAGTTATTAAATTGTTTCCGCAAATGCAATACTTTGTACATGACACAATGCACTTGTATGAAAGGATCATGCTAGGTGATCCAACGATGCGACCTTTCCTGTATATGTTGGAAGGGGAAAAGTCGGGCCGTCACAAATAAAGAAGTTCAAAGGAATTTTGACTTGAATAGGAGCAGTCTCTCTCTCAAAGAAAGGAAAAATTAGTATCTAATGCTCACTGGTTTATATAATTTTGAAACTATAGTCTAAATATTGTAGTTCAAATCAATTTTTAGTTTCAAACATTCATTCTGATACAGTGTTTAAAAGCTAAACATGAATTGTAACTGTTCTATTTTATGATTGTTAAACTTTTATTACGATGGATTGTGAAGTTTCTGGAATCATAATTTTGTCTATTCTAACTCGCATATGATGTTTAACTAATCCTAAATATTTAAACTAAGAAATTCTAAACTAAACAGAAACAGAAAGAAAAATTTCTTCTGCAAAAATGCTAACAGTTATGCAAAAAAAAAAACTAGTGTATACACAAGTTGTATATCCCCCCCAAACTTAATTAGGACAATGTCCTCATTGTACAAAAAGAGGGGATATTAAAAAGATTAATTCAAAATTTTCATACTTGTGAGGTTTTGTGGTGTCTGAATTAACTTTCACTCACTCAATGATGAAGGATATGGCACTAGTGTTGCGGTAGATGGAGCTGGTGCTGACAAGGCTAAAGGGTTGTACATTGTTTCCTCCTCGAAATCTAACATTACTTTTATTCAGCAGTCAAATTCTTTCTCTAGTTCATGCTCCGATTGTGGTCTTGATAGTATCCCTTCCAAACTTTCTTCCTCAGCTATCAGTGCCTCGTATTTATCCCTCAAAGCTCTAGCTGTTCTTCAACTTTTTCTTTTCTTTTCAGATCCTCATTCAGCTTTTTAATCACAGTGGCCTTCAACTGAACCTCTAGTCTCAGTTTTTCTATTTCTTTTTCTTGTTTTTGTAGAGCATCTTTGACGGTATCATTATCAGCAGATTTTTCTTGTACCTCTTTCCTCAACCTCTCTGATTCTTCTTTGGCTCTTAATATTTGGGCCTAACTTTTGGTCGTGAAGGGCTCAATATGTTGCTTTCGTTCTTCACAAATTAGGCTTAGGTAATCATTATTTTCTTGCAACTTGAGCAGTTTCCCTTCCAATACTATTTGTTGATGTTTCTTTTCATTTAGCTGGGCATTTAGTGCTTGCTCGTACTCTTGATGGGCTTTTTCTCTTACTGTTTCTCTTACATCTGGGTCTCCGATGAATTCGCCAAACTGCTCCATCAGACTTCTGATTTTATCCTCGTACACCTTTTTATCAGCTTCCCATGCTTGTTGGTTTTCTCTCAATTCATTGTTTTCCCGTTGCAGCTGCACCATTTATTCATGAAGAGCTCTAGTGGCTTCTTGGACTTTCTTGGCTATTTCTGCTATCCAATGTGCATTGTGGTCTCTGACAACCTTTCACCTCATATTTTTTAATGTTTCTCAGCATTCTTGTGTAGTGGGTAGGGAATCTAGGACTATGTTTTTTAATCTATGGAATTCTTCCATCAAATTTCTGACTATTCTTGGCAATGGTGTTAAGCGAGGTGCATTTTTACTCTGCCACTGTTCTACTTCTCTCAATCTTCTCTCCAATTCAGGCCTTTCAATTATGGGAATTGTTGTTGTAGTGACTGGAGGGGATGTCTCTTGATTCAATAATTCTATAAAACCCATCATTGGGGCTTCAAAATTAGGTCCTGCTTGTGGAGCTTGAGATGTTGGAGTCTGCTCTGTAGTGTTGGAATTGTGGATGAAGCAACAAACACTATATATGCAGGAACATGGCTAGAAGTAGCAATTTCAGCAATTTGCTCATCTCTTTGTGGAAGGAGTTTTTCAGCAGGTGTGACTAGGTTCACAGGCTCTGCTTCAGGAATAATTGGCAGTGTGGCTGCCTCAGTTGAAGGGTGGAGTAGAAGTACTCACCATTTCTTCTGTGATGGTTCCTTTTAGAACTCTAGTTTCTGCTATTAGCCTTGTGGTAGGCTCTTCTGGTCCTTCAAGGACTTGGATTGTTTCAGGTATAGGTGGGGCATTCTCTGTTTGTGCCGAAATAGGGATTTTCTTTTTGTTCGTGACACTTAGAGTTCTCCTATAAACCTTTGCTGTGAGGCTCTCTTCAATTCTAGGTAAGGCCTTCTCCTTGGGATCAATGCTATATCCTACATTCATCAACAAATTTGTGATTAGACCTCCAAAGGGCAGACATAATTTATGCTTCTGATACTTCTTCAGATTCAATTTTTTCCTCATGGTATTGATTACCTCCAATAGGCAGGTGATCAATCACATAATTTACTATTTTATCACCCTTTACTTAGTGATGCTAGGCTTTAGTTTGTTACTAATAAGCTATTGATGCGCAGGTATTAAGGAAAAATAGTAAAAGAGAGCTTGAGTGTTAATCTTTATCAAAATGAACTCAAAAAGCAGTAAAAAGATGATTGAGCATTAAAGATGATTCGTCAATAGAAGAAAATTGAGAAATCATACTTTATGATTTTACGCTACTGCTGAAGTAAAAAGAAGAAAGAAAGAAATAAGAAATCGAATTTTTACAATTCTTCAGAAGATGATTTTTCAGGAAGCAACAAAAGAGTAAAGACGGCACAAAAGAAAAAGTGAATGTTTATTATAGAAAATTGTTCAGTATGAAAGCCATGAAAAAGTAGAAAATCGTGATTTACGATTTTCCAAAGAAGCGAGAAAAAGAAGAGACAATCGTAATTTATGATTGCGATTATAAAAGCTTTTCCCCACTGCTATCTGCTGCTGCTAATCACATGCGTGAGAGTTACCACCATCATGTATTGAATTAGAAGATCTCCAGAATTGAAAGTTCTACTGAACTACGGATCTGAGAAGATTGATGAAGATAAACTCCGAAGGACTCTGCTGCTGAAAATTAGAGAACACTCCAGAAGTGCATCAACTAAAGAAAGCAAGGAAAACAATAAAATTAGGAATTAAATTTATATTAGGATACTTATATTTTTAGTAGTTTTGTTTATTAGAATTAGATCTTTGTAAATCGACTCCTTATGATCTATAAATAAGAGAGCTTGGTATAGGAATAAGCATCGAAGAATTTCATATCAATTGACGCCTAAGGTTGGATTTTCTTCCGATCAAAGTAGTGTAACATAGTTAGAATAGATTAGTTATCAGAGGTTTCTCAAGAGAAATTGACGACTACAATTGAGTGCTAAAGATTAGTGTAGATATTTGTAGTTTCTTAGGAGCAATTGACGACTGCGGCTGAGAGGTGACGGATGCATTTTACTTTGCTTTTTAGTTTAGATTTTATTTGCTTTGTAAACATCTCCAAGTTTTAATTTTAATTGACGACTCAGGCTAGAATTTATAGATTAGTGTAACAGTTTTTACTTTTCCATCTTCAGTTTTCTAACGTTTGATTGACGCCTAGATTTTAGGAAGTTGTTCATTAGATTAAATCTGTATTGATAAGATCTTAGACTTGATTGACGACTAATGCTAGGAGACTAGAAATATAGTGTAACAGTACCATTTAAATTCATAAATATTCGATAACTGAAGATTAAGATTGACGACCTTAATCAGAAGGAGGATTTAGATTTATTTTATGCATTTTAGATTAAAACCATTCTTTTATTCATATTTCTCCAGTAGAGTAGATCATAAAAGATTATAGACACCCAAATTTGGCCTAAGGCCCTATTGAGACATACTTCGAGAGAGGCACACCCCCCGAGCTTTCGATAGCATTTCCCCTACCCTTAGGAACCTTCCTTAACCCTTAGGAATTACCCCCAACCCTTAGAAACCTCTCCAAACCCGCATTTAACCTTCCCGAGCAATGGTCAGAGAGAGATGTACTAGGGCTGGCAGGGTCCTCTACTGAGACTGAATCTTACACCATTGAAAAGTAGAGGTTCTCAACTTTCCAACAAGTCAAGAATCACCTCAATCAGAGTTGTATGTTAAAAGATATGGCAATCCGAAGCTTCAGGTTGCACATCTCGACAAGTTCAGAACCTCGCGAGGAGATAGGCATACATGGTGCATGTATTACATGCGCCAAACCATTTTATTTCAAAAATGACTTGGCGCATCTAATAGACACGCTAAGTACAGATGGGTCTCCCCTCGGCCTCCGGACTTCCAGGAACTGTAATTATGCATGGCTCATGTAATACATGCGCCAGGCTTAGCTACAGTAACTGATGGTTTTTGCTCGAATTTCACTTTTGGGGTTTGACTTGTTGACCATCTCAGTATTTAGGATGGGTTTCATTAGGACTGTTGCACCCATGTTTACCCTATTTACAACCCTCTAGTCATTTGAAACCTCACCCTATCATCTACTATTGAAGCCTATTGCCCACCTTTGCAAGCTTTCAAAATCCTAGGAAACCTTAGATTAGAAGATTACCTAATTGCTAAATCCAATTAGCACTTAAGCACCCTCCTAACCTCCCCTTTTCCTATAAATCGAGAGGCACCCCTCCCTTTACAAAGGTTTGAAAGATTTTCTAAGAGAGAAACTTTTCCTCCCTTTGGTGCACCCTTCCCATACAAATTCCAGAATTCTAAAACCCCCTTTAGACCCCATCTTCTATCAAAGATCCCTTAGTTTAGGTGAGAATTACTCCCTAGCTCTCTTCCCCTACCTCTTAGCCATCAAGCCCTAAGAGCTAGAACCCATTCTCCAACCATTCTCCACATGCGTGCTATAAGGACCTGAGAGGTTTGGCACTCGCCTCTATTCCTCTACCTTCTTAGCTTATGCTCTATCCTTGAATTTGTGCCGTTACGCCATCGAAATCTCGTTAGTAGCGGAGGGGCACAAATAGGGTCAAAGTGCCTTAGGGCAAGAGGAAGTGCTCTTTTCTTTCTTATTTTTCTAGTCTATTTTGGCCACAAGTAGAGACCGCTTACGAGCGGGTTGATCGGGTGCCTAACACCTTCTCGATCAATAACCGAAGCCCCTACCCAAGAGCCTTTGTTGTAGACTGGTGAATCAGAGTCACATTTTTGACACTTTGGTTCTTATAAAATTGATTTAGATTTCCCGGGACACCAAAAGCTCTGGGTGGCGACTCTATATGTTTTAGAAGAGTGTGCATCATTGTGACGGGATCGTCAAAAATCTCACGGTTGCACAGATGACGACTCTACTAGGGAGTAGCTAGTAGAGCTTCCCCTTGAAATTTGTCTTTTTATTTTTATTTTTTACTAACATTTGTCTATTTTCTCTTAGTTTTTACTCACCCCTATGATTCCATCAATTTTCTCACCCCTACTTTTCTGTCATTTACGTGCCTTAGCCGATCGGCAAGCCTACTTGTGTATTGTTTTTACATTTCATTTACTTTTCTATCATTTATGTGCCTTAACCGATTGGCGGACATACTTGCGCATTGTCTTTACAATGCCTTTAATTTCTGTCATTTACATGCCTTAGCTGCTTGGCAGGCCTACATGAGCTTTTAATTTTTGTAATCATATCCTACCAGTGGACGCCGGCTCGTAGAGGCGGCATGGGACCATAACCACCCATTTTTGGACTTTAAGAAAAATCCCTTAAAATTTGAATTAAAATTGAACCAAGAGGGGGACTTAATTGAAACTTTTACGGGGGTAGATTTTCATGGGTTGGGAATTCTAGGCAAAGATATAAACATCCCAGTTCTCGGTACGGCGGCAGCCCCTAGTGGTGATGATCCGGAAAAGAACCACCCCACCTAGTATCTGAGAAGGCGCTTGCGTCAGAGGTATATCGGGTGGGTAACCTATCTAGTTACGAAGTCTAAAACCCTTGGGGGAGAGTGTTAGTAGTCCCAAATCGACCTTGTATCCCTAGGTTTGGTGAGGAGAGACCCGTTGCAACTAAAAAAATCAGTCCCCGAAGGCATTGCTTCCCAAAAAACTAAAAAATAGACTGAATTCGGGCTTGTTGGTCTACTGTCAAGATTATTTGACCCCACTATTTATGCCTGGTGCATGTAAAACATGCGTCAAGCCACTTTTTCCCAGTTTTGCTTTGGCGCATATAATGCACGCACCAAGCTTGGAAAATCTCATATTTGCTTTGGCGCATGTAATACACGCGCCAAGCTTATATTGACCAGTTTTGGCCTGACGTATGTAATACACATGCCAAGCCCAAACTGAGCAGGGCAGCCCAAAATCTGAGGCCTTTCTCACACCCCCGAATTCCCTGCTTAGTGGTTTAGCACCTCCGATAGGTCTCACACTCTCCGACACCCAATATGCCCCCGCCGGTCAAAAGAGGGTAACTTCTTATAGACTCGCTCTGAGGGATCGGGTTGTTTGCGTTGATTCTCATGCCTTCAATAGATCAATGGGTTCCCCTTTGATTCTTCCGAAGCACGTCGGGGTCCCGCCATGGGATTTATATAGCGTACAAACACCACTCGAAATGGGAATTCAAAGGCCCCGAAATCCTTCATTGTAAAGATTCATCTACAAAATTAAAAAAAATAAAATTAAATAAACCAAAAAATCAGAAAAAGAGAGTTGCGGTGCCGGTACAATGACATCACCTTACCCTCTGTCATCCCGTAGGGGAAGAAGGAGGATGCTTTATGGGCCTCATCCAAGGCATCCGTACCCCACCCGCCATCAAGCCATGTCGTGGGGCAGTGGATCTGGCATACGCCGATCCCGACTCATCCCCACCACGTTCTCCAACTCATTCCCATACGAAAGAGATGTTCAAATCCATCCCTCTCACCCAATCCTTATTCACCATCACCGGGCCCTTCGGTGCACCCATTTTTCCATCAACCACCACTCAAAACACTCAAAATCCAACACCCCATTCCCCATCATCTTCCCAAACCATGCCCATTCCCCCCATGTCCATGCCAAATCAATCACACTTTCCATCCACATCCATTCAAAACTCATCCCGATTTCCCACCTTTACCACCATACCCCATCCTTCATCTTCCCAATATATACCTGATTCACCCGCCTTCCCCCATACCACACCAGTTTCTCCAATCCACCACATACCCCCTATCAACCCAGGTCATGCCTAATTTTACTGGGGCCATGTCTAGTTTTCCCCACACATCCACTTCATCCATACCCACATTCCCTCAAATGAACCATCTCCATCCACCCCCTCTCCAATGGCCATGATGGATGAGATGATCTAGGCTTACTCTAATTAGAAATCCTCCCAAAACATCCCCCCTCATTCTAACCACACATCTTCCAATCCATCATACACACTCCCAAGTCTCCATGCTTCATTACCTCAAACCCACCAAGGCCCAATGGCCCAAACCCCCATCATCCACACCCTTCAGGGCCCAATGAGCCAGACCCATCAAGGCCTAATGGGTCAGACACACCAAGACCTAATGGGCAAGACCCACCAAGGCTCAATGAGCCAGACTCACCAAGGCCCAATGGGTCAGACCCATCAAGGCCCAATAAGTTAAACCCATCAAGACCCAATAAGCCATACTCATCAAGGCCCAATAAGCCAGACCCACTAAGGCCTAATGGGTCAGACCCACCAAGGCCCAATGGGCCATACCCATCAAAGCCCAATGGGCCAAACCCATCAAATCTTGTTACCCTATGCCCAGGCCCATCAAAGCATAAACATTGGAGAATCATCCACCCATCTCCCTACATCCTCCCATTATCCCACATACACCCAACAGGCTCCCTTTTAATCCTAGATAATGCACCCACCTTAGCCCATCTCCCAACATGGCCTAGGCGCCACTCATCCCCAAGCCTCGTACCCAAATCAATATGGGGACCCATCTCACACCATCAACTATCCCCAACTTACCCATCCTCCCATTCCTCAACCCAATTCACAACATACTCATCAAACCCAGTTGCCTCATCAGGCACCCGCCCAAAATCCATCACCCATCCACCACTTTACCTCACAAACTCATCACCAAAGATTCCCCCATGTGCAATGGTTCCACCAGACACCTGTTCAACCCACCCAAAACCAACAAGATGATCTCACCCCTCCTCCACCCTATATAGACCCACAGTACGAGGAGGATGAGATCAGGAGCAACGGGGCCAACAAAGGAGGACTTACCATTTTCAACCCTCCACCCGTAATTGCCACCCCCCGACAGCCCAGAGTGAGTGTAGGCCACCTGCTGAAAGTTCGGCCCTGCCAACTTAAGAAATAGAGCAGCTGAAAGAACAGATGGAGAAAATCTAGAAGTAGCTGTTAAAGATGAATGGAATAGAAATCCATGCTACAGACTTGTCAAACTTGTGCTTATTTGCAGAAGTCTCCTTGCCCCCAAAATTCAAAATGTTGGTTCTTGATAAATATAATGGCATAGGCAATCTTATCGCACAGCTTAAGTCCTAGTGTGGGGACATGTGCCAATATGGGGGAGATGAACGTCTACTTATAAAAGCCTTTCAGAAAAGTATGACGGCCCTGGCCTTGAGGTGGTTCATGTTCCTAAAACCATCCATGATAAAGATATGGAAGGATTCGACTCATTTGTTTTAAGAACAGTATGTCTACAACATAGACATTGAGCCTCTTAAGTCGGATCTGGCCCAATTAAAGTAGAACCCTAATGCGACCTTCAGCAATTAACTTGGGTGTTGGAGAGCTCTAGCAGCTTAGGTAAGAAACAAAATACCTGATGATGAGCAAATTGAGATGATCTCAAAAAATACCTTACCAGTTATCTCAGACTTCCTCGTTTACCAATAGCAGTTCAACTTTGCTGATTTGATAAAAAATGCCAATCGTTGAGAGGATGCTATTAGAGAAGGGCGCTTGAGCAAAAATGCATCCGGTGGGGCCGACGGGGTCAAGAGATTCTCTGAGCAGAGGAATGATAGAAGAACTGGGACAAATGTGTAGAATGTCACGAATATCAGGCCCAACACTAGTATAATCCCATTTCAATTTAAAGCTACACAACCAACTCTAGTTAGAAGCGAGCCGATATAGAGAATCGGGAAGGTGCATGGGGCACAGATGACCCCAGAATAGAAAAAGGCCCACCATGACCGAGTTTTCACACCCTTAGGGCAATCACTGAATGTTTTATTGCCCTTACTAATAGAAAAGGGATTGGTCACAGTACTCCAACCACGACCTCCGCCAAATCCCATCCCAAGGAACTATGACCCTAACACCCATTGTAATTTCCACCGGACCGATCATTGTTTCCCTTTGAAACGCACAATACAGGATTTGATAGAGGCCGATAAAATCATCCCTCTGGCACTTCCCCAAGACACCCAGCATGCCAACATACACCAGGTACCGCTACCCCCACACCCTCCCAGGAGGAGAAGGTCCAAGACCCATTATTGGCATGGTAGGAGAGAATAATGAAGAGTTAGAGTTTGACCCGTCGGATTATTCGTAACCAGGAAGATTTTATCACGCCGCTATAGAGAGACTGAAAAGATAGAAGCATTGGAGTAATTGAACCACTAAATATGGAAGATTACTTTCCCAACCCCGCACCATAAATGAAACCCTTATATCTTAGGGCATACTTCCTAGTACCTGCTTTCACCCCATTCCAGATCCCGGAACTAACTTATGATCCACATCAAGTCACTCAATTATAAACATACAGACGTCAATGCCAGTAGTAGTAAGTAGGGGGTAGTTGATTTTGTCACTAGGTCTGGGAAGATATCCAAGCAGCCAGACGCACCAACACTAGCACCAACCCGGCCAGAGGGGAAGAAGGATACTACTGTGATAAACCCGTTTGAAAAATGAGCCGAGAGCACATACTTGAGACTCAGTTGAGAAGAATGTTGACCCATATAACAATCTGGGATCTGTTCATGACATCCCCACTCCATTTTTAGGCTCTGATGGGGGGATTAAAGAATGAACATGCGTCTCTTCAAGTGAACCCAGATGAGGTTGGGCAGATAATCGGGCAGGTGATGGCTCCCAATGCCATCTCTTTTTCAGATGCGGATGTATCAGAAGAGGGAAATAACCATTCTAAATCTCTGAACATCACAGTAGAGGTCGGGAACATGAAATCCTACTAGTACTGATTGATAATGGGTCTGCTCTAAATGTGTGCCCTCTGAGAACTACCACCAAAATAGGTATGGACTTGTATGCTAAGACCGACAAAAAACCAGCGCTAGAGGATTTGATAATACAAGAAGGGAAATAATTGGGGAAGTTAATCTTGAGCTAGTAATTGGGCCAATGACCTTTTCCATACTATTCTAAGTAATGGACATCAAGTCCTCTTTCAATCTGTTGTTACGGCACCCTTGGTTGCATGAAGTAGGGGCAATACCATCGACATTGCTTCAAAAGCTCAAATTTGTGTCTAGGCAGAAGATCATCCCCATCATAGGTGAGGGGCATGAAGAAAAAGAAAAAGTGACCCACAACATTGAGAAACCTAAAGTACTAGATGTGCTGCACACGACCGAGAATATGAGGTATCAACGGTAGTCTTAGAGCCCCCGGAAAGCGTCACCCTAAAAATCGAAGGTGGGATGGTAGTAGCAGTGGCCATGCTCAAGAAGTGGGGCTATTAGAGAGGAAAGGGGCTGGGACCCCAGTTGCGAGGTAAGAGAGAGCCCATCAAGGCAAAAGGTGGACAGCAGGTCCGATTTGGGCTAGGATATAAGCCCACTGAAGAAGAAGTGCGAGAGGCCAAGGAGAAAGCCCAAGCCACAACAGCTGCTAGAGCTTGAGGAATCAACTTAGAAGAGAAACTCCATCCTAGACCGCACATTTGGAACACCTTTGTAAGCGCGGGGATTATAAAAATTGATCAGAATGGGATGACACAATTAACCCCACATAAACCCACGGCCCTTGTCCACCCCACCAATCCCCGAATTTTCCCTCCCAACCTGGAAATAGACTTAGACACTATGTCTCTTTTTGAGGAAGAGTCTTTCGTAGCTGCACAATCTCCCCTTGTGGTAAATCACCATAAGACTCTGCTGACATTTGAGGATAGGGTCCCAGGCAAACCCATGATCAACATGATAGAGGCAGACTCTGAAGAATCATATTAGCCACCCCCCTCCATCCAAACAAGTAAAGGAGCAGCATCACAGGTATGTAATTGGGCATCTATGCCCCAAACTCTAGAAGTGACAAGTGGCCTGAAATTTGGCACCTGTTTTCCAAAAAAAAATAATCTATAAAAAGTGAGATGAGCCCTTGTTGGGAAAATGGAGTGTGCTGATTTAGTGTGTAACAAAATAAAGTCAAATTAAAATAAAGGATGGATTCAGCACAACTACAATCTCTTAGACCTGCATGATACAGGGCTATTGCAGTAAGTTTTATAGGTAAGTAAGGGTATGTCCACAGGGAAAATGTGAATAAACTATGATGGATCTCTAGATTTACAATAGATCTGGCACTCTATCCTAATATAAGCTACTCTAAAACAGGAGAGAGGAGAGGTTTTTGGGTTTTTTGTCACTATAAACTACAGATTTTTAATGTAGTTGATCCAGAGCTTAAGAGAACACAAAGGTAAAAGAAACTGGATTAAAAATCAAAAGGATGAAGATCAGCAGTTAGAGATTTGGTATTCCACTAAAATTGAATCGAATCAAAGGCAATGCTTAGATCGGATTTGCAACAATCCTTTATCTGGCTACAAGCTCCCTAGGTTTTACCCTGATAGATGCATGGTAAAAGAATCCAATCTCAACCAGAGAATGGAAGCAATCCTAAGGCTATGATTTGTCCACTTTAATGGTCACAGACCATCCCAGAGATTGTCCTAATAAATCAAAGCAATCCTAAGGCCATGATCTGTCTACTTTAATAGTCACAGACCATCCTAGAGATTGTATTGAGCCAATGGCTTTAATTAGATCAGGTTAACCATTGTAGATGTTGTGAATGCCAGGCTACAAGCTCCCCATTTCTGGTTGGCTCACAGGAGTATCCAAACTAAGGAAATCAAATACGAATAAATGAAATCTAGCTCAGAATTAACTCTAAAACCCATAATTTTATTATAATACTACTACTTACAATGATGTGCTCAGATCTACAATTTGTGCAGCATCTAATCCCTCACAAAGCCTCTGAAACTCTCAATTACAAATCATACCCTCACCTTAGCTATTGAAGAGGGTTTTTAGCCAACCATCATTGGCTAATAGTGAGGAAGAAGAAGAAGGAAAAGAGAGGGAGAAATTGAAGGGAAAAATGAATTCGATCTCGGCTCTACTCTCTTAATTTTTGGATGCTTTTCAATGTCGTTGCTCCTTTATTTATAACTTTTTCTCAGATCCATTTCAGCCAATCAGAATTCAAAAGAATAATGCAGTTATGCTGATGTGGCTGATCCTTCTTCTAGATGCTTTTCTCCTATTGGTCCATAACTGACAAGTACATGTGAGGTAGTTAGAGTTCTCGCTCGTGCTCAGTTGAATACTAAAAATACCCCCAAGGGTCGCTGTTGTGCCTTAGAGCGTGTGTGTGAAACCTGGAAGTTGTGATTACTGAAGAAGGGTCATTAGAAGTTCCCAGAATGAATGTCGAGAGGTTTTAGAGAGCTTTTCGATGGGTTCTTGGTCTGTATGCTTAGTCTTTCAATTGGTTTGGGATAAACCTCTCGCTGGGTTGAAGTGTACTAGTCGCTAGGATTAGCCTCTCTCCACAGGTTTGAAGTAGCTCTCGATACCCTTTGTTTAGTTCTTCCTTCATCCAGTCGATAGGTTACAACCATCCTGTCGCCTTGGTGAGGTGATCGATATGTTGGGGATCATCTCGACAGGTTCTGAAGGATCCTGTCGAAGGCTTCTCTTGTTCTACTTGATAGGTTTATCTGAACCTCGCGACTTCCACTGCACCTTCAGGTAAGGTGTCGACAGGATTCTTTCTTTCTGCAGTCACAACCTACCGACAAGTAGCTGGAACCTACGATAGCTTACTAGATCCTCTCGGCAGCTTGGCAATTTAGCTTCAGAACTTCTTGACAGCATCTTCCTTGACTTTCCTCAACTAGCACCTATTTCTGGTGCACTATCTTCCATCTGTTAGCACTCAGCAACCTCTTGGTGGGTTCAATCTATCTTCTGTGCAACTATGCTTGGTCTCAAGCATGACTTGGTGAGCCCATGACCTTCCCATGAATTATACAACTCTGATTGCTTAACTAACAGGCTTTTGGGTTGTTGTGAAACCGTGATGAGGAACAGATTGCTTCTTTGGCCCTTTTAGCTGGATATTTGCACAAGGTTGGATTTTATTGCTTATCTACAAAACATCCTTAACACACCTTATTAGTCAATTAAATGGCCCAACAAAGGTCAAGTTAGGAGGTGAAAAATAGTATATTTCACTGCTCAACAGCCCTTGGCAGGCAATACTGTGTATATATAGGGACTCGTTTTACCAAGAGCCCATCTCCGAAGAAAACAAAAATCATAAAAACATAGAAAAAATATAAAATCTAAAAATATTGTCTTTCAAAATTTTTAATAAAATCAAAGAAAAAGATGCCTTAATCGAAGTTCCCGTTCCACGTGAAATCGACCCCTTCCCTATAGAAATATAAGAAGAGGTAGGAATCACAAGTCTGGACGTGGAAACCCTACTGAGGAGCTACCCAATGAGCTTCTTGAACGGTTTGCTAACTTTGAGCACGACCCTACCCCTATTGTCAAAGAAATGGAGGATGTCAACCTAGGGACCGAGGAGATCCCTAGAATCACCAAGATCAGAACATCATTGTCTCTCGAGGAAAGAAAAAGCATGATCGATTTCCTTTGGTCATACCAAGACGTCTTCGCATGGTCATATGAGGACATGCCTGGTTTGGACACCGATTTGGTCGAGCATGAGTTGCCACTCTATCCAGATGTCAGATCGGTCAAGCAAAAATTAAGGTGACTCTGATCCTAGTGGATGCTGAAAGTAAAGGATGAGGTCATCAAGCAATATGACACGGGATTTCTCATGGTCTCCAAGTACCCTCAATGGTTAGCCAACATCTTCCCGGTATTGAAGGACAAAAAGGTTCGCATGTGCATTGATTTCAGAAACCTCAATAGGGTGAGCCCGAAGGATGACTTCCCATTACCACACATCGACATCTTGGTCGATAACACTGCCATGCACGGGATGCTTTCGTTCATGGACTGATTCTCTGGGTACAATCAGATCAGGATGGCAGAGGCAGACCGAGAAAAGACAGTGTTCATCACTCCCTGAGAAACTTTTTGTTATCGAGTCATCCCATTCGGGCTGGAGAACACTGGGGCAACCTATCAAAGGGCAATGATGACGCTATCCCATGACATGATGCATCGCTAAATTGAGGTGTACGTCGACGACATGATCTCCAAGTCACCAGAGCGAAATGACCATCTAATAAACCTCCAAAAGTTGTTTGAGAGACTCAGAAAATACAGGCTATGCCTGAATCCTCAAAAATGTGCATTCGATGCCATATCAGGAAAACTATTAGGCTTCATTGTCAGAAGGAGAGGTATCGAGGTCGACCCGATCAAGGTAAAAGCCATCACGAAAATGCCACCGCCATCTACCGAGAAAGTGGTAAGAGGGTTTTTGGGTAGAATACAGTACATCAGTCAGCTCATTGCACAACTCACTCTTATCTGCACATCGATCTTCAAACTACTGAGAAAGGATTCTCCCGTTGAGTGGAATGACGACTGCCAAGCAGCATTCGATAAGATCAAGGGCTACCTTCTCAATCCGCCCGTCTTTGTACCCCCTAGCCAGGGAGACCCTTTTTGATGTATCTTTCCACGACAAAAGTTTCGATGGGATGTGTCCTAGGGTAGCATGATGAGACAGGAAGAAGAAAATAGGCTATCTATTATCTCAACAAGAAATTTACCGACTATGAGACACGCTTTTTCATTTGGAGAAAGCATGCTTGACTCTCGTATGGGCCACCCAGAGGCTCTGCCACTACTTGCTGTCCCAAGCCATTCTACTCCTGGAACAAATGGATTCGTTGAAGTACCTATTCGAAAAGTCGGCTCTCACTAGCCGAACCTCTCGCTGGCTGCTTGTTAAGACCTGAAAAGTACCACTTTTCACCCCTTAACTTAATCTCTGTTAGACCCTTAGTCATTTAATAAATGTGTGTTAAGCCAATTTTGTAGGTAATAAGCAGTAGCTGCAAATAAGGCCCTAACCATGCCAAGAAGCCTACTGTTACCTCAGAAGTTTCTCAGAAGAAAGGAGGTTGGACCCAGACAGAGAATTGGCTGTAGCATAGACACAACAAAGTAGCAACAAGCTAAGAAATGAGCCTCACACATATGTAGCAAGGTTCAAATTGAATCAGAAAGAATGCTTCGCGCAGCTGTCGCAGGTTTATGAAGGCAGCACGCCAACTACTCGCACTATTCTCACACAGATGAACGACAGAAGAGCCCAGAAAGTAGACTTCACGCAGTTCTCGCAGATTCTTCTTCTCTGCATTTGTGCTTGTAGCCTTGTGAGAGATTGTGCAGAGACAGACTCCCCTGTATTTGTATAGACCGACCATCAGATGGCAGATCTGATCTGGCAGTAGAGATTGTAGGCTTGTGACTGGATCACTACTGTCTTTCTAAAGCAGTGAACAACTAGACCTAAAGCTAGTACTCAAACTCTTGCTAGTCCTGTGTGTCCAGGCTAGTGCACATTGTAGGCCTAGCCCCACACACAGAACTTTAGAGGTTGAGGTTCCTATGGATTCTTGAGCTGGTAGCCTGGAAGAAGTAGTGCCTACAATGATAAACTTGTTCTAACCCATCTCTGAACTGTGGTTCCCCTATTGGATAGTCTGTGACCATTTAAGTGGATAGGTTATAGCCATAAGGGATTGGATCATGGAACAGGGGTGAGTTGGATCCTTTCTCCTCTTTGGTGATAATGTAGCCATTGGACAGGATTTCTACAGCAGCAGATCTGAGTCTGAGTTATAAGACCCATCAGATCTGTACCTAATAACTTACTTCTCACCCTTTTATATTTATTTTCTCACACTTCATCATTTTTCTCAACCATTTCTGTAGTTTAGGCATTAGGTTACCTTAGGATTTAGACAATAGTGACCTTACATCCCCTTCCATTTAGGATTGCCAGATCTGTAGCCAGATCTGGATGGCCTACTAAAGATAGCTCCCTTGGAGCTTTAGATCAACTTTTCCTGTGGGACAAACTCTTACTTATTAAAACTTGCTACAACAGGCCCTGTATCTTGCAGGTTTGTGTGTTTTTAGGCTTGCTGCTCTATAGTTTTCAATCCACCTCTAATTTATTTTCACTAACCCCATTCTTATCACTATTTCTAATAAAGTTAGCAGCAAGCACTTAAAATACCCTAACAAGTATTTAGCGCCGTTGCCGGGGAATCTTGATCTATTAGTAGACCCTTGATTTTTATATTCTTTATTCTTTGGTAGCTGTGCTTGTAAATAATTGATACTGCTAATTTACATTTAGAATTTTTCTTGCAGATTTAGACAGTAGCAGAGAAGGAAAGTTGAACTGCACTGGGAGTCTACCTACTTCTGTTTGCACTTCTCTAACCTTCAAAAACTCAGTTTATTTCTCCTTTGAAATATCCATAACAGTTGATTAGGATAGTTGTAATTTTATTAAGTGCAATGTGTCTGCAAGTAGTCTTCCTTGTTGTTGGTGTGTGTGCATGTTAGGAAGGAGATCTCTCAGTCCCACATTAGAGCCTCCTAACCCTGAGATAGTAAGGATAGAAGACCAAGAAGGCCCAGACACACCACAGTTGAGCTCCTTACTGAAACTGAGACAGCAGTCATGGGTGAAGAGCAACCCAGAACATTAAAGGAATTGAATGCTCCTGATGATTATAATTCCCCATTCAGCATTCAATTCCTAGATGTTCAGGAAAACTATGAGATTAAAACCTCCATCATCCAAATGCTTCCCTCTTTCCATGGGCACAACAAGGAAGACCCTTACAAGCACATTGACCAATCTTGGCCCTGTGCACAACATTCTCCATTGCTGGTTTGGGACCAGAAGCCACTAGATTAAGGCTCTTTCCTTTCTCCCTAAAGGACAGGGCCAGCACCTGGTTAGCTACTCTCCCAAACAACAGCATCACTTCTTGAAAAGACCTCTAGACAAGATTTTTGACCAAATTCTTCCCAGAGACAAAAACCAGCCAGTTGAGGAAAGTAGTACTTGCTTTTGCCCAATCCCCAACTGAGGATTTTAATTAAGCTTGAGACATATTTAAGGAGATGCTCAAACAATGTCCCCACCACAAGATCCCTGACTGGCAACTTGTTCAGAGCTTCTATAATGGGATTGCCGAGAAAAGCGGAGACATGGTAGATGCCTCTTGTGGTGGAACTTACTTGCATAAAATAGCTGATGAGGCATGGGACTTGTTCGAGGTCATCAGTGAAAATCCTTTCCAAAAGATGTCCTTGCCAAGAACTGTTCAAGAGCCTTCTCCTAAAATGAGGCTTGCTGAAACTTCCAAAGGAAAGACGTATGAAGTAACTGGAAATAATGACCTGAAAATGCAGATGGCCAATCTTTCTGATAAGTTTGATAAACTATTATCTGTGGTGCAACCCAGATTGGCTGCACAGGTGATGGAGGCATGTCTGATATGCCAATCTCCACAACACACAGTGGAAGAGTGCCCATCTACAGGGCAATATCCTGAATAAGTGATGGAACAAGCTGCTGCTACCCAATCACTTGGCCAACAATAATTTGTTGGCTATAACAAACAGCCATTTAGATACCAGTACCAAAATGTTGGTTATCAGTGGAGAGACCACCCAAATTTGAGGTGGAGACAAAATAATTACATGCAGCCACAACAGATGTTGGCCTTACCTCAAAGGTCACAGTAGCAATTTAACCAGGGATATGCCCCAAGGTCAAATTTTCAGCATCAGCAGCTGCCCCAGCAGTAAAATTAGTTGGTAGTTCCCCCACCTCAGCCCCGAAATGCTTCTTTCGAGGACCAGGTTTTGACCTCATTGCAAAGCCTTAGAGTCTTGACTCAGACTGTGACTTCTCACAGTCAAAGCATAAAGAAAATAGAAGAACAGCTAGGCCAAATATCCAATGCCTTGGCCAAAAGAGAAGAGGGAAGGTTGCCAAGCCAGCCAGTGGCCAACCCTAAGGGTGAATATTCAATTGGAGAAGGCTCCTCAAGTTTTGAGGGAGCTAATGCCATCACAACCTTAAGGTCTGGCAGGCTGGTAGACAACCAGGTGGGGAAGGAATAAGGAGAGGTCATTTCTAAAGAACTTTCGAATGAAAGTGAAAGAGACTTTGTTAGAGCACAGAGCCAAGAGTTGCCTGCTACCCTGCAACAAGGGAAAAATAAAGAGGCTGTAGTTGAGCCTCAGCAGGAAATAAAAGATGAAAAAAGAACAAAACAAAAGTTTAGTCATAGACTTGTAGTCGAGGAACCAGCAATACCTCAGTTGCCATTTCCTCAAGTATTGAGTGGCCCTACCCCTTTTGATAAGGGGAATGCACAAATAGAGGAAATGATAAAGACCTTTAAGCAGGTAAAAATCAATTTGCCCCTGCTTGATGTAATTAGATAGGTCCCAGCCTATGCCAAATTTCTGAAAAACCTTTGTACCCAGAAAAGAAAAGCTAGAGGCCATTTGTCCAAAAAGGTCTTTGCAACTGATACAGTTAATTCTGTATTAAACATGACAATGCCAGAGAAGTTACAAGACCCAGGGATACCCACTAGTCCCTGCATAATTGGAGACCACACAATTGGAAGGGCCCTTCTAGACCTTGGAGCCAATGTAAACCTGCTGCCATACAGTGTGTATTAGCAGCTAGGTTTGGGGGAGCTAAAACCCACCCCCATTGTGCTGTTAATTGCTGATAGGTCTGAAAGAAGACCTATGGGAGTGGTTGAGGATGTCTTAGTGGGGGTGGACAAGTTCTTTTACCCTGCAAACTTCCTTGTTTTGGACATGGGCTGCAACAAGAGTACATGCCCTATACCTGTTATTTTGGGCAGGCCATTCTTGGCCACAACCAATGCATGCATTCAATGCAGGTCAGGGATCATTGAGGTAACTTTTAGATATATGAAGGTTGAGCTTAATGTGTACAACAGTGCAAAGTACCCTCAGTTGGACAATAAGGAAAGCTTTGCGGTGGATGTACTGGAAGAAGTTGTTGAAGAAGAAATGCCCACTCTGCTAAAGTGGGGCAACATTGTCACAAGTTTAATTAAAGTTTGGGACATGGTAGAGGAAGGAAGCCCAACTGTTATGCCAGAAGACATGACCACATTAAAGTCTTCTGTGGGCATAGTGCAACATTTCATTTGGAAACTTACATTGCTGCCTCTTCCTCAAACCAACAAAGCACCAATCCTGCCATCCATCCAACAAGCCCCTGATCTGGATCTCAAGAAGCTTCTAGAAACATTGAAATATGCCTTCCTTGAGAAAGGTGAAAAACTTCCTATAATAATCTCCTCTTCTCTTACCAATGAGCAAGAGGAAGAATTACTAACAGTCTTGAGGAAGCACAAAAAGGCAATTGGCTGGACCATTGCGGATCTAGGAGGGATAGATACATCAATTTGTATGCACAAGATCCATTTAGAGGAGGGGTCAGCACCCTCCAGGGAAATGCAGAGGAAATTAAATCCTCACATGTAGGAAGTGGTCCTCAAAGAAATCATTAAATTGCTAGATGCTGGGATAATTTACCCCATTTCTGATTCTGAATGGGTGACACCTATCCAAGTGGTGCCCAAAAAATCTGGCATAACAATCATCACAACTGAGTCTGGAGAGCTGAGACTAGCCAGGGAGACCACTGGCTGGAGGGTTTGCATAGATTATCGGAAGCTCAACTCTAAAGAAAAGACCACTTCCCTCTCCCCTTCATTGATCAAATTCTGGATAAGTTGGCTAGAAAAGCTTTCTATTGCTTTCTTGATGGGTACTTAGGGTACAACCAGATCCTTGTGCACCCTCATGACCAAGAGAAAACTGTATTTACTTGCCCTTTTAGCACCTTTCCTTACCGAAGGATGCCTTTTGGGCTGTGTAATGCCCCAGCCACCTTTCAGAGGTGTATGTATGCCATATTCTATGATATAATTGATAAATTCTTGGAAATTTTTATGAATGACTTCTCTGTATATGGGGATAGTTTTGGCCAATGTCTGCAACACCTCCACCTGGTCTTGTAAAAATGTGAGGAGACCAATCTGGTCTTAAGTTAGGAAAAGAGCCACTTCATGGTAACACAAGGTATTGTGTTGGGCCATGTAGTCTCTAAAGAAGGGATTGAGGTAGATAAGGCCAATGTTGACCTCATTACAAATTTGCCCCCTCCAAGAACAGTCAAATAAATCAGATCTTTCCTTGGACAGGCTGGATTCTACAGGAGGTTCATTAAAGACTTCAGCAAAATTACTAAACCATTGTGCCACTTGCTCTGCCAAGACGTGCCCTTTGACTTTTCTACTGAATGTCTTAATGCTTTTGAAACTTTGAAGATTTGCCTCACCTCTGTGCCTGTACTCCAAACACCTGACTATACATTGCCCTTTGAGTTGATGTGTGATGCATTCGACTTGGCAATAGGTGCTATTTTGGGACAAAGAAAAGATAAGCTGTCAGTGGTCATTGCCTATCTCAGTAAATCACTTGCTGAAGCTCAGCTGAATTACACCACAACTGAGAAAGAGCTTTTGGCAGTGGTTTTTGCTGTTGACAAATTTTGACCTTACCTACTTTGGTCTAAAATGGTAATCTTCACTGACCACTCAATATTGAAATACCTATTGACCACTCAATATTGAAATACCTATTGTCCAAGAAAGATGCTAAGCCCAGGCTGATTAGATGGATACTCCTGTTACAGGAGTTTGACATTGAAATCAAGGACAAAAAGGGTGTGGAAAATGTAGTGGCTGACCACTTGTCCAGAATTGTGTTGATGACCTTGCAACTGATGTTTTCCCGGATGAGCAATTGTTTGCCATCCAATCCTTGGTTCCTTAGTATGCACACATTGTAAATTCTCTAGTTATAGGAAAGATTCCTGCCCATTGGACCAAAATGGACAAAGACCTATTTTTCTCATAGGTCAAATTCCTTTTCTGGGAGGAACCTTGCTTATACAAGTATTGTACAGACCAAATCATCCAAAAATGTATTCTAGAAAGTGATGTCCCCAGTATTCTGGCCATGTGCCATGAAAATTCCTGTGGAGGCCACTTTAGTAGAAGAAAAATAGCTGACAAAATCTTGCAGTGTGGGTTCTATTGGCCTTCTTTATTTAGAGATGCCAATACACACTGCAGGACCTGTGAAAGATGTCAGAAATTAGGAGGATTGTCCAAAAGAAACTCAATGCCTTTGCAGCTGTTGTTGCCTAACATGTGCCTGATTTATGTGTGTTTTGAATGACGAATTAATGAATATTAAGTTACATAATTTTAAATTATGAAAGAGATATCAGCACATTGAGGGCTAACAATAGCCTGCAAGATCAGGGCCAATTGTAGCAAGTTTTAAAAGTAAGTATATTAAAGATCGTCCACAGAGAATTTGTCTGAAATATGAGATAGACCTCCAGATCTGTGCTACCAGATCTGGCTCTATAATTATCTAGAAAGCAGATAAAAAGAGAGTGTTGGGTTTTGTCACGTTTAACTAAAAGCAAATAAAGAAAAGAACTAACTAACTGATCCAGATCCAAGTAGGGGAAGTGATTAAAATAAATCAAATGGAGAAATAATAACTTTCTGTGATTTCGCCTTTGAATTTTAATGGAGAATCTGCAACTAAGCGAGTTGATTCAATCTTCATCGGCTACCGACAGATGTAAGAGAAATAAATCTGAATTAAGGAAGGGTTTAGACTTATGGTTATGATCATCCACTTAAATGGTCACGGATCATCCAATAGTTGTTGACCTATCCTCAATTGAACATGAACATCGCAAGTCTTTGTCGAACTAGGTTACCAACGCTAATTAAATGCAGGAGTAATGAATCAAGGAAATTGCATGCAAAGTAGTGAATCTAAAGGAGTCTAATGCACTAAGGTGATCAATAAGAACCCTTGACATGAATCCAATGGAGAAAACACGAGTTCTGACAACCTTTTAAATTCAATCTGGCTAGAGCGGCGACCTCGGACTTGCGATCTTGAATCCAATCTCCTTGGAGTTACAAATAGCTCTAAACTCTCAAAAGCAAATACAAAGAAGCTATTACGAAGTGCAGACAAGCTATCGACCGGAAGCGAAATAGAAATGAACTCAAAATCTGGATGCCACAATTGGGCAAATGTCTTCTCTATTTATAGCTTTCCCTTGATCTCACTGAATTGACCAATCGAAGTGTTCAGATCTGGATTGCCCAATGGCGATTGAGCACGGGGATCGGATCTGTTACGCCAATGAAAATGCTCGATCCGGTTCACCAATCAGCGCTAGAAGCATCAATTACATTATGGAATTCAAAAATCTGTTTGAGCTTCTAGAAGTACACGCCATGTGATTTCATCTTTGAGCGCTCACATGGGTTGGAATATGCTTTTGGATCTTGATTGGAATCAAATGTATTAAATGCATTGGGGCGCGGCAGAGATTTGAAATGCCCTTTAAACAAGTGTAATTCCCAGAATGTCCTTTCGTAGAGTTTAAGTGCCTTTTACTTAAAGTGTTTTAGCTCCAAGTTCTTTTCGCAAAGCAATTTGGCTTCGAAAGTCTTTTCGCAAAGGACTTCTCCCGGATCTTCTATTCGAAAAGGAAATTTCAACTATTCGAACAGAACATGGTTCTTTTCGAGTAGTTCATTACAGCTCCAGAATCAATTCGAACAGAACTTTGACCTTTTCGAAAAGTACTTTTTACTTTGCGATTTGAACTTTTAACTTGATTTCTTCTTTGCGAATGGATCCTTCTTCTTCAGGTCTTTTCTTGCTCTTTTAGGACCTTTTTAGCCATTGCTGAGGCTATTTCTTCACTCCCTCTTTGAGCTTGACATGAGTTGTCAGCTTTTTGATCATTTTAGGATGCTTTTCGGACTTGGACCTGTCTAATTGGTTAGCTGTAAAATGCACACTAAAGCACTTATTTAGTCTTCTCAAGGGTCTTTCAAAGCTCATGTTTAGGGGTGAAAAATGGTATTTTTCACTACTTAACAGCAGCCCATCCTTGTTGTGGAACTATTTGATGTCTGGGGTATTGACTTCATGGGCCCCTTTCCTCCTTCAAATGGTTATCATTTCATCTTAGTGACAGTGGATTATGTTTCCAAATGGGTAGAAGCTATTGCCACAAGAACTAATGATAATCAGGATGAACTCAAGTTTGTAAAGCAGAATATCTTCTCAAGATTTGGCACCCCTAGAGCCATTATCAGTGATGGGGGTAGTCATTTCTACAACAGAAATTTCGAGAGCTTGCTCAAGAAATATTCTGTTACCCATAGGATTGCTACTCCCTACCACCCACAAACCAGTGGGCAAGTTGAAATTTTTAATAGGGAGATCAAGCACATCCTTGATCATGAGGACTAACAGAAGGATCAATGACAAGCTAAATGATGCATTGTGGGCTTATAGGACTGCCTATAAGACTCCCATTGGTATGTCCCCATTTAGACTGGTTTATGACAAGGCTTGTCATCTCCTAGTAGAGTTAGAACACAGGGCCTATTGGGCCATCAAACATTTAAATCTAGATCTAACTTCTGCTGGTCATCACAGGTTACTGCAGCTGTCAGAACTGGATGAGCTGAGGATGGATGCATATGCCAATGCCCGGATCTACAAGGAAAGGTCCAAGGCTTTCTTTGGAAGGGTTTGTTGAGAAAGAACTTCATGGCTCGTGACAAGGTTTGGTTGTTTAACTCCAAACTTAAATTTTTTCCTAGCAAACTGAAATCCAGATGGGAAGGTCCCCAGATTGTCATGAGTGTTTCCCCATCTGGTGTTGTGGAAATAAAGGATCCCAAGTCTGGGAAAACCTTGAAGGTGAATGGTCAAAGGCTTAAGCCTTGTTTCAAAAAACCCGTTGAACCCATGGACACCATTCACTTTCAAGGGGATCCTTCATTAAACTGATCCACAAGTGTGTCAATATTGTATCATATGTACTTTAGTTTTGTTAGATCTGTCTTGCTTTCTTTTGTTCAAATTCTCTAGGATATTTTAGTGGCCCCACTTGAATCTGGACCTGTCTGGACTGATTTCTTTATGCTTGGTTTGATGATTACTGCTCTTGAATTGATAATTTTTGCTTGAATGCACAATGTTGGATGGTGATTTTTGCTGTCTAGGCTTTAATGTTTGATCTTAATGTGTCTAGGGGTACCTATGGTGGTGAGTCATGCCTAGGATCTAGCCACAACACAAATGGAAATGGCAGAACAAAGAGCACATGCTCTCTATTTAATACTTTGCTGTCGCTGGGTCCAAAAGCAGGCCTAAGAGACTCTTGCGCAATTCACATAGAAACCTTCAATAGCTGTCGCGAGATTCAAGTAAACCTGAGAACCTCTCGCATGATCCAAATAGAGCATTTCACTAGCTGTCATGAGGTTCAAAAGGAAGCCTGGGAGACTCTCGCGCAATTCAAATAGAATACTTCATTAGCTGTCATGAGATTCAAAGTGAACCTCAGAGCCTTTCGCGCAATCCAAAAGGAGGCCTGGGAGCCTCTCGCGCAATTCACATGGAATTCTTCACAAGCTGTCACGCGCTCCAAGGTAAACCTGGGAGACTATAGCGCAATCCAAGTTGAATGGCACCTTTGCTAGGTTTCATTTCCAATCCCGCGATAAAATATTTCCAAAGCGCGGCAAGCTTAGCGACAAGTATTTTAACCGCACACTAGTCTCCCTTTTCCGTACTCTCTTCCTTCTTCATCCAGCGAAACCCTAGCTTCCGGTGCTCTTCTCCCTCTCTCCTCCAACGTCCATCCTACAACCCATCATTCACACCAGGAATCTATAGATTTGTACCTAACGTCATCCCCATCAATTGTCCTCTACTTAGAGATCTCATGGTACACTGTGCGTTAGATCAAACCAAACCCTACAATTTTAGGGTAAGCACTCTGATCTTAGTCCCATGTTTTTTTTTTGAAAGTAGAGTTTGGAATGGCCCCTAAGAGTGCACCAAAGAAAAGGGGCAAGGAAAAGTCCCCTGTTGAGACCACTCCTAAGAAGGTCAAGACTTCAAAGGCACCGAAAAAAGGGAAGGAAGTGGTTGAGGAGGTGGAGGAGCCAACCCCTGAGTTTTCTACATCTTCTGAGCTCATGGCTTCAATCCCCTTGGAGCCTGAGACAGCTTTCGACCTGCCCTTCTTTTAGAAGGAGCCTCTCTCTGCCCTTGCCATTCAATTTATGAGCAAGGCTGGCCTGACACCATTGATGAGAGGAATACCAGTACTAGCCTACCCTAGGCTAGTGCAACTCTTTTATCAGCACATCAGGATCACCAAGGACAAAGATGGACAAGCAGGTCTCCTTGTGTTGATTGATGATTTTGAAATGTTAGTTGGCCCTAAGGTGATTGCAGAAGTATTGGGCATCCCAGCAGCATTTGACCCTAGCTGTGGATATGGCCCTCCCTGAGTGCCTCAATTGATACAATTACAAGGACTTTGACTAAAGGATTAAAGGCCTCAAGGGATTCTATCAGAAGAAGAGAGTTGGAGCCTGGACTCCTTTTCATTGACCAGGTCCTGAGAAAGAACATCTATTGCTCAGGAGAGGAGAGCTCCTATTGTTGATGCTGTCTACTCGTTCTCTTTGGGCCATGGCTTCCATGCCGCCTGATTAATGTTTGAAGCAATGAAGGATCTGGTGGAGAGGTTGGGGCAGAAAAAGAAGCCACACACACTCTCCTATGCCAGAGTCATCACCAAGCTGCTAATAAAGGGAGGGTACAAGATAGAAAAAACAGAGGAGACTACCACCCTTGCCCTTATAACTTTTGCCAAGAGGCAATGGGGAATCAACAGAAGCCTGATGGAAGCACAGAAGAAGAAGAAAGCTGAGACTCAGGCCCCTCCCAAGCAATCTGATGAGGTAGCTATTACAAGGCCCACCCATGTTACTACAGAGGAGATTCCAGAGCCTGTCACTACCACTGCTGCAGCAGCCCCCACATCCCCCCACCTTTTACTCCAGCACCCCCTATCCTAACGACATCCCCTCCCATTCAACCATCAACATCTCTTCCTTCCTCCCCTACACCCCTTTCTCCTGTGATTGGTACCTGGGAGGACACCACCCCCCATGTCAGCCCCTCACCATCCCCTACCCTACCTCAATACACAGCCCCAATACCCCCATCATCTTCACATAAATCTGACAGCCCTCCACTCATTTCCTACAAGAAAAGGAAAACTACTGAGACAACCCCCACCATCTCCCAGGCACCACCCACAATCCCTTTTATCCCCACTGACACACCTCACATTGAAGAAGACACCACTCCTGCCATGCCTACTACATCCCCATTCACAGACATAGACCTAAACCTTAACACACCCACAGGATTCCAAGCCTTTATGGCTAGTTTCCTTGACACTATGCCCACACACTACACCCCCCTCTCGGACTCCCTAATTACCTCCCCAGACCACTCACCCGAACCCCATTATCTCCCTCCTTCCACTTTCCGTCATGCACCTTCCTCACCTTTTCAACCAGTGCCATCTTCTACACAAACTCAACCTCCCAATCAAGACCCACTGACACTCATCCTCTCCCTCATCCAAGACATCCAATCCCAACTACCCACCACTACACACACAGGACCAGATGCAAACAGAACTCACTTCCATTAAATCCACACTTAACACTTTGACAAACCCACCCATCCCTCAACAAACCACTACAACCCCCTTGGTCCTTTCCCCTCACAGCCCTGTCCCCACAACCCAACCATTCTCTTTCATACCTTTCACCATTCCCTTTTTCCCTCCACCATCACCCCCTACTCCTAGTGAGCCTACCCCGTTTTCTTCGATCCCACCTCTTATCCTACCCCCTCCAACATTCACTGACAAACAGACCCAAATAGACCCAGAACCTGTTACCCTATCCAAACAACTAGACTTACCCACTGTTAACTCCATTTCCCCCACCCAGGACTAATCACATTTTGCTCCTTCCACTTCCTCTCTTCCTATCGCACCCAAATACTTTTTTTACATCCCTCCCTACCTCACCATCCTCCATGCCATGAGGGAAAATCCCTACCTTAGGAGGGATGTCCTGAGGGGCATGGCCCAACATAGGCAGTCCATTGAGACCCCCCTACTGCAGCGGCTTAGTGAAATTGAGGAAGCCCACAGAAAGCAACTATTGGGTATTTCACTTGGGTGGACCAACATCTTGAAGGCCTATAAGAAGGCAAAGACCATGGCTGCTTATCATCAGATGAATTTGGAGCAAGAGAAGGCAAACACCAATGTGGAGAGGATGAAGGCCAGTATGTTTGAAAAAAGGCTCAACAATGCCCAAGAGATCTTCAGACTCCAAAAGGAAATCCATGAAACTGACATCCTCAAAGAAAAAATTTAGATAGCCTCATTGAAAGCTGCATTGGCTGTTGCCAGAACTGCAGCTCAGCAGCCCACCCCACTCTTTGTACTCATGCCTGCACCTAAGCCTAAACCTTCTAAAATCCAAGTTGCCCAGTATGAGGAGGCACAACCACTTGGCCAGCCTGATAAAGGGAAGTCTCATGCTGCTCCCCCTACTGAGAAGGCTCAATCTACCCAAACTCCTGCTTCACAGCCTACTGATCAAACTTATTCTAAACAAAGGAAAGTCACTGCTAAGAGGTCTGCTTCCACAACAGCCTCTATCAAAATTGGCAAAGAGCCAGGTGCCCAGTCTGAGGAGGCACAACCACAAACCCAGCAAGTAAAAGGGAAGTCCCTAGTAGCCCCCACTGAGCAAGACAAAGGCAAATCCCCTATTTCCCCTCCTGAACCCAAAACCAGAAAGATGAGGGTGAGGGCACCAAAAGTTCCTACCATGAAGAAACCACCAGCCCAACATTAGAAACCAAGGCAACCAAAGAAAAAGAGTCCAGCTGAGAGCAAATCAAAGAAGAAAAAGACTAACTAAGAAGCAAGCAAGCAAGATAAAGGACAAGGCTGCACTTAGGAAACAGGCACAAAAGATGGGCTGGGACTGGTTTACAGATTCAGATTCGAATTCTGATTCCTCATCCTCTTAACCTAGATTGTACTTATGCTTTTCTTTCCTTTCACTTCTTATCTTCTCATTGTAATTACAGTTATACATGTCTTCTCAGTTAATAGAATTTGTTTTGTTTTTGTATAATGATTTGTGTGCATTATCTGTGTGTGTTTACTTTTTTGTTCCTAACTATTATTCTGCATTTTCTCACCTTTGAACTAGTGAGGACACTGCTCCTCATGGTTTGGGGGTGTGGCAGGGTAGGTTTGCTAATAGAATAGTTAATTTTAGTGCAGTAATGGTGGTGTAACTGGGATGAATAAAGTCAATTTCCACCTAACTTGTTGCAATGAGGAAATTTGTGAAAAATTAAAATATTTTTGCAGACTTTTTGAAACTGAAAATGTTAAAATCCTGACACCACCATGAAGCTAACATCAGAAAAATTTTCAGTTAGTACTTAGTGAACCTAAGAGGAGAGAAACAAGTGAAAATACACCCCATGGGTTAATTTGAGGACCATACCTAGTGAGATTTGGGCCCATCATTTTCTTTTGAAGAGTGTTTTTGGCATTATTTATGCTCTGAAGACTGATTGAGTCAAGACCTTTTTACTAGAAGTTAGGCACCTCCAAATCAAAACTGATTGACAGCACTCATGACACTAACGAAACGATCCAAGGCCCACATTTGGATAGTTTGAGCCTGAAAACCCAACTTTGTAAAACTACCCTTTGGTATAGACTTGTTGAGCCTCAGAAAGTCCTATTCTTCTTTAACAAACACCAGAGTACTTGCACCTTAACCTCTTGACCTGATTCAACCTCACCCTCACTCTGAGAATTCAGAATGTAAAGGAGAAGGAGTCAAAGACAGTGAGAGTGGTCCAACATTTGGTGGAAGGTGAAGAAAAGCAACTGATGAACAACAGTTTATCAATGGAATTTGTGTGGCAGTTCATCATTAAAATCATAAAAATATTGAATAAAAATAAAAAGAGAAAAAGAAAGAGAAGTCTAGAGAAGAACATCATCTGAAAATTGAAAAGAAGAGGAGAAGCTGACACTTTGATTCTGGAATATATCAAGTAAGATGAAGTTTTGCTGAAATGAAGGTTGTGAAGTCATGAATCACTCCTTACCTTGTTGATTTCTTAATTTTGATTCCCATTTTACCCCTTGTTTCTTTATATCCCTCACCCATAAGCCACATTACAACCTATTTAAAAAGACCTTGTAGATCCAAAGTGAAATGAGCTGTCATGTTGAGATGAGTTGTCCAATCTATGGTGAAAAGTCATGAGGATGTCAGAAATTAGAAGCTTTGCCTATGCTCATGCTTACAGGCCCATTTGGAATCTGTAACTGCTCTTGAGTTGTTTTGAATGTGAACACCCTCAGATTGTCAATGTTGAGAGATAGCCCTGGTGAGAGTTGGGTTTGAATTTTAACCTCATTGGCATTGTATCCAACCTGATTTCTGAATTTAAGGCAAGCTGGGTACTGATTTTTACACATTGAATTTCTAATGTAAAATGAATGGTGGTGATGCAAACACATGCTAATTTTGAGTTTTAAATGACCTGCATTACTGCTGCAGTTCCCTCTAAATGTTAAAGAATCGGTGTCGAATGAAGTTTTATACATTAAAATCTGTGTTGTCATTAACTGCACTATACTTAACTATTCTAATGGTGAAGTTTGTGGGTATCTTCACCAAAAACCCTCAGGAGACTTCACTCCTCCACTAGGGATCACCTAGGGGTTTAAAAGGCTTGGTACATATGCTAAATGTACCTGTGATCCTATGAAAGTGGCATTTAATTAGTTAAAGCTTTGCTAAGGAACTAGTAAATATTAGGTTTGGGGCTGTGTTAAGACTTGAAAAGTACCACTTTTCACCCCTTAACTTAATCTCTGTTGGACCCTCAGTCATTTAATAAATGTGTGTTAAGCTAATTTTATAGGTAATATGCAGCAGCTGTAGATAAGGCCCTAACCATGCCAAGAAGCCTACTGTTGCCCTAGAAGTTCCTCAGAAGAAAGGAGGTTGGACCCAGACAGAGAATTAGCTGCAACATAGGAACAACAAAGTAGCAACAAGCTAAGAAATGAGCCTTGTGCAAATGTCGCAAGGTTCAAATTGAATCAGAAAGAATGCTTCGCGCAGCTATCACGAAGTTCAAGGCGGCACCAAGCTGCTACTGTTCTAGCATGAGCAACGAGAAGAGCCGGAAAGTAGACTTGCACAGTTCTCGCAGGCTCGATCCATAAGCTCGCTCAGCTCAAGAAAGAGCCTTTAATCTTGTGTGATTCGAGAGAGAGAGCTCAGCATTCCTACGGCAATTGTCGCCTACGGCCGGATCTGAGACCTTGAGTGGAATCGCCGATCTAGAAGCCCATGCACCTTCCTTCTTCGCGAGGATCCCCGCGAGATTCACCAAGGAACGAACTGCGTGCGCAATTCCCGCGCCATTCAAATGGAAAGAGCAATCCCACGACGACCAGAGCATTCCCACGATGACCAAAGTATCAATCCCGCGACTGCAAGTGCTTCAAGTCAATTCAATCTTGCGACGCCAATTCTATCACATGACAAGACTTGAAAATCCTTGCTACCTAGCGAGGCTTGGGATCTTAACTTCTCCCCAATTCTGTAGGGGTAATCTGGGAACTTTCAATAACTAGGGCACGCTCTCCAATGCTCCAATCTCCATGCACATGCCCCGAGGCATCCAAGGAATAGAAATGGGCCACGATTGCATTGATAAAATTAGGGTTTTCCTAACCCTAATGCTCCCACAGCTGACTACTATATAAGCCTAAGCCTAGTTTAGGTTTAAGGGACTTCTGTACTCCTGCTTCTTTAATCAACTCTAGAATTGCAGTAGGCTAAGGTTAGGGTTTAGGCAGCTTCTTTTTCCCTTTTTCTTCTCTCCATAGTCCAGCACTTGCTGGCTATGCCTTTGTATGTCTATTTGGAATAGTTTTAATGGATTTTTATAATGGGATCTTATGCATGTATGGGATTGAAGTTTGAGAGTTGTTCTGTACAAGGTTGCTGCCTTGAGATCCTCCATTGCTAAGTTGTATTGTAAGCAATGGAGGACTATTATTAAGGAGTTATTTAGATCCAAGTGACCTGTGTGTCCAGGTTAGGCACATTGCAGGCCTATGCCCCACCACAGATCCAATAAATCTGAATCCCCATGGGAGCTTGTGCTGGTAGTATTGTGAACATGGCGGTGGCAGTAATTTTCCTATTCAGTCTCAGACCTCTGTGAGGAGGATAGCCTCTGTAGATAGTCTGTGACCATTCTAGTGGATAGGTTATAGCCCTAGGGTGAGGCCAATCCAAAGATTTAAGACAGATTCTTCTTCTCTGCACTTGTGCTTGTAGCCTTGTGAGAGATTGTGCAGAGACAAACTCCCCTGTATTTGTATAGACCCACCATCAGATGGCAGATCTGATCTGGCAGTAGAGATTGTAGGCTTGTGATTGGATCACTGCTATCTTTCTAAAGCAGTGAACAGCTAGTCCTAAAGCTAGTACTCAAACTCTTGCTGGTCCTATGTGTCCAGGCTAGTGCACATTGTAGGCCTAGCCCCACACATAGAACTTTAGAGGTTGAGGTTCCTATGGTTTCTTGAGCTGGTAGCCTGGAAGAAGTAGTGCCTACAATGATAAACTTGTTTTGACCCATCTCTGGACTGTGGTTCCCCTACTGGATAGTCTGTGACCATTTAAGTGGACAGGTTATAGCCATAAGGGATTGAATCAAGGCACAGGGGTGAGTTGGATCCTTTCTCCTTTTTAGTGATAATGTAGCCATTGGACAGGATTTCTACAGCAGCAGATCTGAGTCTGAGTTATAAGACCCATAAGATCTATACCTAATAACTTACTGCTCTCCCTTTTATATTTATTTTCTCACACTTCATCATTTTTCTCAACCATTTCTGTAGTTTAGGCATTAGGTTACCTTAGGATTTAGACAATAGTGACCTTAAATCCCCTTCCATTTAGGATTGTCAGATCTGTAGCCAAATTTGGAGGGCCTACTAAAGATAGCTCCCTTGGAGCTTTAGATCAACTTTCCCTGTGGGACAAACTCTTACTTATTAAAACATGCTACAGCAGGCCCTATATCTTGCAGGTCTGCGTATTTTTAGGCTTGCTGCTCTGTAGTTTTCAATCCACCTCTAATTTATTTTCACTAACCCCATTCTTATCTTTGTTTCCAATAAAGTTAGCAACAAGCACTTAAAATACCCTAACACAGCTCCTGTTGTCTGAATTCGACATCATGTACGTCACTCAGAAGTCAATCAAGGGGCAGGTGCTCATTGATCATCTTGCCGATAATCCCTTACCCGATTATGAGCCCTTAAAAATTGAGTTCCTGGATAAAGACATCTTGTTTATGGCAGATGGATGACATAGTAGAGATAGAACAATCCTAGTTAATGCACTTTGACGGGGCAACAAATGCCAAAGGCCAAGGAGTTGGTGCTATCCTAATCTCGTCGAGGGGGTCACACGTACCGGTCTCCATCAAACTCAATTTCCCTTTTACCAACAATATGGCTGAGTATGAAGCTTGCGCAGCTGGCCTACAAGCAGCTTTGATCATGAACATAATTCATCTGAGGGTGTTTGGTGACTCACAGTTGATCATATATCAAATGAACGAAGAATGGAAGACCAAAGATGAGAAATTGATCCCCTACCATGAACACATCGAAGATCTGATAGCATGCTTCAAAGACGTCACATTCTCATACGTCTCGCGAATAAGGAATCACTTCACCGATGCATTAGCAACTTTGGCATCAATGATAGAGATCCCCTATGGTGTCGAGATGAAGCCAATTATATTTGAGGAGAGGAACGAGCCAGCCTTCTGCCTCCAGATTGAGGAACCCCTAAAGCTCGATGATGAGCCACCATAGTTCTCAGATATCAAGATTTTCCTCGAAGCTCGGGCATTCCCTGAGGGGACATCCAAAGAAGACCAACGGACCATTCAGCGTTAAGCGGTAAACTATGTTATCTGTGGCCAATGCCTCTATAAGCGATCATATAACAATATCCTACTCTGATGCCTAACTTAAAGTGAGGTAGCGAACATCATGAAAGAGATTCACGAGGGAGTATGCGAGGCCCACGTCAATGGGCATATGCTCGCCAAAAGGATCCTACGGCAAGTATACTTCTGGACCACTTTGGAAACTAACTGTTGCAAGCACGTTCAGAAGTGCTACAAATGCCAGGAACACTCTAGTCTGATCCATGCTCCAGCTATAGATCTACACAACATGACCACTCCATGGCCATTTCCCACCTGGGGCCTCAATATCGTCGGAAAGGTTAATTCGAAAGCATCAAATGGACATAATTTCATCTTGGTTGCCATTGAATACTTCACCAAATGGGCAGAGGCAACATCCTATGCAAACATCATGACCAGTCATGTTGAGAAATTCATCAAGAATAATATTATTTGTCGATTTGGCGTACCCAAGGATATCATCACGGACAACGGCACAAACTTTGTGAACAAGCGCATCAGAGCCTTTTGCGAGCAGTACAAAATCAAACACTATCGCTCGTCGCCTTATGGGTCGTAAACCAATGGGGTCGTAGGCGCTGCCAACATGACAGTCATTCGCATCCTCGAGAAAATGGTCATCACGTATTGAGATTGGAGCGAAATGTTACCATATGCTTTATGGGCCTACAAAACATCGATCCGTACCACTACAGGGGCAACACCATTCTCCCTTGTGTATGGAACTGAGGCCAACCTGCCAGTTGAGGTTGAGGTACCCTCTCTCAGCATCCTCATGGAATCTGGCCTACCTAAAGTAGAAAAGGAGAGGTCCTGCTTTAAACAGTTAAACTTGCTAGACGAGAAAAGACTCCTAGCTTTGTGTCATACCTAGGTTTATCAAGGGCGAATCGCACGCGCTTATAACAAACGTGTTCGTGGTCGATATTTGAAGGTGGGAGACACTGTACCCAAGAAAATCTTTTCATCCCTCCACACTGATCCGAGAGGGAAATTCAAACCCAACTGGAAAGGAACCTATGTCGTCCGAGAGGTAAGCCTAGGATATGCCATCGACCTCACTACCATGGACAGAGATCATTTTTTAGAGCCTATCAATGCTGGATACGTTCGATGATTCTACTCCTAAGTCTGCGTGGTAAGGTAAGTATTAATAAGATGGATACGTGACTGCTTAAGGACCCCATAAAATGAGGCCATCATTTCAAAGCCCAGTAGCCAAAAGAACATACAGGAATACTCATACCATTTGCTACACTTGTTGAGCCATTGGCCTTTCTTTCATAAACCCCTCCAAAAAATGTGTGTATAATACCAACAAAAAAAGAGAGAAGAAAAAGAGTTAGTATCAAAAATCTAAAAAAAAATCAGAAAACTAAAATCCCGAAAATAGGATGTCTGAAAAGAAGCAAAAAGAATAAAAAATAGAAAAGAAAAAGTGGGGCATGTACAATCAAAATCCCCCAAGGAAGACGTGTATTACGGCAACCAGAACCCAATCAAGGAAACCTTTTAAACCCAGAATACCTTCAAAATTATTAACTTTACCCATGGCCAAGATACATCCCTGAATAAAGCCCTCTTTAAGGTCCACGAGCAGTCATAGTGTCTGTTGAGTTAGCACGAGTCAAGCTAATAGACAAAAAATAAATTCCATCCAGCCGGCTATGACGGAATCAACGTCCATGTTGTGGTCTTTGAAAAAGAAAAATAAAATAAAATAAAAAATACAAGCTCAAAGTAAAAAGGACGTGGTGAAAAGCTGAAAGGGAGCCCTGGGTAAAGCAGCGATCTTGTGCAGACCAGGTGAAAGCATGGAAAGGTGCCTAGGGTAAAAATGCAAAAATCCATGGATGTAGTAAAAACCCGAAAGGGCTCTATGGGTAAAAATAAGGGAAAAAAACAGGCACGGTGAAAACCTGTCTTGGGCGCTGTGAGTAAAACTGTTCAAAAGAAAAAGAAAAAGAAAATCTTTAGGTACTCCCTTGGTTACAATTTCGGATTATCTGGTCACCCACTGGGCTGCTCATGTTAGCTCAAATAAGATCCTGATCAGATGTATCTTTAGACTGCGCTGTCAAATGTATGACCTAGGGTAAGGAGAAAAGGCTTATTCGATCCCAAGGGATGGGTGTTCCGGCCTTGGTAAAAGTTCTGGACTGCACTCGGATCCAACCACGTGAAGGGGTTTGACTAAGCTCAAAATTGGGACCTGTTTGCTTCCCCTTACGTTTAAGGCACAAAAAAAAAGAAGTAAAGAAAGCAAAAACCCATAAAAAAAAAGAAATAATAATTTTCTCTTTCCTATGTTCAGGTTAGCACTATGCACCCCCCACTCCGGGATGATTGGATTGATGACCAGAAAGACCACTTTTATAAAAGATAATATATTTTCCTTTCCCATTTTCACACCCACACTGTGTGCATCACTACGGGGGGAAGAGGCCACTTTTGCAAAAGATAATAAATTATCCTTTCCCATTTACGCCACCACTGTGTGCACCACATCTCCAACGGAATAGCCAGCACAATTCCCTAGTTTCTCATTTTACAAAAACAAAAAAGACGAAGAAGAAGATAAAATCTTTGTAAAATAATAGATTTCCTTTTTTCCATTTACAAGTCTGTACTTGGCTGACACCACATCCCAAAAAAATAATATGTGTAATGTCTAGCTTCTTTCCTTCTTTCTTTCTTTCTCTTTTTAAAAGTGCAAAAACAACAAAAACATAAAGAAAATATATATACCAAAAAGATGTATCTAAATAGGGGTTTCGTATGCCCCTTCCTAGGGTATGCAAAAAGGTATGTGCAGGGTGGAATCAACGACCCAACTCACGCTTCAAGGCATGGATCTCTGCACGTAAAGCATCCTCTCGAACGTCCCGCTCGGTCATCCAGTGACCATGAAGACTCCTATACCATTTTTGGGAGGCATCAGTAGCACCAAGAGCATTACTCAAGGCTCCTTCCAGATGAAGGACCTCACACTTAGCTACATCAGCCCTGGCTTCCGCCGCCTCTGCTCTAACCATTTGTTTCTCTAAATGATCATGCAGGACATACTTCTCGTCCACCAGTAGTTCGATACAGGATCGAAGCATTGACTCCTTTGTCTAGGGCCCCTCCACATCACTGCTCTCTGCTTGATCAAAGTGATCAACAGAAGACTTCTCAGATAATAGCCAAGCCTCGTACTCTGGGGAGGATAGAACCAAATTTCCCTGCTCTAGATTGCACATGAGCATCAACTGATGTGTCTCTCAAAGAGCAGCTATCCTATCCATGTCCCCAAAAGACCCCCGAGAAAAGATCAAGTCACATAGGGGAGGTTTTGCCACACATGGCACCTGCTGAGAACAGCCAAACTTGCATAGCACCCGAAATGGGAAGTAGTAGGTGCTGCCGGTCAAACCCAGAAGGGTGATGCCCTTGTAATCTCTAGAGCAGACCACTGGGAAGGTTTGGTCTAACCAAGGAAGCCTCCATACCAGCTCAGCTTCTGCTAACCAAAGCTTCAACCCTTGTGCATCTCTCTATGGAAGCATATGGCATCTGCCCAAAAAGCAGCGGGTCACCTCACCGCGAACAATATAGAAATGGGGCACGGGTCCCAAAATGACAAGGTGCTCCCTTAGCCAAACCTGAAATAGAAGCGGGCATCCCCTAAGGCATGCGACCTTGCCCAAGGTAAAAGTGTTAAGGAAATGATAAAGCTCCGCCAAGACTAGGTGCATCACAGAACCATCTCCCTCTAATTCGGCCAAGACATCGTAGAATGCAACCGAGAAACTTTCTCCCCCAGTGAAGAAAAGAACCTCAGAGATGAGATCAAGAGCAAAAGCCTTCATTTTATAAACATTTCTAACCGACAATTTTCGTAGGCTCTTGTCACCAAAATGCTCTTTCAGGAATTTCATCAAACACTTGGTGGGCTCTCCCATGAGACTTTTCCCATAATCGAATTTCTTCAAACCCAAAGTCCGGTGGACAGCTTTGGCATAACCCAGCTTTGACATCACTCTTGCAAGACGTCTATGCAGCTTCAAACTTGACAGGCTAGAGAATTCTTCAACTGTGGGAGACAACTCACGGTTTCCAAAATGGAAGACATGGGTATCCACTTCCCAAAAAGAGGCCGCCGCATGAAGAAGGTCCCACCTTGGAGGAATCTCCAGAAAAGACAAGAGGGGGGCCAACCCAAGCTCATTCAAACCCACGAGCTCGCTCTCGTTCAAACTCTCTAACCACTTCTTTAAGAAACTAGGCCCCATGCCCAATGACGAAAGTATAGTAATCTCGGGCCCCCCATAAGAAGTGGTGTCGGAAAGCGGGTCCATTGTCATACAATGATTTGCCAAAGATATAAATTTGATGCAGGACGATGGACCCACCCTTGGGAAAATAAAAAGAAAAGTAGCAGTAAAAAGTACCAAGCCTAAGTCAAAAGAGAGGGAAAAGAGTGAACTCTCGGGCTTAAAAGGCCCCTCGCTCCTCTGGCTGCTTTGGACCTCAACAGAGAACTACCAAAACAATGCCATGCTTGGGAGGGGCACAAGGACCCGACTCAAGCCTCAAAGAATACCTATCGCCGCCCCATCATCATCATCTAAGTCACCTCCTTGTTTGAACTGTGAAAAGTAAAGTTTTGATCAGTAAGGATCATAATTAAATTAAAAGCAGGGAAGACTAATCTGAAAGAAAAAGGAGAACCACATGGAATCGCAGATCGCCAAAGGCCAAGAAATTTACACCAGGTATGAAACACGAGAGAAGGGACCGGTAGGGTAAGGACTCGTACCACAGCTGGTAACCTCCGGGCATGAGGAGGTCATTAATAGGGACCCCATGATGAAGAAATCCGATGGTGAGCTCCTCGATGGTACCCACGGGTGCCATAACATCTATAGGAGAAGCTTACAGTACGGTGAAGTGGTCTCGGTACTGATGAACCACTCGTTCTCCCAGGTAGTAGGCCCTCGCCCAAGCCCCATAAAAGAAAATGATGCGACTATCAATGAAAAAGTGAGACGGGCCCAAAGCAGCTCTATCCCAAAAGGGAGAACCAATGTTAGGGTTGTAGACGACCTGTCCAGACAGAAAAGCGTCCCATCAGCCAAATAGGTAGCATAACAAAAGAAAACTCTAAGAAAGAAGAGGAAGAAATAGTTGTACCTGCTCCGAGATCAACAAGTTAAATTGGGACCTCAGGCCCATCTCTAAATGCTTCATGTCGGCATCCCTGTGATGGTTCTTGTTCTAGTTGCTCATAAGCGGATAGGTATATGCCTCAGAATGAAGGAGGGGGCAAAAGGGCTGGAAGTGTAGATACCCCCAAACCTAAAAGGAGTGGTATACATAAAAGATGTGTCAGAAGCAAGGAATGGCTAGCCAATAAGCCAAGGAAAACAAAGGAATCAGGGGCTACCTCCAAGGCAGGCCAAAAGCTGACAATTGACTTCGCATCCGCAATGGAGACTCAAGCTATGTTGGACATTAACATGACGTATCCGGCCCCACTCCAGTTATATCGATGCACCTCGTCCTAATTTCCCATAATGCTAAGCAAGGACATTGAGACCCGCCCGCCACTGACATTTGAAAAGAGAGTCTTACCCAGTAGGAAAAGGAGCGAGATATGAGCCAACTACAGGGCATGCTCGGGCTCAATGAAGATGTTTACATCCGGTTGGCCCAGATCACCATGACATTTTAACCTCGAAACCATGCAGATTTGTGGAGGTGGGATAGTCCCCGATTAATTGAATCACCTCATCTCGATCGAGCACGCGAAGGTTGGTCACTGGTACCCCCCTATCCGAATCCCCATAATCATTGACCAATCGATGCGGGTAGGAGTCATCTCCACCATGGCCATGTGAAACATCATAATCTCAGGATAGAAGCACTCAATTAAGGCCCTCAGATAGGCCGCATTGGCCTGCATGGCAGGGCACGGGAGGAAGTCCTCGAAATTGACCTATGTAAGGAGGAACTTCACGATCAGAGTGAGGTAGAGATAAAAATGTTGGAGGTCCAACCAACCTCTTCGAAACACGATAGAGGGCATGTCCTGCATCGAAATAAAGAGGTGTCAGATCCTGAAGGTATAACAAAATCGCACAAGGAAAAACAACAAAGCTTATCTCTTTACCTTGCTAGCGATACCAAAGTTTGAGATGTGAACATATTGTCCATGAAGGATACCGGTACGGGCGGCCTCGCCCTGCATTTCATACCAAGGATAAGAGGAGCGTTCCACTACGAAAAATTGCTCCCCTCGGAGACCGTAAACCACTTCCGGCCCCTCCTCTTGCTCCTGCCCTTCCCTTCCTCCTGCACATGCTCCTCGTCACTCGACATTCTAAGACGAATACAAGCCATAGAATCAAGATATATCAGTAGCAAGAAATCATTTGTTGAACAAGCTAGCAGGGAGGTAAGTAGGCCCCTTTTCTTTTTCATCAATCCTAATCATCGTCGTCATTTTAAAAAAGAATCACCATCAAATCACCCACATTTTCAATAAAAATGAGAGAACAACAACAAAAAAAATCACCCATCATCTTCAAAAAATCACCCACCATCACCCATATTTTCACAAAAAAAATCACCTACATTTCAAAAAAGTCACCCAGATTCCAACAAAAAAGAGAAAAAGGGAGAAAAAAAATTCTTTATGTACACACACATAAAAAAAAAAGAAGAAAAGAAAATTTTTAGGTGCCCAAACCTAGATCCAAGGAAAAAGGAAAAAAAAACAAAATGCCCTAATAAAAAATAACTCAAGAAAAAGAAAAAATAGGGCATCATTCGAGCCGATTTACATGAAATAAATAAAACCAATCATTGATAATCATGCTTAGACGAGAAATCATCCATATGTCATCTAAAGAAGCAAGAATCATAACCACATTGCAAAATAATTCAAGAAAGATCAAATAAAATATGATTAAACAATGATTACCTTCATAAAAATAGGTCCTTGATCCGGCGTAGAGCAGGTGTTTAATTGGCACGAGCAAGCACCGAAAATGAGGTGCAATTCAAATCGATCCAAGGGAGACCTAGGGAGAGGTCTCGCTTTACTTTGGAGAAGGGGGGAGAGGAAAATTTTGAAAGAATGCCCTTTTGGCTCGGGCTCGGGTGTTTAAAACCCTCCTTAGGTTTGGCTTGGCGTGTCTAATACGCGCCAAGCATAAATTGGCCCCTCCTTTTGTATCATTTTGCAATGTGGTTATAATTTGCGTGTGTATTAGACACGCGCGTGTCTAATACACGCACCAGGCTATTTTGGGCCAGATTTGGTCTAGCGTGTGTAATACACGCGCCAAGCCATTGCTGGCCAGGATTTGGCTTGGCATGTGTATTGCACATGCCTAGCCTGATCCCATTTTGGCTCCACAGGTGCATACACCCCAAGGCTGTAGGTCGACCTCCAAGTGACCTGCTCGAAGGGCTATGCAAAAATAAACGGTTCAGGATTAATGAGCATCCCGAGCACACATCAAGTAAAACAAACAAAATCCACATAAAATAACAAAAAATTCCACATAAAAATGCACATAAAATAACAAAAAAATTCCACATAAAAATCCATTTAAAATAACAAAAATTCCATGTAAAATCTCACATAAAGATCATAAACATATATATATATTCTAAAAAGCAACACGTACTCCCAAAAAGCATTGCGACATCTACTCGCTCCACTCAGGAAGTCATGCTAAATTAACTTTAAGACTGTTGGGCTCGCCTAAATACCTCAAACCCTGCTTCACGCAGGGGCACCCGCTCCCAGTCAAATGGGGCAATCAATGCCTCATGAGATTGGACGCAAACTGTGGACATTCGCGTATTTGCCTCGCGTCTATCTTTGAGTATGGGTCGATCACCCTCTTACTTACAGAGCTGTTATATTCAGTATGAAACTTGAACATCAAACTTTTTTTATCATCTCAAAAAGCAGACATTTTTGCCAGCATATTGGACTTTCGCAACTCGCTCCACCTCGGTTATACCCAGTAATGTCACTAAGCGCTTGGGGACCGATTGCCTTGAGGAACGGACATTTTTCTCGACATACAGAGCTTTCGTTTACTCACCATATTACTCACTTAATGTTTGGTCCAAGGCCCAATCGAGACATACTTCGAGAGAGGCTTACCACCCGAGCTTCTGATAGCATTTCCCCTACCCTTAGGAACCTTCCCTAACCCTTAGGAATTACCCCCAACCCTTAGAAACCTCTCTAAACCCGCATTTAACCTTCTCGGACAATGGTCAGAGAGAGATGTATTAGGAGTGACAGAGACCTTTACTAAGACTAAATCTTATACCATTGAAAAGTAGAGGTTCCTAGCTTTCCAACAAGCTAAGAATCACCTCAATCTGAGTTATACGCCAAAAGATATGGCAATCTGAAGCTTCAGGTTGCACATCTCGATAAGTTAAGAACTTCGCGAGGAGATAGGCATACATGGCACATGTATTATATGCGCCAAGCCATTTTGTTCCAAAAATAACTTGGCGCATCTAATACACACGCCAAATATACGTGGGTCCCCCCTTGGGCTCCGGACTTCCAGGTACTGTAGTTATGCTTGGCGCATGTAATACATGTGCCAGGCTTACCTATAGTAACTAATGGATTTTGCTCGAATTTCACTTTTAGGGTTTGACTTGTTGACCATCTCAGTGTTTAGGATGAGTTTCATTAGAACTGTTGCACCCATGTTTACCCTTTTTGCAATCCTCTAGTCATTTGAAATCTCACCCTATCATCTACCATTGAAGCCTATTGCCCACTTTTTCGAGCTTTCAAAATCTTAGGAAATCTTAGATTAGAAGATTACCTAATTGCTAAATCCAATTAGCACTTAAGTACCCTCCTAACCACCCCTTTTCCTATAAATAGAGAGGCACCCCTCCCTTTACAAAGGTTTGAAAAATTTTCCAAGAGAGAAAAAGATTAAGAGAGAAGCTTTTCCTCCCTTTGGTGCACCCTTCCCATACAAATTCCAGAATTCTAAAACCCCCTTTAGACCCCATCTTCTATAAAAAATCCCTTAGTTTATGTGAGAACTACTCCCTAGCTCTCTTCCCTTACCTCTTAGCCATCAAGCCCTAGGAGCTAGAACCCATTCTCCAACCATTCAAGCTATCGGAAGCTCGTCAAGTGCACCTATATGAAGGTCCACAGGCCTGAGAGCTTCGACTCTCCCCTCTATTCCTCTACCCTTGAATTTGTGCCGTTACATTGTTGAAATCTCGATAGTAGTGGAGGGGCACAAATAGGGTCAAGGTGCCTTAGGGCAAGAGGAAATGCTCTTTTCTTTCTTATTTTTTTAGTTTATTTTGGTCACAAGTAGAGACCGCTTACGAGCGGGTTGATCGGGTGCCTAACACCTTCCCGATCGATAATCGAAGCTCCTACCCAAGAGCCTTTGGCATAGATCGGTGAATCAGAGTCACATTGTTGGCACTTCGGTGCTTATAAAATTGATTTAGGTTTCCCGGGACACCAAAAGCTCTAGGTGGAGACTTTATATGTTTTAGAAGAGTGCGCATAGTCACAACGGGATCGTCAAAAATCCCATGGTTCCACAAAGATAAATAGAAGTTTTTAAGATAAGGATTTAAATAAAAGATATAAATAAAGAAATAATTAGATAAACAAACTTTCTCGTTGGAATGATCCTATGCTAGTACTATAATTTCCACTGTGCGCTTGCAATAGGTTAAGACTTGAATTTAATATAAATATAATACATCATAATCGACAAGTCAAGTTTTTGGCGTCGCTGTAGGGGAGGTGGAATTTATCTTTAATTATATTTTTTATCTAATATTTTTATTCTTTTAGAAACTAATATTTATCTCTCTTTTTATATTTCTTTATCTTTTTATTTTTCTTTGATTACTTATTAATCTTTCGCAGGTTTATTCGAAGTAACGGATCAGACTTTCAGCACTTCTGCCAGCCACGAAATTTAGAAGCTCAGATTTGTTTCCCTCCCTACTTGCTAAAATAGAAAGTAGAAAATAATGAAAACAAAAATATATACAATAACTATTCTAACCAAACTGTCCTGTTATTAAAACAATTCATTATGATGGGAAGCGGTCAAAATATGACTAAAACCATGGGAGAATATTATACATTGACACCACTTACACTACCCCCATGTATTCAACCCCCGACCTTTGAAATTATGCCCAACACACTTCAATTACTTCCAGCTTTTCATGGAATAATGGATGAGGACCCCTATTTGCATCTAAATAAGTTCATGAAGGCATGTACTATCATTCGAATCAAGAACTTAACAGAAGAGTCCACTCGGTTAAGACTATTCGCATATTCCCTTAGGGATGAAGCAAAGTAGTGGATAAAATCCTTGCCCCATAATTTGATAGCTAATTGGGAAGAATTGGAACGCATGTTTCTGATGAGATTTTTTCTAATTAACAAAATGAATAAAATTCGGCACCTTATCGAAACATTTCTACAGTTTCCAAATGAATCCCTTCAGGAATGTTGGAATCGTCTTAAGGATCTTCTGCACAAGTGCCCTCACCATGGATTTGTGCATTAGCAACTAGTGTTCATTTTCTATGAAGGCCTTGGAGATGCAACCCAGCATATGATTGATGTAGCCGATCATAATGTTTCATAATTTAACAGCAGAAGAATATTGGGAACTCTTTGAGACCTTAGCGAAATCGATGCAACACTACGCACCGGGTGAGATTGACTCGAAGACTTCAACAAGTACTCTTCCTAAGTAGGGAAGACTTTACAAATTAAATTTAATGATGAGATATTTTCCAAGACTAATGTTTTGGAGGACAAAAATTCAAACTCTGGTGGGTATAAAAACATACCCAACATCTCAACAAGGAGAAGCCTGTGGTCCTAACCATGGCCCAACTCAATCAGTCTCCCGACTTCCTTCTAGTCCTTCTTACCACATAGAGGCCCATTACCAACTTGCTGCAGAGGATGCTTTGGTACAAATAGCTTACAACTGGATGCAATAGATTCGTATCCAGATACAGTTACTTAATCACCATGGGCAATTTGTCGAATGATTGGAAACTCAGTTTGAGCAGCCATTGGCTTTCGACAGGGAAAGTAACGCACTACCATTACATGCATTTGGTATGTCTAGAAGACGCATATTTATGGGAGGCACATCAACTCCCTCTGTTTTTAATTAATTCCCTTTGGAACCTGTCGAGCTACCGACTCACCCGTAGCAATCATTTGTAATATATGGAAATAATATTAAAAAAGAAAAGAAAAAGAAAAAGAGTATTCTATGATCTACGGTATGTAAATGTCCAGCCAATCGTAAAAATTTCCGTTAGGTCACAATCACTTAAAAGCATATGGATTTACGATCTTAAGGTGATTCATAGAGTCAAATCATAGTGAGTACAATTTCAAGCGTCAATGAGTCTCACTTTTATCCTAAAGAATTGCAAACGACAATTCTAGGGAACAAGCAACTCCAGTGATCAATCTCATCGGTTATCTTGGGAGTAGAACCCATTTAAATTTGTAAGGGAAAGAAACAAATTTTGCATTCAATTTCACCACTTCCCAACCACCCTAGCCTGGGAACCTACACATCAACATTTACTTTGAAGTGACAGTTCAATACTTTTCCTATAAATCCATACCCATCTATAGACTAAAACCAATTCATAACCTTTCTTCTTCCTCCATCCTTAACCCTACACCAAATGACGGAAGAGCATAGCCAGAACGATTTAAGTAAACAACTTGATAAAATTTTAGAGATTCACAAGGTTGAGCTCCTGGCTGCAGAACATAGTAGAAAATATGAAGCGCCAACGACTTACTCGAGATGTTGAATTGTCCATTAAAATTACCTTTCACACTAAACATAACCCAAATCCGAAACCTAATACCAAGAACCCATCTTCCCCCACTTCCTAACTATAATGTCCCAAAAATTTTGACCTTTAAACAATATGCCTCAGTGTTCATGCCTGACAGGTCAGGTGCCCGACCTTGAGATGATAAGGAGTATGTCAGGTTATGTTATGTGTTGAATGAAAATAAGAATGAGTAAAAGCTTTTGGTATGAACCTATGAATGAGTTTTGATACACCTAGTTGTGGTGTATATGCCTTACACCAAAAATAAAGAAATAATAAATGAATGTAAAACCTAGAAGAGAATTTATTTCTCTTGTTAAAGGTTGTTGAGAGAGAGTAATGAGAAGAGAAGAGAGAGAAGGAAAGTGAATTGAATGCATGTGTGTATGTGAAGGATCGAGAAGGGAATGTGATTCAAGGACCTTGGATCGTGCGGGATCTGAAACTTCAGGCTACGAAGCTAGTCGTGTATGAGAACGTGGGTTGAGAAATTGATCAATATAAAAGGTAAGAATCTGGGTAGAATTGGTATTGACTATGTGTGTGTGTTTAATTATGCATGAGAGTGAATAAATTAAGGAAGGAAAGTGAAAATTTGAAGGAAAGTGGGTTTGAGAGGTCCAAACCCGAGATGGGTGTGATCTGACAAAATCGACTAGTTGATTTTAGAATCGATCGATCAATTTTATCAGGCTTTGGAACATAAATGGCTATGAACAAAATTGATCAGTCGAATTTATTTCGACTGATCGATTTGGAAGACTGACTGGTCGAAAGTAGCACGACTGGTCGATTTAAGAAAAATAGTGAGCGTGTAAAATGGGTTTCTGGGAAACCGACCGGTCGAAGGGGAAACCGACCGATCAATTTTGGAAACAGACCGGTCGATTTGAACATCGATTGGTCGGTATTCATGTGAAAGGTCAGGTTTTTTGAAGGAAACCGACCAATCGAATCTAAATCGACCAGTCGATTTGGAAAACCGACTAGTCGATTCGGGAATTGACCGGTCGATTCTGGCAATTTCGGACCTTGTTTGTTTTGAATGGATGACTTTGGAGAGACTTTGTCTCTTCCTGTTTTACGTCATTTTTTATGCTTTGTTTATGAATTCGTGTATGCTAGGTGTGAGCTTGAGCGTTGGGCCTAAAGAACTATTTTGAACTATGGAAGCTAAGTGCAACTTCGTGTGAGGTAGGGAAAATTCTATAGCATGTACCTTTGTTACAATAAGCATGTGAATTATGATATAATCAATATGTGTCATGAACATCATGATACCTTGTCATTTTAGCCATGTGAACCATGTACTCTTACTTCAAAATGATAAATGTGCGTGCCTGTGTGAGCTCGAACTTAGCATTATTCATATGTGCGAGTGGGATATATGTGTGCATGAAACCTTTCTTTTAAATCCTAAACCTAGCTATAAATTACCACAATTCATGGTGATAAATTATAAGTTAATTTTTGCACTTCGATTTAAGGTTTGTGTGTGAATACCCAACCGATGCGGCAATATAACCGTGACTGATGCGGTGGGATATCTGTACAACTTTGCGTGATGTGTGGACCGAGAATGGTCAACGTGAGTCAAGTGACCCTGGTCATAGAGTTCAGGGGCTTGGCATCATGAAATAGTTCATTGAACGATGATGGTGGGTATTCCATCGAAAATGTTGTGGCTCTCGGTGCTATATATGCTCGAGAGATTAGTTAAGTTATCAATTTAAGTTTCCTTTGTGTTAAATGAGAAAATCTGGTAAATCATGTGATAACTTGAGAACTCATGTGTTTCCGTCATGAGATATATGTGAAATGTGATAAAAATGTATGTTGTGGATGTTTTTCACTACTAAGCTTAGATGTAGCTCACCCTTCGACTATATGTCACAGGTTCAGGTGAAGACATTGGTACAGAGGATATTGACTTGGAGGACTCCGAGTACATTCCGGGGGAGGAGTTAGAGCCTATGCCTGAGGAGTTATCCGACTGGGAGAGTGATTCAGATTTGAGATTTGTGTAGATTTTGCTAGGTACGTCCAACCATTTTGTTATGTAAGTTCAGATACATGTAATTATTACAATCATTGTTTTGTGAACCATGTTTCGATAAGGAATAGGCCTTACCGGTGGTTCTTTTCGAATCTTTTGTCCATGTGCACTCGCATGGAATTAGAACCGTTATTTTTTAGCACTACTTTGATATTAGAACTGGAGATTTCTTTTGTTAGTATCAGCTTGTGCTTTGTTTCCGCTTTGTGTGTGGATGTGCCAAGTGTTCCGTTCGGGGAGGGGTCTTATGGACCATCCGACGACGCGGGTTCTAAGGGCCGGAAGGCCGAGTTGTCACAGTTGGTATCAATGCCCAACTTTAGAAATTTCTGAATTATCTTGGACATGTGTTATGTGTTTGAGATATTGTCAGAATATAGGGGCCATCTTCTAATGGAACTTTGGTTTCATGTTTGTAGAACTTATGTCTAGTAGAGGTAGAGGACGACCGAGAGGCAGTCGTAGATGGAATTTAAGAAGTGGGGAGGAGGTCCCCACAAGTTCAAATAGAGTTCCAATAGGTAATGGAGTGATTCCGGAAACAAGTGTGCCAGAACAAGAGAATCAAGAAAGAAGGCAAGAGAGAGAACAAGATCGAGATGAAAGGCAAAGGCTGGCACAAGCCATGGAAGCCATGGCAACTGCCGTGGCTCAGCAGACCACATTGATGACAACGAACAATGCCAACAACCACCAATAACAACCTCCGACACCACCTACTGTGCCACCAACCATCCAGATTTTTTGAGTTTAGGAGTTGAAATCTACTAGCTTCTATGGTCAGACAGACTCGCTAGAGGTGGAAAAGTGTTGAATCAGATAGAGAAGCTCCTTCTTAGATTACCATGTACCGATGATGAGAAGGTTAGTTGGGCTTCATTTCAATTGGAAGGAGATGCTGACCAGTGGTGGAGTTGGTGTTGATACGAAGAGAACAGGAACACCTAGGTGGTCTATGGACCTGGGAGGAGTTCATAGAGATATTTAACAAGGAATATTTTCTGAAATAGTTAAGGAACCAAATGGTAGCTAAGTTTATGAAATTGGAGCAAGGAGAAATGACCGTGTGGGAGTACGAGATAGAGTTTACAAGGTTATCAAGATTCTCTCCAGAGTATGTAGCCACAGAATTGATGAAGGCCAACAAGTTTGACGAAGGCTTCAGACCGATTATTCGGGAAAGAGTTTCAGCATTTGAATTAGAAACCTATGGTGCAGTAATGGGAAAGGCGTTGGTCGCCGAAAGGGATGTAGAAAATATGTACAAGAGACGAGACCAACGGAACAAAAACAGGATGAGTCAGGCGTGACCGGGAAATTTTAAATCGATGAATAAAAAGCCGAGGTTTACTGTACCACTCTCGAGACCGCCTACTCAAGCCAATTATATGAGACCACATATGTTTACTCAAGGGAGATTTGTTCATCAAGAGAGTCCTACTTCTACTACCACCCAGGGGTTATCGAAGGTTGCATTGTCCAGCTCACCAAGACTTATGCCAAGTGTGGCAAGTCTCACAAGACGTTTGAGTGCAGACGAAGTAATGGCGGTTGATTCAAATGTGGGAAAATGGGGCACCTAATCCGAGATTGCTCGATGTTGAAAAATGAAGGAAGGGGGAATTCAATTGGACCACAAAGGCCTACGCGACAGACACGACCCACAGTGCAAGGCCGGGCATATGTGGTCACCGCCAAAGATGCCAACACAAGAAATGACATCATACAAGGTAAAAATAATTTTATCAAAGTCATTGAATTCTTTAATTTAGTTTAGAAAAAGAAGGTGCATACATGAAAAAGTAGAAATTCTTTTATTACGTTAATATGCTACCATCCATCCTTAATTGATTCTCTGCTTAAATTTATAGTGCGTATATATATAACGTAGGTACGCTACAAATATGTAAAAAGGGCGACTTCCTTTGTTACGAACCATGAGTTCTGATAGACCCAAGGTCTACTCATTCTTTCGTGACGCCTGAATTCACAGTAAGGGTGAAAGCCATTCCTGAGCCCTTAGACTATATTTTGGATGCGTCAGTCCCAACGGGGAGTGTAGTTACAACCGATACCATGTGTCAATATATGATGGTAAACATCAGGGGATATATAGACTATGAATTACAGGCAGATTGGATACTGTTAGATATGCAAGGATTCGATATAATCCTTGGCATTGATTAGTTATCCATCCATGGTGCAAGCGTGGATTGTCAGAGGAAGATCGTTACATTCCGCCCAAATAAAGGTAGATCATTCAATTTCCTCGGCATGCGATCGACTTTTATACCACCCATTTCCGCAATCCATGCACAAAAGATAATGAGGAAGGGGTGTAACGGATATCTGACATTTTTGCAAGAAGATAGGGGAGGAAAGAATGTGATAATGGACATTCCGGTTGCATGTGACTTTGAGGGTGTTTTTCCTGGAGAGTTGTCGGGATTGCCACCCCACAGAGAAGTTGAGTTCATCATAGATTTAGCGTCAAGTACAGAACCAATGTCTAAAGCACCATACAGAAGGGCCCCAGCTGAATTGAAAGAGTTGAAGGATAAACTGCAAGAACTATTAGACAGGGGTTTTATAAGACCTAGTGTGTCTCCTTGGGGAGCACCGGTCTTATTCGTTAAGAAGAAGGATGGGTCAATGAGATTATGCATCGACTATCTTCAACTAAACAAACAGACAATTAAGAGTCGATATCTGCTTCCAAGGATCGACGACTTGTTTGACCAATTGCAAGGAGCCCAATTCTTCTTGAAGATTGATTTGAGATCCGGGTATCACCAATTGAAGGTTAGGGCCGAAGATATTCAGGAGATGACATTTAGGACCAGATAAGAGCACTACGAATTTTTAGTGATGCCATTCAGATTGACCAATGCACCAACTTCATTTATGGACCTTATGAAGAGGGTGTTTAAACCACATCTAGACACGTGTGTGGTGGTATTTGTGGACGACATCCTAGTTTACTCTAAGTCCAAGGAAGATCATGAGAAACACTTGAGAATGGCCTTACAGACGCTACGTGAACATCAACTCTATGCAAAGCTCATCAAGTGTGAGTTTTGGTTAGGGCAAGTGATTATTTTGGGACACGTTGTGTCTAAGGAAGGTGTCACAGTTGACCTAGCAGAGATTGAGGCATTGGTAGATTGGAAGCAACCAACGATGGTAATAGAAGTTCAAAGTTTCCTCAGTCAAGCAGGTTATTACAGAAGGTTTGTAGAAGGGTTCTCCAAGATCTCAGAGCCACTGACCAAACTCGCAAGGCAAAGACGCTATGTTTGAGTGAACCGAAGAGTGTGAGAAGAGTTTTCAGGAGCTGAAAAAGAGACTTACCTCCGCACCAATTTTAGCTATTCCATCAGGCAGTGAAGGATTTGTCGTATATAGTGATGCTTCTTACAGTGGGTTGGGATGTGTGTTGAACCAACACTGAATTGTCATTGCGTATGGGTTTAGAAAACTGAAGGACCATGAGAAAAACTATCCAACGCATGATTTGGAATTGGCTACAGTGATCTTTGCCTTAAAGATATGGAGACCTTATCTTTATGGAGAAACGTTTGAAATATTCACATATCTCAAGAGTCTCAAGTATCTGTTCATGCAGAAAGAGTTGAATATGAGACAATGGAGATGGATTGAGTTTTTGAAAGATTATGACTGTGCAATTCAATATCATCCATGCAAAGCTAATGTAGTGGCAGATGCCTTGAGTTGAAAGAGTTCATCTCAATTATCTAGCCTAATTTCAGGGATTCATAGATGGAAATTACTTGAGGATTGTTAAGATATTTTATGTGCTTGCTACTAACTTTATTGAAGACAGTGATAAGAATGGGGTAAATGAAAAATGAGTGAAAGGTAGAGTGATGATTACGGAGCAGCAAGCCTAAAATATGCACAGTCCTGCAAGATATAAGGCCTATTGTAGCAAGTTTTGATAAGTAAGAGTTTGTCCCACAGGGAAGTTGATCTCAAGTTCCAAGGGAGCTATCCTTAGTAGGCTCTCCAGATCTGGCTACAGATCTGGCAATCCTAAGTGGAAGGGGATTTAAACTCACTATAATCTTAATCCTAAGGCAACTGACTGTTTAGATTACAAAAAGGGTTAAGAAGAGTGGTGGAGTGAGAAAATAAATGAAAAAGGGTGAGAAGTATGTTATTAGATATAGATCTGATGGGGTTTTGTAACTCAGACACAGATCTGTTGCTATAGAAATCCTGTCCAATGGCTACATTATCACCAAAGAGGAGAAAGAATCTAACTCACTCCTGTGCCATGATCCAATCCCTTAAGGCTATAACCTGTCCACTCAAATGCTCACAGACTATCCAATAGGGGAACCACAATCCAGAGGTGAGTCAGAAGAAGTTTACCATTGTAGGCACTACTTCATCCAGGCTACAAGCTCAAGAATCCATAGGAACCTCATCCTCTAACGTTTTGGGTGTGGGGCTAGGCCTACAAAGTGCACAAGCCTGGACACACAGGACCAGCAAGAGTTTGAGTACTAGCTTTTAAGCATGGTTGTTCACTGCTTTAGAAAGACTGCAGTGATCCAGTCACAAGCCTACAATCTCTACAGCCAACTCAGATCAGCAATCTGATGGTAGATCTATTCAACTATAAGGGAGTCTGTCACTGCACAATCTCCCATAAGGCTACAAGCACAAGTGCAGAGAAGAAGAATCTGTCTTAGTTTCATGATTTGGCCTCACCCTAAGGCTATAATCTGTCCACTTGAATGGTCACAGACTATCCATAGAGGCTGTCCTCCTCACAAAGGTCTAAGACAGAACAAAAACATTGCTGCCGCCACCATGTTCACAAGGCTACAAGCACAAGTTTCCATGGGGATTCAAATTTAGTGGGTCCTGTGGTGGGGGAAGGACTGCAAAGTGCCTAACCTAGACACACAGGTCACTTAGATCTAAATAGTACCTTAGAAGCAATCCTCCATTGCTTACAAAACAACTTACCAATGGAGGATCTCAAGGCAGCAGCCTTGTACAACACAACTCACAACAAAAACAACATCCCATACATGTAACAGATCCTATTACAAAAACTCCATTAAAATCTATACCTGATAATCATACAAAAGGCATAGCCAGCAAATGCTAGACTATGGAGAGAAAGAAAAAGGAAAAATAAGAAAACTCCTAAACCCTAACCTTAACCTACTGTAATTCTATAGTTGGTTTTTGGAGAAGAAGCACAGAAGTTAAGTCCCAAAGAGAGTCGATCCTCAAACCTAAGCTGGGCTTAGGCTTATATAGCAGTCGGCTTCCCCTCTAATTAGGGTCAGGAAAACCTTAATTTCTTAATGTAATTGCCACCCATTCTTGTCCCTTAGATGCCTCAGGGCGTGTGCACGGAGATTGAAGCATTAGAGTGCGTGCCCTAATTGCTATAGATTCCCAGATTGCCCTTGCAGAAGTGGGAAGAAGTTTAGAATTCGATCCTCACTGGGTAGAAACGATTTCAGATCTTTCTGCATGGTAGAATTGGCATCGCGGGGTTGAATTGACTTGAAATTCATATAGTCACGAGATTGGCATTTTAGTCATCGCGGAATACAAATGGCTATCGCGAGATTGCTCCTTCAGCTTTGAATGGCGCGGGGATTGCTCGCACGGTTCGTCTCTTGGTGAATCTCACGAGAGATCCTCACGAAGAAGTACTGTTCATGAGTTTTCGAATCGCGTGAGCATTTCTCAGAAGGTCTATATCTCGCGGCCACTGTGCGACTGTTGCGCGCAGGAATACCTAAAGCTCTCTCTCCTGAGTGAGTCGCGAGAAGCTTAACAGTTCTTTTAAGCTGCGTGAGACTGCGCGAATGCTTTAGACTGAGCCTCGCGAAGCCTGTTTTTCAATTCTTTCTGGCATCAAACCGCGCGAGAATGGTGTGCAAAATGCACGACCAGTTGTTGTGCTTCCTGTAGGGGCTCACGACAATTGTGCGAAGGCATTATCTCTGGTTTAATTGAACCCTGTGACATTTGCGCGAGGCATTCTTCTTTATGTATTTCTGCTTAGATGTGCCTATGCTTCAGCCAACTCTCTGTCTGGGTTCATCCTTCGTTCTGCTGAGGTAATTTTGGGGCAACAGTGAGCTTCTTGGCATGGTTAGGGGTTTATTGGCAGCCATTGCTTATTACCTACAGTTAATGCGTAAAACACTTTTATTAAATGATTAAGGGTTTAATAGAGATTAAGTTAAAGGGTGGAAAGTGGTACTTTTCAGGTCTTAACACACCCCCAAACCTAATCTTTGCTAGTCCCTTAGAAAAGCTGTAATTAAATGCCACTTTCGTAGGGATCACAAATATATTTAGTATATGTACCAAGCCTTTTAAACCCCTAGGTGTCCCTAGTGGAGGAGTGAAGTCTCCCGAGGGTTTTCAGTGAAGACACCCACAAACTTCACCATTAAAATCAGTTAAGTGTAGTGTAGATAATGACAACACAGATTCAAATGTTTAAAGTTTCATTCCACACCCATTTAACACTTAGAGGAAACTGCAGCAATGTTTGCAGGCCATTTAGAACTTAAAAGTTAACATGTGTTTGCCTGACCACCATTTATTTAACATTAGAATTTCAATATATGAAAATCAGTACCCAGCTTGCCTTTGATTCAAGATCTAGGTTGGATACCACCCTAAAGAGGTTTAAATTCAGACCCAATTCTCACTAGGGCTATCTCTCAACATTAATAACCTGAGGCTGTTCATAATCCCAATAGCTTAAGAGCAGTTGCAGACCCCAAATGGGTTTGCAAGCATGAGCATAGGCCAAGCTTCTAATTTCTGACATCTTCAAGGATTTTCACCATAGATTGGGCAACTCTTTATCTTCACATGACAACTCATTTGACTTTGGATCAACAAGGTCTTTTAGAATGGGTTATAATGTGGCTTATGGCTGAGGGGTGTAAAGAATAAAAAGGGGTAAAAACGGAATCCAAATTGAGAAATCAGCAAGGTAAGGAGTGGTTCATGACTTCACAACCTTTATTCCAGTAAAAACTTCATCTTCCTCGTCTATTTCAGAGACAAAGTGGCCAGCTTCTCCTCTTCTTTTTAATTTTCAGACGATGATGTTCTCTAGACTTCTCTTTCTTTTTCAGTATCTTTACCTCCTTCTCCTTTACCTTCTGAATTCTCAGAGTGAGGGTAAGGTTGACTCAGGTAATGAGGTTTAGGTGCAAGTTTTCTGGTATTTGTGAAAGAAAAAATACGATTTTAAGACTCAACTAGTGTATGCAAACGGGCAGATTTTAAAAGGTTGGATTTTTAGGCTCAAACTGTCCAAATGAGGGCCTTGGATTATTTCCTTAGTCTCATGAGTGCTGTCAATTAGTTTTGATTTGGAGTTGCACAACTTCTAGTGAAAAAGTCTTGATTCACTCAGTCCTTAGAGCAGAAATAATGCCAAAAATACTCTTTAAAAGAAAATGATGGGCCCAAATCTCACTAGGTATGGTCTTTAATTTTAACTAATGAGGTGTATTTTCGTCTGTTTCTCTCCTCTTAGGCTCGCTGAGTACTTAACTCAAAAAAATTTTTAATATTAGCTTCACGGTGGTGTCAAGATCAACTTTTATCTGTTTTCAAAAGTCTGCCAAAATATTTAAATTATTACATGTTTCCTCATTGTATCAAGTTAAGTAAAAATTAACTTTATTCATCTAAGTTAAACCACCATTATTGCACTAAAATTAACTATTCTATTGGCAGACTGCCACACCCCCAAACCATTCGGAGCAGTGTCCTCACTGGTTCAGAGGGGATAAAAATTAGTAGAATCTAAGCAGACAGACAAAAATAAAGACAGAAGAAGATAGAGAAACAGAAAATGCAAACTGCACCGTATGGAACTAAAAGAAACTGTCCTTAAAATAAAAAGAAAATATAACAAAAAGATGGAAAAGGAAAAGACAGAATGGGAGGGAAATCATTGTGTAGCCGGGGAGGTTTTGAGGAAGATGGAGGGGGAGATGCAGGTGGGGCCATTTTTCTCTTCTTCTTTTCTCTCTTCTCTCTTTTCTTCTTTTGCTTTTCCTCCTTGGCGACGATTCGCTAGACCTCGTCAAACTCATCCCAGAGAAATTGCAAGGGGTCCGGCTCCTTTGGCGGTGGGGGATTTTCTTAGATGGGGTAAAATTTGATTGGGAACCCGAAGGGGTTGTTATCCGCCATTTGTGTGAGGAGGTATGGACTTCTAGGGTTAGAATAGGAGGGATGAGATGAAAAAGGACTGATGGCCGATTTAAAAGAGGGGGACGAGGGAACATGAATCGGCAGAATTGACATTGTGCCCCTTTTCAAACATGGCAATAAATGAGCGTTGTGTGGGGAAAGAAGAAACACAGAATTAGCTCTTGGAAAAGAGAAAGAGCATTAATTGAATGTCTAAAGATAGGCATGGTATTTGAAGGGGTCAGTGTATCGCCCGGAGATCCTCGCGAGGTAGCCTGACATGGATCATCAATTCGAAAAGGAAGTCATTGAAATCCCTGAAGCAGGTATTTGCATATATTTATTCAACCACCATCGACATCTATCCTCCACATAGATTACTACTGCAAAGAAACATAGCCTCCCTCAACTCATCTCCCATGAATGGCAAAAAGAATAAATTGAAAACTAGTAAAACAAACAGAAAGAAGCACACAAAACAGAGCAATAGACAAAAACTAGAAATTCTATTATAGTGGAAGAAAATATTTACAAATGTAGTTATAAGAAAAAAAAACTAATCTACAATCTAAAAATTGGGATCTAATCTGATTCTGAATCTGTAAGGAAATCCCAGCCCATCTTTTTAGCCTGTGCCTTAAGGGCAGCTCTATCCTGTTTCTTTTTTTCCTCCCTCTCCTTTTACTTTTCGGCTGGTGTTTTCTGTGCAGTTGGAGCTTTAGGTGCCCTCACCCTTACTTTTGGTGGCTTGGGAGCTTTTGGTTCCTTGGGTTCTTGAGGGGCTTTTCCTTTACCCTTAGCAGGGGGGGTGGCAGGGGATTTTCCTTTGCCTTTAGCTCTGGCTTCCTCAGTGGGGACCACTGGGGATTTCCCTTTTCCAGTAGACTCAGGTTCGGCAGGGGGCTGTGCCTCTTCAGACTGGGCAATAGACTCTTTGCTAATTTTTAAAGGGACAACTTTGGGAGCAGACCTCTTGGCAGTGACTTTCTTCCGTTGAGGATAAGTTTACTTCTGTGGTAGTTCAGCAGAGGCCGTGGTAGGGGTAGGTTGCTCAGTAGTTGGAGGCTGCTCCGTAGGAGGTGAAGTAGGAGCATTTCCTTTGTCTCACTGGGGCTTAGGTTTTGCCTCCTCAGACTGGGCAAGTGGAGCTGGAGTGGTAGTTAGCTCAGGCTCAGGCATGTGAACAGAGATGGGGGTAGGTTGCAAATGTTCATTTCGGGCAGCAGCTAATGCGGATTCCAATGAGACGATCTGAATTTGATGTTTGAGGATGTCAATCTCATGGATCTCCTTTTAGATTTTTTGGATCTCCTGTGCATTGTTAAACCATTTTTCAAGCATTCTTGCCCGGGCATACGCTGCAGCAGCACTAGATTTCTCATACTCCTAATTTATATGATGATAAGTAGCTGTAGCCTTGGCCTTTTGATAGGTGTCCAAAATGTTAGTCCACCCCAATGAGATGCCCAGAAGCTGCTGTCAGTGTTCCTCCATTATTTTATGAATCTGCTCCAGCAAGGGGGTCTCAATTGATTGGGGAAGCTTCGCCATGCCTCTCAGGACATCCTTCCTCAGGTAAGCATTATCCCTCATATGATGGAGGATGGTGAGGTAGGGAGGGCTGTGAAAATGATGTTTTGTAGCTATGGGCAGATAGGAGGTGGAAGAAGGAAAGTGTGCTTGGTCCGGGGGGGGAGAAGGGGGGATGATAGGAGGGAAGTCAAGTTTGTGTAGATTTGGTAGATAAGGTGAGAGGGGTAGGATAAGAGGGGGATCGAGGGTATAGGGGGAAAGGAAAAGGGTGTAGGCTCAATAGGAGTTGGGGGTGATGGGGGATGGAAATGGGAATTGTGAAAGGGTTTAAATGAAATGGGTGGGTAAGAGTTAATAGTGATGGTGGGGGGGGTAATGAGTCAGGAGGGAAGTCTGTTTGTGTCTGTCTGTCAGTGGATAGGACCATGGGGGGTAAAGTGGGTGGTGGAGGGATGGGTGGGTTAGTTAAGGTGTGTAGGGTGGAGTGGTTGGAGGTTAGTTCAGTTTGCATCTGATCCTATTTTTAGGTATTGGTGGATAGCTGGGCTTGAATGTCTTGGATATGGGAAAGGATAAGGGGTAGTGTGTCAGGGATAGGAGGTTGAGTATGTGAAGAGGAGGGTACAGGTTGGAAAGGTGAGGAAGGTGCATGATGGAAGGTGGAGGGAGGGGAAGAGGGGGGTTCTAGGGAGTGATGTTGGGAGGTAGTTGGGGAGTCTAGGAGAGGGGTGTAGTAGGGTGGTATTGTTTCAAGGAAGGTAGATATAAAGGCTTGGAAGCCTATGGATGTGTTAAGGGTTAAGTCGATGTCTGTGTGGGGGGGTGTAGTAGATATGGCTGGGTTGGTGGTTTCTGCAAGGTGGGGTGTGTCAATGGGGATAGAGGGGATTGAGGGTGGTGTCTGGGAGATGGTTGGGATGGTCTCAGTGGTCTTTCGTTTTTTGTAGGAGATGAGTGGGGGGCTGGTAGGTTTAGGTGGAGATAAGGGGGGAATTGTGGCTGTCTACTGAGGTAAGGTAGGGGATGGTGAGTCCTCCCATGAACCAAGCATAGGTGAAGGGGGAGTGGGCATGGAGAATGGAAATAGAGTGGGGTGAGAGATGGATGCCAGAGGGGTGGTGGATGCAGGGGTAACAGGTGTTGCTGCAGTTATGGAAGTGGTAAGCTCTGGGGGGCACCTCCTTTGTAGCAGGGATGGATCGTATTCCGACTGCCTCTTCTGCTTGCTTGGGCAGAGCCTGAGCCTCAGCTTTCTTTTTTTTTTGGCCCCCCATCAAGCTCCTGTTGATTCCCCATTGCCTTTGGCAAAGGTAGTAGGGGAAAGGGTGGTGGTCTGCTTAGTCCTTCCTATCTTGTAGCCCCCCTTGATCAGCAGCAAGGCAATGATTCTTGCATAGGGGAGAGTGTGAGGCTTCTTGTTTGACCATAACTTCTCCACTATGTCTCTCATAGCCTCAAAAATTAGTCAGACTGCATGGAAGCCATGGCCCATGTGGTAGGAGTAGACAGCATCCTCAATGGGCGTTCTCCTTTCTTGTTGATGTCCTGAGCAATATATGTTCTTCCGCAGGACTTGGTCAATGAACAACAGTTCAAGTTCTAGTTCCCTTCTTCTGATTGAGTCCCTAGTGGCTTTTAATCCTCTAGTTAGGGCCCGTGCAATTGTATCAATCGATGCACTCAGAGGGGGGCCATATCCACAGCTAGGATTCAATGCTGCTAGGATGCCCAACACTTCAACAATCATCTTGGGGCCTACTAACATATCAAAGTTATCAATCAGCACCAGCTAGCACCCTTGTCCATCGTTGTCCTTCTTGACCTTGATGTGCTGATAAAACAGCTGCACTAGCATGGGGTAGGCTAGTGCTGGAATTCCTCTCATCAATGGCATCAGGCCCGCTTTGCTTATAAACTGTACTGCAGGGGTAGAGAGAGGTTCTTTCTCAAAAAAGGGTACATCAAAGGCTGTTTCAGGCTCTAATGGAATTGACTCCATGAGCTCAGAAGGAGTAGAGAACTTTGTGGTTGGTACCGCCGCCTCCTCAACCACTTCCTTTCCTTTTTTGGGGGACTTTGAAGTCTTGGCCATTTTAGGGGTGGTCTCTGTAGGGTTCTTGTCCTTCCCTTTTCTCTTCTGTGCAGTTTTTGGAGCCATGTCTAATTCTGTCCTATAGTATGAGAAACGGATGCTGAAATCTAGGGTTTGGTTTGATTTGATGCACAGGGCACCTCAAGATCTCTGAGCAGAGGGCAATGGATGGGGGTGATGTTAGGAACAACTCTATAAAATTGTGAAGTGAATGATGAGCTGTAGGAGTGATGCTGGAGGGGAGAGGGGAGAGCTCCAGAAGCTAGGGTTTCGCAGAGGGAAGAAGGATGAAAATAATGAAAAAGGGATAAAGCACGGGGTTGAAATAGTTATCGTAAAGCTCGACGCGCTTTGGAACATTTGGTCGCGGGTTTGGAAATGAACCTAGCGAAGGTGTTGATTAAAACTGGATTGTGCGACAATCTCTCAAGTTGTCCTTGGAGCGCGCGACAGTGTGAGATTAATTCATGTGAATCGCGCGAGCGACTCTTAGGTTTCTTTTGAATTGCGCGAAAAGCTCTGAGGTTCATTTTGAATCTCGCGATAGACTTAGAATCTCGCGATAGTAAATGAAGTATTTCTGTTCAATTACGTGAGAGTCTCCCAGTTTACCTTGTGAACCTTGCGACAGCCTGATAATCTCACGATAACTACTAAATAGCTCGATGCGGACCGCACGAGAGGTTGTCAGGTACACATGAATCGCGATAGGCATTGAATATTTCTATGCAAACTGCGCGACATGCTCCCAGGCCTCCCTTTTAACCTCATGATAGCTTTTGAATCTCGTGATAGTCTCCCAGACTTTTATTTTAGACCCAGCGACAGTAAGGTATAAAACAGAGAGCATGTGTTCTCTGTGCTGCCCCTTTGCCTATTTGCTTATGGTTGGATCTTGGGCATGACTCTCTCCTATGGCTACCTCTAGACACATGTAAACTCAATCATCCAATCAAAAACAACCTCCCACATTAGGCATGCAACAGAAGCTATCAATTGAGAAACAATAAGAATGAAACCATGCATTAAAAGTTCAAAATAGATTGGTCCAGATTCAGATAAGACCACGAACAAATCCTAAAGAATAGAAACAAAAGAAAGCAAGATAAATCAACCAAAAACAACATACATATGATACAGTAATGGCACACCTGTGGATCAATTTGAAGAAGGATCTTCTTGAAGGTGAATGGTGTGCATGGGTTCAACAGGTTTTTCAAAATAAGGCTTAAGACTATGACCATTCACTTTCAAGGTTCTCCCAGACTTGGGATCCTTTATTTCCACAGCACCAGATGGGGAAACATGGGTAACAATGTAAGGACCTTCCCATCTGGATTTCAATTTGCCCAGAAAAAACTTAAGTTTGGAGTTAAACAACCAAACCTTGTCACCAGCAATGAAACTCTTTCTCGGCAGCCCTTTGTCAAAGAAAGTTTTGGACCTTTCCTTGTAGATCCTGGCATTGGCATACGCATCCATCCTTAGCTCTTCCAATTCGAATAGCTGCAGTGACCTGTGAAGACCACCAGAAGTTAGATCTAGATTTAAATGTTTGATGGCCCTGTGTTTTAATTCCACTGGGAGATGACAGGCCTTGCCATAGACCAGTCTGAATGGGGACATACCAATGGGGGTCTTATAGGCAGTCCTATAAGCCCACAGTGCATCATTAAGCCTGTCAGCCCAATCCTTCCTATCAGTCCTCACAGTCTTCTCAAGGATATGCTTGATCTCCCTATTTGAAATTTCAACTTGCCCACTGGTTTGTGGGTGATAGGGAGTAGCAATCCTATGGGTGACAGAATATTTCTTAAGCAAGCTCTCGAAATTTTTGTTACAGAAATGGCTCCCCCCATCACTGATAATGGCTCTAGGGGTACCAAATCTGGAGAAGATATTCTGCTTTATGAACTTGAGGACAACCTGATTATCATTAGTTCTTGTGGCAATGGCTTCTACCCATTTGGAAACATAGTCGACTGCCACTAAGATGAAATGAAAATCATTTGAAGGAGGGAAGGGGCCCATAAAGTCAATACCCCACACATCAAACAATTCTATAATAAGGATGGGCTGTAAAGGCAGTGAATTTCTTTTAGACAACCTTTCTAGTTTCTGACATCTTTCACAGGTCTTGCAGTGTGTATTGGCATCTCTGAAAAGAGAAGGCCAATAGAACCCACACTGCAACACTTTGTCAGCTATTTTTCTCCCACTAAAGTGAACCCCCCAGGTATTTTCATGGCACATGGTAAGTATACTGGGGACATCACTTTCGGAGACTCATTTTTGAATGATTTGGTCTGCACAATACTTGTACAAGCAAGGTTCTTCTCAGAAGAAGAATTTGACCTGTGAAAAAATAGGTCTTTGTCCATTTTTATCCAATGGGCAGAAATCTTGCCTATAACTAGATAATTGACAATATGTGCATACCAGGGAACTAAAGACTGGATGGCAAACAACTGCTCATTCGGGAAGACATCATTTGTAGCAAGGTCATCAACACTTTTTTCCAACATAATTCTGGACAAGTGGTCAGCCACCACATTTTTTACACCCTTCTTGTCCTTGATTTCGATGTCAAACTCCTGCAATAGGAGTATCCATCTAATCAATCTGGGCTTTGCATCCTTCTTGGACAACAGGTACTTCAATGCTGAGTGGACAGTGAAGATAACAGTTTTAGACCCAAGTAGGTAAGGTCTAAACTTGTCCACAACAAAAACCACTGCCAGAAGTTCTTTCTCAGTGGTTGTGTAGTTCAGCTGAGCTTCAGCAAGTGATTTACTGAGATATGCGATGACCACATGCAGCTTATCCTTTCTCTGGCCCAAGACAGCACCTATTGCCAAGTCAGATGCATCACACATCAACTCAAAGGGCGAGGTATAGTCAGGTGTTTGGAGTACAAGAGCAGAGGTGAGGCAGATTTTTAACTTTTCAAAAGCCTCCAGACATTCAGCAGAAAAATCAAAGGGCACATCCTGGCAGAGCAGGTGGCACAATGGTTTAGCAATTTTGCTGAAGTCTTTGATAAACCTCCTGTAGAATCCAGCATGCCCAAGGAAGGATCTGATTTGCTTGACTGTTCTTGGAGGGGGCAAATTTGCAATGAGGTCAGCAATGGTCCAGTCAATTGCTTTCTTGTGCTTCCTCAGAACTGTTAGCAATTTCTCCTCTTGCTCACTGGTTAGGGAAGAGGAGATAATTACAGGAAGTTTCTCTTCTTTCTCGAGGAAAGCATATTTCAATGTCTTTGACAGCTTCTTGAGCTTTAGATCAAGGGCTTGTTGGATGGATGGCAGGATTGGTGTATTGTTGGTTGAAGGAAGGGACAGTAATGTAGGTTTCCAATTGGAATGCTGCACTAAGCCCACAGAAGATCTCACAAGGGGTATGTCTTCTGGCATTAAAGCTAGGCTTTCTTCCTCCACCATGTTCCAAACTTTAATTAAATCAGTGACAATGTTGTTCCACTCTAGCAGAGTGGGCAGTTCTTCTTCAACAATTTCTTCTAGTACATCTACTGCAAAGCATTCCTCATTGTCCAGCTGAGAGTACTTTGCATTGTTGTACATATTAAGCATTCCTCATTGTCCAGCTGAGAGTACTTTGCATTGTTGTACATATTAAGCTCAACTTTTATATGTCTGAAAGTGACCTCCATGATCCCAGACCTGCATTGAATGCATGCATTGGCAGTGGCCAAAAATGGTCTGCCCAGAATGACAGGTATCGGGGATGTACTCTTGTTACAACCCATGTCCAAAACAAGGAAGTCTACAGGGTAGAAGAACTTGCCTACCCCCACTAGGACATCCTCAACCACTTCCATGGGTTTCCGCTTAGACCTATAAACCATTAATAGAACAATGGGGGTGGGCTTCATCTCCTCCAAACCTAACTGCTGATATACACTGTATGGCAGTAGGTTACCACTGGCTCCAAGGTCCAAAAGGGCCCTTCCAATCGTGTGGTCACCAATAATACAGGAAATAGTGGGTATCCCTGGGTCTTGCTACTTCTCAGGTATTGTCATGGTTAATACAGAATTAACTGTATCAGTTGCAAAGACCTTTTTGGAAAAATGATCTCTGGCCTTCCTTTTCTGAGTACAAAGGTCTTTCAAAAACTTTGCATAGGCTGGGACCTGTCGGATTGCATCAAACAAGGGCAAATTTATCTTAACCTGCTTAAAGGTCTCCATCATTTCCTCGATCTGTGCCTGACCCTTATCCAAAGGGGCAGGGCCACTCAAAGGTTGAGGAAAAGGCAGCTGAGGTATTGCTGGTTCCTCAGCTAGAAGCCTATGATTGAACTTTTATTTTTTTCTTTTTCCTAATTTTATCTCCTGCTGAGGCTCATCTACAACCACTTTATTTTTTCCTTGATGAAGGGCAACAGGCAGGTCTTGACTCTGTGCTCTAACAAAATCTTTATAATTTTCACTTGACATTTTCTTGGGAATGACCTCTCCTTATTCTTTTCCCACTTGGTTGTCTACCAGCTTGCCAGACCTTCAGGCTATGATGGCATGGCCCCCTCAAAATTTTAGGAGCCTTCTCCGATGGAATACTGGCCCTTTGGGTTGGCTACTGGTTGGCTTGGCAACCTACCCTCCTCTCTTTTAGCCAGAGCATTGGCTATTTAGCCAAGCTGCTCTTCTATTTTCTTAATACTTTGACTGTGAGAAGTCACAGTCTGATTCAAGGGTCCAAGGCTTTGCAATTGGGCCAAAACTTGGTCCTCAAAAGAAGCACTTCGGGGCTGAGGTGGGAGAAATACCAATTTATTTTATTGCTGGGTGCTATTGCTGCTGGAAATTTGACCTTTGGGCATAACCCTGGTTAAACTGTTGTTGTGGCCTTTGAGGTAAGGCCAACATTTGTTGTGGCTAAACATAATTCTCATGCCTCCACCTCAAATTTGGGTGGTCTCTCCATTGGTGACCAGCATTCTGGTGCTAGTATCCATATGGTTGTTTATTGTAGCTACCAGATTGTTGTTGTCCAAAAGATTGGGCAGCAGTAGCCTGTTCCATTACAAACTCAGGGTATTGCCCTGCAGATGGGCACTCTTCCACTGTGTGCTGTGGAGATTGGCATATCAGACATGCCTCCATCACTTGTGCAACCATTCTGGGCTGCACCACAGTCAAAAGTTTATCAAATCGTTCAGTAAGATTGGCCATCTGCATTCTCAGGTCATCATTTCCTCTAACTTCATACATCTTTCCTTTAGAAGTTTCAGCCACCCCCAGCTTAGGAGAAGGCTCTTGAACAGTTCTAGATGAGGACATCTTCTGGAAAGCATTTTCACTTATGACCTCGAACAAGACCCATGCCTCATCAACTATTTTATGCATATATGTTCCACCACAAGAGGCATCTATCATGTCTCTACTCTTCTCATCTATCCCATTGTAGAAGCTCTGGATAAGCTGCGAGTCAGGGATCTTGTGGTGGGGACATTGTTTGAGCATCTCCTTAAATCTGTCCCAGGCTTGATTAAAATCTTCAGTTGGGGACAGGGAAAAAGCAAGTATGCCTTTCCTCAACTGGCTGGTTTTGGTCTCTGGGAAAAATTTAGACAGAAACCTTGTCTGGAGGTCTTTTCAGGAAGTGATGCTGTTGTTTGGGAGAGTAGATAACCAGGTCATGGCCCTGTCCTTTAGGGAGAAAGGAAAAAGCCTTAACCTAGTGGCTTCTGGTCCTCCCAAACCAGCAATGGAGAATGTCATGCACAAGGCCAAGAATTGGTTAATGTGCTTGTAAGGGTCTTCCTTGCTAAGCCCATGGAAAGAGGGAAGCATTTGGATGATGGAAGTTTTGATTTCATAGTTTCCTTGAACATCTGGGAATTGAATGCTGAAAGGAGAATTATAATCATCTGGAGCATTCAATTCCTTCAATGTTCTAGGTTGTTCTTCACCCATGACTACTATTTCAATTTCAATAGGGGGCTCAACTGTGGTGTGTCTGTGCCTTCTCGGTCTTCTACCCCTTTTAATCTCAGGGTTAGCAGGCTCTAACATAGGACTGAGAGATCTCCTTCCTAACATGCACACACACCAACCGCAAGGAAAGCTACTCGCAAACACATTGTACTAAAAAAAATAAAATTACAACTATCCTAATCAACTGCTTATGGAATCTTCCAAGGAAAAATAAACTGAAGTTTTGAAGGTTAGAGAAGTGCAAATAGAGGTAGTTAGACTCCCAGTGCAATTCCAATCTCCTTCTCTGCTACGGTCCAGATCTGCAAGAAAAATTCCAAATGTAAATTTGCAGTATCAATTATTCACAAGTACAGCTACCAAAGAATAAAGAATTAAAAATCTAGAGTCTACTAAAAGATCAATGTCCTCGACAGCGGCGCCAAAAAGTTGTTAAGATATTTTATGTGCTTGCTACTGACTTTATTGAAGACAATGATAAGAATGGGGTAAATGAAAAATGAGTGAAAGGTAGAGTGATGATTGCAAAGACAAGCCTAAAATATGCATCTGTAAGATCGGGCTGTTGTAGCATGTTTGATAAGAAAGTTTGTCTCACGGAAGTTGATCTCAAGCTCCAAGGAGCTATCCTTAGTAGGCTCTCGGATCCGATCAGCAATCCTAAGTGGAAGGATTTAAGTCACTATAATCTTAATCCTAAGGTATCCTAATGTCTAGATTACAAAAAGGGTTAAGAAGAGTGGTGGAGTGAGAAAATAAATGAAAAAGGGTGAGAAGTATGTTATTAGATACAGATCTGATGGGGTCTTGTAACTCAGACTTAGATCTGTTGCTATAGAAATCCTGTCCAATGGCTACATTATCACCGAAGAGGAGAAAGAATTTAACTCACTCCTGTGCCATGATCCAATCCCTTAAGGCTATAACTTGCCCACTCAAATGGTCACAGACTATCCAATAGGGGAACCACAATCCAGAGGTGAGTCAGAACAAGTTTACCGTTGTAGGCATTACATCATCCAGGCTACATGCTCAAGAATCCATAGGAACCTCATCCTCTAAAGTTTTGTGTGTGGGGCTAAGCCTACAAAGTGCACAAGCCTGGACACACAGGACCAGCAAGAGTTTGAGTACTAGCTTTTAAGCATGGCTGTTCACTGCTTTAGAAAGACTGCAGTGATCCAGACATAAGCCTACAATCTCTACAGCCAACTCAGATCTGCAATCTAATGGCGGATCTATTCAACTATAGGGGAGTCTGTCACTGCACAATCTCCCTCAAGGCTACAAGCACAAGTGCAGAGAAGAAGAATCTATCTTAGTTCCATTAATTGGCCTCACCCTAGGGTTATAATCTGTCCACTTGAATAGTCACAGACTATCCACATAGGCTGTCCTCCTCACAAAGGTCTAAGACAGAACAAGAACATTACTGCTGCCACCATGTTCACAAGGCTACAAGCATAAGTTCCCATGGGGATTCAGATTTAGTAGGTCCTGTGATGGGGGAAGGCCTGCAAAGTGCCTAACCTGGACACACAGGTCACTTAGATCTAAATAGTACCTTAGAAGCAATCCTCCATTGCTTACAAAACAACTTAGCAATGAAGGATCTCAAGGCAGCAGCCTTGTACAGCACAACTCACAACAAAAATAACATCTCATACATATAACAGATCCTTTTACAAAAACTCCATTAAAATCTATACCTGGTAATCATACAAAAGGCATAGCTAGCAAATGCTGGACTATGGAGAGAAAGAAAAAGGAAAAATAAGAAAACTTCTAAACCCTAACCTTAACCTACTGTAATTCTACAGTTGGTTTTTGGAGAAGAAGCACAGAAGTTAAGTCCTAAAGAGAGTCGATCTTCAAACCTAAGCTAGGCTTAGGCTTATATAGCAATTGGCTTCCCCTCTAATTAGGGTTAGGAAAACCCTAATTTCTCAATATAATTATGGCCCATTCTTGTCCCTTGGATGCCTTGGGGCGTGTGCACATAGATTGAAGCATTAGAGTGCGTACCCTAATTGCTGGAGATTCCCAAATTACGCTTACAGAAGTGGGGAGAAGTTTAGAATTCGATCCTCACTAGGTAGAAACGATTTCAGATCTTTCCGCATGGTAGAATTGGCGTCGCGGGGTTGAATTGACTTGAAATATATGCAGTCGCGGGATTGGCATTTTAGTCATCGCAGAATACAAATGGCTATCACTAGATTGCTCTTTCAGCTTTGAATGGCACGGGGATTGCTCGCGCGGTTCATCCCTTGTGAGTCTCATGAGAGATCCTCACGAAGAAGCAGTGTTCATGAGTTTCTGGGATGCGCAAGCATTTCTCAAAAGGTCTATATCGCGCGGCCACTACGCAACAGCTGCGCGCAGGAATACCTGAAGCTCTCTCTCCTGAGTGAGTCGTGAGAAGCTTAACGGTTCTTCTTTTGAGCTGCGCGAATGCTTTAGACTGAGCCTCGCGAGGACCTTAGGAAGCCTATTTTTCAATTCTTTCTAGCATCAAACCTCGCGAGAACGGCATGCAAAATGTGCGACCAGTTGTTGTGCTTCCTCTAGGGGCTCGCGACAACTGTGCGAAGGCATTATCTCTAGTTTAATTGAACCCTGTGACATTTGCGCGAGACATTCTTCTTTATGTATTTCTGCTTAGATGTGCCTATGCTTCAGCCAACTCTCTGTCTGGGTTCATCCTTTGTTCTGCTGACGTAGTTTTGGGGCAACAGCGAGCTTCTTGACATGGTTAGGGGTTTATTGGCAGCTATTGCTTATTACCTACAGAACATGCTTAAAACACTTTTATTAAATGATTAAGGGTCTAATAGAGATTAAGTTAAAGGGTGGAAAGTGGTACTTTTCAGGTCTTAACACACCCCCAAACCTAATCTTTGCTAGTCCCTTAGGAAAGCTATAATTAAATGCCACTTTCATAGGGATCACGAATATATTTAGTATATGTACCAAGCCTTTTAAACCCCTAGGTGTCCCTAGTGGAGGAGTGAAGTCTCCGGAGGGTTTTCAGTGAAGACACCCACAAACTTCACCATTAAAATCAGTTAAGTGTAGTGTAGATAATGACAACACAGATTCAAATGTTTAAAGTTTATTTCCACACCCATTTAACACTTAGAGGAAACTGTAGCAATGTTTGCAGGCCATTTAGAACTTAAAAGTTAACATGTGTTTGCTTGACCACCATTTATTTAACATTAGAATTTCAATGTATGAAAATCAGTACCCGGCTTGCCTTTGATGCAAAATCCAGGTTGGATACCACCCTAAAGAGGTAAAAATTCAGACCCAATTATCACTAGGGCTATTTCTCAACATAAATAACCTGAGGGTGTTCATAATCTCAATAGCTCAAGAGCAGTAGCAGACCCCAAATGGGTTTGCAAGCATGAGCATAGGCCAAGCTTCTAATTTCTGACATCTTCAAGGATTTTCACCATAGATTGGGCAACTATTCATCTTCACATGACAACTCATTTGACTTTGGATCCACAAGGTCTTTTAGAATGGGTTGTAATATGGCTTGTGGCTGAGGCGTGTAAAAAATAAAAAGGGGTAAAAAGGGAATCCAAATTGAGAAATTAGCAAGGTAAGGAGTGGTTCATGACTTCACAACCTTCATTCCAGTAAAAACTTCATCTTCCTCGCCTATTTCAGAGACAAAGTGGCCAGCTTCTCCTCTTCTTTTCAATTTTTAGATGATGTTGTTCTCTAGACTTCTTTTTTTTTTCTCTTTTTATTTGCTTTATTCATTCTTTTGATGAAATGCCACACAATTGCCATTGATACACAAGTTTTGTTCTCTTCACCTTCCACAGAATATTGGACCATTCTCAGTATCTTTACCTCCTTCTCCTTTACATTCTGAATTCTCAGAGTGAGGGTAAGGTTGACTCAGGTAATGAGGTTAAGGTGCAAGTTTTCTGGTGTTTGTGAAAGAAAAAATATGATTTTAAGGCTCAACTAGTGAATGCAAAAGGGCAGATTTTAAAAGGTTGGATTTTTAGGCTCAAACTGTCCAAATGAGGGCCTTGGATTATTTCCTTAGTCTCACGAGTGCTGTCAATTAGTTTTGATTTGGAGTTGCACAACTTCTAGTGAAAAAGTCTTGATTCACTCAGTCCTTAGAGCAGAAATAATGCCAAAAACACTCTTTAAAAGAAAATGATGGGCCCAAATCTCACTAGGTATGGTCTTTAATTTTAACTAATGAGGTGTATTTTCGGCTGTTTCTCTCCTCTTAGGCTCGCTGAGTACTTAACTCAAAAAAATTTCTAATATTAGCTTCATGGTGGTGTCAAGATCAACTTTTATATGTTTCCGAAAGTCTGCCAAAATATTTAAATTATTACATGTTTCCTCATTGTATCAAGTTAAGTGAAAATTAACTTTATTCATCCCAGTTAAACCACCATTATTGCACTAAAATTAACTAGTCTATTGGCAGATTGCAACACCCCCAAACCTTTCGGAGCAGTGTCCTCACTGGTTCAGAGGGGATAAAAATCAGTAGAATCCAAGAAGACAGACAAAAATAAAGACATAAGAAGATAAAGAAACAGAAAATGCAAACTGCACCGTATGGAACTAAAAGAAACAGTCATTAAAATAAAAAGAAAATATGATAAAAAGATGGAAAAGGAAAAGACAGAATGGGGGGGAAATCATTGTGTAGCCGGGGGAGGTTTTGAGGAAGATGGAGGGGGAGATGCAGGTGGGGCCATTTTTCTCTTCTTCTTTTCTCTCTTCTCTCTTTTCCTCTTTTGCTTTTCCTCCTTGGCGAGGATTCGCTAGACCTCGTCAAACTCATCCCAGAGATATTGTAAGGGGTCTGTCTCCTTTGGCGGTGGGGGATCTTCCCAGATGAGGTAAAATTTGATTGGGAACCCGAAGGGGTTGTCATCCGCCATTTGTGTGAGGAGGTATGAACTTCTAGGGTTAGAATAGGAGGGATGAGAAGAAAAAGGACTGATGGCCGATTTAAAAGAGGGGGGCGAGGGAACATGAATCGACAGAATTGACATTGTGCCCCTTTTCAAACTTGGCAATAAATGAGCGTTGTGTGGGGAAAGAAGAAACACACAACTGGCTCTTTGAAAAGAGAAAGAGCATTAACTGAATGTCTAAAGATAGGCATGGTATTTAAAGGGGTCAGTGTATCGCGCGGAGATCCTCGCGAGGTAGCCTGACATGGATCATCAATTTGAAAAGGAAGCCATTGAAATCCCTGAAGCAGGTATTTGCACATATTTATTCAACCACCATCGATATCCATCTTCCACATAGATTACTACTGCAAAGAAACATAGCCTCCCTCAACTCATCTCCCATAAATGGCAAAAAGAGCAAATTGAAAACTAGCAAAACAAACAGAAAGAAGCACACAGAACAGAGCAATAGACAAAAACTAGAAATTCTATTAATGTGGAAGAAAATATTTACAAATGTAGTTACAAGAAAAAAAAACTAATCTACAATCTAGAAACTGGGATCTAATCTAATTCCGAATCTGTAAGGAAATCCCAGCCCATCTTTTTAGCCTGTGCCTTAAGGGCAGCTCTATCTTGTTTCTTTTTTTCCTCCCTCTCCTTTTTCTTTTCGGCTGGTATTTTTTATACAGTTGGAGCTTTAGGTGCCCTCATCCTTACTTTTGGTGGCATGGGAGCTTTTGGTTCCTTGGGTTCTTGAGGGGCTTTTCCTTTGCGCTTAGCAGGGGGGTGGCAGGGGATTTTCCTTTACCTTTAGCTCTGGCTTTCTCAGTGGGGACCACTAGGGATTTCCCTTTTCCAGTGGACTCAGGTTGGGGAGGGGGCTGTGCCTCTTTAGACTGGGCAGCAGGCTCTTTGCCAATTTTTAAAGGGGCAGCTTTTGGAGCAGACCTCTTGGCAGTGACTTTCCTCCGATGAGGATAAGTTTACTTCTGTGGTGGCTCAGCAGAGGCCGTGGTAGGGGTAGGTTGCTCAGTAGTTGGAGGCTTCTCCGTAGGAGGTGAAGCAGGAGCATTTCCTTTGTCTTGTTGGGGCTTAGGTTTTGCCTCCTCAGACTGGGCAGGTGGAGCTGGAGTAGTAGTTGGCTCCATGTAAAGGTGATCTGGATTTGATGTTTGAGGATGTCAGTCTCATGGATCTCCTTTTGAATTTTTTAGATCTCCAGTGCATTGTTAAGCCATTTTTCAAGCATTCTTGCCCGGGCATTCGCTGCAGCAGCACTGGATTTCTCATACTTCTAATTTGTCTGATGATAAGTAGTTGTAGCCTTGGCCTTTTGGTAGGCATCCAAAATGTTAGTCCAACCCAATGAGATGCCCAGAAGCTGCTCTCGGTGTTCCTCCTTCATTTTATCAATCTGCTCCAGCAGGGGGGTCTCAATTGATTGGCGAAGCTTGGCCATGCCCCTCAGGACATCCTTCCTCAGGTAAGTATTATCCCTCATGTGATGGAGGATGGTGGGGTAGGGAGGGCTGTAAAAATGATGTTTTGGAGCTATGGGTAGATAGGAGGTGGAAGAAGGAAAGTGTGCTTGGTCCTGAGGGGGAGAAGGGGGGATGATAGGAGGGAAGTCAAGTTGTGGGGGAATGGGATAGTTCGGGTGGTCTTTTTTGTAGATTTGATAGAGAAGGTGGGAGGGGGTAGGATAAGAGGGGGGATGGAGGGTATAGGGGGAAAGGGAAAAGGCGTAGGCTCAATAGGAGTTGGGGGCGATGGGGGATGGAAAATGGGAATTGTGAAAGGGTTTAAATGAAATGGGTGGGTAAGAGTTAATGGTGATGGTGGGGGAGGTAATGAGTCAGGAGGAAGTCTTTTGGGTCTTTGTCGATGGAGGACTAGGGGGGGTAAAGTGGGTGGTGGAGGGATGGGTGGGTTAGTTAAGGTGTGTAGGGTGGATTGGATGGATGTTAGTTCAGTTTGCAACTGATCCTGTTTTTGGGTATTGGTGGATAGTGGGGCTTGAATGTCTTGGATAAGGGAAGGGATAAGGGGTAGTGTGTCAGGGATAGGAGGTTGGGTATGTGAAGAAGAGGGTATGGGTTGGAAAGGTGAGGAAGGTGCATGATGGAAAGTGGAGGGAGGGGAAGAGGGGGGTTCTGGGGAGTGATATTGGGAGGTAGTTGGGGAGTCTGGGAGTGGGGTGTAGTAGGCTGGTATTGTTTCAAGGAAGGTAGATATAAAGCCTTGGAAGCCTATGGATCTGTTAAGGGTTAAGTCGATGTCTGTGAGGGGGGTGTAGTAGATATGGCCGGGTTGGTGGTTTCTGCAAGGTGAGGTGTGTCAATGGGGATAGAGGGGATTGAGGGTGGTGTTTGGGAGATAGTTGGGATGGTCTCAATGGTCTTTCATTTTTTATTGGGGATGAGTGGGGGGCTGATAGGTTTAGGTGGAGATAAGGGGGGAATTGTGGCTGTGTACTAAGATAAGGTAGGGGATGGTGAGTCCTCCCATGAACCAAGCATAGGTGAAGGTGGAGTGGGCATGGAGAATCGAAATAGTGGGGGGTGAGAGATGGATGCCAGAGGGGTGGTGGATGCAGGGGTAACAGGTGCTGCTGTAGCTATGGAAGTGGTAAGCTCTGGGGGCACCTCCTTTATAGAAGAGATGGATCCTGATCCGGCTGCCTCTTCTGCTTGCTTGGGCAGAGCCTGAGCCTCAGCTTTGTTTTTTTTCTGGCCCCCCATCAAGGTCCTGCGGATTCCCCATTGCCTTTTGGCAAAGGTAGTAGGGGAAAGGGTGGTGGTCTGCTCAGTCCTTCCTATCTTGTAGCCCCCCTTGATCAGCATCAAGGTAATGATTCTTGCATAGGGTAGAGTGTGAGGCTTCATGTTTGACCCTAACTTCTCCACTACGTCTTTCATAGCCTCAAAAATTAGCCAGGCTGCATGTAAGCCAGGGCCCATGTAGTAGGAGTAGACAGCATCCGCAATGGGGGTTCTCCTTTCTTGCTGATGTCCTGAGCAATATATGTTCTTCAGCAAGACTTGGTCAATGAACAACAGTTCAGGTTCTAATTCCCTTCTTCTGATTGAGTCCCCGGTGGCTTTTAATCCTCTAGTTAGGGCCCGTGCAATTGTATCAATCGATGCACTCAGAGGGGGGCCATATCCACCTCTAGGATTGAATGCTGCTGGGATGCCCAACACTTCAGCAATCATCTTGGGACCTACTAACATTTCAAAGTCGTCAATCAGCACCAGCAAGCACCCTTGTCCATTGTTGTCCTTCTTGACCTTGACGTGCTGATAAAACAACTGCACTAGCCTGGGGTAGGCTAGTGCTGGAATTCCTCTCATCAATGGCATCAGGCCCGCTTTGCCTATAAACTGTACTGCAGGGGCAGAGAGAGTTTCGTTCCCCAAAAAGGGTGCATCAAAGGCTGTTTCAGGCTCCAATGGAATTGACTCAACGATCTCAGAAGGAGTAGAGAACTTTGTGGTTGGTACCGCCGCCTCCTCAAGCACTTCCTTTCCTTTTTTGGGGGACTTTTAAGTCTTGGCCATTTTAGGGGTGGTCTCAGCAGGGTCCTTGTCCTTTCCTTTTCTCTTCTGTGCAGTTTTTAGAGCCATGTCTAATTCTTTCCTATAGTATGAGAAACGGAGGCTGAAATCTAGGGTTTTGTTTGATTTAACGCACAGGGCACCTCAAGATCTCTGAGCAGAGGGCAATGGATGGGGGTGATGTTAGGAACAACTCTATAAAATTGTGAAGTGAATGATGAACTGTAGGAGTGATGCTGGAGGGGAGAGGGTAGAGCTCCAGAAGCTAGGGTTTCACAGAGGGAGAAGGATGAAAATAATGAAAAAGGGACAAAGTGCGGGGTTGAAATAGTTATCGCGAAGCTCGACGCGCTTTGGAACATTTGGTCGCGGGTTTGGAAATGAACCTAGCGAAGGTATTGATTAAAACTGGATTGCGCGACAATCTCTCAAGTTGTCCTTGGAGAGCACAACAGAGTGAGATTAATTCATGTGAATCGTGCAAGCGACTCCTTGGTTTCTTTTGGATTGTGTGAAAAGCTCTGAGGTTCATTTTGAATCTCACGATAGACTTAGAATCTCGCGACAGTAAATGAAGTATTTCTGTTGAATTGCGTGAGAGTCTCCCAGTTTACCTTGTGAACCTCGTGACAGCCTGATAATCTCGCGATAACTACTAAATTGCTCGATGTGGACCGCGCGAGAGGTTGTCATGTACACATGAATCGCGATAGGCATTGAATATTTCTATGCAAACTGCGCGACATGCTCCCAGGCTTCCCTTTTAACCTCGCGATAGCTTTTGAATCTCGCGATAGTCTCCCAAACTTTTATTTTGGACCCAGCGACAGTAAGGTATAAAACAGAGAGCATGTGCTCTCTGTGCTGCCCCTTTGCCTATTTGCTTGTGGTTGGATCTTTGGCATGACTCTCTCCTATGGCTACCTCTAGACACATGTAAACTCAATCATCCAATCAAAAACAACCTCCCACATTAGGCATGCTACAGAAGCTATCAATTGAGAAATAATACGAATGAGACCATGCATTAAAAGTTCAAAACAGATTGGTCCATATTCTGATAAGACCACGAACAAATCCTAAAGAATAGAAACAAAAGAAAGCAAGATAAATCAACCAAAAACAACATACATATGATATAGTAATGACACACCTGTGGATCAATTTGAAGAAGGATCATCTTGAAGGTGAATGGTGTCCATGGGTTCAACAGGTTTTTCAAAACAAGGCTTAAGCCTCTGACCATTCACTTTCAAGGTTCTCCCAGACTTGGGATCCTTGATTTCCACAGCACCAGATGGGGAAATATTGCATGACAATGCAAGGACCTTCCCATCTGGATTTCAATTTGCCCGAAAAAACTTAAGTTTGGAGTTAAACAACCAAAGCTTATCACCAGCAATGAAACTCTTTCTCAACAGCCCTTTGTCAAAGAAAGTTTTGGATCATTCCTTGTAGATCCTGGCATTGGCATACGCATCCATCCATAGTTCTTCCAATTCGGACTGCTGCAGCGACCTGTGAAGACCAGTAGAAGTTAGATCTAGATTTAAATGTTTGATGGCCCAATAGGCCCTGCGTTCTAACTCCACTAGGAGATGACAGGCCTTGCCATAGACCAGTCTGAATGGGGACGTACCAATGGGGGTCTTATAGGCAGTCCTAAAAGCGCACAGTGCATCATTAAGCCTGTCAGCCCAATCCTTCCTATCAGTCCTCACAGTCTTCTCAAGGATATGCTTGATCTCCCTATTTGAAATTTCAACTTGCCCACTGGTTTGTGGGTGATAGGGAGTAGCAATCCTATGGGTGACAGAATATTTCTTAAGCAAGCTCTCGAAATTTCTGTTAGAGAAATGGCTCCCCCCATCACTGATAATGGCTCTAGGGGTACCAAATCTGGAGAAGATATTATGCTTTATGAACTTTAGGACAACCTGATTATCATTAGTTCTTGTGGCAATGGCTTCTACCCATTTGGAAACATAGTCAACTGCCACTAAGATGAAATGAAAACCATTTGAAGGAGGGAAGGGGCCCATAAAGTCAATACCCCACCCATCAAATAATTCTACAATAAGGATGGCCTGTAAAGGCAGTGAATTTCTTTTGGACAGCCCTCCTAGTTTCTGACATTTTTCACAGGTCTTGCAGTGTGTATTGGCATCTTTGAAAAGAGAAGGCCAATAGAACCCACACTGCAACACTTTGTCAGCTATTTTTCTCCCACTAAAGTGACCCCCACAGGCATTTTCATGGCACATGGCCAGAATACTGGGGACATCACTTTCGGGGACACATTTCTGAATGATTTGGTCTGCACAATACTTGTACAAGCAAGGTTTTTCCCAGAAGAAGAATTTGACCTGTGAGAAAAATAGGTATTTGTCCATTTTTGTCCAATGGGCAGGAATCTTGCCTATAACTAGATAATTGACAATATGTGCATACCAGGGAACTAAAGACTGGATGGCAAAAAATTGCTCATCCGGGAAGACATCATTTGTGGCAAGGTTATCAACACTTTTTTCTAACATAATTTTTGGCAAGTGGTCAGCCACCACATTTTCTACACCCTTCTTGTCCTTGATTTCGATGTCAAACTCTTGCAATAGGAGTATCCATCTAATCAATCTGGGCTTTGCATCCTTCTTGGACAACAGGTACTTCAATGCTGAGTGGTCAGCGAAGATGATAGTTTTAGACCCTAGTAGATAAGGTCTAAACTTGTCCACAGTAAAAACCACTGCCAGAAGCTCTTTCTCAGTGGTTGTGTAGTTCAGCTGAGCTTTAGCAAGTGATTTGCTGAGATATACGATGACCACAGGCAGCTTATCCTTTCTCTGGCCCAAGACAGCACCTATTGCCAAGTCAGATGCATCACACATCAACTCAAAGGGCAAGGTATAGTCAGGTGTTTGGAGTACAGGAGCAGAGGTGAGGCAGATTTTTAACTTTTCAAAAGCCTCAATAGATTCAGCAGAAAAATCAAAGGGCACATCCTTGCAGAGCAGGTGGCACAATGGTTTAGCAATTTTACTGAAGTCTTTGATAGACCTCCTGTAGAACCCAGCATGCCCAAGGAAGAATTTGATTTGCTTGACTGTTCTTGGAGGGGGCAAATTTGCAATGAGGTCAACTTTGGCCTTGTCTACCTCAATTCCATCTTTAGAGACTACATGGCCCAACACAAATCCTTGTGTTACCATGAAGTGGCTCCTCTCCCAACTTAAAACCAAATTGGTCTCTTCACATCTTTGTAAGACTTGATGGAGGTGTTGTAGACATTGGTCAAAGCTATCCCCATAAAGCGAGAAATCATCCATGAAGATTTCCTAGAATTTATCAATCATATCAGAAAAGATGGCATACATACACCTCTGAAAGGTGGCTGGGGCATTTCACAGTTTAAAAGGCATCCTTCTATAAGCAAAGGTACCGAAAGGATAAGTAAAAGTAGTTTTCTTTTGATCAAGGGGGTGCATAGGGATCTGGTTGTATCCTGAGTACCCATCAAGAAAAGAGTAAAAAGCTTTCCCAGCCAACTTATCAAAAATTTGATCAATAAAGGGGAGAGGGAAGTAGTCTTTTCTGGTCTTAGAGTTGAGTTTTCGATAATCGATGCAGACTCTCCAGCCAGTGGTCTCCCTGGCTGGTCTCAACTCTCTAGAGTCGGTTGTGATCACTATTATGCCAGATTTCTTGGGTACCACCTAGATTGGTGCCACCCATTCAGAATCAGAGATGGGGTAAATTACCCCAGTATCCAACAACTTAATGATTTCTTTCAGAACCACTTCTTGCATGTGAGGATTCCATTTCCTCTGCATTTCCCTGGAGGGTGTTGAGCCCTCCTCCAAATGAATCCTATGCATACAAATTGATGCATCAATCCCTCCCAGATCAACAATGGTCCAGCCAATTGCTTTCTTGTGCTTCCTCAGAACTGTTAGCAATTCCTCATCTTGCTCACTGGTTAGAGAAGAGGAGATAATTACAGGAAGTTTCTCTTCCTTCTCGAGGAAAGCATATTTTAATGTCTCTGATAGCTTCTTGAGCTCCAGATCAGGGGCTTGTTCGATGGATGGCAGGATTTGTGTATTGTTGGTTGGAGGAAGGGGCAGCAATGTAGATTTCCAATTGGAAAGCTGCACTAAGCCCATAGAAGACCTCACTAGGGGTATGTCTTTTGGCATTAAAGCTAGGCTTTCTTCCTCCACCATGGTACAAACTTCAGTTAAATTAGTGACAATGTTGTTCCACTCCAGTAGAGTGGGCAGTTCTTCTTCAACAATTTCTTCTAGTACATCTACTGCAAAGCATTCCTCATTGTCCAGCTGAGGGTACTTTACACTATTATACACATTAAGCTCAACTTTCATATGTCCGAAAGTGACCTCCATGATCCCAGACCAGCATTGAATGTATACATTGGCAGTGGCCAAAAATGGTCTGCTCAGAATGATAGGTATCGGGGATGTACTCTTGTTACAACCCATGTCCAAAACAAGGAAGTCTGTAGGGTAGAAGAACTTGTCTACCCCCACAAGGGCATCCTCAACCACTCCCATGGGTTTCCTCTTAGACCTATCAGCCATCAATAGAACAATGGGGGTGGGCTTCAGCTCCCCCAAACCTAATTGCTGATATACACTGTATGACAGCAGGTTAACACTGGCTCCAAGGTCCAAAAGGGTCCTTCCAATCGTGTCCTCACCAATAATACAGGGAATAGTGGGTATCCCTAGGTCTTGCTACTTCTCAGGTATTGTCATGGTTAATACAGAATTTACTGTATCAATTGCAATGTCCGTGTTGGACAAATGGCCTCTGGCCTTCCTTTTCTGAGTACAAAGGTCTTTCAGAAACTTTGCATAGGCTGGGACCTGTCGGATTGCATCAAGCAGGGGTAAATTTATCTTGACCTGTTTAAAGGTCTCCATCATTTCCTCGATCTGTGCCTGACCCTTATCAAAAGGGGCAGGGCCACTCAAAGGTTGAGGAAAAGGCAGCTGAGGTACTGCTGGTTCCTCAGCTGCAAGCTTATGATTGAACTTTTATTTTTTTCTTTTTTCTATTTTTATCTCCTGCTGAGGCTCATCTACAACCTCTTTATTTTTTCCATATTGAAGGGTAGCAGGCAATTCTTGACTCTGTGCTCTAACAAAGTCTTTATAATTTTCACTTGACATTTCCTTGGGAATGACCTCTCCTTATTCTTTTCTCACCTGGTTGTCTACCAGTTTGCCAGACCATAAGGCTGTGATGGCATTGGCCCCCTCAAAATTTGAGGAGCCTTCTCCGATGGAATACTGGCCCTTTGGGTTGGCTACTGGTTTGCTTGGCAACCTGCCCTCTTCTCTTTTAGCTAGAGCATTGGCTATTTAGCTAATAGCCCAAGCTGCTCTTCTATTTTCTTAATGCTTTGATTGTGAGAAGTCACTGTCTGATTCAAGGGTCCAAGGCTTTGCAATTTGGCCAAAACCTTGTTCTCGAAAGAAGCACTTTGGGGCTAAGGTGGGGGAACTACCAATTGATTTTGTTCTTTGGGGTTCTTTGCTTCATGAGAATTCGACCTTTGGGCATAACCACAGTTAAGCTCTTTTGAGGTAAGGCCAACATCTGTTGTGGCTGAACATAATTGTCTTGCTACCACCTCAAATTTGGGTGGTCTCTCCATTGGTGACTAGCATTCTGGTGCTGGTATGCATATGGTTGTTTATTGTAGCCACCAGATTGTTGCTGTCCAAAAGATTGGGCAGCAGCAGCTTGTTCCATTACAAACTCAGGATATTGCCCTACAGATGGGCACTCTTCCACTGTGTGCTGTGGAGGTTGGCATATCAGACATGCCTCCATCACTTGTGCAGCCATTCTGGGCTGCACCACAGTCAAAAGTTTATCTAATCTTTTAGTAAGATTGGCCATCTGTATTCTCAGGTCATCATTTCCTCTAACTTCATATATCTTTCCTTTAGAAGTTTCAGCCACCCCTAGCTTAGGAGAAGGCTCTTGAACAGTTCTAGATGAGGACACCTTCTGGAAAGCATTTTTACTTATGACCTCGAACAAGTCCCATGGCTCATCAGCTGTTTTATGCATGTATGTTCCACCATAAGAGGCATCTACCATGTCTCTGCTCTTCTCATTTATCCCATTGTAGAAGTTCTGGACAAGCAGCCAGTCAGGGATCTTGTGGTGGGGACATTGTTTGAGCATCTCCTTAAATCTGTCCCAGGCTTGATTAAAATCATCAGTTGGGGACAGGGCAAAAGCAAGTATGCCTTTCCTCAACTGGCTGGTTTTGGTCTCTGGGAAAAATTTAGACAGAAATCTTGTCTGGAGGTCTTTCCAGGAAGTGATGTTGTTGTCTGGGAGAGTAGATAACCAGGTCATGGCTCTGTCCTTTAGGGAGAAAGGAAAAAGCCTTAACCTAGTGGCTTCTGGTCAACCAGAAATGGAGAATGTCGTGCACAAGGCCAAGAACTGGTCAATGTGCTTGTAATTTCCTTGCTAAGCCCATGGAAAGAGGGAAGCATTTGGATGATGGAAGTTTTGATTTCGTAGTTTCCTTGAACATCTGGGAATTGAATGCTGAAAGGAGAATTATAATCATCTAGAGCATTCAATTCCTTCAATGTTCTAGGTTGTTCTTCACCCATGACTGCTATCTCAATTTCAATAGGGGGCTCAACTGTGGTGTGTCTGTGCCTTCTCGGTCTTCTACCCCTTTCAATCTCAGGGTTAGCATGCTCTAACGTAGGACTGAGAGATCTCCTTCCTAACATGCACACACACCAACAGCAGGGAAAGCTATTCGCAAACACATTGTACTAAAAAAAAAAAAATTACAACTATCCTAATCAACTGCTTATGGAATCTTCAAAGGAGAAATAAACTGAGGTTTCGAAGGTTAGAGAAGTGCAAACAGAGGTAGCTAGACTCCCAGTGCAATTCCAATCTCCTTCTCTGCTACGGTCCAGATCTAGAAGAAAAATTCCAAATGTAAATCAGCAGTATCAATTATTCACAAGTACAGCTACCAAAGAATAAAGAATCAAAAATCTAGAGTCTACTAAAAGATCAATGTCCCCGGCAGCGGCGCCAAAAACTTGTTAAGATATTTTATGTGCTTGCTGCTGACTTTATTGAAGACAGTGATTAGAATGGGGTAAATGAAAAATGAGTGAAAGGTGGAGTGATGATTACGGAGCAGCAAGCCTAAAATATGCACAGTCCTGCAAGATACAGGGCCTGTTGTGGCAAGTTTTGATAAGTAAGAGTTTATCCCACAGGAAAGTTGATCTCAAGCTCCAAGGGAGCTATCCTTAGTAGGCTCTCCAGATCTGGCAATCCTAAGTGGAAGGGGATTTGAAGTCACTATAATCTTAATCCTAAGGCAACTGACTGTTTAGATTACAAAAAGGGTTAAGAAGAGTGGTGGAGTGAGAAAATAAATGAAAAAGGGTGAGAAGTATGTTATTAGATACAAATCTGATGGGGTCTTGTAACTCAGACTCAGATCTGTTGCTATAGAAATCCTGTCCAATGGCTACATTATCACCAAAGAGGAGAACGAATCTAACTCACTCCTGTGCCATGATCTAATCCCCTAAGGCTATAACCTGTCCACTCAAATGGTCACAGACTATCCAATAGGGGAACCACAATCCAGAGGTGAGTCAGAACAAGTTTACCGTTGTAGGCATTACATCATCCAGGCTACATGCTCAAGAATCCATAGGAACCTCATCCTCTAAAGTTTTGTGTGTGGGGCTAAGCCTACAAAGTGCACAAGCCTGGACACACAGGACCAGCAAGAGTTTGAGTACTAGCTTTTAAGCATGGCTGTTCACTGCTTTAGAAAGACTGCACTGATCCAGTCACAAGCCTACAATCTCTACAGCCAACTCAAATCTGCAATCTGATGGCGGATCTATTCAACTATAGGGGAGTCTGTCACTGCACAATCTCCCACAAGGCTACAAGCACAAGTGCAGAGAAGAAGAATCTGTTTTAGTTCCATGAATTGGCCTCACCCTAGGACTATAATCTGTCCACTTGAATGGTCACAGACTATCCACAGAGGCTGTCCTCCTCACAAAGGTCTAAGACAGAACAAGAACATTGCTGCCGCCGCCATGTTCACAAGGCTACAAGCATAAGTTCCCATGGGCATTCAGATTTAGTCAGTCCTGTGGTGGGGGAAGGCCTGCAAAGTGCTTAACCTAGACACACAGGTCACTTCGATCTAAATAGTACCTTAGAAGCAATCCTCCATTACTTACAAAATAATTTAGCAATGGAGGATCTCAAGGCGACCTTTGCAGACAAGACAACTCACAAAAAAAAACATGTAACAAATCCTATTATAAAAACTCCATTAAAATCTATACCAGATAATCATACAAAAGGCATAGCTAGCAAATTCTGGACTATGGAGAGAAAGAAAAAGGAAAAATAAGAAAACTCCTAAACCCTAACCTTAACCTACTGTAATTCTACAGTTGGTTTTTGGAGAAGAAGCATAGAAGTTAAGTCCCAAAGAGAGTCAATCCTCAAACCTAAGCTAGGCTTAAGCTTATATAGCAGTCGGCTTCCCCTCCAATTAGGGTTAGGAAAACCCTAATTTCTCAATGTAATTGTGACCCATTCTTATCCCTTGGATGCCTCGAGGCGTGTGCACAGAGATTGAAGCATTGGAGTGCGTGCCCTAATTGCTGGAGATTCCCGAATTGCCCTTGCAGAAGTGGGGAGAAGTTTAGAATTTGATCCTTGCTGGGTAGAAATAATTTCAGATCTTTCCACATGGTAGAATTGGCATCGCGGGGTTGAATTGACTTCAAAGTCATGCAGTCGTGGGATTGGCATTTTAGTCATTGCAGAATACAAATGGCTATCGCGAGATTGCTCTTTCAGCTTTGAATGGCGCGGGGATTGCTCGCGCGGTTCGTCCCTTGATGAATCTCATGAGAGATCCTTGCGAAGAATCAGTGTTCATGAGTTTCTGGGTCAAGCGAGCATTTCTCAGAAGGTTTGTATCTCACGGCCACTACGCGACGGCTGCGCACAGGAATACTTGAAGCTCTCTCTCCTGAGTGAGTCACGCGAAGCTTAACGGTTCTTCTTTTGAGCTGCGCGAGACTGCGCGAATGCTTTAGACTAAGCCTTGTGAGGACCTCGCAAAGCCTATTTTTCAATTCTTTTTGGCACCAAACCGCGCGAGAACAACGCACAAACTGCGCGACCAGTTGTTGTGCTTCCTCCAGGGGCTCGCGACAAATGCGCGAAGGCATTATCTCTGGTTCAATTGAACCCTACGACATTTATGCGAGGCATTCTTCTTGATGTATTTATGCTTAGATGTGTCTATGCTTCCGCCACCTCTCTGTCTGGGTTCATCCTTCGTTCTGCTGAGGTAGTTTTGGGGCAATAGTGAGCTTTTGGCATGGTTAGGGGTTTATTGGCAGCTACTGCTTATTACCTACAGAACATGCTTAAAACACTTTTATTAAATGATTAAGGGTCTAACAGAGATTAAGTTAAGGGGTGGAAAGTGGTACTTTTCAGGTCTTAACAAGGATCTTTCTCAATATGATGCAAGAATTGAAGTGCAAGTGAAATGCAAGATTCGGGTGCCTTGTTGGCAAATATCTTGATTCGACCGATGATTTTTTATCAAGTGGATGAATTTTAGATGCAAGATACAGAGTTATTGAAGACTAGACAAGCAGTGATGGAGGGCACCAATACAAACTTTTCCATAAGAGAGGATGGATCGCTAATGTGTAGAGGATGCCTATGTATTCCAACAGATGTCGGTCTTTGGCAAACCATTCTAGACGAAGCACACAAATCACGCTATGCTATTCATCCTGGCAGTATGAAAATGTATCAAGTCTTGAAGAAGAATTTCTGGTGGCGAGGTTTGAAGAATGATGTAGCCGAATATGTGTCTAAGTGTCAATTATGTCAGTAAGCAAAGGTCGACCACAGGCATCTAGCAGGTCTATTGTAATCTCTGCCTATACCAGAATGTAAATGGGAATCAATCTCAATGGACTTTGTATTAGGACTACCGCGGACAGCAAGACGCCATAATGCTATTTGGGTTGTAGTGGATAGACTAACCAAATCAGTAAACTTTTTACCCTACAACACTACATACACAATAGGTAAATTGGCTGATTTGTACATGAGGGAGATTGTCCGACTACCTGGTATTCAGATGAGCATTGTTTCCAATCGCGACCCATTATATACCTCTCAATTTTGGCAAAATTTTCAAGAAGGAATGGGTACAAGGTTGGATTTTAGCTCAGCATTTCACCCTCAAACAAATGGACAGACCGAAAGAGTGAATCAAATAATTGAAGACATGCTCAGAGCGTGTATGCTCGATTTCAGAGGATCGTGGGATCAACACTTAACATTGATCGAATTTGCGTATAATAATAGTTTTTAGATGAGTATCAGTATAACACCAAATTATAGACACCCCATTTTGCCATCTCGGAATATACAAATTTGTTCGGTCAATCTTTGACCTCATAACCCTGATATGAGACCATATACTGAAATAATAATATATATATGGCTGGACACAAGTTGAAACAATAGTTCTGTGGCTCAGGTCCCATACCCCTGACGTGGGAACCATGCACTGAAACAATAGTACATGGCTGAACACATGACGAAACAATAGCTATGTGGCTCAAATCCCGACGTAGGGAGACTATATACTGAAATAATATTATATAGTCGAAATGTAGACTGAAACAATAGTCTCGCATTTCAGTCCCCTGACCCTAATGTGTGACCATATACTGAAACAATAGTATATGGCTGGACACAGGCTGAAACAATAGCTCTGTGGCTCAGGCCCCATACCCCCTGACATGAGATCCATGCACTGAAACAATAGTATATGGCTGAGCACAGGCTGAAATAATAGCTCTGTAGCTTAGATCTCGACATAAGGAGACTATATACTGAAACAATAGTATATAGTTGAAATGCAAGCTGAAATAATAGTCTAGCATTTCAGACCCGACCCGGACCCGGACAACCCCAAATTAAGCGCATAAAACTAAGTGCTCAATTCGATTGCATGCTAAATCACAACTGTGCAATCAATCCCTTCTCAAACCAAACTTCCTTTCCCTAGACTAACTCTAGACTCGATCACGCGCCTGACAACAAACGCACGATCGGATTGAACGCCACATCACCGGCGCGTAATTAGCCTACGCCCGGCCTAGCCCTCACTGTCCTTGACCCCTAAGTTTCCTCAATTAAACGCTTTGAGAGTGGTGCTTAATTGGATTACTCACTCCAAAATGGGTCCGCAATTAGTTGTAACGCTATTAGGACTAGGAAACTCGCTGAGCAAGTCAGCCAGTCGCTCACTGAGAAAAACCTGCATGGAATTTTATTAAACGCGTGAAACATGGCATTTAATTGAAGAAAAACATATAAAATATATATTTTTTTTAATTTGACACACATAGAACACGAGAAAGAACATAATTTTTTGGGATTTCGAAACCAGAGAACTCCGAGGACAAACCCATAGAACAACTTAATCATGATTTTGAAATTCGAGCTTCGAATCTTCGAGATTTCTCTCCGCAACCTTGAACCTCGATAAGGATTTAATTTTATTCATGGCCAGAACTTCTACTCTCTAGATTTAGGAATTCTATTAGTTTTAATTTTCAATTTTAGACTATAACACCCTTTTCAGACCATAATTTTATATCTGGTTCTAGTTCTCCGAATTTAGATTCAGTCCTTAATCCGATGGTCCGACACACCGATCCTAAGCTTTAATTCCGTTCTAAAATCTTAATCTTCAGTCTTATCATTAATCTTTGGTTCTAGTCCTTAGATTCTGAAACCAGTTCTTGATCATACGATTTGATTTTCTGATTTCGGACCCGAATTTAGTCTTAGAAATTTTAATTTCTTAGTTTAATATTTCCAAAAATCCTAAATATTAATTTCAGTTTCTATACTTCTAATTCTTAATTTAATTCATAATTATTATTCCAAAATCGACTCTGAAAAATCCAAAAATACTATTTTATCATCACGAAATTTAATTTATCTTCAATCTCAACCATCCGATTTGCCCAAGGGAGCTTACGGAGGGTACTCGGTAACAAGGCCAATCCTCCTTAGCATAGCGGGCCCAAAACCCCTTTTTTTAGAAATTCTAGAATTAATTAATTTCTTTTCTTATTTTTTTAGTATAATTGATTAGTGGATCTATTTTATTTCAGCATAATTAATTAATTAAGTTAATTAGATTTTAGTATGATTGATTAATTTCTTTAAATTAGATTTTAATTGGTTAATTTCTTTCTTTAATTAGAATTAAAATATCAGTCCCATGATTTCTTCTTAGATTTTTAGTATAATTAATTTACATGCTTTATTGTGATTAAATCCTTAGAATAATTGCTTTGATTAGAACTCCAACAAAGTTAACTCTTATTTTAATTAGATAATTCTCGCATAGCTAATTCCTCGCTTTATTAGACCTCAGTATCATTAATCAGTCCTTTTGCTTTAATTAGAATCCTAGTATAATTAATTTATCGCTCTGATCATAATTCTAGTCAAATCAGTTCCTTTGTTTTAATTAGAATTTAGTATAGTTAATTCATTGCTTTAATCGAAATTTTAGAAAAATTAGCTTACTTGCTTTAATTAGAATTTCAGTCTGATTAATTCATTGCTTAAATTAGAGTTCTAGTAGAATTAGTTCTCTATTCCAATTAGAATTCTAGTAAGACTATTATGCATGATTTAATTAGAATTCCAATACAACTATTATACTTGCTATGCTCATAATTTTAGTATAATTAGCACGCTTGATTTAATTAAAGTTTCATCAGAACTACTACATGTGCACTCCTAGTACAATTAGGAAACCTGATCACAATCAGGCTTCTAATGAGATTAGGAAACTAAAATTAATTAGACTTCTAATGGGATTAGGACACTTAATTAATTAGACTTTCAATAAGAATAAAAAGAGTAAAAATTAATAGACTCTTAATAGGATTAGAATAAACTCATATAACCAAACTCACAACATAATGGGAAGTCTAAATTGACCACAACTATAATAATAACAGGAAATAAAAGGAAAATTAAACTATCTAAATTATAAGAAGGCATAACTGCTGACGTTCGCAGGTGGACGATTCAGTATAGAAGCAACCCATACCCGCTCTTAAGCGTAATCATTGACGTGTTGCAGCGTCGATAAATATCTATAGCTGGTGATCGCAATAAACTAGGAACCTTCCTAGAAAACCCTTTAGTTCTAACATTCCAAACGCCGCATCGCTAGAGTCCATTTGGACAGAATTGGAGCCATTGATTCAACGGGGACCGAGAGGAACCCTGAAAAAATGCGCACCAAAAGACTGGCAATCGCAATGGGATACTTTTTCAAACTCTCTTTCTAGGTAATTAGTTTTCATCTTATCTTCTTATTTTCCTTTCCATCGCGTCATTTAGATGCCCTCTTATATATATGAGTCTTCGTCAAAGACTCGAGATGTCTGGTATACGAAGGGTGAGTTTAGGAGACCTACCATTGTGGGGATATCATAACAATCCGTACGAAGAAGAACTATTTCACAATTTCAGCCCATGACAACCTGAGATTAACATGGCCGGCAAGCAAGAAAATCCCTTCTCCACCCCACACACCGGTAATAATCATAATGGGAGAGACAGTAACATCGGATAAAACCTCACCACTCAACTGATTATAGAACTCAGTATTCAAAGAATACAAAGAGGAGATGACGACTCCAAAGACTGGCTTCGGGGGTTGGCCGCCGCATACGAAACCAGTAGGTCACGATAATTTTTCAGAAGAGCAAAAGCAACAAGAGAGACCCCCTCCTACCCCAAGCACGATGTCAGCCCACGCCACACCATTGAGACAACCTACCCACACATTCTTCAATGACGACCCTTTAGACAAGGTTTGCTCATGGGTCGCTCCAAAAGACAGCACCATCAAAATCAAAGATCTCCCTAAATGCTCGACGAGTACATGGCCAAGAGCTACCCGGTCACTAATTTAGATTTGACAAATTTTGCCGGGATGTCGAGTTTAATTTATCAATAGGATTTAAGCCACCAAAATTTACTAAATATAATGGCATGGGAAATCCGAATTATCACTTGGCCCTCTTTTGTAATGATTGTTGACCCATATGTGTTAATCAAAGACTTCTCATTCACTATTTCCAACTCTCATTAGAAGGAGAAGCTTTAGATTGGTTTGCAGGACTCTCGCTTTATAAGATAGAAACCTTCGATGACTTAGTCGGTCAATTCCTAGACCAATATAAATACTTTATCCAAGAAACAGTCAGTCTCAGCGATCTAATGGCAGTCAAGCAAGGACCTGATGAAGAATTCACCGACTTTGTCACCAGATGGAGAAAACTCGTTGCTAGGACCGGCACCTTAATGAAAGAGAATGATTCGATAGACATTATCATCGATAATACTAGAGAACCATTGAAGAGCGCACTTGTCATAAGTGATTGCCTTGACTTCACTGCACTCCACTCCCGGGCATCCCGACTAGTGTAACACATTAAAGGCGGAGACCTTACTTTATCCATAGTCACATCGAAAGTGAGCTCTTCCAGTAAATCAAAATTAAAAAGTAAGAAGAAAGCCTTAGGAATCGAATAGGTCAACACCATTGTTAATCAAGGACAAAACTCTAGGAACAAAAATTTCCACCCACAAAACTTCGAGTAAAACCAAAATCAGCTACGATACACGAACCAAAACCAAGGCACTAATCAGCAAAGAAATGCAAACCAAAACCAAAGCCAGAACCAGAATCAGGGCCAATATAAGAATAAAACTCAATATCCCAACACCTACCAAAATCAAAATACGACGCAGAATCGATCGGCCCACGTGCCGAATTACAATAGTGTGCCCCCACCCCAGAACTTTAACCCAGCTAGAGGTCCCTACCAACTGAGGCAGGAACACTATCCCTCTTTACCAGATATAATTTCCAACATCTTTCGTCTCCTTAACACTTAGAATCTCCTCTGATTCCCACAGGAAAGACCCCACCCATGGCCGACAAATCTAGACTATAGTAAATATTGTGCCTTCAATTGATACGTGGGACACAACCTAAAGGACTGTTGGGTCCTCAGGGACGTAATCTATGACATGAATAATCAAAGTCAGATCGATTGGGAAGCATTGAGGAATCCTAACCCTAATAATAACCAACCCCAACAAAATTTAGGGATCGTTAATAACCCCATGCCTAACCACAATCAAGCAACACCGGCTCAGGTCACCACCGTAGATCTCTTAGGTTGATATCCCTTCCAACCTTTCACCTTAATCACTTGCATTCAACCCTCTACTGCTTCTGCCACACTAGCGAGAGCTCCTTCACCTCCACATCTCTCAGCCCTGATCACTCTCATCGCCCCTGCCAAATCCACCCCTTATCAAAAATTCACTCAGTTACGAGTTTATTCCTTTAGGGCTAGGAGACCACTCCTCCGTAGTCACCCACCGGAACCTTCAATCCCTCCAAATCCTGAACCAACACCATTACCGCTCCCTTTGTTCGATTCTAAACCTGAGTATAGAGATCATGTTCTCTAAACTGCAACACAAATTGCTGCATGGGTAGAAAGTGTCACCCGAAAAACTCCAAGCAAAGAAAATGAAATAATGATTGAGCGTTCCCTGAATCTAAAAGAAAGTGAACTAGAAAAACATCCAAACCTGTGCGAGACACTGGTATCTGCTTTCCTATAAGAGAAAAATTACACACAGTACCTACCACCTTGGAGTGGCACCATTCAGGTCCGCGTTCCAATCTTGAATTTCACCTATTTTACAAATGCATCCGCGTCAAGTCGCGCCAGGTTCAGTCAATAACTGACTTGCCCGATTCTCAAATCAGAAACCAATTACCCACCTCCACCTTTACCTCGAATAAGGATTTCACGAATGCACAACCACCAGAGGGGAATGTGAGAGAAAGAGAAGTTAACCTACCTCCCCCACCTCACATCATCCCTCCACCAATTCTTGCACCTCAACAATTCCAACCACCCGCACCTAAGGCCCATCGGCCAGACAAAGAAACTACACTCAAGCTAGGGCAATAATACGATCTTCTGTGGCATCTCTAAAAGATCCTAGCCTAGATATCCATACTAGAACTCATCAAGAAATTGCCTGATCATCACCGGTTGTTGATAAGGATACTTGAAGACACACAAGTGGATAAGGACACGACCCTGGATGAGCTTCATCAAATTACTTCGGTCATAGCACAACCTCCGGCACTCACTTTTACAGACGTAGACATTCCTAAAGAGTCACTCCGCAGGAGTGCGACCCCCATATATCTTACGATCATAATTAGAGGATTCTCTATACCACACACACTCATTGATACGAGAGCAAGACTTAACATCTGCCCTCTCACCACATAAAAGATTCTCGAATACACGGAGCAGGATGTCAGGCCCTCCGCATTGTCACTCATAGCTTATGATAGGTCGTGTCACTTTGTCAAAGGAACTATCAAGCTACAGGATCGCCTCGAACCTATAACGAAAGACATTACCTTCCATGTTTTTTATTCCGCTAGTACGTACAATATCATTTTAAGAGGAAAATAGCTGGAGTCAATGAAGGTCGTCGCATCCACATACCATCAATGGTCAAATTCCCATACGAGGACTCTATCGTCCGTATATACGTTGATGCACCCCTCTAGGAGATGGATACTGATTATACGATGAGCATACCAACTGCTCGCGATTATGTGTTGAACATGGGTCATATTCAAAAGAACTCGAATCCCTGATGAGACAACTATTGTGAAAGTCTGTGCCCCTACCCCTCCTAGTTCGCTCCCAAAGTGTCGACAAAAATTAATGAGAAGAGAGGTTGGCCCAGACCTCGTCAAACTCTATGCCATTAACCCTACCACGATAAAAGGGTGGGATCTTATGTACCAACTTGGATACGTTCCCCACACCAGAGTCGATAAAAATAAGTGAGGTCATGTAGGACCCGTGGTCCCAACGCAAATACGTAAGCACATAGGGTTTGGTTACCAATCGGACAACCCGCAAGCCGACTTGTCCCCTACCTCGCCAAAATGGTCTCTATATGACCACTTTACCTATGGGACCACCAAGAATGCAGATGTGCTAAAGCATAAAGAAGTCTCCTTCACTAGATCCCAAGAGTTGGAAATTGAGCAAATGACTAAAGCATTCAATGATCTAACCAATTTAAACGACGATATTGATGAACTGCTCGAAGGAGTCAAGCCCATGTTTGACACTAAAGAATTTACAAAAGAGAGTAGAGAAGAACCCTCAGGACTCTACCCACGAGTAGAAGACTAGGAATCCATTGACGATGAAGATTTTCACAAAGCAGCCTTACAAGGTAGTGAAGAGCACTTATACTTAACATGGGAAGAGGATGACACTCCCCAAGGAAATACTAACTCATATAGCATTCGCCTTAGCCTTTGCCTTGAGGGATGGGACTACCCTTGGGACTCCCCTTGTATCGCTTACCCATACCGACCCTGCTGTAGGGCATGCGCCACCATATTAGAGCATTTTGCTAGTTGGACCCGACACTCTGCGATAGAAGAATCAAATCACTCTAACCTCATGACCACCGACACAAGTAATGACCTACCAGCTCAGCTGCCAACACAAGAAATAGAAAATCCCAATAGTCATCCGATTGACTTAGGGGGAAACACTCACACTGCCCTCATGGAACCTGGAGAGGAACTTGAACTCGACACTTCTACATCTTCAGATTCGCTGTAACTCTAAATATTTTGGAAATCTCTAGAGGAAGAGTAACAACCTCCCCCGAGTGATAACGCGGACTACTAGATAGACCTCCCGGCCCATGAGTAAGCGGAGCGAGCCAATCTAGGACTTCAAGCACTATTAGATCAAGAAGATGAATTTGATACTGTCTTCAACTCTAACCTAGAAGGATGGGAATGTCCTTGGGAATCCCCCTGCATTCTTCACCATTATCAACCTCGCTATCGAGCATGCGCACTCATCCTAATGTATTATGAAGATCAAGGAAAATAACTCGCTACCCCTGAGGATCCTTCAAGAGATCCCCCTCGGTGGGAAGAACAACATTATTATAACCCAGAGGATGACAGTTCAATTGACTATGATCTTTAGAGCTTCTTTGAAGAAGAGGCGATCAATGTGGCAGAAGAAGTCCGAGCGCTAGTGCCACTGTCACCAGCGTCACTCATTCAAAAGATCTCATCAGATGAGGACTCTAAAAAAAAAATGCCAAATTCACAATAAGTTTGCGTTTCTCGAAGAATCGCCCGAACGGCTCCGACAGCCATCTCGCTCCCTCAGCTAGAGGAAGCAATTCTCCCTGCACCCCTTGAGGCGACCAACCCTCTACCATATTTATTATCAAAAATCAAAAAAATAGAAAAAATAGAAAACCCTAAAAATTCAGAAATATAAAATCCAAAAAAATCAGAAAACCCCCAAAAAAATGGAAACTCTTCGTCCTAAACCAAATTTATGGCCAACAAGTAGACTTTTCTCCTAAGGTTTCTATCCCATTCTCCGCACAAGGACGTAAAGCATCCCGTCTAAATAATAAGCCAATGATCATACCGGACGAGATACTTCATGACTTTGAGAGAAGAATCTGTAGTCTTGACCTTTGCCTTACCAAAGAACTCTCAGTCATAGATTATGCCGATGAAGGGTTACCTTTCGCAAACTCAAACCCCCAGTGTAGCAATTTCGTAGTATACAAACTTACCAAGGACGAAGAAGGAACACTAGTTGCTGAGGAGGCACTGGACTTCCAATGGGTTATCAAGAGTGCTGATGAAGCAAACCCAAGCTGCCATAAAACCCGTGAAAGAACTTAACTTTAGCACTGAAGAAAAATCCAAGAAGCTGCTGATTAGCGTAATGCTTAACTCCAAGGAACGCCAACAAATTGCACAAGTCCTACAAGAACACCTTGATTCCTTCACATGGTCCTACGAGGAAATGCCTGATTTAGACTCGAGTTTAGTAGAACATCACTATTGGGCTATTTTTAAAGTGCTTGCTACTGACTTTATTGAAGACAGTGATAAGAATGGGGTGAATGAAAATGAATGAAAGGTGGATTGAAAATGACAGAGCAGCAAGCCTAAAATATGCACAATCCTGCAAGATACAGGGCCTGCTATAGCAAGTTTTGATAAGTAAGAGTTTGTTCCACAGGGAAGTTGATCTTAAGCTCCAAGGGAGCCATCTTTAGTAGGCCCTCCAGATCTGACTACAGATCTGGCAATCCTAAATGGAAGGGGATTTAGGGTCACTAAAATCTAAATTCCAAGGTATCCTAATGTCTAAACTATATAAAGGGTTAAGAAAGAAGATGGAGTGAGAAAATAAATATAAAAGGGTGAGAAGTACGCTATTAGGTTCAGATCTGATGGGTTTCATGACTCAAATTCTGATCTGCTGCTATAGAAGTCCCGTCCAATGGCTACATTATCACCACTAAGGAGTAAGAATCCAACTCATCTCTATGCCTTGATCCAATCCCTTTATGGCTATAACCTGTCCACTTAAATGGTCATAGACTATCCAATTGGGGAACCACAGTCCAGAGATGGGTCAGAACAAGTTTATCATTGTAGGCACTACTTCATCCAGGCTATAAGCACAAGAATCCATAAGGAACCTCAACCTCTAAAGTGCTATGTGTGGGGCTAGGCCCGTATGGGAGCATGTTAGCCCAGACACATAGAACTAGCAAGAGTTTGAGTGCAGCCTTAGATCCAGTTGTCCACTTCTTTGGAGAGACTGCAGTGATCCAGTTGCAAGCCTACAATCTCTATAACCAAACCAGATCTGCCATCTGATGGCGGGTCTATACACCTAAAGGGGAATTTATCTCAGCACAATCTCTCACAGGGCTACAAGCACAAGTGCAGAGAAGAACAATCCATCTTGAGTCTGTGGGTTGGCTTCACCCTAAGGTTATAACCTGTCCACTTAAATGGTCAAAGACTATCCCAGAGGCTATCCTCTTCACAAAGCTCAAGATAGAACAAGAAACATTACTGCCACCACCATGTTCACAAGGCTACAGAAGCTCATTGCTCCCATGGGGACTTCAGATCTAGTGGGTCCTGTGGTGGGGCTAGGCCTGTATGGGAGCATGTTAGCCCAGACACATAGCTCACTTGGATCTGAGTAAACCAGAAAACCAGTCCTCCATTGCTTGTAATACATCCTAGCAATGGAGGATCTCGAAAATGTGACCTTATGCACAAAATAACTCATAAATGTAAAACACCCTATCATAAAACTCCATTAATCTATTCCAAATAGTCATACAAAGGCATAGCCAGCAAATGCTGGACTATGGAGAGAAGAAAAAGTAAAAAGAAATCTACCTAAACCTTACTAGAGATCTATAGCTACTACAAGAAGAAGATAGACAAAATTCTATTCTATCAGGTTTGTCTAAACCTAAACCAGGCTTAGGTTTATATAGCAATTAGTTTGGCGACGCATTAGGGTTAGGAAACCCTAATTTTAACGATGCCACATGGCCTAATACTATTCCTTGGATGCCTCAGGGTGCGTGCACAGAACTTGGAGCATTGGAGTGCGTGCCCTAATTGCTGAAAGTTTCTAGAATGTCCTCTATAGAAATGAGGGAGAGCTAGAGTTCAGAGCCTCGCTAGGTAGCACTAGTTTCCAAGACTGTCATGTGGTAGCATGGTCTTCGCGAGATTGGATTAGCTTGAAATTCTAGCCGTCGCGGGGTTGTCTTAGTTGTAGCTGAAGCAGTCGCGTGATAGAGCATTGAATCCTCGCTGGATTGCTCTGGTCTTCGCGAGATTGCACTTTCCTTCTGAATTGTGTGAGAATCGTGCGAGTAGTTTATTTCTCAATGGATCTTCATGAGGATGTGATGATGTGCATTGGTCTGAAGGTGAGATTTTTCGAAGTTTTGCATCCATGACCGCTATGAAGCTGGAGATACCTCTCTCCTCAGCTGATTTAAGTGAACTGTGCGAGGTTTGAGAGCTGCTTTCTTGAGCTGCACGAGACTGCGTGATAATTTATATTTGAGCTTCGTGAGAGCTGCACGAACTATCTTTGGGAGCTCTTACATCACTAAAGCTGCGAGACAGTAGCGGACAATTGGTATGATGTCATGGGAAACTCGCGAGGATTGCACGAGGCAGGCTTTCTGAGTCATGTAAACCTTGCGACAGCTGCGCGAGGCTCATTTCTTTCTTTGCTGATGTTGTGCTCTGCCTTCATGCAGTCAGGCTCTCTGTTTTCCATTCTTCTGGGAGACTTCTAGGGCAAAAGTGGGCTCCTTAGCAGGAATAAGGCCTTATTGCAGCTGCTGTTTATTACCTGTAGAATAGGCTTAAAATACTTTTATTAAATGATTAAGGGTCCAACAAAGATTATGTTAAGGGGTGAAAAGTGGTACTTTTCAGGTCTTAACACACCCCCAAACCTAATCTTTGCTATTCCCTTAGCAAAGCTACACTAAAAATCGACAGAAATTAAATGCCACTTTCGTAGGGAGCACGGATACATTTAGCATATGTACCAAGCCTTTTAAACCCCTAGGTCATCACTAGTGGAGGAGTGAAGTCTCCTGAGGGTTTTCAATGAAGATACCCACAAACTTCTCAATAAAATAGTTAACAGTAGTGCAAGATTGTCAAGTTAGCAGTCAAGAAATAGAGTATCAGTTCACCCTTGAATCGGTAAAAATATAGGAAATTTAAAATACATTGTCTGCACAGATGTTTAAGCAACATAAACTTCACATGACAGCACATCATTTCCAATCAGTTCACAACAGGGAAACTACGCATGTGTGTTAGCACTGAGCTCACCATTAAATTAAAAATTAGGTTGTAGGTCATGCCCAATACATTCAATATCAGACCCAAAACTCTCCAGGGCGTACTCTCACAAAGAACTTTTGAGGGTTTCATTGTCTCTCAAGCTCAAGAGCAGTTACATCCCCAAAATGGGTCTGTAGGAATGAGCATAGGCATAGCATTCAAGTTCTGGCATCATTGGCAGATTTTACCATAGATTGGACAACTCATTATCTCCACATGACAACTCATTCAGCTTTGGATCACAAGCGCTTTAACTGGGCTATAATGTGGCTTATGGTATTGGGTTATAAAAAGAATTAGAAGGTTGAAAAAGGGGTTCGAAATTCCAGTAGGTGCAGGAGGTGATTCATGACTTCACCTTCTCTAATTCAGCTCCTTTCATCTTCTTTGAAATCTTTAGATTTGAAGTGATCAGTTTCTCCTCTTGTTTGAAGTGATCAGTTTCAACTCTTGTTTGATTTTTTTTTTTTTTTTTCAATGAATGTTTCCTCTTGATTCCTCTCTTACTCCTCTTCATTATTGTTTTTTTTTCTTTCTGGTGCAGTTTTCTTCTTTTTATTTTTTTGTTTTTGCTTTGATGAATTGCCACCTTTTTCCTCAGTTGTTACACTGCTAGAACTTCAGCTAATTCTTCTCCACTCATCCAATGTTGACCCTAGCTAGTCCATCTTTAACTCTTTCTCCTTTACCTTCTGACTTCTCAGAGTGAGGGTAAGGTTAAATCAGATCCATAGGTTCAGGTGCAAGTACTCGGGTGTGTTTTGAAGAAAATTGGACTTTGAAGCTCAAAGAGTGTATGAACAAGGGCAGTTGCTTTAGGGTTTGGTCTGTTTAGGCTCAAACTATCCAAGAGAAGGCCTTGATCCTTTCCTAAGTGTCATGAGTGCTGTCAGTTGTTTCAACTTGGAGTTACCTAACTTTTAGTGAACACATTGACTCAGCCAGTCCTTAAAGCTAGAAGAAATTTGCCTCAATCACTCCTCAAGTAAAAAAAATAAAATAAAATTTTGTAGGCCCAATTCTCACTGGTGATAGTCTTCCTTTGAACTTTTAAGTATGTCCTTACCTTTTTCTCTCTTCAATGCTTCACTAAGTGTTGATATCAGTGAGTTTTCTTGGTGTTCTCATCATGGAAATGTGAAAATTTAGAAATTTATAATGTCTAAAGATCTGCAAAAAGTTTTAAATTCCTTAATTTTCATAATTCTTAAGTGAACACAACTCCATTTCTATGTTACTCACATGATTCTGCTCCACTTTAAGTTAACTATGTTATTGGCAAACCTACCTGCCACACCCCCAAACCTAGGAGGAGCAGTGTCCTCACTGGTTCAGAGGTGAGAATAAACGGTCGAATCCATGGAAACATACAGAAACAAACACAGAAGGAGAGAAATAAAAATGTAAAACTGAACAGTATGGAACTAAAAGAAAACTTTCATTGAAATAAAAAGAAAATATGACAAAAAGATGGAAAAAAGAAAAGAGAAAATGGGGGGGGGGGTTAATGTGTAGCCGGGGGAGGGTTGGAGGAAGATGGAGGGGGAGATGCAGGTGGTGCCATTTTTTTCTTCTTCTTTTTCTCTCTTTTCTCTTTTTTTCTTTTTCTTTTCCTCCTTGGCCAGGATCTGCTGGGCCTCATCATACTCATCCCAAAGAAATTGTAAGGGGTCCGGCTCCTTAGGCGGTGGGGGATCTTCCCAGATGGGATAAAATTTGATTGGGAAGCCAAAGGGGCTGTCATCCGCCATTTGTGTGAGGAGGTATGGACTTCTATGGTTAGAAGAGGAGGGATGAGATGAAAAGGGACTGAGGGCCGATTTAAAAGAGAGGGATGAGGGAACATGAATCGGCAAAATTGAAATTGCGCCCCTTTTCACACTTGGCAATAAATGAGTGTTGTGTGGGGAAAGAAGAAAATACACAACTGACTCTTTGGAAAAGAGAAGTAGCATTAAATGAATGTCCAAAGAGAGGCATGGTATTTAAAGAGGTAAGTGTATCGCGCGGGGATCCTCGCGAAGAGCAATCAGTGATGAGTGAAGGACATGTCTCGCGCAACTAAGCTGGGGATCTTCGCGAGGTACACTACACAGGGCACATCAATTTGAAGAGGAAGCCATTGAAAATCCTGAGGCAGGTATTGCACAAAACTTATGACAACTACATGGATTACTGGTTTAATGAAAAATATCCTCCCAAAAACTCTTCTCCCATGAATGGCAAAAAGAACAAAATCAAAAGTACCAAACAATCAGAAAGAAACACACAGAACAGAGCAATAGATAAAACTAGAATTTCTATTAAAGTGTAATAAAAATAGTTACAAGTGGAATTACAAGAAGAAAAACCTAAGATACAATCTAGAAGCTAGGATCTAATCTGAATCAGAATCTGTAAGGAAATCCCAGCCCATCTGTTTAGCCTTTGCCTTAAGGGCAGCTCTATCTTGTTTCTTCTTTTCCTCCCTCTCCTTCTTCTTTTTAGCTGGTGTTTTCGTCGCAGTTGGAGCTTTAGGTGCCCTCACCCTCATTTTTTGTGCTTTGGGAGCTTTTAGTTCCGTGGGTTCTTGAGGGGCTTTTCCTTTGCGCTTATCAGGGGGGGTGGCAGGGGATTTTCCTTTGCCTTTGCTTTTGGCTTCAGCTTCTGCATGGGTGACCACTGGGGATATCTCTTTTCCTTTAGCTATGGATTCCGTCGTGGGGACCACTGGTTACTTTCCTTTACCAGTGGACTCAGGTTTGGCAAGGGGTTGTGCCTCTTCAGACTGGGCAGCAGGCTCTTTGACAATTTTTAAGGGGACAACTATGGGAGCAGACCTCTTGGCAGTGACTTTCCTTCTTTGAGGATAAGTTTGCTTCTATGGTGGTTCAGTAGAGGCCGTGGTAGGGGTAGGTTGCTCAGTGGATGGAGGCTGCTCCTTAGGAGGTGAAGCAAGAGCTTTGCCTTTATCTTTCTGGGGCTGAGGCGGTGCCTCCTCAGACTGGGCAGGTGGAGCTGGAGTAGTAGTAGGCGCAAGCACGTGAACAGAGATGGGAGTCGGATGGTAAGGTTCATTAGGCTATCTTGATTTGAAATTTGAGGGCGTCAGTCTCATGGATCTCCTTTTGAATTTTTTGGATTTCCTGGCCATTGTTAAGGCATTTTTTAAGCATTCTCACCCGAGCAGTCACTGCAGCTGCATTTGATTTCTCATACTCTCGATTGATCTGATGGTAAGTAGTTGTATTTGCTCTCTGTGGGCCTCCGTCATCTCATCAATCTTCTCCAGTAGGGGGGTCTCAATTGATTGGCGTAGCTTGGCCATACCCCACAGGACATCCTTCCTTAGGTAAGCATTATCCTGCATGTGATGTAGGATGGCGAGGTAAGGAGGACTGTAAAAATGATATTTTGGTGCAATTTACAGATAGGAGGTGGAAGGAGCGAAGTGTGCTTGGTCCTGAGGGGGAAGGGGGAATGATAGTAGGGAAGTCAAATGGTGGGGGAATGGGGTCAGGTTTTGGGTCTGTTTGGGTAGATTTGGCGGAGAAGGTGGGAGGGGTAGGATAAGAGGGGGATGGAGGGTATAGGGGAAGGTGAATGGTGTAGGCTCAGGTTGGGGGTGATGGGGGATGGAAAATTGGAATGGTGAAAGGGGGTAAAGGAAATGGGTGGGGAAGAGGTAATGGTGATGGTGGGAGGGGTAATGATTCAGGAGGGAAGTCTGTTTGGGTGGTCTTGTTAGTGAACAGGACCAGGGGGGTTGAAGTGGAAGGGGTAGGGATGGGTGGAGTGGATAAGGTGTGTAGGGTGGATTGGATGGAAGTGAGTTCAGCCTGCATTTGGTCCTGTTTGTGGTTATTGGTGGATAACTGGGCTTGGATGTCTTGGATCAAGGGTAGGATGAGGGTTAGTGTGTCAAAGCTAGGAGGTGGGGTTTGGGAAGAAGAGGGTATTGGTTGGAAAGGGGAGGAGGGAGCATGATGGAAAGTGGAGGGAGGGGAAGAGTGGGGTTCTGGGGAATGGTGTTATGAGGTAGTTGGAGAGTCTGGCAGAGGGGTGTAGTAGGTTGGCATGGTTCCAAGGAAGGTGGAGATGAAGGCTTGGAAGCCTATGGATGTGCTGAGGGTTAAGTCAATGTCTAGGAGAGGAGATATAGTAGATATGGCTGGGGTGGTGGTTTCTTCAAGGTGGGGTGGGTCAATGGGGATGGAAGGAATTGAGGGTGGTGTCTAGGAGATGGTTGGGATGGTTTGAGTAGGTTTTCATTTCTTGTAGGAGATGAGTGAAATTTGGCGAGCTTAGTTGGAATTGTGGCAGTGTACTGAGGTAAGGTAGGGGATGGGGAGTCCTCCCATGGACCAAGCACAGGAGAAGGGGGAGTGGGCATGGAGAATGAAATCAGAGGGGGGTGAGAGATGGATGCAAGAGGGGTAGAGGATGCAGGAATAAAAGGTGGAGGGGGTGTGACTGCTGCTGCAGGGATGGAAGTGATAATCTCTGGAGGCACCTCCTTTGTAGCAGGGGTAGACCCTAATCCGGCTGTCGCTTCTGTTTGCTTGGGCAGGACTTGAGCCTCAGCTGTCTTCTTTTTCTGGCCCCCCATCAAGCTCCTACTGATTCCCCATTGCCTCTTGGCAAAGGTAGTAGGGGTAAGGGTGGTGGTTTGCTCGATCCTTCCTATCTTGTAGCCCCCTTGATCAGCAGCAAGGTGATGATTCGTGCATAGGGTAGGGTGTGAGGATTCTTGTTAGACCCTAATTTTGCCACTGTGTCTTTCATAGTCTCAAAAATTAGCCAGGCTGCATGGAAGCCATGGCCCATGTGATAGGAGTAGACAACATCCGCAATGGGGGTTCTCCTCTCCTGCTGATATCCTGAGCAATAGATGTTCTTCCGCAGGACTTGGTCAATGAACAACAGTTTAGGTTCTAGTTCCCTCCTTCTAATTGAGTCCCCGGTGGCTTTTAATCCTCTTGTTAGGGTCCTTGCAATTGTGTCAATTGATGCACGCAGAGGGGGGCCATATCCACAGCTAGGATTGAATGCTGCAGGGATGCCTAATACTTCAGCAATCATCTTAGGGCTCACTAACAAATCAAAATCATCAATCATCACCAGCAAGCACTCTTGTCCATCATTGTTCTTCTTGACCTTGATGTGCTGGTAAAATAGCTGCACTAGCCTTGGGTAGGCTCCCGCTTTGCTTATGAACTGTACTGCAGGGGCAGAGAGAGGTTCTTTCTCAAAAAAGGGTACATCAAAGGTTGTTTCAGGTTCTAATGGGATTGACTCCATGAGCTCAGAAGGGGTAGAGAACTTAGTGGTTGGTACTGCCGCCTCCTTAACCACTTCCTTTCCTTTTTTGGGGGACTTTGAGGTCTTGGCCTTTTTAGGGGTGGTGTCTGTAGGGTCCTTGTCCTTCCCCTTTCTCTTTTGTACAATTTTGGGAGCCATTTCTAACTCTGTCCTCTAGTATGAGCAATGGAGACTGAGATCTAGGGTTTGGTTTGATTTGACGCACAGGGCACCTCAAGATCTCAGAGCAGAGGGCAATGGATGGAGGTGATGATAGGAACAACTCTATAGATTTGTGAAGTGAATGATGAGCTGTAGGAGTGAGGCTGGACGGGAGAGGGGAGAGCAGCAGAAGCTAGGGTTTCACAGAGGGAAGAAGGAAGCAGATAATGAAAAAGGGATAAAGCGCGGGGTTGAAATACTTATAGCGAAGCTCAGCATGCTTTGGAACATCTGGTCGCGGGGTTGGAAATAAACCTAGCGAGGGTGTTGATTACATCTGGATTGCGTGACAATCTCTAAAGTCATCCTTGGAGCACGCGATAGAGTGAGATTGATTCATGTGAATTGCGCGAGTGGTTCCAAGGCTCTATTTGGATTGCGCGAAAAGCTCTGAGGTTCATTTTGAATCTCGCAACAGACATAGAATCTCGCGACAGTAAATGGAATATTTCTATTGAATTGCACGAGATTCTCCCAGTTTATCTTATGAACCTCGCGACAGCCTAATAATCTCGCGACAGGTAATGTATGGCTCTATATGAATTACACGAGAGGCTCTCAACTACACATGAATCTCGCGATAGCGAATAGAATGTGTCGAGCTGAACTGCGCGAACTTCTCGCAGACTTCCTCCTTTAACCTCGCGATAGGGTTTTAGGCTTCCTCTTTTAACCTCGCGAGAGCATATGAATCTCGCGATAGTCTCCCAGGCTTCCATTTTGGACCCAGCGATAGTAAGGTATAAAACAGAGAGCATGTGCTCTCTGTTCTGCCCTTTTGCAGGTTTGCTGTGGTTGAATCCTAGGCATGACCCTCTCCTATGACTGTCTTTAGTCATATGTAAACTCCATCATACACTCAAGGACAACGAAAATAACCTCCCACATTAGGCATTCAACAGAAGCTATCAATGCAAAAACAGTAGGAGGCAAGCGAAGCATTAAAAGTTTAAAAACAGATAGGGCAAAAATTCAGATAAGGTCACTAGCAAATCCTAGAGAATAGAAACTAAAGAGAGCAAGATAAATCAACCAAAAACTAAGTACATATGCTACAGTAATGACACACCTGTGGAATCAGTTTGAAGAAGGATCCCCTCTACAGTGAATGGTGTCCAAAAGGTCGGCAGGTTTTTCGAAACAAGGCTTAAGCCTTTGACCATTCACCATCAAGAGTCTCCCAGAGTTAGGATCCTTGATTTCCACAGCACCAGATGGGGAAACATGCATGACAATGTAAGGACCTTCCCATCTGGATTTCAATTTGCCTGGAAAAATTTTAAGTTTGGAGTTAAACAACTAAACCTTATCACCAACATTGAAACTCTTTCTCAACAGCCCTTTGTCAAAGAAAGCTTTGGACCTTTCCTTATAGATCCTTGCATTGGCATATGCATCCATCCTTAGTACTTCCAATTTCAGCAGCTGCAGCAACCTGTGATGACCAGCAGAAGTTAGTTCTAAATTTAAATGTTTGATGGCCCAATAGGCATTGTGTTCTAACTCCACTGGGAGATGACAGGCCTTGCCATAAACCATTCTGAATGGGGACATACCAATGAGAGTCTTATAGGCAGTCCTGTAAGCCCACAGTGCGTCATTAAGCTTGTCAGCCTAATCCTTCCTATCAGTCCTCACAGTCTTCTCAAGGATATGCATGATCTCCCTATTTAAAATTTCAACTTGCCCACTAGTTTATGGGTGGTAGGGAGTAGCAATCCTATGGGTGACAGAATATTTCTTGAGCAAGCTCTCGAAATTTCTGTTACAGAAATGGCTTCCCCCATCACTGATAATGGCTTTAGGGGTACCAAATCTAGAGAAGATATTCTGCTTTATGAACTTGAGGACAACCTGATTATCATTAGTTCTTGTGGCAATGGCTTCTACCCATTTGGAAACATAGTCGACTGCCACTAAGATAAAATGAAAACCATTTGAAGGAGGAAAGGGGCCCATAAAATCAATACCCCACACATCAAACAATTCTACAACAAGGATGGGCTGTAAAGGTATTGAATTTTGTTTAGACAGCCCTCCTAGTTTCTGACATCTTTCACAGGCCTTGCAATGTGTATGGGCATCTCTGAAAAGAGAAGGCCAATAGAAATCACACTGCAACACTTTGTCAGCTATTTTTCTCCCACTAAAGTGACCCTCACAGGCATTTTCATGGCACATGGCTAGAATACTGGGGATATCACTTTCGGGAAGACATTTCTGAATAATTTCGTCTGCACAATACTTGTACAAGCAAGATTCCTCCCAGAAAAAGAATTTGACCTGTGAGAAAAATAGGTCTTTATCCATTTTTGTCCAATGGGAAGGGATCGTGCCTATAACTAGATAATTGATAATATATGCATACCAAGGAACTAAAGATTGGATGACAAACAATTACTCATCCGGGAATACATCATTTGTAGTGAGGTCATCAACACCTTTCTCCAACATAATTCTGGACAAGTGGTTAGCCACCACATTTTCTACATTTCTTGTCTTTGATTTCGATGTCAAACTCCTGCAACAGGAGTATCCTTCTAATCAATCTAGGCTTTGCATCCTTCTTGGATAGTAGGTACTTTAATGCTGAGTGGTCAGTGAAGATGACAGTTTTAGACCCAAGTAGGTAAGGTCTAAACTTGTCCACAGCAAAAACCACTGCTAGAAGCTCTTTCTCAGTGGTTGTGTAGTTCAGTTGAGCTTCAGCAAGTGATTTGCTGAGATATGCAATGACCACAGGCAGCTTATCCTTTCTCTGGCCCAAGACAACACCTATTGCCAAGTCAGATGCATCACACATTAACTCAAAGGGCAGGGCATAGTCAGGTGTTTGGAGTATAGGGGCAGAGGTGAGGCAAATTTTCAAAGTTTTAAAAGCCTTCAGACATTCAGCAGAGAAGTCAAAGGGCACATCCTAGCAGAGCAGGTGGCACAATGGTTTAGCAATTTTACTGAAGTCTTTGATAAACCTTCTGTAGAATCCAGCATGGCCAAGGAAGGATCTGATTTGCTTGACTGTTCTTGGAGGGGGCAGATTTTTAATGAGGTCAACTTTGGCCTTGTCTACCTCAATTCCATCTTTAGAAACTACATGGCCTAACACAATTCCTTGTGTTACCATGAAGTGGCTCTTCTCCCAACTTAAAACCAAATTGGTCTTTTCACATCTTTGTAGGACTTGATGGAGGTGTTGTAGGCATTGGTCAAAGCTATCCCCATAGACCGAAAAGTCATCCATGAAAATTTCCAAGAATTTGTCAATCATATCAGAAAAAATGGCATACATACACCTCTGAAAGGTGGTAGGGGCATTACACAGTCCAAAAGGCATCCTTCTGTAAGCAAAGGTGCCAAAAGGACAAGTAAATGTAGTTTTCTCTTGATCGAGGGGGTGCACAGGGATCTGATTATACCCTGAGTACCCATCAAGAAAATAGTAAAAAGACTTCCCATCCAACTTGTCCAAAATTTGATTAATAAAAGGGAGAGGAAAGTGGTCTTTTATGGTCTTGGAGTTGAGTTTTCAATAATCGATGCAAACTCTCTAGCCAGTGGTCTCCCTGGCTGGTCTCCAACTCTCCAGAGTCGATTGTGATCATTGTTATGCCAGATTTCTTGGGTACCGCCTGGATTGGTGCCACCCATTCAGAATCAGAGATGGGGTAAATTACCCCAGCATCTAGTAACTTAATGATTTCTTTCAGAACCACCTCTCGCGTGTGAGGATTAAGTTTCCTCTGCATTTCCCTGGAGGGTGATGCATAATCCTCTAGATGAATCCTATGCATATAGATTGTTGCATCAATTCCTCTTGGATCAGCAATGGTCCAGCCAATTGCTTTCTTGTGCTTCCTCAAAACTGTTAGCAACTCCTCCTCTTGCTCACTGGTAAGAGAAGAGGAGATAATCACAGGAACTTTCTCTTCTTTCTCGAGGAAAGCATATTTTAAGGTCTCTGGCAGCTTCTTGAGCTCCAGATCAAGGGCTTATGGTATGGATGGCAGGATTGGTGTATTGTTGGCTGGAGGAAGGGGCAGCAATGTAGGTTTCCAATTGGAATGCTGCACTAAGCCCACAGAAGACTTCACTAGGGATATGTCTTCTGGCATCAAAGCTAGGCTTCCTTCCTCCACCAAGTTCCAAACTTCAGTTAAATCAGTGACAATGTTGTTCAACTCTAGCAGAGTGGGCAGTTCTTCTTCAACAATTTCTTCTAGTACATCCACTGCAAAGCATTCCTCATTGTCCAGCTGTGGGTACTTTGAACTGTTGTACACATTAAGCTCAACTTTCATATGCCCGAAAGTGACCTCCATGATTCCAGACCTGCATTGATTGCATGCATTAGCAGTGGCCAAAAATGGTCTGCCCAGGATAACAGGTATAGGAGATGTACTTTTGTTACAACCCATGTCCAAAACAAGGAAGTCTGCAAGGTAGAAGAACTTGTCTACCCCCACTAGGACATCCTCAACCACTCCCATGGGTTTCCTCTCAGACCTATCAGCCATCAATAGAACAATGGGGGTGGGCTTCAGCTCCCCCAAACCTAACTGCTGATATACACTGTATGGCAGCAGGTTAACACTGGCTTTAAGGTTCAAAAGGGCCCTTCCAATCGCGTGGTCACCAATAATACAGGGAATAGTGGGTATCCCTAGGTCTTGCAACTTCTCAATCATTGTCATGGTTAATACAGAATTCACTGTATCGGTCGTAAAGTCCTTCTTGGACAAATGGCCTCTGGCCTTCCTTTTCTGAGTACAGAGGTCTTTCAAAAACTTTACATAGGTGGACACATATTGCATCAGCGGTAAATTTATCTTGACCTGCTTAAAGGTCTCCATCATTTCCTCGATCTGTGCCTGATCCTTATCAAAAGGGGCAGGGCCACTCAAAGCATGAGGAAATGGCAGCTGAGGTACAGTTGGTTCCTCAGCTGCAAGCCCATGGCTGAACTTTTGTTTTTTTCTTTTTTCTATTTTTATCTCCTGTTGAGGCTCAACTACAACCTCTTTATTTTTCCCTTGTTGAAGGGCAGCAGGCAATTCTTTACTTTGTGCCTTAACAAAATCCTTATCACTTTCACATGACATTTCCTTAGGATAAACCTCTCCTTGTTCCTTTCCCATCTGGTTGTCTACGATCCTACCAGACCTTAGGGCAGTTATGGCATTGGCCCCCTCAAAATTTTAGGTGCCTTCTCTGATGGAATACTGGCCCTTGGGGTTGGCTACTGGTTCGCTTGGCAACCTGCCCTCCTCTCTCTTAGCCAGAGCATTGGCTATTTGGCCAAGCTGCTCTTCTATTTTCTTATTGCTTTGACTGTGAGAAGTCACAGTCTGATTTAAGGGTCCAAGGCTTTGCAATTGGGCCAAAACCTGGTCCTCAAAAGAAGCACTTCGGGGCTGAGGTGGGGAAATGTTGTCGCTCCAAGTGTGCCATAATTGTGTGCATTATGAATCAAAAATTAAAGAATTAAAGAATGCTAGGTTATATGGATGTTAACTTATGAAAGGGATATCAGCACATTGGGGCTAACACTGGCCTGCAAGATCAGGGCCAATTGTAGCAAGTTTTAAAAGTAAGTATTTCAAGATCGTCCACAGAGAATTTTGTCTAAACTGAGAGATAAACCTCCAGATCTGTGCTACCAGATCTGGCTCTATAATTATCTAAAACAAGAATAGATAAAAGAGAGTGTTGGATTGTGTCACATTTAACTATAAGCAAATAAAGAAAAGAACTAACTACATGATCCAGATCCGAGTTGGGGAGATGTTTAAAATAAGACAAATGCAGAAATAATAGCTTCATGTACTTTAGCCTCTGAATTTTAATGGAGAATCAGAGTTCAACAGGCAGATTCAATCTTCATCGGCTACCACGGATGTAAGAGAAATAAATCCGAATTAAGGAATAGGTTTAGACTTATGGCGTGATCCATCCACTTAAATGGTCACGATCATCATCTGTGGCCTATTCTTTAGTTGAACATGAACATCATCGTAAATCTTTAGAATTAGGTTACCAACGCTAATTCGCAGGAGTGATGAATTAAGGAAGTTGCATGCGGATGAGTGAATCTAAAGAAGTCTAATGCACTAAGGTGAACATTGAACCCTCGACATGACTCCAATGGAGAAGACACAAATTACGAACCTTTTAAAATCCAAAATTACAATTACTGAGCACGACTTCTTAGAGAGCCCTCGGACTTACATCTGAGCTTCTCGAAGAGCCCTCGGACTTGATCTTGAATCCGAACTTGGAAGTACAAATCACTCACAATGGCTCTCAAAGGTAAACTACAAGAAGGGATTACAGGGTTCGGATAAGCTATCGTAGGAATGAGAAGCAGAGATGAAAACTCTAAAATCTGGATACCCAATTTGGTAATGGCTTCTCTATTTATACTTTTCCTCCATCCTGCGCATGCATTTGGATTGACCAATCAGAATGCTTTAGATCTGGATTGCCCAATGAGGGTTGAGCACGGGGATCCGGATCTGTTTTGGCCAATGGAAATGCTACGATGCTGGTTCGCCAATCAGTGCGGAAGCATCAATTAGTTATGGGTTTGAAATTACATTTGAGCTTTTGGAAGTTCCGGTAATTTAACTTTAGGCGCTCACATGGGTTGGAATATGCCTTCGGATCTTGATTGGAACCTTCCGAATGTTCCTGGTCTTTTGATTGCATTAGCGCGTGCAAAGTTTCTGAAATACCCTTGGACGGTGCAAATCCCGAATGCCATTTCGCGAGTTCGAGGGCCTTTTCATAAAGTTCAATGATTTACGAAGCTCGTTGAGTTCAATCTTCTTTTCGAGTGTTTTCTTCTTTTCAAAGTTCAAGGTTCTTCTTGAATAGTAGAAGTTCTTTGAATTGAACTCTCGCTCCCATTCTTCTTTGAATAGTAGAAGTTCTTTGCGAATTGAACTCTCTCTTGCTTGAGGCCTTTATGCTCTTTCGGACCCTCTTTAGCCATTCTTTGAGGCATTTCTTCCTCCTTCTTTAAACTTGACATGAGTGTCGACTTTTTGATCTTTTGGGATGCTTTTGATTTGGACACATCGATTGGTTAGCTATAAAATGCACACTAAAGCACTTATTTAGTCCTCTCAAGGGTCTTTCAAGCCTCATGTTTAGGGGTGAAAAATGGTATTTTCACTACTTAACACACCCCAAACCTAAGCTTTGCTAGTCCCCGAGCAAAGAAACGTAAAAGCAAAATAAAGAGCCACTTTTGTAGGAAGCACAGTGCCTTTAGCATATGCAACAAGCCTTTTAAACCCCTAGGTGATCCCTAGAGGAGGAGTGAAGTCTCTGAGGGTTTTCATGAAGGTACCACAAACTTCTCCATGGGACGAGTTGGCATTAGTGCCTTTGTCATCCCATGAGCAATCAAAGATCAAAATTAGTTACTCTTGAATCAATGTTTAAGCGAAATTTAGGTTTATTGTTTGCAAGGGGATTTCAACATTTATAAACCTTATGAATGTTTCACTCTTTCCAATCATGAGCAGCCATAGAAATCATGCAAATGTGTCGTGATAGTTCATCATTTGAATAAAAATTAGGTTATAAGTCATACTTAATGTGCTCAAGTTCCAACCCAAACACTTACGGTGTACTCTCATCAAGATTTTTGTTGAAGGGTTCATTTTCACTCAAGCTCAAGAGCGATTACATCTCCCAAATGGATTTGTAAGCATGAGCATAGGCATGATTCTCTTGGCATCCTTGACATCTCCTCACCATAGATTGGGAAGCCTTATCTCCACATGACAGTTCACTCAACTTTGGATCACAAGGACTTTTAATTTGGGTTTGTTGTATGGCTCGTGGAGTGAGGTTTGAGGATAGGAAGGTTGAGCAGTGTTTGGATTTTTGAGAAGTCAGGAATTGAAGGAGGTGGTTCATGACTCCACCTTCTTGAGTTTAGCTTCTTTTGAGATTCTCGTGTTCAAAGTACTCAGTTCTTCTTCCTTTGATCTTGAATTTTCAACATAAAGTTCCCCTTTTTGCCTTTTTTTTTTTTGCTTGCTTTTCACAGTGTGTTTCTTTTACTTTCTCTCACCATCTTGCCCATTTTTGAGGTATTTCTTCTTCATTTATTTTGATATTTGCCCAGAAATGTTCCATCTTTACTTCTTTCTCCTTTAACTCCTGAATTCTCAAGGTGAGGGAAGGCTGAATTGGTTCCATTGGTTCAGGTGCAAGAAAAATGGGTGTTTTGATGAAGCATTGTAGGATTTATAGCTCAATTGGGGTACAAACAAGGCGGATCTTTCTTGGTTGGTTACATTAGCTCAAGCTCTCCAAAGAAGGCCTTGATCTTTCCTCGCTTTCATGAATCTTTGTTGCTTATTTTGATTTGGAGTTTCCTAATTTCTAGTGGATCTAATGCCTCGGCCAGTCCTTTGAATCGTAAAAGGGTTGCCTCGGTCACTCTTCAACGAGATGTAAAACATATAGGCTCAATTCTCACTTTGGTTATGGTTTTTCCTTGAGCTTTTAAGTATATCTTTACCTTTTCTCTTCTGTGGACTTGCTATGTGCTAATACAAGTGTATTTTCCTGGTGTTAACATCATGGAAATGTGGAATATTGTAGGGTTTAGAATGTCTAAATTCTTGCAAAGAAAATTTTAAAATTTCCACATTGTCATGATTCTTAAGTAAATTGATTCATTTCCTGATTACTTTGGTGATTGTGATGCCCTTATGCTAATTATCCCATGGCGGACACTGTTGCCATACCCCCCAAACCTATAGAACATTGTCCTCAATGTTCTAGACAATGAGAGACTAGGGGCGTAGGGTAAAAGAAGAAAGAAAAACTAAGAACGTAAAAAATCTAAACTATATGCAATAGAAAATAAAATGTAAAATCAAGATATGAGCAAGGAAATGGAAAGCAGGATATACAAATGCAAGAAAAATCAACAAAACAATGCTAGAACTAAATAAAATCTAACAAATAGAAGGATTACTATGCAAATGAAAGGAAACTAATGCTAATAACGGAGAAATAGTAAAAGCAAGGTAAGGGACCTGAATACAAAGTTAAAAAGAAAAGAAAATGTTGATACAAAAACTGAATTTGTGAATGCAAAATAGGAAAACAAAGTTATAATCTAACTATACACACAGAAAAATGGCGAAAATCAGTAAAACGAGGACACATTAACCTAAGAAAGAAAAAAAATCAGCGATCTAAAAACCGAATTTGAAACTAAAATTCCTAAAACAGAAAATCTAATACCAAATGATATATCCTAAGCCCAAAGAAACAAACCCAAAGCCTGAGATACTTATGAATCTAAGTGATTATAAAATGATTAGCGAGGAATACGGTGAAAAGCAAGATTCATAAGATTGACCCCTTTGTTGATGATGTGTATGAAAAAATAATGAAGCATGGGAGCACATATTAAAAGCAGGTTCACACACCGAGACCCTTTATGATGAAGAAATCTCGAAGGAAAATAAAATTAGTGGGTTCATTGAATATTCAAAACAGCCTATGATTCACTACTCATTATCCTACATGATTCCTAAAAAAAAAATGATCTCGGAGGTCCGGATGGGAAAAGTGGATGCAAATGGAGAAAAACATTATCCTAAGATATCTATATTGTTTTTATAATTTTCTATTTTTTTTTTATTTTTTTTTACTTGTTTTGGATCATGCTCAACAAGAGCCCTTATTTACTCTTCTGAAAATAATGAGAAACAACTCGAGATTTTCTATTTGTGTTTTCATTTTCTTTTATTTTGTATTTGGTTTTGTAAAAAAAAAAAATCGGCATGCCTAAAAGGCAATGAAATTATAATAAAAAAAAACATTAAACACAGAGAATACTTTGGTTCTCAAGAATTTAAAAATAGAAAATGAATGCAAAGGAGAAGGGGATGCAAACTCAAGCAGATCTGCTCCAGCTTTAGTCCAGATGCTCCTTGTTGGACGACTGCTCCAGATCTGAAAAAATCCAAAAACTACAGCAGTACCTTATTCAAGTATATTGACAAAAATAAAAAGAAAAACTCAGGCTACTGCCCAAATTTGACAAAAAGCCAAAAGAGTGGCAGCAACATTTATTCAAATAACTAGAAGGCAAAGAATAAAAAATATAAAAAAAAATTCTGCTGCAGTAAAACAGGTTTTCTATACAAAACTGCAGTAGACATTTAATCAAGCACTTGGAATGCAAAGTGCAGGTTTAAAGCAAAAATTAAAATAAAAATCAAATCTACAAAATAGAAAAACTTAGGTCTACCAATTTTAAAAATAACAACAAAATTAATAAATGACTGATAAATAAATGAAAATAAACATAGGTCTATCTATTTTAGAACAAACTTCCCCGGCAACGGCGCCAAAAACTTGTTGTCGCTCCAAGTGTGCCATAATTGTGTGCATTATGAATCAAAAATTAAAGAATTAAAGAATGCTAGGTTATATGGATGTTAACTTATGAAAGGGATATCAGCACATTGGGGCTAACACTGGCCTGCAAGATCAGGGCCAATTGTAGCAAGTTTTAAAAGTAAGTATTTCAAGATCGTCCACAGAGAATTTTGTCTAAACTGAGAGATAAACCTCCAGATCTGTGCTACCAGATCTGGCTCTATAATTATCTAAAACAAGAATAGATAAAAGAGAGTGTTGGATTGTGTCACATTTAACTATAAGCAAATAAAGAAAAGAACTAACTACATGATCCAGATCCGAGTTGGGGAGATGTTTAAAATAAGACAAATGCAGAAATAATAGCTTCATGTACTTTAGCCTCGAATTTTAATGGAGAATCAGTAGTTCAACAGAGCAGATTCAATCTTCATCCTGCTACCGGCCTGAGATGTAAGAGAAATAAATCGAATTAAGGAATAGGTTTAGACTTATGGCGTGATCTCATCCACTTAAATGGTCACAGATCATCGACTTGTAAGGCCTATTCTTTAGTTTAGAACATGAACATCATCAGTAAATCTTGCTAGAATTAGGTTACCAACTAATTAGTGATGAATTAAGGGAAGTTGCATGCGGATGAGTGAATCTAAAGAAGTCTAATGCACTAAGGTGAACATTCGTAACCCTCGACATGACTCAATGGAGAAGACACAAATTACAACCTTTTAAAATCCAAAATTACAATTCTGAGCACGGCTTCTTAGAGAGCCCTCGGACTTCTGATCTGAGCTTCTCGAAGAGCCCTCGGACTTCTGATCTTGAATCCGAACTTGGAAGTACAAATCACTCACAATGGCTCTCAAAGGTAAACTACAAGAAGGGATTACGGGGTTCGGATAAGCTATCCGTAATGAGAAGCAGAGATGAAAACTCTAAAATCTGGATACCCAATTTGGGCGAATGGCTTCTCTATTTATACTTTTTCCTCCATCTGCGCATGGTGGATTGACCAATCAGAATGCTTTAGATCTGGATTGCCCAATGAGGGTTGAGCACGGGATCCGGATCTGTTTTGGCCAATGGAAATGCTCGATCTGGTTGCCAATCAGGTGCGAAGCATCAATTCATTATGGGTTTGAAATTCTGTTTGAGCTTTTGAAAGTTCCGCTTGAGTAATTTAACTTTAGGCGCTCACATGGGTTGGAATATGCCTTGGATCTTGATTGGAACCTTCCGGAATGTTCTGGTCTTTTGATTGCATTAGGCGTGCAAAGTTTCTGAAATACCCTTGACGACGCCGCAAATCCCAGAATGCCATTTTGCGAGTTCGGGGGCCTTTTCAAAGTTCAATGACTTGAAGCTACTGTTAAAGTGTTTTCTTCTTTTACTTAAGTTCAAGGTTCTTTACGAAAAGTGCAAGTTCTTTCTTGAAAAAGAACTTTGCCTCCATTCTTCTTTGCGAATAGTAGAAGTTCTTTGCGAATTGCTCTCTCTTGCTTGGTCTTTATACGCTCTTTTAGACCCTCTTTTAGCCATTCTTTGTGTTTCTTCACTCCTTCTTTAAACTTGACATGAGTATCGACTTTTGATCTTTTGGGATGCTTTTTGGATTTGGACTGTCGATTGGTTAGGCTGTAAAATGCACACTAAAGCACTTATTTAGTCTTCTCAAGGGTCTTTCAAGGCTCATGTTTAGGGGTAAAAATGGTATTTTTCACTACTTAACACACCCCCAAACCTAAGCTTTGCTAGTCCCTGAGCAAAGAAACATAAAAGCAAAATAAAGAGCCACTTTTGTAGGAAGCACAGTGCATTTAGCATATGCAACAAGCCTTTTAAACCGCTAGGTGATCCCTAGAGGGGGAGTCAAGTCTCCTGAGGGTTTTCAGTGAAGGTACCCACAAACTTCTCCATGGGACAGTTGGCATTAGTGCCTTTGTCATCCCATGAGCAATCAAAGATCAAAATTAGTTACTCTTGAATCAATGTTTAAGCGAAATTTAGGTTTATTGTTTGCAAGGGATTTCAACATTTATGACCCTTATGAATGTTTGACTCTTTCAAATCTGTGAGCACCCATAGAAGCCATCCAAATGTGTCAGCAGTAGATCATCATTTGAATAAAAATTACGTTATAAGTCATAGTTAATGTGCTCAAGTTCCAACGCAAACACTTACGGTGTACTCTCATCAAGATTTTTGTTGAAGGGTTCATTTTCACTCAAGCTCAAGATTACATCTCCCAAATGGATTTGTAAGCATGAGCATAGGCATGATTCTCGGTCTTGGCATCCTTGACATCTCCTCACCATAGATTGGGAAATGCTTATCTCCACATGACATTCACTCAACTTTGGATCACAAGGACTTTTAGGCTTTGGGTTTGTTGTATGGCTCGTGGAGTTAGGTTTCAGGATAGGAAGGTTGAGCAGTGTTTGGATTTTTGAGAAGTCGAATTGAAGGAGGTGGTTCATGACTCCATCTTCTTGAGGTTAGCTTCTTTTGAGATTCTCGTGTTCAAACTGCTCAGTTCTTCTTTCTTTGTTCCCGAATTTTCAACATAAAGTTCCCCTCCTATTCTTTTTTTTTCTTGCTTGTTTTTTACACTGTTTTTCTTTCACTTTCTCGTCACCATCTTGCCCATTTTGAGGTATTTCTTCTTCATTTATTTTGATATTTGCCCGAAATGTTCCATCTTTACTTCTTTCTCCTTTAACTCCACTGAATTCTCAAGGTGAGGAAGGTCTGAATTAGTTCCATTGGTTCGGTGCAAGAAAAATGGGTGTTTTGATGAAGCATTGTAGGATTTATAGCTCAATTGGGGTACAAACAAGGGCGATCTTTCTTGGTTGGTTCATTAGCTCAAGCTCTCCAAAGAAGGCCTTGATCTTTTCCTGAGTTACATGAATGTTGTTGCTTGTTTTGATATGGAGTTTCATAATTTGTAGTGGACCTAATGCCTCAGCCAGTCCTGTGAATCAGAAGAGAGTTGTGTCAGTCACTCTCCAACAGATGTAAAACATATAGGCTCAATTCTCCTTTGGTTATGGTTTTTCCTTGAGCTTTTAAGTATATCTTTACCTTTTCTCTTCTGTGGACTTGCTATGTGCTAATACAAGTGTATTTTCCTGGTGTTAACATCATGGAAATGTGGAATATTGTAGGGTTTAGAATGTCTAAATTCTTGCAAAGAAAATTTTAAAATTTCCACATTGTCATGATTCTTAAGTAAATTGATTCATTTCTGATTACTTTGGTGATTGTGATGCCCTTATGCTAATTATCCCATAGGACATTTGCCATACCCCAAACCTATGGGGAACATTGTCCTCAATGTTCTAGACAATGAGAGACTAGGGCAGAGGTAAAAGAAGAAAGAAAAACTAAGAACGAAAAATCTAAACTATATGCGTGAGAAAATAAAAATGTAAAACCGAAGATATGAGCAAGGAAATGGAAAAAGGATATACAAATGCAAGAAAAATCAACAAAACAATGCTAGAAGCTAAATAAAATCTAACAAATAGAAGGATTACTATGCAAATGAAAGGAAACTAATGCTAATAACAGAAATAGTAAAAGCAAGGTAAGGGAATGAATACAAAGTTAAAAAAGAAAAGAAAAATGTTGATACAAAAACTGAATTTGTGAATGCAAAATAGGAAAACAAAGTTATAAACTAACTATACTCACGAGAAAAATGACGAAAATCAAGAAACGAGGACACATTAACCTAAGAAAGAAAAAAATCAATGATCTAAAAGCGAATTTGAAACTAAAATTCCTAAAAGCGAAAATCTAATGCCAAATGATATATCCTAAGCCCAAAGAAACAAACCCAAAAGCACGAGATACTTATGAATCTAAGTGATTATAAAATGATTAGCAGGAATACGTGAAAAGCAAGATTCATAAGATTGACCCCTTTGTTGATGATGTGTATGAAAAAATAATGAAGCATGGGAGCACATATTAAAATCAGGGTTCACACACAATGAGACCCTTTATGATGAAGAAATCTCAAGGAAAATAAAATTAGTGGGTCCATTGAATATTCAAAACAGCCTATGATTCACTACTCATTATCCTACATGATTCCTAAAAAAAAAATGATCTCGGCGAGGTCCGGATGGGAAAAGTGGATGCAAATGGAGAAAAAGCATCCTAAGATATCTATATTGTTTTATAATTTTCTATTTTTATTTTTATTTTATTTTATTTTACTTGTTTTGGATCAACCGGGCTCAACAAGAGCCCTTATTTACTCTTCGAAAATAATGAGAAACAACTCGGAGATTTTCTATTTGTGTTTTCATTTTCTTTTATTTTGTATTTGGTTTTGTAAAAAAAAAATCGGCATGCCTAAAAGGCATGAGAAATTATAATAAAAAAAACATTAAACACAGAAGAATTGGCTGGTTCTCAAGAATTTAAAAATAGAAAATGAATGCAAAGGAGAAGGATGCAAACTCAAGCGAGATCTGCTCCGACTTTGTCCAGATGCTCCTTGTTGACGTGCTCCGGATCTGAAAAAATCCAAAACTACAATGATACCTTATTCAAGTATATTGACAAAAATAAAAAGAAAAACTCAAAGCACGCCCAAATTTGACAAAAGCCAAAAGAGTGGCAGCAACATTTATTCAAATAACTAGAAGGCAAAGAATAAAAATATAAAAAAATTACTGCCGATAAAGCAGGTTTTCTATACAAAACTGCAGTAGACATTTAATCAAGCACTTGGAATGCAAAGTGCAGTTTTAAAGCAAAAATTAAAATAAAAATCAAATCTACAAAATAGAAAAACTTAGGTCTACCAATTTTAAAAATAACAACAAAATTAATAAATGACTGATAAATAAGTGAAAATAAACATAGGTCTATCTATTTTAGAACAAACTTCCCCAGACAGCAAAAACTTGTTGTCGCTCCAAGTGTGCCATAATTGTGTGCATTATGAATCAAAATTAAAGAATTAAAGAATGCTAGGTTATATGGATGTTAACTTATGAAAGGGATATCGGCACATTGGGGCTAACAACGGCTGCAAGATCGGGGCCAATTGTAGCAAGTTTTAAAAGTAAGTATTTCAAGATCGTCCACGAGAGAATTTTGTCTAAACCAGAGATAAACCTCCGGATCTGTGCTACGGATGATCTCGGCTCTATAATTATCTAAAACAAGAATAGATAAAAGAGAGTGTTGGATTGTGTCACATTTAACTATAAGCAAATAAAGAAAAGAACTAACTACATGATCCAGATCCGAGTTGGGGAGATGTTTAAAATAAGACAAATGCGAAATAATAGCTTCATGTACTTTAGCCTCAATTTTAATGGAGAATCAGTAGTTCAGAGCAGATTCAATCTTCATCGGCTACCAAGACACGGATGTAAGAGAAATAAATCGAATTAAGGAATAGGTTTAGACTTATGGCTGTGATCATCACTTAAATGGTCACAGATCATCCAATATTGTGGCCTATTCTTTAGTTGAACATGAACATCCTTGTAAATCTTTGCTAGAATTAGGTTACCAGCTAATTACACAGGGTGATGAATTAAGGGAAGTTGCATGCGGATGAGTGAATCTAAAGAAGTCTAATGCACTAAGCTAAACATTCAGAACCCTCGACATGACTCCAATGGAGAAGACACAAATTACTGCAACCTTTTAAAATCCAAAATTACAATTACAGAGCACGGCTTCTTAGAGAGCCCTCAGACTTACAGTCTTGAATCCGAACTTGGAAGCACAAATCACTCACAATGGTTCTCAAAGGCAAACTACAAGAAGGGATTACAGGGGGTTCAGATAAGCTATCTGACCGGAATGAGGGAAACAGAGATGAAAACTCTAAAATCTGGATACCCAATTTGGACGAATGGCTTCTCTATTTATACTTTTTCCTCCATCCTGCGCATGGTCGGATTGACCAATCAGAATGCTTTAGATCCTGGATTGCCCAATGAGGGTTGAGCACGGGATCCGGATCTGTTTTGGCCAATGGAAATGCTCGATCCGTTCGCCAATCGTGAAGCATCAATTCTGTTATGGGTTTGAAATTCGTTTGAGCTTTTGAAAGTTCCCGGGTAATTTAACTTTGGGCGCTCCATGGGTTGGAATATGCCTTGAATCTTGATTGGAACCTTCCGGAATGTTCTGGTCTTTTGATTGCATTAGGTAGCGTGCAAAGTTTCTGAAATACCCTTCGGACAGTGCAAATCCCGAATGCCATTTAGCGAGTTCGTGGGCCTTTTAAAGTTCAATGACTTCTGAAGCTCTGTTCGCAAAGTTCAATCTTCTTTTCGAGGAGTGTTTTCTTCTTTTCGCAAAGTTCAAGGTTCTTTGCGAATAGTAGAAGTTCTTTGCGAATTGAACTCTAGGCTCCCATTCTTCTTTGCGAATAGTAGAAGTTCTTTGCGAATTGAACTCTCTCTTGCTTCAGGTCTTTGTCTGCTCTTTCAGACCCTCTTTAGCCATTGCTGAGGCTGTTTCTTCACTCCTTTAAACTTGACATGAGCTGTCAGCTTTTTGATCTTTTTGGGATGCTTTTCGGATTTGGACCTGTCTGATTGGTTAGCTGTAAAATGCACACTAAAGCACTTATTTAGTCTTCTCAAGGGTCTTTCAAGGCTCATGTTTAGGGGTAAAAAATGGTATTTTTCACTACTTAACAGGAAACTACCAATTGATTTTGTTGCTGGGGCAGATGTTGTTGGAAATTCGACCTTTAGCCATAACCCTGGTTAAACTACTGTTGTGGCCTTTGAGGTAAGGCCAACATCTGTTGTGGCTGCATATAATTGTCTTACCTCCACCTTAAATTTGGGTGATCTCTCCATTGGTAACCAGCATTTTGGTGCTGGTATCCATATGGTTGTTTATTGTAGCCACCAGATTGTTGTTGTCTAAAACATTGGGCAGCAGCAGCCTGTTCCATTACAAACTCAGGGTATTGTCCCGTAGATGGACATTCTTCTACTGTGTGCTATGGAGATTGGCATATCAGACATGCCTCCATCACTTGTGCAACCATTCTGGGCTGCACCACAGTCAAAAGTTTATCAAATCTTTAAGTAAGATTGGCTATATGCATTCTCAAATCATCATTTCCCCTAACTTCATACATTTTTCCTTTAGAAGTCTCAGCAAGTCCCAACTTAGGAGAGGGTTCTTAAACAGTTCTAGAAGAGAACATCTTCTGGAAAGCATTTTCACTTATGACCTCGAACAAGTCCCATGCCTCATCAGCTATTTTATGCATGTACGTTCCACCACAAGAGGCATCTACCATGTCTCTGCTCTTCTCATCAATCCCATTGTATAAGCTCTGGACAAGCTACCAGTCAGGGATCTTGTGGTGGGGACATTGTTTGAGCATCTCTTTAAATCTATCCCAGCACTGGTTAAAATCTTCAGTTGGGGACTGGGCAAAAGAAAGTATGCCTTTCCTCAACTGGCTGGTCTTGGTCTCTGGGAAAAATTTAGACAGAAATCTTGTCTAGAGGTCTTTCCAGGAAGTGATGCTGTTGTTTGGGAGAGTAGATAACCAGGTCATGACCCTGTCCTTTAGAGAGAAAGGAAAGAGCCTTAACCTAGTGGCTTCTAGTCCCAAACCAGCAATGGAGAATGTCGTGCACAGGGCCAAGAACTGGTCAATGTGCTTGTAAGGGTCTTCCTTGCTAAGACCATGGAAAGAGGGAAGCATTTGGATGATGGAAGTTTTGATTTCGTAGTTTCCTTGAACATCAGGGAATTTAATGCTGAATGGAGAATTGTAATCATCCGGAGCATTCAATTCCTTCAATGTTCTAGGTTGTCCTTCACCCATAACTGCTATCTCAATTTCAATAGGGGGCTCAACTGTGGTGTGTCTATGCCTTCTCGGTCTTCTACCCCTTTCTATCTCAGGGTTAGCAGACTCTAATGTAGGACTGAGGGATCTCCTTCCTAACATGCACACACACCAAAATCAGGGAAGACTATTTGCAGGCACATTGCACTTAATAAAAATTGTAACTATCCTAATCAACTGCTATGGAATCTTCAAATGAGAAATAGACTGAGTTTTGAGGGTTAGAGAAGTGCAAACAGAGGTAGCTAGACTCCCAGTGAAATTCTACTCTCCTTCTCTGCTACGGTCCAAATCTGCAAGAAAAATTTCAAATGTAAATCAGCAGTATCAATTATTCACAAGTACAGCTACCAAAGAATAAAGAATAAAAAATCTAGAGTCTACTAAAAGATCAATATCCCCGGCAACGGTGCCAAAAACTTATTGGGCTATTTTTTAAGTGCTTTCTACTGACTTTATTGAAGACAATGATAAGAATGGGGTGAATGAAAATGAATGAAAGGTGGATTGAAATGACAGAGCAGCAAGCCTAAAATATGCACAATCCTGCAAGATACAGGGCCTGTTGTAGCAAGTTTTGATAAGTAAGAGTTTGTCCGTGTTGGATCTTAAGCCCAAGGAGCCATCTTTAGTAGGCCCTCCAGATCCCACTACGATCCGCAATCCTAAATGGAAGGAGATTTAGGGTCACTAAAATCTAAATTCTAAGGTATCCTAATGTCTAAACTATAGAAAGGGTTAAGAAAGAAGATGGAGTGAGAAAACAAATATAAAAGGGTGAGAAGTATGCTATTAGGCTTAGATCTAATGGGTTTAATGACTCAAATTCAGATTTGCTGCTATAGAAGTCCCGTCCAATGGCTACATTATCACCACTGAGGAGTAAGAATCCAACTCATCTCTGTGCCATGATCCAATCCCTTTATGGCTAAAACCTGTCCACTTAAATAGTCACAGACTATCCAATTGGGGAACCACAGTCCAGAGATGGGTCAGAACAAGTTTATCATTGTAGGCACTTCTTCATCCAGGCTACAAGCATAAGAATCCATAGGGAACCTCAACCTCTAAAGTGCTATGTGTGGGGCTAGGCCTGTATGGGAGCATGTTAGCCTGCATAGTAACAAAGAAGAGTTTGAGTGCAGCCTTAGATCCAGCTGTCCACTGCTTTAGAGAGACTGCAGTGATCCAGTCGCAAGCCTACAATCTCTATAACCAAACCAAATTTTCCATCTGATGGCGAGTCTATACACCTATAAGGGAGTTTGTCTCAGCACAATCTCTCATAGGGCTACCAGCACAAGTGCAGAGAAGAACAATCCGTCTTGAGTCTATGGGTTGGCTTCACCCTAAGGCTATAACCTGTCCACTTAAATGGTCACAGACTATCCCAGAGGCTATGCTCCTCACAAAGCTCAAGATAGAACAAGAAACATTGCTGCCACCACCATGTTCACAAGGCTACAAAAGCTCATTGCTCTCATGGGGACTTCAGATCTAGTGGGTCCTATGGTGGGGCTAGGCCTGTATGGGAGCATGTTAGCCCAGACACACAGGTCACTTGGATCTGAGTAAACCAGAAAATCAGTCCTCCATTGCTTGCAATACATCCTAGCAATGGAGGATCTCGAGGTAGCAGCCTTGTACAGAACAACTCACAAATAGAAATCCCATAAATGTAAAACACCCTATCATAAAACTCCATTAATCTATTCCAAATAGTCATAGCCAGCAAATGCTGGACTATGGAGAGAAGAAAAAGTAAAAAGAAATCTACCTAAACCTTATTAGAGATCTACAGCTACTGCAAGAAGAAGATAGATAAAATTCTATTCTATCAGGTCTCTCTAAACCTAAACCAGGCTTAGGTATATATAGTAGTTAGTTTGGCAGTGCATTAGGGTTAGGAAACCCTAATTTTAACGATGCCACATGTCCTAATACTATTCCTTGGATGCCTCAGGGCGTGTTCACAAAACTTAGAGCGTTGGAGTGCGTGCCCTAATTATTGGACGTTTCCAGAATGTCCTCTACATAAATGAGGGAGAGTTAAAGTTCAGAGCCTCGCTAGGTAGCACTAGTTTCCAAGACTATCGCGTGATAGCATGGTCTTCGCGAGATTAGATTAGCTTGAAATTCTAGCCGCCGCAGGGTTGTCTTAGTTGCAGCTGAAGCAGTCGCACGATAGAGCATTGAATCCTCGCTGGATTGCTCTGGTCTTCGTGGGATTGCACTTTCCTTCTGAATGGTGTGGGAATCGCGTGAGCAGTTTGTTTCTTAGTGGATCTTTGTGAGGATGTGATGTGCATTGGTCTCGAATCGGCTGAGTGGTTTTCAAGTTTTGCATCCATGCCATTTGCTGACAAACAATGCGTGAGATACGGAGCCCTCTCTCCTCAGCTGATCTGAGTGAACTGTGCGAGATTTGAGAGCTGCTTTCTTGAGTTGCGCTCGACTGTGCGATCATTTATATTTGAGCTTCATGATAGCTGCACGAACTATGCTGCAGGAGCTCTTCTGTCACTAAACTGTGCGAGAACAGCGCAGACAATTGGTATGATGTCATGGGAAACTTGTGAGAATTGCGCGAGGCAGGCTTTCTGAGTCATGTGAACCTTGCGACAGCTGCGCGAGGCTCATTTCTTTCTTTGCTGCTGTTGTGCTCTGCCTTCATGCAGTCAGGCTCTCTATCTTCCATTCTTCTGAGAGACTTTTGTGGCAAAAGTGGGCTCCTTAGTAGGATTAAGGCCTTATTACAGCTGTTGTTTATTACCTGTAGAACGGACTCAAAATACTTTTATTAAATGATTAAGGGTCCAACAAAGATTAAGTTAAGGGGTGAAAAGTGGTACTTTTCAGGTCTTAACAATCATCTCGTCTTAGAACCCGATGCAAAGCCTGTTAAGCAGAAACTCTACAGGATGCACCCACAAACTACCCTCCAAGTTAAGGAGGAAGTCGACAACTTACACAAAGCCAAATTTATCCGAGTCGTTCTTTATCCTAAGTGGGATGCCAACATAGTACTGGTCGCCAAGAAAGATGGTAGAGTACCGGTTTGCATTGACTTTCAAAACCTCAACCGGGCATGCCCAAAAGATGACTTCCCACTTCCACACATTGACACTCTAGTTGACAACACCGCTGGAAATGAGATGCTATCCTTTATGGATGGTTTCTCTGGATATAATCAGATCAAATTAGCAGATGCCGACCAAGAGAAGACTTCCTTCATCATACCATGGGGAATATATTGTTACATCACTATACCTTTTGGGCTCAAGAACACAGGAGCCACGTATCAACGCGCCATGATGGCTATCTTTCATGACATGATGCATAAATATGTGAAAGTCTACGTCGATGACATATTAGTGAAGTTCCAAGCGTGAGTAGGACATGTTGAAGCACTCCGACTGGTGTTACAAAGAGCTAAGAAATATCAGCTAAAAATGAACCCAAAGAAATGTGTCTTCGGGGTCACTTCTGGAAAATTACTTGGTTTCATAGTTAGCAAGCGAGGGATCAAAGTTGACCCTTGAAAAGTCAGAGCCATCCTCGTGATGCCGCCTCCCAGTAATATCAAGGAGTTAAAGCTTGATAGGAAGATTACAATTCATTAGAAGATTTATCTCCCAACATTCAAATAGATGCGATCCTTTCTATAGACTACTTAAAGGAGGAGCTGAGTACAAATGGGATGATCAGTGTTAGCAAGGCTTTGATAATATCAAGAAATACCTCCTTAACCCACTAATACTATCACCACCAGTTCTTGGAAGACCCCTAATCCTATACCTCTCAGCGAATGACAAAGCAATGAGAGTAATTCTAGGACAATATGAAGAAGACGACAAGAGAGAGAAAGCTATCTACTTCCTTAGTAGGACAATGGTCGAATACAAACGAAAATATACTTCAATGAAGAAGACATGCCTCACATTGGTGTGGGCCTCTATCAAATTATGACACTATTTTGGAGCACATAAAATACTAGTACTAGCCCCCTCTGAAGTACGTATTTGAAAAGCCTGCAACGTCAGGAAAGATTGCTCGCTAGCATATGCTCCAGCAAGAATTCGATATCACTTACGTCACACAGAAGTCGATCAAAGGACAAGCAATCGCCGATTATCTTATAGATCTCCCACTCCCTAGTCATGAACCCATACACATGGATTTACCCAATGAAGACCTACTCATGATTCATAACGAAGAGCCCGATATGACCTGATGGTGCTCTATATCACAAAGGAAAAGGCATTGGAATAGTCCTCCTAAGCCGAGAAGGGGTTGTCATACCTAAAGCTTTTCAACTAGATTTCTCTGTCATTAATAATGTTGCAGAATATGAAACCTTTATAGCTGGACTACGAGCAGCGCTACAATTAGGTGTTAAACAGTTAAAACCATCGGTGATTCCAAACTAGTAATTTCACAAGTCGTAGGAGAATGGAAAAATAAGAAAATAAAGCTAATGGCATACCTAGAAATAGCTCAATATTTAGTAAAGAAATTTGAAAGAATCTCTTTCATGCACATCCCAAGATTAGAAAATGAGCTCGCAGATTCCTTAGCCACGCTAGCCTAAGTCATCCAAATTCCTATCAGGCAAAGTACTAAGACTTTCTTCAGTGAAAAGCTAACAGTACCCGCCCACAAGGTAGCGTGGACCATCAAGAGAGAACTACCCATCGTCCCCACAAGTACAGGACTGAAAGAAGCAATCACTTCGAAAAAGAACATCAAGATAGGAATTGAAGTCGCTATGTTCGGATTTGAAAAACCACCGACTGATGATGGACAATCGTGGCATTCCGACATCTAGAACTTCTTGAAATATCAACATGTTCCTCCATATGCCATGAAGATCGAATGAAAGACTATAAGGAACCGATGCGCCGATTCTACATACTCGGCGAAACATTATACAAAGAGGCATTCAATAAAGGAGTACTTCTACGATGCGTCATGACTACCGAAGGACAATACATCATCCAAGAAGCACATGCCAGTGCCTGCGGTGCCCACTCTAGTAGACAGAGACTCACTGATCAAGTTACACGACAAGGCTACTTCTGGCCGACAATGATCAAAGATTGCCACTTCTACGTCCAATCCTGCAAGCAATGCAAAGAACATGTTGCACTCATCAAAGCTCCATCAGTTGCATTGAATACTATGACCTTGCCATGGCCATTTTCAATGTCATCGGACCTTTCACAGACACCATTGGGAACACTCACAAGCACGCGTCCATACTTACAGCGACCGAATACTATACCAAATAGGCAGAAGCTGAATCCTATGTCAGAATCATCGCTTCAACACTCGTAAGGTTTATTGTTCAGAATATCACCACCAGGTTTGGAGTACCCAGGATGTTTGTCACTCACAACGGACCACAGTTTATCATGGAGAAGACCAAGAAGTTATGTAAGAAGTATGGCATCAATCTACGCCACTCATCACTGTTCTACCCTCAAGGTAATGGACAGGTAGAAGCTACAAACAAAACGCATAGTAGAAACAAGCAATGAAACTGACTGGCCTGAACGATTACCAGAAGTACTCTGGGCCAATAGGACCTCTATTTGTACGGCCATCGGCCAAACTCCCTACCTCCTTACTGTTAAGACCTGAAAAGTATCACTTTTCACCTCTTAACTTAATCTCTGTTAGACCCTTAATCATTTAATAAATGTGTTTTAAGTCTATTCTGTAGGTAATAAGCAGCAGCTGCAAATAAACCCCTAACAATGCCAAGAAGCCTACTGCTGACCCAGAAGCCCCTTAGAAGTGTAAAGGTTGAATCCAGACAGAGAATTGGCTATAGCAGAGGCACAACAAAGTAAAAACAAATCAAGAGAAATGTGTCGCGCAGTTGTCGCGAGCTTCTGAAGGGAGCAACCAAACTGGTCGTGCATTCTTCGCACCATTCGCACGCAGATGGATGTTAGCAAGGAGTAAAAAGTATACTTCGTGCGGTCCTCACGAGGCTCAATCTTAAGCGCTCGTGAAGCACTCGCATAGTCTTGCACAGCTCAAGAGATGAGAGAGAGCTTCAGCATTCCAACAGACGGTACACGCATGGCCGGGTCATGGACACATAGTTTTAAGGAAGTGCTCGCGCGATCCAGAAGCCTATGTACATTATTTTCTTCGCGAGGATCGTCGCGGGATTCATCAAGGAACAAACTGCGCGCGCCATTCTCGCGCCATTCAAATGCAAAGACCAATCCCGTAACGACCAAAGCATTCTCGCGATGATCAAAGTACCAACCCTGCGACTGCAAGAGCTTCAAGTCAAAGCAACCCTGTGACACCAATTCTACCATGCGACAAGATCTGTAAATCTTTTCTACTCAGCGAGGATCGGGTTCTAAACTTCTCCCCACTTCTATAGGGCAATCTGAGAACTTTCAGCAATTAGGGCACGCACTCCAATGCTCTAATCTCTGTGCACACACCCTGAGGCATCCAAGGGACAAGAATGGACCGCAATTGCATTGATGAAATTAGGGTTTTCCTAACCCTAATTCATAAAGAACCGACTGCTATATAAGCCTAAGCCTAGCTTAGGTTTAAGGGACTTTTGTCTTGACTTCTGTGCTTCTTCTTGAAATCGACTATAGAATTACAATAGGCTAAGGTTAGGGTTTAGGAGTTTTTCTTTTTCCTTTTTCCTTCTCTCCATAGTTCAGCACTTGCTGGCTATGCCTTTTGTATGATTATATGGTATAGTTTTTAATGGAGTTTTTGTAATAGGATCTATTGCATGTATGGGATGGTGTTTTTGTTGTGAGTTGTTCTGTATAAGGCTGCTGCCTTGAGATCCGCCATTGCTAAGTTGTATTGTAAATAATGGGGGATTACTTTTAAGGTTTTATTTAGATCCAAGTGACGTGTGTGTCCAGGTTAGGCACATTGGAGGCCTTCCCCCACCACAGGATCCCTTAAATCTGAATCCCAATGGGAGCTTGAGCTGGTAGCCTTGTGAAATGGTGGCGGCAGCAATGTTCTTATTCTGTCTTAGACCTCTGTGAAGAGGATAGCCTCTATGGATAGTCTGTGGCCATTCAAGTGGACAGATTATAGCCCTAGGGTGAGGCCAATCCATAGATCTAAGACAGATTCTTCTTCTCTAAACTTGTGCTTGTAGCCTTGTGAGAAATTGTGCAGAGACAGACTCCCCTATATTTGTATAGACCCACCATCCAGTTGGTCTGATCTGATACAGAGATTGTAGGGTTGTGGTGGATCCTGTCTTTCTAAAGCGATGAGCAAGCTTAAAAGCTAGTACTCAAACTCTTGCTGGTCATGTGTGTCCAGGCTCGTGCACTTTGTAGGCCTAGCCCCACACACGAAACTTTAGAGGTTGAGGTTCCTATGGATTCTTGAGCGTGTAGCCTGGATAAAGTAGTGCCTACAATGATAATCTTGTTTTGACCCATCTCTAGATTGTGGTTACCCTATTGGATAGTCTGTGACTACTTAAGTGGATAGGTTATTGCCATAAGGGATTGGATCATGGCACAGAGGTGAGTTGGATCCTTTCTCCTCTTTGGTGATAATGTAACCATTAGACAGGACTTCTATAGTAGCAGATCTGAGTCTGAGTTATAAGACCCATCAGATCTGTACCTAATAACATACTTCTCACCCTTTTATATTTATTTTCTCACACTCCACCCCCCTCTTTCTTAACCCTTTTTATAATTTAGACATTAAGTTACCTTAGGATTTAGATTATAGTGACCTTAAATCTCCTTCCATTTAGGATTGCCAGATCTATAGTCAGATCTGAAGAGCCTACTAAAGATAGCTCCCTTGGAGCTTTAGATCAACTTTCCCTGTGGGACAAACTCTTACTTATCAAAAGTTGCTACAACAGGCCCTGTATCTTGTAGGACTATGTATTTTTAGGTTTGCTGCTCTGTAGTTTTCACTCCACCTCTCATTCATTTTCATTCATCCCATTCTTATCACTGTCTCCAATAAAGTCAGTAGCAAGCACTTAAAATATCCTAACATGTTTTTGGCGCCATTGCCGGGGATCCTTGATCTATTAGTAGACTCTAGATTTTTATATTCTTTATTCTTTAGTAGCTGTACTGGTGAATAATTGATACTGCTGATTGACATTTAAAAATTTTCTTGCAGATCTGGACCGTAGCAGAGAAGGAGAGTAGAATTGCACTGGGAGTCTAGCTACCTCTCTTTGCACTTCTCTAACCCTCAAAACCTTAGTTTATTTCTCCTTTGAAGATTCCATAGCAGTTGATTAGGATAGTTGTAAATTTTATTAAGTGCAATGTGCCTGCGAATAATCTTCCCTGTTGTTAGTGTGTGTGCATGTTAGGAAGCAGATCCCTCAGTCCTACATTAGAGCCTGCTAACCCTGAGAAAGAAAGGGGTAGAAGACCGAGAAAGCACAGACACACCATAGTCGAGCCCCCTATTGAAATCGAGACAGCAGTTATGGGTGAAGAGCAACCCAGGATATTGAAAGAATTGAATGCTCCGGATGATTATAATTCTCCATTCAGCATTCAATTCTCAGATGTTTAAGGAAACTACGAGATTAAAACTTCCATCATCCAAATGCTTCCCTCTTTCCATGGGTTTAGCAAGGAAGACCCTTACAAGCACATTGACCAATTCTTGGCCCTGTGCATGACATTCTCCATTGCTGGTTTGGGACTAGAAGCCACTAGGTTAAGGCTCTTTCCTTTCTCCCTAAAGGACAGGGCCATGACCTGGTTATCTACTCTCCCAAACAATAGCATCACTTCCTGGAAAGACCTCCAGACAAGATTTCTGTCTAAATTTTTCTCGGAGACCAAAACCAGCCAGTTGAGGAAAGTCATACTTGCTTTTACCTAGTCCCCAACTGAAGATTTTAATCAAGCCTGGGACAAATTTAAGGAGATGCTTAAACAATGTCCCCACCACAAGATCCCTGACTGGCAGTTTGTCCAGAGCTTCTACAATGGGATTGATGAGAAAAGTAGAGACATGGTAGATGCCTCTTGTGGTGGAACATACATGCACATAATAGCTGATGAAGCATGGGACTTGTTCGAGGTCATTAGCGAAAATGCTTTCCAGAAGATGTCCTCATCTAGATCTGTTCAAGAGCCTTCTCCTAAGCTGGGGTTGGCTGAAACTTCTAAAGGAAAGATGTATGAAGTTAAGAGAAATGATGACCTGAGAATGCAGATGGCCAATCTTTCGAATAAGTTTGATAAACTTTTAATTGTGGTGCAACCTAGAATGGCTGCACAAGTGATGGAGGCATGTCTGATATGCCAATCTCCACAACACACAATGGAAGGGTGCCCATTTGCAGGGCAATACCCGGAGTATGTGATGGAACAGGCTGCTGCTGCCCAATCTTTTGGACAGCAATAATCTGGTGGCTACAATAAACAGCCATATGGATACCAGCACAAAAATGCTAGTTACCAATGGAGAAACCACCTAAATTTGAGGTGGAGGCAAGACAATTATATGCACGATCCTGACATTTAACTTGGTTATGCCCCAAGGTCAAATTTAAGACAATGAGACAACAAAATCAGTTGGTAGTTCCTCCACCCTAACCCCGAAGTGCTTCTTTTGAGGACCAGGTTTTGGCCCAATTGTAAAGCCTTGGACCCTTGAATCAGACTGTGACTTCTCATAGTCAAAGCATAAAGAAGATAGAAGACCAATTAGGCCCAATAGCCAATTCTTTGGCTAAAAGAGAAGAGGGCAGGTTGTCAAGCCAGCCAGTAGCCAACCCTAAGGGCCAGTATTCGATTGGAGAAGGCTCCTCAAATTTTGAGGGGGCTAATGCCATCACAGCCCTAAGGTCTGGCAGGTTGGTAGACAACCAGGTGGGAAAGGAACAAGGAGAGGTCATTCCCAAGGAACTGTCGAGTGAAAGTGAAAGAGACTTTGTTAGAGCACAGAGTTAAGAATTGCCTGCTTCCCTTCAACAAGAGAAAAATAAAGAGGTTGTAGTTGAGCCTTAGCAGGAGATAAGAGCAGAAAAAATAAAAAAATAAAAGTTCAGTCATAGGCTTGCAGCTGAGGAACCAGCAGTACCTCAGCTGCCATTTCCTCATGCTTTGAGTGGCCCTGCCTCTTTTGATAAGGGGTAGGCACAGATCGAGGAAATGATGGAGACCTTTAAGTAGGTCAAGATAAATTTACCCCTACTTGACGCAATCCGATAGATCCCAGCCTATGCAAAATTTTTGAAAGACCTTTGTACTCAGAAAAGGAAGGCCAGAGGCCATTTGTCCAAAAAGGTCTTTGCAACTGATACAGTTAATTTTGTATTAACCATAAAAATGCCTGAGAAGTTACAAGACCAAGGGATACCTACTATTCCCTGTATAATTGGAGACCACACGATTGGAAGGGCCCTTCTAGACCTTGGAGCCAGTGTTAACCTGCTGCCATACAGTGTGTATCAGCAGCTAGGTTTGGGGGAGCTTAAGCCCACCCCCATTGTTCTATTGATGGCTGATAGGTCTGAGAGTAAACCCAAGGGAGTGGTTGAGGATGTCTTAGTGGGGGTAGACAAGTTCTTCTACCCTGCAGACTTCCTTATTTTAGACATGGGCTGCAACAAGAGTACATCCCCAATACCTGTTATTCTGGGCAGACCATTCTTGGCCACTACCAATGCATGCATTCAATGCAGGTCTGGGATCATGGAGGTCACTTTCGGACGTATGAAAGTTGAGCTTAATGTGTACAACAGTGTAAAGTACCCTCAGCTGGACAATGAGGAATGCTTTGCAGTGGATGTACTAGAAGAAATTGTTGAAGAAGAACTACCCACTGTGCTGGAGTGGGACAACATTGTCACTAATTTAACTGAAGTTTGGAACATGGTAGAGGAAGGAAGCCTAGCTTTAATGCCAGAAGACCTGTCCCCATTGAGGTCTTCTGTGGGCTTAGTGCAGTATTCCAATTGGAAACCTACATTGCTGCCCCTTCCTCCAACTAACAATGCACCAATCTTGCCATCCATCTAACAAGCCCCTGATCTGGAGCTCAAGAAGCTTCCAGAGACATTGAAATATGCTTTCCTTGAGAAAGACAAAAAACTTCTTGTAATTATCTCCTCTTCTCTTACCAATGAGCAAGAGGAGGAATTGCTAACAGTTTTAAGGAAGCATAAGAAAGCAATTGGCTGGACCATTGCTAATCTAGGAGGGATTGATGCATCAATTTGTATGCATAGGATTCATCTAGAGGATGGCTCAACACCCTCTAGGGAAATGCAAAGAAAACTGAATCCTCACATGTAGGAAGTGGTCCTGAAAGAAATCATTAAATTACTAGATGCTGGGGTAATTTACCCCATTTCTGATTCTGAATGGGTGGCACCTATTCTGGTGGTGCCCAAGAAGTCTGGCATAACAGTGATAACAACTGAGTCTGGAGAGCTGAGACCAGCTAGAAAGACCACTGGCTGGAGAGTTTGCATCGATTATCGAAAGCTCAACTCCAAGACTAGAAAAGGCCACTTCCCTCTCTCCTTTATTGATCAAATTTTGGATAAGTTGGCTAGGAAAGCTTTTTACTATTTTCTTGATGGGTACTCAGGGTACATCCAAATCCCTGTGCACCCTCTTGATTAAGAGAAAACTACTTTTACTTATCCTTTTGGCACCTTTGCTTACAGAAGGATGCCTTTTGGACTGTGTAATGCCCCAGCCACCTTTCAGAGGTGTATGTGTGCCATCTTTTCTTATATGATTGACAAATTATTAGAAATTTTTATGGATGATTTTTCGATTTATGGGGATAGCTTTGACCAATGTTTGCAACACCTCCACAAGGTCTTACAAAGATGTGAGGAGACTAATTTGGTCTTAAGTTGGGAAAAGAGCCACTTCATGGTAACACAAGGAATTGTGTTGGGCCATGTAGTCTCTAAAGATGGAATTGAGGTAGACAAGGCCAAAGTTGACCTCATTATAAATTTGCCCCCTCCAAGAACAGTTAAGCAAATCAGATCTTTCCTTGGACATGCTGGATTCTACAGAAGGTTTATCAAACACTTCAGCAAAATTGCTAAACCATTGTGCCACCTGCTCTGCCAGGATGTGCCCTTTGACTTTTCTACTGAATGTCTTAAGGCCTTTGAAACTTTGAAAATTTGCCTCACCTCTGCCCCTGTACTCTAAACACTTGACTATACCCTGCCCTTTGAGTTGATGTGTGATGCATCCGACTTGGCAATAGGTGTTGTCTTGGGATAGAGAAAAGATAAGCTGCCTGTGGTCATTGCCTATCTCAGCAAATCACTTGCAGAAGCTCAGCTGAACTACACAACAATTGAGAAAGAGCTTCTGACCGTGATTTTTGCTGTGGACAAGTTTAGACCTTCCCTACTTGGGTCTAAAACTGTCATCTTCACTGACCACTCAACATTAAAGTACCTACTGTCCAAGAAGGATGCAAAGCCCAGGTTGATTCGATGGATACTCCTGTTACAGGAGTTTGGCATTGAAATTAAGGATAAAAAGGGTGTAGAAAATGTGGTGGCTGACCACTTGTCCAGAATTATGTTGGAGAAAGGTGTTGATGACCTTGCTACAAATGATGTCTTCTCGGATGAGTAACTGTTTGCCATCCAATCCTTAGTTCCTTGGTATGCACATATTATCAATTATCTAGTTATAGGCAAGATTCCTGCCCATTGGACAAAAATGGACAAAGACCTATTTTTCTCACAAGTCAAATTCTTTTTCTGGGAGGAACCTTGCTTGTAAAAGTATTGTACAGACCAAATCATTCGAAAATGTATTCCCGAAAGTGATGTCCCCAGTATTCTGGCCATGTGCCATGAAAATGCCTGTGGGGGTCACTTTAGTGGGAGAAAAATAGCTGACAAAGTCTTGCAGTGTGGGTTCTATTGGCCTTCTCTTTTCAGAGATGCCAATACACACTGTAAGACCTGTGAAAGATGTCAGAAATTAGGAGGGTTGTCCAAAAGAAACTCCATGCCTTTACAGCCCATCCTTGTTGTAGAATTGTTTGATGTGTGGGGTATTGATTTTATAGGCCCCTTTCCTCCTTCAAATGGTTTTCATTTTATCTTAGTGGCAGTGGATTACGTTTCCATATGGGTAGAAGCCATTGCCACAAGAACTAATGATAATCAGGTTATCCTCAAGTTTATAAAGCAGAATATCTTCTCGAGATTTGGCACCCCTAGAGCCATTATCAGTGATGGGTGGGGGTAGCCATTTCTGCAACAGAAATTGAGAGCTTGCTCAAGAAATATTCTGTCACCCATAGGATTGCTACTCCCTACCACTCACAAACCAGTGAGCAAGTTGAAATTTCAAATAGGGAGATCAAGCAAATCCTTGAGAAGACTGTGAGGACTGCTAGGAAAGATTGAGCTGACAAGCTTAATGATGCACTGTGGGCTTATAGGATTGCCTATAAGACTCCCATTGGTATGTCCCCTTTCAGACTGGTCTATGGAAAGGTCTGTCATCTCCCAGTGGAGTTAGAACACAGGGCCTATTGGGCCATCAAACATTTAAATCTAGATCTAACTTCTGCTGGTCATCACAAGTTACTGCAGCTATCAGAATTGGAAGAACTAAGGATGGATGCGTATGCCAATGCCAGGATCTACAAGGAAAGGTCCAAAGCTTTCTTTAACAAAGGGCTGTTGAGAAAGAGTTTCATAGCTGGCGACAAGGTTTGGTTGTTTAACTCCAAACTTAAATTCTTTCCTGACAAATTGAAATCCAGATGGGAAGGTCCCTACATTGTCATGCATGTTTCCCCATCTGGTGCTGTAGAAATCAAGGATCCCAAGTCTGGGAGAACTTTGAAGGTGAATGGTCAGAGGCTTAAGCCTTGTTTTGAAAAACCTGCCGAACCCATGGACACCATTCACATTCAAGGGGATCCTTCTTTAAACTGATCCACAGGTGTGTCATTATTGTTCCATATGTACTTTGTTTTTGGTAGATTTATCTTGCTTTCTTTTGTTTATATTCTCTAGGATTTGTTAATGGTCCCATTTGAATATGGACCTATCTGGTTTGAACTTTTCATGCTTGCTTTGATGCTTACTGATCTTTAATTGATAATTTTTGTTTGAATGCATAATGTGGGAGGTTGATTTTTGTCGTCCTTGCTTGAATGGTTGATTTTTAAAGTGTCTAGAGGTATCCATGGTGAGAGTCATGCCTAGGATCCAACCACAGCACACTGGAAATGGCAAAACAGAGAGCACATGCTCTCTGTTTGATTCTTTGCTGTCATTGGGTCCAAAAGGGGAACCTGGGAGACTCTTGCGCACTACAAACAGCATACTTCATCAGCTACCGCGATTCTCTAAGGCTGTCGCGGGGTCCAAAAGGAAGCCTGGGGGACTCTCGCACAGTTCACATGGAAACATTCAAGAGCTGTCATGAGATTCAAGTGCACCTGAGAACCTCTCGCACGATCCACGTAGAGCTATTCATTAGTTATCATGAGATTCATAGGCTATCGCGAGGTTCAGCAAGACACGTGGGAGACTCTCGTGCAATTCAACAGGAATACTTCATTAGCTGTCGTGAGATTCTAAGGGTGTCGTGAGATTCCAAGTGAACCTCAGAACTTTTCATGCAATCCAAATGGAGACCTGGGGGCCGCTCGCACAATTCACATGAATTCATCTCACACTATCGCGCGCTCCAATATCAACCTTGGAGGTTATCGCGCAATCCAAATTGAATAAACACCTTCGCTAGGTTCATTTCCAATCCTGCGACCAGATGTTCCAAAGTGCGCCGAGTTTCGCGATAAGTATTTTAACCCCGCGCTTGTCTCCCTTTCCAGTATTCTCTTCCTTCTTCCCTCTGCGAAACCCTAGCTTCTGGTACTCTTCCCTCTCTCTCCTCCAGCATCAATCCTATAGCTCATCCTTCACTCCACGAATCTACAGAGTTATTCATAGCATCACCACCATCTATTGCCCTCTGATAAGAGATCTCACGGTGCCCTGTGTGTCAGATCAAACCTAACCCTAGGATTTTACAGTAAGCACTCAGATCTCCATCTCCATTCCTCATATTCGAAGATAGAGTTTGAAATGGCTCCAAAGAGTGTACAGAAGAGAAAGGGGAAGGATAAGGCCCCTACTGAGACCACCCCTAAGAAGGCCAAGACTTCAAAGGCACCTAAAAAAGGAAAGGAAGTGGTTGAGGAGGCGGAGGAGCCAACCCCTAAGTTTTCTTCTCCTTCTAAGCTCATGGTTTCAATCCCATTGGAGCCTGAGACAGCTTTTAACCTACCATTTTTTGAGAAGGAACCTCTCTCTGCCCCTGCCGTACAGTTTATGAGCAAAGCGGGCCTGATACCCTTGATGAAAGGAATTCCAGCACTAGCCTAATATCAGCACATCAAGTTCAAGAAGGACAAGGATGGACAAGTATGCTTGCTGGTGCTGATTGACGATTTTGAGATGCTAGTGAGCCCTAAGGTGATTGCTAAAGTTTTGGGCATCCCCGCCGCATTCGACCCTAGCTGTGGATATGCCCCCCCCCTGAGTGCCTCCATTGATACAATTACAAGAGATTTGACCAGAGGATTAAAGGCCACAGGGGATTCGATCAGAAGGAGAGAATTGGAACCTGAACTCCTCTTCATTGACCAAGTCTCTCGAAGAACGTTCGCCAGACATCGCGGAGAGGAGAACTCCCATCGCGGATGCTGTCTATTCCTTCTCTCTTGGCCATGGCTTCCATGCGGCCTGGCTTATCTTCGAGGCAATGAAAGACCTAGTGGAGAAGATAGGGACAAACAAGAAGCCTCACACACTCCCTTATGCCAGGGTCATTACCTTGATGCTAATCAAGGGGGGGTACAAGATAGCGAAAAATGAGCAGACTACCACCCTTGCCCCTACTACTTTTGCCAAGAGGTTGGGGAATCAGCCGGAGCCTGATGGAGGCCCAGAAGAAGAAGAAAGCTGAGGCTCAAGCCCTTCCCAAACAAGCAGAAGAGGCAGCTGGAACAAGGTCTACCCCTGCTACCAAGGAGGTGCTCACAGAGCACATTACTACTGCTTGACCCCATTTCCCCTCCACCTTCTCCTGCATCCACTACCCCTCTTCCATCTCTCTCTCACCCTCCTCTGTCTTCATCATCTACGCCCACTCTCCCTTCACCTGTGATTGGTACCTGGGAGGACTCCCCATCCCCTACCCTACCTCAATACACAACCCTAATACCCCCATCAGTTACATATCAACCTGACAGCCCTCCATTTATTTCCTACAAAAAATGAAAGACCACTGAGACAATCCCCACCATCTCCCAGACACCACCCTTAATCCCTTTTATCACCATTGACACATCTCACCTTGATGCAGCCACCACCCCAGCCATACCTACTACATCCCCACTCACAGACATTGACTTAACCCTTGACACAACCATAGGCTTCCAAGCCTTTCTGGCTACCTTCCTTGACACAATGCCTACCCACTACACCCCCTCCTGGACTCTCCAACTACATCACACCATCACTCACCAGAACCTCACTCTTCCCCTCCTTCCACTTTCCATCATGCACCTTCCTCACCTTTCCAAACAGTGCCCTCTTCTACATAGACTCAACCCCCCAGCCCCGACACACTAACACTTATCCTATCCCTAATCCAAGACATCCAATCCCAATTATCCACCACTACCCAAACACAGGATTAAATGCAGACTGAACTCACCTCCATCCAATCCACCCTTCAGACATTAACCAACCCACCCACCCCTCAACAATTCCTTACAACCCCACTGGTCCATTCCACTGACAAAGAGACCGGACATATGACTTCCCGACTCACAACCCCCCCACCACCACATCCTTTCATCCCCACAACCCCACCATTCTCTTTCATCCCTTCATCATTCCCATCCCCCCCTGCTCCTACTGAGCCTCCACCATTTTCCTTTCCTCCTATACCCTCCATCCCCCTCTTATCCTACCCCCTCCAACATTCACTGACAAACATACACAAACAGACCCAAAACCTATCCCCCTCCCCCCACACCTAGACTTCCCCACTGTTATTCTCCCTTCCCCACCCCAGGACCAATCATAGTTTGCTCCTTCCACTTCCTATCTACCCATCGCACCCAAACATTTTTTCTACAGCCCTCCCTACCTCACCATCCTCCATGCCATGAGGGATAATCCTTACCTTAGGAAGGATGTCTTGAGGGGCATGGCCAAACTTCGCCTGTCCATTGAAACCCCCCTGCTGCAGCAGATTGATGAGATGAAGGAGGCCCACATAAAGTAACTACTAGGCATCTCCTTGGGGTGGACTAATATCCTGGAGGCCTATCAGAAGGCCAAGGCTTCAGCTACTTATAATTAGTTGAATTTAGAGCTGGAAAAAGCCGACACTGCTGCAGAGAAGGCCAAAGCAAGACTTTTTGAGAAGAGGCTCAACAATGCCCAGGAGATCTTTCGAATCCAAAAGGAAATCCATGAGACTGACCTCCTCAAACACAAAATCCAAATAGCCTCCTTGGAATCTGCATTGGCTGCTGCCAGAAATGCTCCTCTGCAGCTCACCCCATTCTCTGTTCGCATGCCAGACCCTGAGCCTCAAGCTTCTCCAGCTGCCCAGTCTGAGGAGACACAACCTAAGACCCAGTAAGAAAAAGGGAAAGCCCCGGCTGCCCCTCCTCCATCACCTCCTACAGAGCAGCCTCCACCGACCAAAGCCTCTGCTGCACCTCCATAAGAGCAAACTTATCCTAAGCAGAGGAAAGTTACTGCTAAGAGGTCTGCTCCCAAAGCTACCTCTATCACAATTGGCAAAGAGCCAGCTGCCTAGTCTGAAGAGGTAAAACCCCCTGGCTAGCCTGAGCCCAAAGCAAAAGGGAAGTCCCCAGTGGCCCCCATAGAAGAAGACAAAGGTAAATCCCCTGTGGTCCCCACTAAGGAAGGAAAAGGTAAATCCCCTGTGGTCCCCACTGAGGAAGGAAAAGGTAAATCCCCTGCAACCCCCCCTGCAAAGAGGAAAGGAAAAGCCCCTCAAGAACCTAAGGAACTAAAAATACCCAAGCAACCAAAAGTAAGGGTGTGGGCACCTAAAGCTCCTACTGCCAAGAAAACACCAGTCGAAGCGAAAAAAGCAAAGAAAGCCAAGAAGAAATAGGACAAAGCTGCCCTTAGGGAACATGCTAAAAAGATGGGCTGGGATTTCCTGACAGATTTTGATTCAGATTCTTCTTCCTCATAGGCTAGATTAGATTGTACTTAGGTTTTTCTTTTTATCTCCTTCCAATCTTCCACTTGTAATTACAATTGTACATGTTTTTCCAGTTAATATAATTTTTCTTTTTTGTATTCTATTGATCTGTTCTATGTGCTTTTCTATTTTCATCTTCATTTATTTCAATTTTGTCATGGGAGATGTATGTCGGGTGGTTATAATCCTTTCAAATAATAATCCATGTGCAAGGTAGATATAGATGGCAACTGACTGGATGAAAGTACATGATTCAAATGTTTTCATGTACATATTCGTGTGCCCTGTCTGAGCTTCCTCGTAGAGTCTTGACCGCACGCAAAGCACAACAATTTCACACTTTCCACTGTGCAGCTGCGCGATACACAGGATCCCCTTAAATCGCAAGCCTATCTTTAAACCTTCATTTATTGTGCGCTCTCTTTTCCCATAATCGGTTGTACGTTTCATCATTCCCCACACAATGATCATTTATTGCCAAACTTGGAAAGGGATAAAACTTTCAATCGGTCGATTCATGTTCCACCGTCCAACTCTTTTAAATCGGCCCTTAGTTCCTCTTCATCTCATCCTTCATCTTCTAACCCTAGTAGTCCATACCTCCTCACAAGCGGATGACAAACCCTTCGAGTTTCCCATCAAATTCTACCCCATCTGGGAGGATCCCCTGCCGCCTAAGGAGCCAGACCCGTTACAATTTCTTTGGGATGAGTATGAAAAAGTCCAGAGGATCCTCACCAAGGAAGCGAAGAAAAAGACAAAAAAGGAGAAGAGAGAGAAGAGAGAGAAGAAGAAGAAAAAAATGGAACCACCTGAATCTCCCCCACCGACTCTCCCTTGATCCATCTCCCCCCCCCCCCCCATTTTGTCTTTTCTTTTTACCTCTTTTTGTAATATTTTCTTTTTATTTCAATGAAAGTTTCTTTTAGTTCTATACTGTTCAGTTAACATTATTTTTTTTGTTTCTCTATCTTACTCTGTGTTTATTTGTCTGACTGGACTCCACTGAATTTTCTCACCTTTGAACCAGTGAGGACACTGCTCCTCATGGTTTGGGGGTATGGCAGGATAGGTCTACCAATAGAATAGTTAATTTTAGTGCAGTAATGGTGGTAAAAATGGGATGAATAAAGTTAATTTCCACTTAACTTGATACAATGAGGAAACTTGTAAAAATTTAAATATTTTTACAGACTTTTCGAAACAGAAAAAGATAAAAATCTTGACACCACCATGAAGCTAATATTAGAAAAAAAAATTAGTTAGTACTTAGTGAACCTAAGAGGAGAGAAACAGATGAAAATACACCCCATGGGTTAAATTTGATGACCATACCTAGTGAGATTTTGGCCCAGCATTTTCTTTTGAAGAGTGTTTTTAGCATTATTTCTGCTCTAAGGACTGATTGAATCAAGACCTTTTCACTAGAAGTTGTGCACCTCCAAATCAAAACTAATTGACAGCACTCATGATACTAAGGAAATGATCCAAGGCCCTCATTTGGACAGCTTGAGCCTGAAAATCCAACCTTTTAAAATCTACCCTTTTGCATACACTAGTTGAGCTTAAACTGATACTTTTCTTTCACGAACACCAGAACACTTGCACCTTAACCTCATGACCTAATTCAACCTGACCCTCACTCTGAGAATTCAAAAGGTAAAGGAGAAGGAGTTAAAGATACTGAGAATGATCCAACATTCTGTGGAAGGTGAAGAAAAGCAACTTGTGAACAGCCGTGTATCAATGGCAGTTGTGTGGTAGTTCATCATAAAAAAAAATCATAAAAAAAGAATGAATAAAAATAAAAAGAAAAAAAGAAAGAGAAGTCTAGAGAACAACATCATCTGAAAATTGAAAAGAAGAGGAGAAGCTGGCCACTTTGAGTCTGAAATATAAAAAGAAAGATGAAGTTTTTGCTGAAATGAAGGTTGTGAAGTCATGAATCACTCCTTACCTTGCTGATTTCTTAATTTGGATTCCCTTTTTATTCTTTACATCCCTCATCCATAAGCCCCATTACAACCCATTCAAAAATACCTTGTGGATCCAAAGTTAAGTGAGCTGTCATGTGGAGATGAGGAGTTGTCCAATCTATGGTGAAAAATCTTGAAGATGTCAGAAATTAGAAGCTTTGCCTATGCTCATGCTTGCAGGCCCATTTGGAGTCTGTAACTGCTCTTGAGCTGTTTTGAATGTGAACACCCTCAAGTTGTTAATGTTGAGAGATAGCCCTAGTGAGAATTGGGTCTGAATGTTAACCTCATTGGGGTTGTATCCAACTTGAATTTTAAATTAAAGGCAAGCTGGGTACTGATTTTTATACATTGAAATTCTAATGATAAATGAATGGTGGTAAGGCAAACACATGTTAACTATTAAGTTTTAAATGGCCTGCAACATTGCTATAGTTTCCTCTAAGTATTAAAAAATTGGGTGTGGAATGAAGCTTTAAACATTGAAATCTGTGTTGTCATTATCTGCACTATACTTAACTGATTCTAATGGTGAAGTTTGTGGGTGTCTTCACTGAAAACCCTCAGGAGACTTCACTCCTCCACTAGGGATCACCTAGGGGTTTAAAAGGCTTGATACATATGCTAAATGTACCCGTGATCCCTATGAAAGTGGCATTTAATTACAGCTTTGCTAAGGGACTAGCAAAGATTAGGTTTGGGGGTGTGTTAAGACCTGAAAAGTACCACTTTTCACCCCTTAACTTAATCTCTGTTAGACCCTTAATCATTTAATAAATGTGTTTTAAGTCTATTCTGTAGCTAATAAGCAGCAGCTGTAAATAAACCCCTAACCATGCCAAGAAGCCTACTGCTGACCCAGAAGCCCCTCAGAAGTGTAAAGGTTAAACCCAGACAGAGAATTGGCTGCAGTAGAGGCACAGCAAAGCATAATCAAATCAAGAGGAATTTGTCGCGCAGTTGTCGCAGGCTTTTGAAGGGAGCAACCGAACTAGTCGCGCAGTCTTCACGCCGTTCGCGCGCAGACGGATGTCAGCAAGGAGTAAAAAGTATACTTTGCGCGGTCCTCACGAGGCTCAGTCTTAAGCGCTTACAAAGCACTCACATAGTCTCGTGCAGCTCAAGAGATGAGTTTTCAACCTTCACGCTATTCACTGAATAGAGAGAGCTCCAGGCATTCCAGCAGGCGGCTATCGCGTAGTGGCCGCGGGACACATACTTTCAAGGAACTGCTCGCGCGATCCAGAAGCCTATGTACATTATTTTCTTCACGAGATTCACCGCAGGATTCATCAAGGAACGAACTGCGCACGCCATTCTCGCACCATTCAAATGCAAAGACCAATCCCATGACAACCAAAGTATTCCTGCGATGATCGAAGTACAAACCCCGCGACTGCAGGAGCTTCAAGTTAAAGCAACCCCGCGATGCCAATTCTACTACGCGGCAAGAACTGCAAATCTTTTCTACTCAATAAGGATCGGGTTTTAAACTTCTCCCCACTTCAGCAGGGGCAATATGGGAACTTCCAATAATTAGGGCATGCACTCCAATGCTCCAATCTCCATGCACACGCCCCGAGGCATCCAAGGGATAAGAATGGGCCGCAATTGCATTGATGAAATTAGGGTTTTCCTAACCCTAATTCACAGAGAACTGACTGCTATATAAGCCTAAGCCTAGCTTAGGTTTAAGGGACTTTTGTCTTGACTTCTATGCTTCTTCTTGAAACCGACTATAGAATTACAATAGGCTAAGGTTAGGGTTTAGGAGTTTTTCTTTTTCCTTTTTCCTTCTCTCCATAGTCTAGCACTTGCTGGCTATGCCTTTTGTATGATTATATGATATAGTTTTTAATGGAGTTTTTGTAATAGGATCTATTGCATGTATGGGATGGTGTTTTTGTTGTGAGTTATTCTGTACAAGGCTACTGCCTTGAGATCCTCCATTGCTAAGTTGTATTGTAAGCAATGGAGGATTGATTTTAAGGTTTTATTTAGATCCAAGTGACCTGTGTGTCCAGGTTAGGCACATTGCAGGCCTTCCCCCACCACAGGATCCACTAAATCTGAATTCCCATGGGAGCTTGTGCTGGTACCCTTGTGAACATGGGGGCGACAGCAATTTTCTTATTTTGTCTTAGACCTCTGTGAGGAGGATAGCCTCTGTGGATAGTCTGTGACCATTCAAGTGGACAGATTACAGCCCTACGGTGAGGCCAATCCACAGATCTAAGACAGATTGTTCTTCTCTGCACTTGTGCTTGTAGCCTTGTGAGAGATTGTGCAGAGACAGACTCCCCTATATTTGTATTGACCCACCATCAGATTGCAGATCTGATCTGGCTGTAGAGATTGTAGGCTTGTGACTGGATCACTGCTGTCTTTCTAAAGCAGTGAACAGCCAAGCTTAAAAGCTAGTACTCAAACTCTTGCTGGTCCTGTGTGTCCAGGCTCGTGCACTTTGTAGGCCTAGCCCCACACACGAAACTTTAGAGGTTGAGGTTCCTATGGATTCTTGAGCGTGTAGCCTGGATAAAGTAGTGCCTACAATGATAATCTTGTTTTGACCCATCTCTGGATTGTGGTTCTCCTATTGGATAGTCTGTGACTACTTAAGTGGATAGGTTATTGCCATAAGGGATTGGATCATGGCACAGAAGTGAGTTGGATCCTTTCTCCTCTTTGGTGATAATGTAACCATTAGACAGGACTTTTATAGTAGCAGATCTGAGTCTGAGTTATAAGACCCATCAGATCTGTACCTAATAACATACTTCTCACCCTTTTATATTTATTTTCTCACACTCCACCCCCCTCTTTCTTAACCCTTTTTATAATTTAGACATTAAGTTACCTTAGGATTTAGATTATAGTGACCTTAAATCTCCTTCCATTTAGGATTGTCAGATCTGTAGTCCGATCTGGAGAGCCTACTAAAGATAGCTCCCTTGGAGCTTTAGATCAACTTTCCCTCTGGGACAAACTCTTACTTATCAAAACTTGCTATAACAGGCCCTGTATCTTGCAGGACTATGTATTTTTAGGCTTGCTGCTCTGTAGTTTTCACTCCACCTCTCATTCATTTTCATTCATCCCATTCTTATCACTGTCTCCAATAAAGTCAGTAGCAAGCACTTAAAATATCCTAACACTTACCTACGATATGGAGGCAGTCCTACCGTATGAGATACAAGTACCATATTTACGCATTTAACTTGATGATGAGCTATCCTTAGACGAAAGAAGAATTGTCCTACTCACGCAGCTAGAGTAGCTCGATGAAATACATCTATGGGCAGCTGATCACGCTTAGGTATATCAGAGGAGAGTAGCTAGGGCTTACGATAAGAAATTCCTTGAATGAACCTTTAATATTGGGGAATTAGTCTTGAAGAAAATCATGCCTTCCAAGCATGTCCATCCGAAAGGAAACTAAAATCGAACTGGGAAGGTCCATATGTCATAACAATCGCATACCCTAGAAATGCCTACAAACTAGCGAACCAAGACAGGGAAGAACTCCCTAGCCCTTGGAACGCCATGTACCTTAGAAAATATTACCCTTGGCCCTGTGATCGTCACATCTCGTGGTTAAATAATTATACTTATCACCCCCATAGTCGTCACGACCCATTCATTTGTCGTACACCTTCAATTCTCATAATATCCTTAAGACCTTCAATTTATCGCCCGCCTCTTCTCACTTAGGTAATCTGATTAAAAGACTAGGGACCTATCTAACCTCTTTCAAAAGCATAAGTAACACCCGATCCTCATTTCCTTTCCCCTGCCATTGGAGGAGACGTTAGAGCAAGAAAAATGAAGATGTTAGGTTCAATCAAAACTCATTATTCTTGCGCTAGCAGGATGCTTTCGAAATATATATCTATATACCAAAAATTGAGTGAGAGTATTATGATGAATGAACAAGTCAATGAGCTGAGGGAAGCATAAGCAGGCCGTGAGGACATCTTTGATAATTTTACTAGAAGTGTATAAGTAAGCTGCGAGGGCATCCCTGATGTCCCCATACTACTAGATGTCGTCGTAAGGTGGCGGGAGGAGGACAAACTCCTACTAACAATAGAATATGAGATTTTGATGGTACTGAAACATGATGAAGAGCTCGATCATGGCATCCCGTATCCCCTCTGAGAAAAAGATTGTTATCTACCCCTTTTGGAAAGCGTTAGATACAAACTATTTCCCGCATCACTGAGCCTTACCCCCCTCTTCCTTTATTTTTATTTATTATTTTTGGATGATAAATCAGAAGCCTTACAGGATGTTCCTAGAAATGAAACCGAAATCGATGAATGATGACTGATGCAATCACCTACTATACTTACCATACTAATAACCATGGGAAAGGATGACCACTACCCCAAGATAGACCCCTGTGTACAACTGACCTAGTCAAAGGGACCTTCCCGGTTCGATGACAATACCGATCAACTTTTCTTCAAAACTAACTCACCAAATACCCATGACTGCATATAGACCCAAAGTGTTCATCTCGAAACCCAGAAAAGCTCCACTGCATCTTGACGCTGGGGTATTTTTTTGGATTAGAAGAAGAATCATATAAGACGCGTCGAATTGCCCATAAAGAAGATAAGGAATGACAGTTACCATCCGAAAAGTGCTATCGAAGATACCATACTGCCAATCATACCACACTCCTACACTGCGGCATTTTTTATTTTTTATTGTTTTGTTTCTATCCTAGCTATTTGCTTTCCCTATTGCATTATTTTCATTTTAAAATTAAAATAAATAAATAAAAAGGAAAAAAGAAAAAAAGAAAGAAAGAAAAAGCACATATTCATCTTTTGCTACCAGACTCCAGTCTGAGACACTTACCCCCTTGATAATTGGCAAGGGAGAGTACAAAACTACTGACAACATTACTCTCACATGTGCATATATGAAGCAACCTTCAACCGTCACTGGGCCAGCTTACCAAGCATCCAAGTTCCAATGATGATTGATGGCGCTAAAGCAACTAAAAAGTAAAAGTAGACGCAAGAGGTAATTAAAAGAAAATGAGCCAATCAGGTACATCTAAGCCAAAAATCTATATATATATATATGTCAAAATCTTTTCATTTCTTTTTACACTTGTTACTGAGGGCATCCCCCTATATATACAACACACACATGCTATGGACACAAAAACACACACACACACACGCACCTACTCCCTACGCTGCTGCTGGGATGGCCGAGTGTTGTTGTTCCCGGTATCATCAGCTCGGAGGTCCGTAGAATGGTCCTCTGAAAATACAATCTCGGCACCCGGAGTCCTCAGAACCTCTAAACGACGAGGCCTTACTACAGAACCCCCCTCACTCGTCTGGATTACAAGCCGCCTCGATCGAGAGCAAGGAAGATACCCCGCAATAATATCACAAAAGACAGAATCCCTACGAGCATCATCCCTGACACGATCATGTGATGTATGTCGAGAATGCCCAGGCGAGGAAACCGTAGCCCTCGACTCCAAGCCATCAAGCTGACTAACCAACCTACGCACCCCTTGCTCACTCCTAGTCAGATGATACTGCAACCGATCTAGGATCACCTGCATCTCTACCTATATCGTTCGATGTGCCGCCTCTAACACCTCAGTCTGAGTCCTTTATGCCACCATCATCTCAACAAGTAAGTCCTCGCAACTCTGCGTCTCCCCAAGAATCCATCTCGCCTCAGGAGTGACGCGCATTGGCGCCGCCTCTAGACGTGCCTCCTCAAGCTGACGAACCTGTATAACCACACCAAGTCAAAGGAAAACTAATATATGTACATGAATAAAATAAGAAACTTTGAAAAGGGAAGGATTATACCAGATCCAACCTCTCCTCCAGAAGTCACCCAACTGTCTCAGCAGTCACTAGATCAGCAGGAGGCACGAAAGGAACAACAAATGTAGGTGTCTGCAACGAGAACAAATAAATACATTAGATAACACTATTATGACAAATAAATCATGATCACAATAACTAAAACATACCTGAGTAGGGATAGGAACAGACTCTTGAGGGGGAGCCTCGGGAGCGGAGTCTGGAACAGCCTGCACAAAGAACCAAACAAACCAACACAAAACTTGTCACGAAAAAAATAAAGATGGGATAATAGAAACAGAATTACATCACACCAGGAACTATACTTGACTCTCTGGACGTAGAGTGGCAGCAGTCGCCTCCCTCGTCTGACGATCCTCGATAATCCGACGCTGAAATACCACATGATATTAGTAAACTGTTAAGAAAGTGAAACCATGACACCCAATAAACTAATGCAATGAGACAAATAAAATAAAAAATTAAATGGAACTTACCCAATAATCTAGATCAACCAGAAGCTGAGCCATCGCTTGATCCTCCCAACTGGACGAAGCGACTGAAGACGGATCAAATGTCAGAACAGAACCTCTAGCAGCGAGCTCGGCTCTCTATGAATAATAATAAACACATCAGTTTTCAAGCTCAAAATGCTAACAATTAACAAAACCATATTGGTAAAGACACCTACCAATCGATCAATCTTAGATCGTAAGCTAGCCTCCACCTCTCGCCCGGCCTGCTGCTGACCACGTAACAACTCGATTATCGCCGCCTAACGAGCAACCTCACCCTCCCTCTCGAACTGTTCAAGATAAAATGAAACGAGAAAAGCAACCATGTCAGAACGACCAGAAGACCAAGTCCACATATTATGAAAAAAAACTCATAAATTAACTCACAAGGAGCCGCCGAGTCTCCGCTAGGCGAGCCCCCAACTCATCCTCCGTCACCCAAGCCTGAGCAATCGAGGAGGCTAAGGAGTGCAGCATCTCCTCATCTAGATGGGGAATACACCCCATCCAATCCATCGCCCTATGGAGAGCGTCAAATGCCCCCCACACGCTCGCAGTAAGATGGTCTTGCTCCAGCATAGCCAATCACTCCCTCAAAGCCGACGCCAACTCCGGCCCACCGATCATGAAAGAGCCACTCCCATGGAAGGGACGTGTGAAGAGGCGCCCGCCACCTAATGCACGAAACCATCACACATACTCTCGGGTGTCCACCTCGTCACTCCCCCCTTGTAACTCTGGTCCTCCCAGCTCTAAAATCTATAATCTAAAGCGCCATCCGCTCAGTAATATTCCGGCCAGGAGGGCTAGTAATCCTCTTCGCCACTCTGTGGTGAATCTCCTAAGGGACTCCTTGAGCGAGCCCCAGCTGCCGTACCACTTAAGATGTGTGGATCCTCTCCACCCTCTCAAAATAATGGACCCATATGTCCACATCAAAGAAGGGCCGGCCAGACTGAATCACTGGCATGCCCGCATCCTCGTCATCCGCATACGGCCTCCAAATCACCTACAACCAAACAAACGAGGTGACCCCTCAATGAAAACTAAGATCCTAAAAGACCAAAATGAAACAAAAAAAATACGCATGATGATCTATACCTGCCCCACGTGCATATCCTCAAAGAGACTGCGCGTAGTCTGAAGATCCGAAGACCAACGGCGACCCCTCAATGCCTCCCTCCACACGTGCATCCGTAGAAATGTGAATGTCACCTCCAACAAAACTCCCAGACGAAGAAAAGCAAATGATCATATGCCCAAAACTAAAAAAAAAGAAGATAACAACAACAACAATGACACACAAGAAGAAACACTAAATAGATGTTACCATTAAACGAAAAAAAAAATAGAGACACTATGACACCGATTAACTAAAACTCACCTGGAGGAAGGGAAGGAAACCTCCGATCGATGCGATGCCCTGTCCTCGACGGTAAAGCTACTCATAGAGGTGCACCAATGCGACCACACCCCACGTGTAGGAAGGGACTCGATCCAAGTCCCCGAGAACCATAAAAAATAACCCAGTGATGCATCCCCGAGTCAAAGAAGAGAAGAGTACCGCACCAAGGAAGTGCATAAAAAATGCTCGAAGCACCCTATCCACAACCAACCCTGGCTCCACCATGGGCTCCCGGCCTGCCACTATCACACAACGCACCTCATAAATCGCCTTTGTCTCCAAATGGCGCCTCAGGGGATGAAGCTAATCATAAACATATCGAAAAACCAAGTAACTCGAACTACACCTGGCCCCGAGCCGCTCGACCTATACGACACACCCAAAATATTCTCACACACCTCCAAATAATATCCTGCCATCCGCCCTATGATCGGCTCACCCTAAAAAAGAAGACCGGTGATGCAGACCCAATCCTCTGGAGTCGGCAACATCATACCAACTAGAAAGAGAAGCGCCTGATGCTCCTCCCTCCACCTTTCCAAGATCGCCGTGATTAGGCCACGATCGACTTGAAAGGGCTCCAACTCCAGGATCGATCCGAAACTGAAAGACACCAACCATGCCTGCTGAAACTCCGATAAGGCACGATACTAAGTCTGAGACTCGACCCATGCCAAGTTGATAGCCAGCTGCGGGGGCTCCTATTGAACGAAACATAAATAATAACAGTAAGACTAACACATACCTATGACGAAAGACAAATGGGTTTAAAACTAAAAGCGACTCAAATATGCCCCAAACACAATAACAAGTTACAATAAATACAAAACAGTGATAAGAATGACTAAATAGAAACATGACCTATCTCTAGATGCTGTCATGATGAGTGAGTGAGCACACAATCAATCATTAATGCAGGTTCGACATAAATTAGAAGGGTTTCCAGATCCTAATAAGCCTATGTCATAACCTAAGTGGCTAAGAAAATGGAAGAAATTTTGGTCATGGATGCTTGCCCGGCCTCGAGAAAAGAAATCCTCCAGTGGGAAGTGTCTGCGATCTCGATGCTCCTCACCCTGGTGCTCCGCAGCTACACTCTCACCCTCAAGTATCTCACCCTCGACCCTCTAACCCTCATCCTTAGAGACTCCCTGCTCAATCTCGAGCACCTCCTCCTTGACCCTCGACTAGTCAACCTCCAATACCTCCCCTCCAACTACCTCCCCAAATCCACCTCCCTGACAATGTCGGTTCGAGCCTCGAAAGTATCACCTATCTCCGCCCCTAGCATCCTCTCCAACTCAGAAACAGTGATATCACACCCACCAATACCCTCACCCTCCATCCTAGAAGGAAGAGCACAAAAAATTGAAGAGAACGAAAGAAATGGTGCCTGAAATGGACGGCCGGATAGCAAAATATCACGAAAACACAAAAACTAGAGCACAAAGAAGCAAGGAAATAGAGAATCGAAGACTAACACGGATCGCGCGACGAAAATGAAAAGTTTTGAACTATTTATAGGGAACATCTGAATCACGCGCATGAATCCATGGGCGCAAACTAATCATGCACCACTCTCACCGTGCTTAATTCAGATCACATGACCGGTCCTAAGCGTGCAAACCAATTGTCGCCCGCTCAAACTAACCCGGCCATCTGGTTGCACGCAACTTACTCAGTGCATAATCACTTCAAGCGTCCACACAGTGGCGTGCGAATGCCAATGGTCACCCATACAGTGACCAGTCACTGCCCTAATCACGCTCCCGATATCATGCATTTAAATAGATCAAACGACCGGAAGTTGGCGCTTAATGACGTTCTGACGCTCTGAACATGTGTGCACCCTCCGGCGCACAATTAATTTATGCACCTAGAGTTAAGCGCGCGATTCCCCAAAAACACAAAACACAAAAATGTCCAGGACAACATGCTCACAGGCCTAACATAGGCAATCTACGACACTAATTATTAGCCTAAACCATGCCCTTGTTAAGCCCGATCCAAAGTATTCAAACTTAAACAAATATCCACCCCAACAACTAAAAGAAAATGCAGCAGACCAAACCAAAAATGAAAACAAATGCCTCAACATCACCAGTACACTCCAACTAATACCAAGACTAAAGAAAAACTAAAAAAAAATGCCCCCTATCATCCATTCACTTGAAACTAAACTAAACTAAACAAAAAAAAATTGCTCCCAGAATACCCCAGATCAAAATAAATAAATAAGATCAGACCAAGTTTAAATAAATAAGCATCACACTCAAAACAAATCAAAGCAAGCTACCAAATAAATTGAAATTTATTGAATAGAAATTGCCACAAATGAAAAAATATATATAATAATTTCATAAATAAATAAAATAATTATAAAATACACTGAGGGCATACCCTTTGAATATACAACTTAAAACAAGAAACTTAAAATCCGCACGTTCAAGCAATGCATGAATTCCGATTTATTCGGGAAAATAAAAAACCCATCTTCCCCTCTTCCCTTAGCATGGTAGCAATTCGGCTGCTACCTTGCATTCCCAATCCCGTCTATTCTCAAGAACTCACGCAATAAACACAACTCTTTGGGTCTAACACTCGGGATATAAAAAGAAAGGAAGAAAATACATTAACAAACAAGAAAATGCCCCAAAACTTTTAATCCCGAACTTGGAATAAAATTCAAAACAACAAGAACCCAAGCCTTTTAGCTCACACATTTATAAACTATACATCCTTAATTACCAAATGACAAGTGTCACGCCTTTAAACCTTTCTAATCTAATTAAATCTAAACCAAACGCATACCCCCTTTGAAAGACCACAATCCATGACGGACTCAGATGAACCAATAATTACACAACACTTAACTCCCTAAGAAACACCAATCGCCCCAAGCCTAGATAAACCAATAGGATTTAAACATTTAACACCCATCTAAAACCCTTGAAAACTCACACCTTTTAAGTCTCATGTTGAATCAAACAAAAGACCAAAACTCAAGTTAAATCAAACCTTAAACCAGCCAAAACTTTAAACAAAAATAAAAAAAAATCTCTAAGATAAGACCCTAACTTGTTTAAGACCAAAAAAATTCCCCAACCAAACTCCTCAGAACCAAGTAAAACCTATAAACAAACCCCATGAAACAAACTGAACTTCAAGCTAAACTAAATCCTAAAATAAGTCAAACAAATCAGATAAATCCAACTAATCCACTAATAAGCTTAAACAAATAAACAAGCACGACAAAATAAACAAAAGAAATGCCCCTTCATTTATAACTCAAAAGTTTTACAAGTATCACCGGAGGCATACCTCCTGAATTTACAAACCAAAATGAAAACCTAAAACTTTAACCTACAACCCAAAATGAAAACTGGGTTTAAAACTGAGATCAAGCGAGGAGCAGATTCCGTTTGGAGCGTTCAATCGGAGGCTTCAGGGAGCATTGGTGGGGAAACACATCCCTCCACTTTTTACTCCTTTTCCGCTATCTTCACCTCGTCCACCGCCGCCTCCTCAACGCTGCCTTCACTGCTCCCTAAAAAGGATCGATGTGGAAATGCCCTCATTCCCAATATCGCCCATTCTCAGAACAATGCCATCCACGAGCATCACATTAGGATAGAGGTCATGCGAAATAATGAATATAGGAAGAAACGACATCCCAATCAGACGGTTGGATCACTCGATATCGCTAAAACATGAATTCAAGAACATAAGATATACAGCAAAAGGTCAAAACTCGAGACTAAATCAGAAAATGAAGAACAAATGAAAGCTCCCTTGCTTATATAGAGTACAGACCTAATCACGCACCCGTACACGTGCATTTATTTCGATCATAAGCTACGCACACTACGCACAATCCAAAACACGCACTCCAATCCAAGCGCACAAATAAGCCATCGCCTACGCTAATGGTGCGATGCTCCGATCGCACGTATTCAATGAACCGTGCAAATTGATCAAACGACACACTGCCACTGCGTGACCTGAAAAGTCACCTGTACACTGACCTAGTGACACTCCGATCACGCGCTTCTATTATAACGTAGAATATAATCACACGCGCACTTACAAGCACATAAACGATCCCTCAAGCCTGAGATTGCATGCCCAAAAATAGGCGTACAATCGTGTTGAGTGACCTAAAACAGGCACGCAATCGTATTGAGTGACCTAAATCAGGCGCGCAATACCTGACTTTAGATAAAATCTAGACCCTCATACCTTTTATCGCATCCCGGCCAAGATTCTTTTGTCCCAATCGTGTAGCCTTATAGGTTGTCCTGACAGAAAAGAAAGACCTACACACATGTCCCATTGCTTACCCTTACATGAGAAAGAAGTATTGATAGCACCCATCCCCATCGCAATAACATGTACACATGCGATATCACCTCAATATCCAGTCCCATCGCAATAAATTAACCATACCCTCATGACCTATAGCGAAAAGCCAAAAGCAAACCGCCCAAAGACAAAGCCAATCATGACGCAACCACAACATGATTCCCAAGATCAGCAAAAGAAAGAGAAAAATCCCTAGGTCCCATCGCGACATCATTTCTCCCAAGACATCACTTCACAACCGCCAAGCCTTGCCACAGCAGACCAAAGAAAGACACCAAAGTCCCATCGCGATATGACAACATCACCAATCCTACCACAAGCTGAGCATAACTCAGGTAAGTATCACCCCCAGGTAAGTACTACCCACTTTCTTTTCAATTACTCGATATTTGTTGTAAATATATAGTTAGCTATGATTAAGTCAAAACATTTTCAAAACCCGTCTCTCTCGACTTGTGAATCACTGTAGTCCTCCCATAAGAGACAATCATCAGTACTCGTCGAGAAGGTTAGACGGAGTATCCAGCATGCCAAGTGTCGTCTTGACAATGACAATAACGGTCGGGTCCACAAATCCCGTACTGGTGGATCTGCTCAATGATGTCTCGAAAGTCATGTTTTCTGCCGTTTTACTACTGAATTGATCTTAAGTTAAAAATCCCTAAAATTTTAAAATTTTAAAACTCCCGAATTTTTAAAATCCCCTTACTTCAAAAAAGCAAAAAAAATGAGAGAAGAAAAGAAGAACAAAGCAATAAGATAAATAGACCCAACTCACCTTTCTTTAATACAAAAAAAAATTGATTAAGTGCCCCACCACCCGCACAATAAATTATACTTAAATCTGACCTTTAATTCCTAAAACCGCCTGAACTCGCAATCAAGCGCATATCCCACTGCGCAGAATTGGATCAAGCGCACACTCCACTACGTAGAATCATTTGTACATTAAGACTAGAGTACCCAATTTACAGGCTAACCCCTGAACTTGCAATCAAGCATACACTCCACTGCACAAAATTGTTTGTTCAGACACATTAGGATTAGAATTTCCAACTTAGAGGCCGACTTCAGATGAATCAAGCACACGCGCCACTGCACAGAATTCAATTGAGCACACCTCACAAGACCCATACCTCAATTACCAACTTAAACCGGCTATTCCCCTAAGAAACTAAACATTGAGTATATTTAATCTAAGAACTTACAAATGCCTATTGGAAAAGGAACGCCTGACGTGTATTGGTGTGAGCAATGACGTGCCCTATTTGACATGACTTGAAAAAGCCTTCGATATTACATGATACTTCATTTTATTATTATCGGTCCCTAGACCTTGTTTTAGATATTTAATTGATGCCTCGATACCTCGATTGCATAAAATCCCTCTGTTAGCCCGTGTCATGCGGCGGGATACGCCATGCACCCACAGACCCAGAATGTGCCCGTCGACAACTACCATTTGCCCTTCAAATGCTCTATTTTAGCTTGCACTGATAGATAAGAAAGCCAAGCTTATCATGTCAGCATCCCAAATTCACATTTGTGATTTCATAAGAGAAACGAGAAGACACCTCGAATGAGGGGCATCTGTAGACATCACCATTTTTCCCTCTCGGAGTATACAAATTTGTTTGATCAACCTTTGACCTCATAACCCTGATATGGGACCATATACTAAAACAATAGTATATGGCTAAACACAGGCTGAAATAATAGTTCTGTGGCTCAGGCCCCATACCCCCGACGTGGGAACCATGCACTGAAACAATAGTACAAGGCTGAACACAGGCTGAAATAATAGCTCTGTGGCTTAGATCCCGACGTAGGGAGACTATATACTGAAACAATAGTATATAGTCAGAATACAGACTGAAACAATAGTCTCACATTTGACCCTAATGTGGGACCATATACTGAAATAATAGTATATGACTGGACACAGGCTGAAACAATAGCTCTGTGGCTTAAGCCCCATACCCCCTGATGTGGGAACCAGGCACTTAAACAATAGTACATGGCTGAGCACAGGCTGAAATAATAGCTCTGCGGCTCAGATCTCGACGCAAGGAGACTATATACTGAGACAATAGTATATAGTTAAAATGCAGGCTGAAATAATAGTCTAGCATTTTAGACCCGACCCGGACACGAACAACCCCGAATTAAGCGCCTAAAACTAAGTGCTCAATTTAATTGCACGCTAAATCACAAGCGTGCAATCAGTCCCTTCTCAGACCAGACTTCCTTTCCCCAGACCAATTCGAGACTCGATCATGTGCCTGACAACAGACGCGCGATCAGATTAAGTTCCACATCATCGACGCGCAATTGGCCTACACCCGGCCTAGCCTCACTGTCCTTGACTCCTAAGTTTGCTCAATTAAACACTTTGAGAGTGGCGCTTAATTAGATTACGCACCCCAAAATGAGAGAGCAATTAGTTCTAACGCTATTAAGACTAGGAAACTTGTTGAGCAAGTCAGCCAGTCGCTCACTAATTCGGTGACCGACACAAAGCGATTAAGCGCCAAGAAACCTGCGCGCAAGTTTATTAAACGCCTGAAACAGGGCGTTTAATTGAAGAAAAACCTATAAAAGATATTTTTTTTAATTTGACACACACAGAACACGAGAGAGAACAAAATATTTTGGGATTTCGAAACCAGAGAACTCCGAGGACAAACCCATAGAGCAACTTAATCATGATTTTGAAATTCGAGCTTCGAATCTTCGAGATTTCTCTTCGCAACCCCGACCCTAGGTAAGGATTTAATTTTATTCATGACCATAACTTCTAGTCTCTAGATTTAGGAATTCTATTAATTTTAATTTTCAATTTTAGACCATAGCACCCTTTTCAGGCCATAATTTTATATCTGGTTCTAGTTCTCTGAATTTAGAACCAGTCCTTAATCCGACGGTCCGACGCACCGATCATAAGCTTTAATTTCATTCTAAAATCTTAATCTCCAGTCCTATCATTAATCTCTGATTCTAGTCCTTAGATTCTAGAACCAATCCTTGATCACACGATCTGATTTTCTGATTTCGGACCCGAATTCAGTCTTAGAAATTTAAATTTCAATTTCAATTTTTTAGTTTAATATTTTCAAAAATCCTAAATATTAATTTCAGTTTCTATACTTCCAGTTCTTAATTTAATTAATTTTTATTATTCCGAAATCGACTCTGAAAAATCAAAAAATACTATTTTATCATCATAAAATTCAATTTATCTTCAATCTCAACCATTCGATTTGCCCAAAGGAGTTTACGGAGGGTACTCGAGAACGAGGCCAATCCTCCTTAGCATAGCGGGCCCAAAACCCCCATTTTTAAGAATTCTAAAATTAATTAATTGCTTTTCTTATTTTTTGGTATAATTGACTAGTGAATCTATTTTAAATTCAGCATAATTAATTAATTAAGTTAATTAGATTTTAATATGATTGATTAGTTTCTTTAAATCAGATTTTCATGGGTTAATTTCTTGCTTTAATTGGAATTAGAATATCAGTCCCATGATTTATTCTTAGATTTTTAGTATAATTAATTTACATGCTTTATTGTGATTAAATCCTTAGAATAACTGCTCCGATTAGAACTCCAACAAAGTTAACTATGTTATTTTAATTACATAATTCTCGCATAGCTAATTCCTTGCTTTATTAGACCTCAGTATCATTAATCAGTCCTTTTGTTTTAATTAGAATCCTAGTATAATTAATTTATCGCTCTAATCATAATTCAAGTCAAATCATTTCCTTTATTTTAATTAGAATTTAGTATAGTTAATTCATTGCTTTAATTAGAATTTTAGCAAAATTAGCTTACTTGTTTTAATTAAAATTTCAGTCTGATTAATTCATTGATTAAATTATAGTTCTAGTAGAATTAGTTCTCTATTTCAGTTAGAATTCTAGTAAGACTGTTATGCATGATTTAATTAGAATTCCAATACAACTAGTATACTTGCTCTGCTCAGAATTTTAGTATAATTAGCATGCTTGATTTAATTAAAGTTTTATCAGAACTACTACATGTGCACTCCTAGTACAATTAGAAAACCGGATTACAATCAGACTTCTAATGAGATTAGGAAACTAAAATTAATTAGACTTCTAATGGGATTAGGACACTTAATTAATTAGACTTTCAATAAGAATAAAAATAGTAAAAATTAACTAGACTCTTAATTGGATTAGAATAAACTCATATGACCAAACTCACAAAAGAATGGGAAATCTAAATTGACCAGAACTATAACAATAACGGGAAATAAAAGGAAAATTAAACTATCTAAATTATAAGAAGACATAGTTGCTGACGTTCACAGGCAGATGATTCAGTATAGAAGTAACCCATACCCGCTCTTAAGCATGATCATTGACGTGTTGCAACATCGATAAATATCTACAGCTGGTGATCGCAATAAATTAGGAACCTTCCTAGAAAACCCTTTTGTTCTAACATTCCAAACGCCGCAGCACTAGAGTCGACTTGGACGGAATTGGAGCCATTGATTCAACGAGGACCAAGAGGAACCTAGAAAAAGTGTGCACCAACACATGAAGCACTCTATGGCCGGCGTTATAGATCATCGATAAATTGGGAAGAGACCGGTGAAAAGTTTATACTTGGTCCATAAATTATTGAGAGCAATGCCGATGTCGTTTCCCTGATTCGTGAAAGGATCAAAACAGCTTAGAGCAAACAAAAGTGTTATGCAAACACCAAGAGAACGAGTGTTGACTTTCAAATTGGCGACCATGTGTATGTCAAGATCTCACCAGTGAAAGGGGTTATGTGTTTTGGGAAGCGTGAGAAGCTAAGTCCGCGCTATATTGGACCTTTTGAAGTTTTGGGAAGAGTGGGAGAAGTACCATACAGAATTGCGTTACCCTTGCAACTTGATGGAGTGCACATTGTATTCCATATATCGATGTGAAGAAAGTACTTGAAAGACCATACGCACGTATTTGACGATCAGCCAATTGCGATCGATAAGGATTTAATCGTCAGAGAGGAGCCTATTCAAGTACATGACAGAAAGGAGCAAGTACTTCATAATAAGCATATTCCTCTAGTGTTGGTAAAGTGGAAGAATCATATAGCTGAAGAGGCTACTTGGGAGAGAGGCGAAAATTAGGGAACAATACCCTCACTTGTTCTAAGAGAGTTGAGAAAAGAAAATTGTAGTTGTAACTCTTTTATAAATGAAAATTTTTATGTATACCTAATGGTTGAGTGATGGAAAAAAAAAGGAAAATTTTGTATGATTAATGCAGTTAATATTATGTACGTAGCTATAAATGGAAAAGATACAACTATATTAGATCAGTGGGGGGGGCAAAGACAAAAATTGGGGGTTTTATGTGAAAACTGACCGATCGAAAGTCAAGCCGACCGGTCAAAAGTCAAATCGATCAGTCGATTTTAAAACCGACCGGTCGATTTTGAAAAAATAGAGAGCAATTTTTTTACGGTGGGGAAAACCGACCGGTCGAAATAAAACCAACCGATCAATTTTGGGATTCCAATAGGTCGATTTGAGATCGACTGATCGAAATCGGCAAGCAATTTTTTTTTGTGTGAAACTGATCGGTCGATTTGAGTTCGACCGGTTGATTTTTATCTGTCGGTATATAAGTTGGGTTTTTTGTTAGAAACTCGAAATTTCATAGTTTGGGTCCTAACTTGTTAGGGTTTCTTTTCCCTTCCTTGAGAGCTAGTAGAGGTGGATTTCAAGGAGTTTTAGCTTGGATTCTTGCATAATCGGATTCGAATCACGCCACAAAAGGTAAACCCCAGTTCATAAGCTTTGGTGTTTAGATTTACACTCTATTTGTGCCCTAGTTGGATTTTTCTGGCAAAACTCCTAGACATGCCGCCTAAAATGCGACAAACCTTGAAAGTTGCGGCTTCAAAGCTACCATTTCGATGCCCTAGTGCGTCGAGACCACCTCCACCACCATCACCACCGAAATCACCTTCTCCACCACAGTCGCCACAGTCTTCTTCATCATCCACCTCTTCTTCCCGCCACTCATCGCCACCACCATCACCACACTTGGAGCTGCCCAATGATGTGTGGGCAAGTAAAGATTTTGAGGACGAATATATAATCGACGAGGCCCTATTCCAAGACGAAAATGTTCAGGGAAATAAAGTGTAGGCTAGAGAGTACATTGTTAAGGCCGGCTTACCAAATATTCTCCAGCCATTGCATGAGTATTACTACCCTCGTGTAGTGAAGTTATTTTATCAGAACATGCGTAAGGGTACTAATCCCGGTTTGATTATGACCCACATTGACGGTCGCGAGTATAAGTACACTCTTGTCAACGTTTCTAAAGGCCTGGAATGTTATGACTCCTATGGACTTGGAATTAAGTTGTTACCCCCATTCTTCAAACCAGTTAAATTCCTAGAGATAAGAGAATAGATGACCCAAGGATGACAGGGGTCAGGTTTTGCAATTTGACGGGTTGATTTGCCTCCTCATTTTTGGATGTTAGATACGATCATCAAGTGTAATCTTTACCCTTTGTGCCATGACACCGAGAGGGTATGAGAGGTATAGCAGGCCCTATATTAAACTTTCTGGAACCGATGGTTTGATGCCACAGGCTTTTGAAAGGATCAGGTATATTAGGGGAAAATTGATGAAAGGATGAGCAAAGCCAAAGGATTATCTTCCATACACTCGTTTTCTATCGAGCATGATCGAGGATTACTCTGACGCAAAAGCATATAACATTTCTAATGATGAACCAAAAGCAAATGATCATGTGAAGTTATATGCTTCTTCGGATGGTAATCGAACTTACAACTAGTTGAAAAAGGTTCTACCCCCTGGAGAACAAGTACTACCACCCGCACCCAATGACCCACAAGACCAATACCATGGCGAGCAAGGGCAAGAGCAGGAATAGCCCATACCACCTGAACAAGAACAGCCAGCGGTTAATGTCCCAGCTCAGCAATTAGCTCAATTCCATGTGCCTCCACCACAGCAGTATGCCTTAGCTACCCCTGGTGATGTTCTCACTCGTATGACTCAACTCGAGGAAAGCAATCATTTATTGCATCGTCAGATGGACTACCATGAGGGCATTTATACACACTAGATGCAGCACGCGTACCCTAAGAATTATATGACACGCCTCGCCGATGCCCGTGCACATGTACCAGATCCATGGTACTTTTCGACTGGTGCGTCTACGTCTGGCAGTGTTGACGAAGACAGTGTGGTGGCAGAGAGGGAGGCTGGACCTATGGATGTGCCACCAGGAGACGTGGTGGTGTGAGATGAAAGTATGTGGAGTGTGGGTTATGTTTGGATATGCTGGAAAAAAATTCGGCTATTATCTTTTGCGAAACTTTTTGTAATTAATACAGGTTTGGGTCTACGTTTTTTAAACTGTCATGGCATGGTTGCCACCCTTTTGATAATGTAAGTAACCTTTTAATGTGAATGGAAAATAGTATTCCTTAGACATATGCAATTGTGAATGAGTCTTCATGCGCGTACTTTTAATGGGTTTGATTGACCAGTGTGTTGTCATATGTGATGGTCTAACATGTGTTGTGATTGGTTAGGTGTCTAATTTAGCCTTTCCTCGAATTTTCGTATGATTTATGAATTGTTAAGTCCTCGTTAATGGATTGGATTCTCTCAAAAAAGGAGACCTTGTATTCATGTCTATATATTCTATATGGATGTGTGCTTGACACTATTGAGACCCTATGAAGCAAAAAGACCTTAGTCAATTTTCGAGGATGAAAATTTCTAAGGAGGGGAGAATGTAATGTCCTGAAAATTTTGACCTTTGAAAAGTACGCCTTGGTGTGCATGCCTGACAAGTCAGGTGACCGACCTTGTGATGATAATGAGTATGTCTGGTTAGGTCATGTGTTGAATGAAAATAGGAATGAGTAAAAGCTTTTGGCATGAACCTATGAATGAGTTTTGATACACCTAGTTGTGGTGTATATGCCTTACATCAAAAACAAAGACAAAATAAATGAATGTAAAACCTAGAAGAGGATTTATTTCTCTTATTTATGGTTGTCGAGAGAGAGTAATGAGAAGAGAAGAGAGAAGGAAACTGAATTGAATGCATGTGTGTACGTGAAGGATCGAGAAGTGAATGTGATTCAAGGGCCTTGGATCGTGCGGGATCTGAAACTTTAGGCTACGAAGCTAGTCGTGTATGAGAACGTGGGTTGAGAAATCGATCAATATAAAGGGTAAGAATCTGTGTAGAATTGGTATTGACTATGTGTGTGTGTTTAATTATGCATGAGAGTGAAGAAATTAAGGAAAGAAAGTGAAAATTTGAAGGAAAATGGGTTTGAGAGGTCCAAACCCGAGATGGGTGTGATCTTACAAAACCGACCGGTCGATTTTAGAATCGACCAATCGATTTTGTCAAGCTTTCGAACATAAATGGTTGTGAATGAAATTGACCAGTAGAATTTATTTCGACCGATCGATTTGGAAGACCGACCGATCGATCAAGAAAAATAGTGAGTGTGTAAAATGGGTTTCCGGGAGACCGACCGGTCGATTTCCAGATTATAACATATATTGGTTAGTATTCATGTGAGAGGACTAGTTTTCTGAAGGAAACCAACCAGTTGAATGTAAATCGACCGGTCGATTTGGAAAACCGACCGGTCGATTCTGGCAGTTCCAGACCTTGTTTGTTTTGAATTGAGGACTTTGGAGAGACTTTGTCTCTTCCTGTTTTACGTCATTTTTGACACTTTGTTTATGAATTCATGTATGTTAGGTGTGAGCTTGAGCCTTGGGCCTAAAGAACTATTTTGAACTATGGAAGTTAAGTGCGACTTCGTGTGAGGTAGGGAAAATTCTATAGCATGTACCTTTGTTACAATAAGCATGTGAATTGTGATATAATCAATCATGAACATCGTGATACTTTGTCATTTCAACCATGTGAACCATGTACTCTTACTTCAAAATGATAAATGTGCGTGTGTGAGCTCGAACTCAGCATTATTCCTATGTGTGCAAGTGGGATATATGCGTGCATGAAACCTTTCTTTTAAATCCTAAACCTAGCTATAAATTACCACAATTCACGGTGATAAACTATAAGTTAACTTTTGCACTTTGATTTAAGGTTTGTGTGTGAATACCCAACCGACGTGGCGGAATAATCATGACCGTGGCGACGGGATATCTTTGACCGGTACAGTGGGATATTGATACAACTTTGCATGACGTGTGGACCTAGAATGATCAATGTATATCAAGTGACCCTGGTAACAGAGTTTAGGGGCTTGGCATCATGAAATAGTTCATTGAACGACGATGGTGGGTATTCCATCTGAAATGTTGTGGCTCTCGATGCTATATATGCTCGAGAGATTAGTTAAGTTATCAATTTAAGTTTCCTTTGTGTTATATGAGAAAATCAGGTAAATCATATGATAACTTGAGAACTCATGTGTTTTCATTTCACTTAATTGCTATATCTTTTTGCCCCGTGACCTGAAATTCATTTGTTTTCGTCATGAGATATATGTGAAATGTGATAAAAATGCATGTTGTGGATACTTTTCTCTACTGAGCTTAGATGTAGCTCACCCTTCGACTATACGTCACAAGTTCAGGTGAAGACATTGGTACAGAGGATATTGACTTGGAGGACTCTGAGTACATTCCGGGGGAGGAGTCAGAGCCTCCGCTTGAGGAGTTCTTTAGATCGGGAGAGTGATTCAGATTTGAGATTTTGTGTAGATATGGCTGGGTACGTTAAACCATTTTGTTGTATAAGTTCAAATACATGTAATTATTACAATCATTATTTTATGAACCATATTTTGGTAAGGAATAGTCCTTATCAGTGGCTCTTTTCGGTTCTTTTGTCCATGTGCACTCACATGAAATTAGAGCCATTATTTTAATGCGCTACTTTGATATTAGAACTAGAGATTTCTTTTGTTAGTATCAGCTTGTGCTTTGTTTACGCTTTGTGTGTGGATGTGCCAAGTGTTCCGTTTGGGGAGGGGTCTTATGGACCATCCGACGGCACGAGTTTTCGGTGTCAGAAGGATAGGCTGTCACACTAACCTACCATTACAACCCGCACCGATTGCAAGCTCCTATATGATAATGGTGGGTTGAGCCGTCCCTCCCCACCCTTCTCCCTTCGCTTGCGCTACTTTCGCTTCACATAACTTTCGCAAGGAATCAGTATAGGTAAAAGATGAATCGGAGAGGTGTTCACTTCCCACTCTTCAAAGGAATTCCACAGTAGGATTCACTTCTTCCACGAAAGGAATGAGAGGTAGCCCTATCTAGTTGTGGAGGGATGAAGATCTGTCGACTTCCATCTCCTCAACTTCTTCACTCAACTACACTGAGGGTGCAGTTGATGAATCAGAAGGGATGTGAGATGCTCCTTTTTGGGGATGTAAGATAAATGGGCGCACAAAGGGAAGTGTTTTGCAGCTTTTGGGGAGGTGATCCTATAAAGGCATGGATATGCCTTTGGTGGGAAGGGATGAGAGACTCTGATTGAAGGTAGTTAGAAGCCGAGGACCGATCTTTATCGAAGATAAATCCTTATCTCGGACGTTGCTGCCAGTGTCTTAGTTTAGTGTGTCTAAATTTTTCCTAAGAATTTCTTTCCATGTAATTAGTTCTCTTTCTATGATTCTATAATTAGTTCATATATATATGAAAAATTCCTTTCTTTTTATTTATTTTTTTTACAATATTACTAACATCTAACCTTTTAGATTTTATACAACCGGAAATATTTTTCTCCCAAGTTTGGGGAAGATTTTTTATTCTTGTTGCAAATTATAAACCCGATTACTAACCTAGCAGTAAAATAAGGTAATAATTTTTCTGTATGTCCCCTGTTTTGCACAATGACGACATTATCCTATTCAAGTTTGGGGGAGGGGGATACATCAGATATGAGTATATTAGTATAGTAATTTTTTCTTTTTTCTTTATAAATTAAAAACAAAATTAGTAAGAAAGTTAATCATTATATGCAAATTATGATAGAAAAAAAAAATATGAAAATGCAAAATCCTTAGCAATCCGTCATAGTAGTAGTTTAAAAATTGAAATAAAAGTAGTTACAATTCAAAGTAATGGATCTCTAGAACACTGTATCAGACGAACGTTTGAAACTATATGATTGATCTGAACTACAATATTTTAGATTATAGTTTCAAAATTATATAACCAGTAAGCTATAGAGCCTATTTCCTCTTTTATTCTGAGAAAGAGAGAAGGGTTTTATCCATACTAAATTTTTCTTGAACTTCTCTACTATCTGAAATCTCATAATTTTGAACTTAGAATCAAGATACTCTGTAAATATGATGATTTATTTGTTTAGAACTATCTATTAAATATATCAAAGTAATAAGATATCCATATTACTAAATTGTGAAAATGACCAAATACCATCTTTTGTTAAACCAGAGCCAAAAAGCCAAAAATCCCATAACATTTTACCCTTTGAACCCATATTAAAAGCCTAAAAACCAAATTTTTTTGTACCAAAATTTTATAAACCTTTAACCATATATACTGCCCAAAACTTTCTATCCTTGACCCTTACAATTTTTTAGAGTTTAGAATATAAAAGGAGAGAAGAGGGAGTGAAAGGAGTATATGCTTAATAGATAAAGGATCTGTTGAAAAGGGTATAACTGAAAAAGAAATACAATTGTACGAAAATATGAGAAAAGAAAAGAAATAGAAGAAATCGTAAAAAATGATTCCATGAAAAAGAGGAGCAAAAAGCTTCCAACTTCAAAAGAAAAATGGGATTTATACTAGAAAAAAAATGGGAAGAAGTTATCCAACATAAGGATACTTACTGAAGCTAAAAAATAGAAGAAGAAGAGAAGGAAGAGCTAAATTCTCAGAAATAATTTTGAACCCTCTTTACCATTTTCTTTGAAACCTTCTTAAAACCCAAAGCCCCATTACAAACCAAAGGAATGACTTTTGAGATTTGCGATTTATAAGAATATGAGTCTAGTAGAGATATATGAAATAGATACTATAAATAAATAGAGAAGTTATATAAATAGAATTGATTATCCTTTCTATGAGATTTACCAGCTTAGTTAATTGTCCTAGAAAAAATTCATATATATCTACAATGTTGTGAGAACCCAAAAGTTCGATTATTTTTGGGAGTATACCAATAAGTGAGTTTGAATGAAAATATTTTCTAAAAACTGCAGTTTAGAAAAATCTATGATGAATAAATTTTTCATTGATATGCACAACTCCACGCTATACAAAATTGAAATTATTGAGTTCTGATAGAGGATAATTACAATGATGGGAAGCTAAGGATAAAAAGATTTGAATATTTTTTAATATATATATATATATATAAATATTGTTTGAAAAACCTAAAAACATTTGAAGTTTATAGATAACTTCACTGAAAACCTTCAGGAGACTATAACTCCCCAACTAGGGATCACCTATGGGTTTAAAGGCTTGTTACATCCGTTAAATGCAATCGTACTCCCTACGAAAGTGGCATTCAAATTCTTAGTTTTGGATATTTTATGTTTCCTTGTTTGCTAGGGACTAGGAAAGCTTAAGTTTGGGGGTGTGATCAGTCACATAATTTATCATTTTATCACCCTTAACTTAGTGATGCTAGGCTTTATTTTGTTACTAATAAGCTATTGATGTGTAGATATTAAGAAAAAATAATAAAAGAGAGCTTAAGTGTTAATTTTTGTCAAAATAAACTCAAAATATGGTAAAAAGATGATTGAGCGTTAAAGACAATTCGCCAATAGAAGAAAATTGAGAAATCGTACTTTACGATTTTACGCTACTGCTGAAGTAAAAAGAAGAAAGAAATAAGAAATTATAATTTTACGATTCTTTAGAAGATGATTTTTCAGGAAGCGACAAAAGAGTAAAGACGGCACAGAAGAAAAAACGATCATTCGTTATAGAAAATTATTCAGTATGAAAGCCATGAAAAAGTAGAAAATCGTGGCCAAAGAAGCGAGAAAAAGAAGAGGCAATCGTAATTTATGATTGCAATTATAAAAGCTTTTCCTCACTGCTATCTGCTGCTGCTGATCACGAGAGTGAGAGTTACCACCGCCATGTTTTGAATTAGAAGATCTCTAGAATTGGAAGTTCTACTGAACTATGGATCTGAGAAATTGATGAAGATAAACTCCAAAGGACTCTGCTGCTGAAAATTAGAGAACGCTCCAGAAGTGCAACAACTAAAGAAAGCAAGGAAAAGAATAAAATTTTGAATTAGAGTTATATTAGGATACTTTCATTTTTAGTAGTTTCTTTTATTATAATTAGATCTTTGTAAACCGACTCCTTATGATCTATAAATAAGAGAGCTTAGTATAGGAATAAGCATCGAAGAATTTCAGCATCAATTGATGCCTGAGGTTAGATTTTCTTCTAATCAAAGTAGTGTAACATAGTTAGAATAGAATAGATATCAAGGGTTTCTCAAGAGCAATTGACGACTGTAATTGAGTGATGAAGATAGTGTAGATATGAGTAGTTTCTCAGGAGCAATTATCGACTGCAACTGAGGGGTGAAGGATATATTTTACTTTACTTTTTAGTTTAGATTTTATTTACTTTGTAAACATCTCCAAGTTTTAATTGAATTGATGACTCAGGTTGGAATTTGCAGATTATTGTAACGGTTTTTACTTTTCCATCTTTACTTTTCTAAGGTTTGATTGACGCTCAAATTTTAGGAAGTTGTTGATTAGATTAAACATGTATTAATAGAATCTTAAACTTGATTGACGACCAAATCTAGGAGACTAGAAATATAGTGTAACAGTACTGTTTAAATTCATAAATACCTGATAACTTAAGATTATGATTGACGACCTTAATTAGAAGGAGGATTTAGATTTATTTTATATATTTTAGATTAAAACCATTCTTTTATTCATATTTCTCCAGTAGAGTAGATCTTAAAAGATAAATAGAAGTTTTTAAAATAAAATTTTAAATAAAAGATATAAATAAAGAAATAATTAGATAAACAAATTTCCTCATGGGAACGATCCTATGCTAGTGCTATAATTTCCATTGTGTGCTTGCAATAGGTTAAGACTTGAATTTAACATTAATATAATACATCATAATCGACAAGTCAGTAGGCTGAAACATCAAACCAATAGCGATTAGCCATGAGATATAGAGCTTTCGCAAAGAGGGCTCTTCTCTGTGTTCCGTGACCCATGGGGTGGATAGTCTTGTGAATCAGGACATCTATGAAGTAGAGTTGCAGATTCCATGATTCTAAATCCTTTCGCAAGAAAAATGATCTATCCTTTGGGGGTTTGCCTAGCAACTCTGTAGCCATTTGAATAAAATCTGGAAGGGTCTCTGGTGGTTCTCTAAGTATGTTCGCCTCCGGAGTGTCAGGCGACGCTTCAGGTCTTCCCAAGGCTGCATTCATCACCCCAGCAACTATTGCTTTTGTTATTAGAATTGGAAATCCATCAATGGTTGTGGATAGAATTAGTGTTGTACCCTTGCTGCTATTAACCGTGTTTTTATAAAATAGTCTTATCAATCTTTGGTAAACTTGTATAACTCTGGGCTCTGAAAAGTAGTGAAGCCCTACATCCCTAAAATATTTGATAGCTTCTCCACTAATTTCAAAGTGTTCTCAGAAAGCAACTTCTACCTCAACCTCGGCTCCCACCAGATGGTGCTTTGTTGAAGCTGGGATTTGATCCAATGTCCTTTCAGAGGTCATCGACTTTTTGCCTTTATCTTTTTTTGTGCCCTTCCTAGGGGTAGGTATTGATTCAGTTCCCACTCCTTCAGATTGAGTTTCTTGAATAACTACCCTTGAGGACTTAGCTTTCTTTCTGGGTGGGTCTGCTGCTTTTGATTTAGGTTTAGTGGCACCAGACAGTGCGATATAGCTAATAAGTGGAGAGTTATTTAAGTTGTTACCTCTTTCTTCTTCCTCCTCCCTCTGTCGCTTGTCTTATGTTCCTAACATTATGCAATTCCTTTTTCTGCAAGATATAGAAGAATAGTGTTGAGTAAGTTGCAACTTGCATATATAGATTCATAACATGTGCAGAGACTCAACCATTTAAAAATGGAGATTGTTACCTTGCTCGTAGCTAATCACCAAACCCTAGTTTTAAAATGTCACCTAGAACTCAAATAGGATTCCCAAAATCGGCCAGAAAATGCAAGGGCAATTTAAGCAAAATGGTTGGGTCTTGATCGAGGGATTTTTAAAAAATAGAGGGAAAGGATGGGCAAAAATGGAGAGTTCGATAATGGGGGGAGGACGTATCCTCTCTCGAATATGTAAGCCCTATCTCAGTGATGACCTGCTGAACCAGTCATCATGGATGGTTTAACCTAGAATCATTAGTCGATTCTTGGTTTAAGCAATGGTTAATACGAACTCTCGTATAAATTAAATCGCAATCGTTGTGTCTCAACTGATGGGCATATCCACAATGACGATCAATCGTAAATCCATACGATTGTTCGCTATAATATTCAATAGGCATTATATTACAATCCATCATTTTTCACCGATTTTGGCCGTAATGTAATACCTAAACTTAAAAGAAAAGAGCTAATTTTACATATTTGACAAGGAGTGCAACGGATAAGTCGATAGCTCGATGATCCATGAGGTTTTTATATTAGATTTTGGGGAGCTGATGTCTCCCCCAGGAATACCTATCCTCTTGGATTGTTAACTGGCTGTGTAGACAACTAGCCACTTTCTTTTTTACTACCTACAAAGCTAGTTGACCAATCTGGATTTCTAACTTCGTTATAGACTGTGTATGTGAATGGAGTATTTGAGAAAATTGAGCAAGCTGATGTAAATCCTTTGAATGCTAATGCGACTGTTGTTGTAAATCCTTGAGGATTTGAACAACTATGGCATCAGACGCATTGCTCTGTGGACCATATTGTTGTTGCACAGTCGGCATGGGAGGTCTGGGATAGAACACTTGAGTTTGGGGGAATCTGGGTTGCGCAGCAGTTGGTGCAAGTTGTGCTGCTCCCATAGAACCATAATTAAATCCAGGGTGGTTCCTCCATGACGGGTTATAGGTGTTCCCATAGTCTCCCCTTTGGAATGCCATTACTTATTCTTTTTCCATAACCTCTTAGTATGATGGCACAATAGGGTTCTCGGAATAAGTGAAACTCTGGCAGTTAGAATAATTTGCCAAAAATTTGTCCGAAGTGCTAGATTTGGCAGCCATTAATGTTGCAATCTATTATTCAAGTGCTGCTACTTTTGCACTCATGTCATTGTCCTTTACTTTATCCTTACTGATATTATAAAGTACACCCCTTGCGAGCGCGGTGTGGCGGATCACATCGGGATCAGATCTTAATAAAGCCTATTTTTACTTTGAATTATCGGCCAACTTTTCAAACAGATTCCATGACTGTTGGCCATTCTGAGCCATAAAGGCTCCTCCACTTACGACATTGACTGTAGACTGGTTAGTCTCAGTTAACCCTTGGTAGAAACTTTATACTATTTGCCAATTCGGTACCTAGTGATGAGGACACTTTCGTAATAAATTCTTCATCCGTTCCCAACTCTCGTGAAATAATTCTCCCGACAATTGCCTGAAGTCATGGATTGCTTGGTGAATTTGGTTAGTTCTACCAATTGGAAAATGCTCGCCTAAGAACTTGGACTGCAATCCTTCCCATGTGGTAATACTTCTGGCAGGTAATGAAATTAACCATACCTTCGTCTGGTCTTTAAGAGAAAAGGGAAACAGGCGTAGTTTCACGACCTCTTTATTGGTTGTCGATAATTGCAATATTGTGCAAAGTTCTATGAAGTCCCTCAGATGTTGGTAGGGATCTTATCGATCAAGCCCATGAAAGGTAGGCAAAGATTGGAGTGTGTTGAGCTTGATTTCATAATTTTGACCTAGAGGCACCTTGGGTATAACTATACAAGAGGGCTCGGTCAAAACTACAGGGCTGAAATGTGCTTCGATAGAAAGATCTCCAACCATGTTTTGGAATTCTCTTGTGGAGGATCGGTTTGCTGCTAAATTACACAAGAGAGTCCTTTCAATTTTTGGATCACGCTCAAAGAAATCTAGACTTCAAGATCGCGTGTGATGCATACACTAAAAGAATCGATATTTTTTTTTTTTTTTTTTATGTTTTAGCTTTATCTAAATTTTATTTTAGAAAGCAGGGAGAGAAACAAATTTGAGCCTCTAGCTTCTCTGATCAGGGGAAGTGGAAACCTTGATTTGTCGCTCCGAATAATCCTGCAGAAGATATAAGAAGTGATCAAAGAAAATTAAAAATATAAAGAAATATAAAAAGAGAAAGATAAATATTTGTTTCCTAAAACCTAATATGAAAAAAACTAATTTTCCCCGGTAATGGCACCAAAAACTTGATCGGCTCACTTTATCAGTGTATCTAATTAAGTCTTAACCTATTACAAGTGCACAATGGAAATTGTAGTACTACTATAGGATCGATCTCATGAGGAAAGGACTATTTCATATTTCGCCTTTTTTATGAAAACTTATATTTATCTTTAAGGTTCTAAATTACTTGAGAAATATGAATAAAAGAATGGTTTCTTAAACTAAGTTGCATAAAATAAATCCTAGTCATCAATCAGTCTCCTTCTGTTCTAAGATATTTATAAAATTAAAAGTACCGTTACTCTAATTTGCAAATCTCAATCTAAGTCATCAATTCAAATCAAAATAAGAAGATTTTACAAAGTAATAAATTGCAGTAAAATAAATCTAAACTAGAAAGCAAAGTAGAACCATCCAAAGGGTTGATCTTTCATCTTTCTCAGCCTTTGTTGTCAGGCAAGACCTCAGAGAACTGTGGATGATGTTACTTGACAAACCTACTCTATTTTGATTGAAAGAAAACCCAACCTCAGTTATCAATTAATGATGAGGAATTCTTTGATGATTTTTCTTCCAATACCAAGCCCTCTTATTTATAAATAATAAGGAGTTAGTTTACAAAACTCCTAATTCTAATAAAAGAAACTACTAAAATAAAAGTATCCTAATATAACTCTACTTCTAATCCTATCTTTCCTTGCTTTCAACAGTTGATGCGCTTCTAGGTTTTCTCCTTTATTTCAGCAACAAAGTCCTTTAAGAGTCTTCCTTCATCAATCTTCTCAGATCCGTGAGTGGCCAGACTTCTAATTCAAGAATTCTTCTAAGTATATGCATGGCGGTGTAAATCTTCACGTGACCAATAGCTTCAGAAAGCTTCTCTTTTGTAAAATCGTAAATCACAATTTTATAGCTTTTTCAATTTTCACTCTAAATGATTCTTCATTTATGATCGATTGCTTTTCTCCTTTGTATCGCTTCAGCTTCTTGAATGTCTTTTAGAGAATCGTAATTTACGATTCCTTACTTTTTATCTCTTCTTCAGCTACGTTCAATCATTTTTTATGATTTCCTATCTTTCAGTAGGTGGCGAATCGTCTTCCACGCTTAATCGTCATTCTTGCTGCTGTATGAGTTCATTTTAATGAAGTTTAGTACTTTAACTCTATTTTGATATCTTTCCTTAATATCTACACATTATTAACTTGTTAGTAGCAAACTGGGGTCTAGCATCACTAAGTTAAGGGTGATAAAATGATAAATTATGTGACTAATTAGGTCTCTATTTATAGATGCATAAGGCCCTAGTGCATGTAGTTAAACTAGGAGATGTGGACACCCCGTTTTCACCCCCTCGGAGTATACAAAAATATTTGGTCCACCATCAACCTTGCCCACGATTTCTGGAAAGGCCAGCCCTCTCCAAGAATGTCAAAACCTAGTAGTTTGGAAATTATATGTTGGGTCTCCGACGTATAATTGAATTAGGTACTAGACTTGTAATGCACAATTCAGACCCAACCTTGGCCCGATGTTTTCATGAATTATGCGCAGGTCCCCCGATGCATAATAGACTACATGCATGAACCCATGCACATAATCGTCCAAATGATCCACCAGGACTCCCTCTCTTAGTAACCGAACTCCCTCGAATCATACGCTAGAATACTGACGCAGAATTCGATTATACGCTAGAATCCTAATGCATAATCAGTTCAATTTGGATTGGGTTTCTCTTCTGTAACCTTCTCGACTTTCTCGATTATAAGTCATGATAATAGCGCATAATTGCTAGAAGTCTACTTGGACTCTACCTTGGAGACTCCCTAATCACCCAGTCACTTGATAGAGGCAACTAGTTTACTGCTCGAATTATGCGCTAGAACCATAACGCATAATTCATTGTGTTGTGTTCCCTGCGTATATTTTGGATTATGCGCTAGATTCCCTACGTATAATTCAAAATTATGCACTGGTTCTATAGCGCATAACCCTTCGCGATAGAAGGGGAGGGCCCTTTCTCTCCCCTTCTGAACACCACATAATTCAATTTTTGCTTAATCCTTTTGGAAAACTCGAGGTTTGCTTTAAGGTTTAGGAAAAAGGAGTTGAGTTGCACTCTAAGTCTCTGGCTCTTAGAACTGCAGACTCTTCTCTAGAAACCTTAAGGATAATCGAGCACGGTGGGGCTGACCCACTTGCTCCGATTCTGGAAGGAGTATGAAAGGGAGAAAAGCTTAGCCTTAGGCTCAACCCCTAGGAAATACTTACAGAAATTCTCAGCTTAGTGCTAGTTAGGTCCCTAACCCTTCTTGATATTTACAAAACTGTCATTGCCTCAATCGATTTGCCCAAGGGAGCTAATGGAGGGTACCCGGGAACGGGGCCAATCCTCTTGAGCATAACGGGCTACAACCCCCTTTTCTAGTTAGACCTAATTAAGGTTAGGAAACCAAACTAGTTAAACCTTAGGCTACCTTAGCTGCTAAAGTTGGCAAGCCAGCATTTAGTACGGGAGTCGAACCCACAAACCCCCGCTTATCTTCATGATCAATCAATGACGCTCTACAACACCGATAAATCTATGGATGACGATCACAACATGTATATTTAAATTCAGCTGCAACAAATTCTTTGTAGGTGTATTAGAAATGCCTTTTCTTTTATTGAATTATTACTTAACGTCCACCTTTCCAGACAAAGTCCAAAGTGACCGATTTGGGCAACTTTTTGAGACCCGAAAGGGACCTAGAAAAGTGTGTGCCAATAGACTAGCGATCACAGTGGGACTAATTTTGCCAGGGTTGCCCTAGTTTAGTTAGTTTAATTTTCTTTTTATTGCTTTATTTTACCATGCACCTTTTCACACACACTTCCACGCATACAATGTTCTGATCCGAATTTCATGTCTTTTATATACCTAAATTATGTGTATGTGCTTAATAACGTATTCATCACATGCCTTGACTTTTCAAAATATTTTAACTAAAACTACATATTTTGGTTTTCCAAGCTCTTATATTTATTTCCGTCATTAATGGACATAAGTTATGGGATAACCTACTGGTTAATGGCTTGAGAGATAGACAAGAGGTCTAGGGATTGAAACTTGTTATATGAGTCTTAAACCTTTATTTTGGACTTTGAGGTAAAAACCTATACACCCTTCCTTAGTGTGTTAGTTTAACATCGGATAAGCCCCAAATTGTTATAAATAAGTGTCATACGGAGAACCTTAAATCATAATCTCATTTAGAGTTCTTCTTAGGAATAAAGCCGTCAGAAACCCTAGAGACCTTAGAAAAGAAATTCTAGATCTATCTTTCTAGAACTTTTCTTTTAAAAGATCGACAAGACGTTGGCGTATATTCTCAAGCGGCCTTCACCTCCTTCTAGAATCATGATTGTTGTTCGGATTTCGATCTAATCATGGTGATACGATCGATCTAGGTATAGATAAATCATGCTTTTCATTGAACTTAAAATATTAATTTTTAATTAAATTTTTTATGCAAATTAGTGCATCTATTTCATGAGTAATGATTGAATGATTAAATGAGATGCATGCAATAATTAGTGGTCCTTAATGCTGATAATTTTGATTAAAAAGAAGACGGATGAAATCCCACCATGTGATTTGATGCATTCTGATGTGTGCTCACGGATTGGAGTCAATCGATTGATTCTGGAAATTTAATCGATTGAGTTTGAATAGATACTAATAAATGACAAAATGCATGAAATAGAGTCAATCGATTGATTCTCAGAAATCAATCGATTGAGTCTGAATAGATACTAATAAATGATATTGCTTTAAAAATGCACGAATTGGAGTCAATTGATTGATTCAAAGAAATCAATCGATTGAGTCTGAGTAGATACTGATAAATAGCATTGCTTTGAAAATGCATGAATTCGAGTCAATAGATTGATTCTGAGAAATCAATCGATTGAGTCTAAATACGAAATCAATAGATTGATTTTGGAAAATCAATAGATTGAGTTTAAACAGATAAATTTTTTAAATACTCAGAGGCAGAAATCAATAGATTGATTCTGAGAAATTAATAGATTGAGTTTGAACACTGTGCGACCGTGGATCCTCTCGAACCCGTCGCGGCGATGCGCTCGCCTTGGATAAAATGTAGAGTCACCACCCGGAGCTTTTGGTGACCCGGGAAACCTTCAAATCGATATTTTGAGCACCGAAGTGCTAAATATGACTCTGATTTACCGGTCTTTGCCAAAGGCTCTAGGGTAGGGGCTTTGGTTATCGATCGGGAAGGGTCTAGGCATCCGATCAACCCGCACGTAGCGGTCTCTATCTATGGCCAAAAATGAAAATAAAAAGGGTGGAGTTTCCCCTTGCCCGAAGGCAATACGGTCCTATCAAGCTTTGAGCCAAACCAAAATTTCGGCGGCGTAACGGCTTGAATCCTTGGACGGAGGAGACACCAAGAAGGTAGAGGAAGAGAGGGTTGAGCCGGAGCTCACGGGCCATTGTTGCACCGTGGAAGATCTTCGCTTTGGCGTGCTTCCGATGGCTTAAATGGTGTGAAAATAGGTTCTAACGCTAGGATTCAATAGTGGGGGGTGTAGAGTGAAGCTAGAGGCTAGACTTTAGCAAAAGGGAGTGATCTAATGGTGGAAATGGGTCAAAAGGGATGAACTAAGCATGCTGGAATTCTGGAAAACTGTGTGCATTTTCTCTCACTAGGGTTCTCTCTTAAGCTCCAAATCCTTAACCTCCAATTTTTTCAACCCTTAAGGAAGAGGGAGGCCTCTCTATTTATAGAGAAGGGATGGGTTAGGGGCTTACTTAAGAGCTAATTGGTTTAGCAATTAGGTAATCCCCCATCTAAGGTTTTTTGGGTTTTCAAGGTCCTAGGGTTTTGGGAAACTGGTTTCAATGGCGGATGATGGGGTGAGACCATGGGTGACTTAAGGGTTGCCAATAAGCTCAAAGTGGGTGCAACCAATCTCAAGACACCCACCTCAATCCAGGGGATGGTCAAAGGGTCAAAATAGATGGAGGAAATTCGAGCCATCGATGAGCTATCAGATGTTGTCAAGCGTATATATTATATACTTTTAAAACGATAATTTTCACCAAAATCAGGGGAGTTTTGAGAAGATCAAATCCGTGGTGGGTCCCACCTATACTGGGTGTATATATTATATACGCCCGGCCAAATTTTCCCCAAAATAGGCAGGCGTATATAATATATACGCCTGAGTAATCTGGGGTAAAAATGACTGGGCGTATGTAATATCTACGCCTGTGTAAAATTCATGATTTTATGTGAAACTTAAAACGGCCATAACTTTTGAACCGTAGCTCCAAATTGGGTGATCTTTGGCTTTTTGGAAAGCTGGAGAAGTCCTCTTTCCAATGGTATATGGGTCATCTATGGTACTAGTCTATGTAAAATTCTGTAGCTCTCCTCCCATCAACCGCCAGAAGGGTTTAAGTTAGGTCTGGGAAGGGATTCTAGGGTGTAGGGGTGACTTCTAAGGATTGGGGGAATGGCTCTAAAGGTCTTAGGGTGATTCCTACTGGTCTAGGTAGGTTCCTAAGGTTCAGGGGGGTGCCATCGGAAGCACAGGGGTACATCTCTCCCGAAGTACAGATTGATCGGGCCTTGGGCCGAATTTGGGTGTCTACAGATGCCCCTCTTTGGTATTCGATCACTAATGATCGGATGCCAAAGACAAGAGACATCCGAAGAGGTCCAAGGCACGTTTGATGGGTCCGCCTGGTTCAACTCAATTCTCAAACATTCATGGTGATGGTGAGTGTACGTAAGCCCTCTCATTTCGGGATATCGTCCGTACCTCAGAGCTAACAGCCCCCAAGCGCATTGCGATATTACTGGGCATAACTGTGATGATCACAAAAAGTGTAAGCCCGCTAGCCGGGATATCGTCCACTTCCTGAGGGAAATTATAGATTTATGATGTTGAGTCTTAATCTGAACCAGACCGCTCCATGAAACGGGATGATCGATCTATGCTTCGGAATTGATGCGAAGCACACAAAGCGAAGGCCTTCAAACTGTGTCCAATCCTATGGGATATTGACAGCACCATTGGGTTTGCCACAGGTGCCCTTACCTAGGAAAAGCTCAGAGTTTCTGGGCGAACCCATCAACCTCGAGGTTGCTTTAGCATGATTTACCCGAGTGGAGCGAATATTAATGTCGCAACACCTCTTGGGAATGCATGCCCATTTTTCGAGTAATTTTTTTTTGTGTCATTTTCTGAATTTTCTTTTGTTTCGAAGCCTCTAAGCAGAGCTCGATGACCTCTGACAACTTTATTTTTGCACAACTCTTTAAGTGGATCAAATGTCAATTGATACGCTTTAAGAATCGTCGCTCTTTGAGGATAGGTGCACCACAGGGATGTATGCGTTCGGTGGTGAGGTGCTCTGATTACTTGACGGAGTGCCTTAACTCGAAGACAAGCTAAAGATCGGCTAAAGGAACAAACATCCCTTAAAGAGGTGGCTAATTTCTAGCCTCCGTCCCTAATGAAATCACATCCTACTAACTATGCATGTATGCAGACACCCATCAGAGCTTATAAGCAAGAAATAGGCGCGAACTAAGCCTCGACCCTAAGGTACAATTTACGAGGACAACGACCATCCTGCGGATACCCAGACACAAGTGCGTACATTCAACAGGGACACTGTGCCTATACAAGTTTTAAGCCTGTGTAAAAGGAAATAAAAAGGGAAAAGGGCTCTTTGGTCTGTATGTTTGCACATAGTTTGGTTGGTTGTAATTTCACGGTCGCTTTGACCGACAATAGTCTTTTCAATGGTCTAAAGTTGGGGTACTCTGGTCAATATCAATCCGGCGGATGACCAGTGAATTGGAAGGTGGGCCAACCCACCGTGGTTTTCTACTAAGCAGCAACAAGTTGTTATTTCTCCTTTCTTCCTTCTTTTTTTTCTTTCTTCTTCTCTTTCTTTTTTCTTTCATGTCAGATGGAGACCCTAGGCATGCTCAAACTGCCTTTATTTTCGCACGTATCCTTAGGCGAATCAACTTGCCATGTTGGTATACCTTAGGGACATGTGCATTCCAGTGATGGGTTCTTGGTTTGCCTACCGGATCAGGCCTTGACTTCTGCTGGGGGAGATCTAGGGCTAAGTGTATGCTCCTGGTGATGAATGAAGTTCATTTGCCTGTTGGATCAGGTACAAAGTGTCCCTGCATGAAACGGGGTTCGAGAACTTTCGGGTGAACCCGATCATTTTGAATTGATTTAACACGGCTCTCGGGGTGGGGCAAATAGACGTTGCTATGCTCTTTTGAGAACCAGCGTTGTATTTTTTTTCTTTTTCTTTCTCTTTTATTTTTTTCTCTTTTTTTGATTTTGTGGGCGCATTAGGTGGGTGCCTACAGATCTGGATCCGTTTGTTGTAACACGGCCCCTTTGGGCCAATCGAAGGAAACTTGAAGGGTCATTTGGGGATGTGTGCACCTTTGCCTACTGATACGTGAGCTTAACCGATGGTCCGAGCCTTGATATGGGGCATACACAGGGCCAGAGCCGAGATTGCGAAGGTGAGAGCTGCTACGGCTGAGAGTGAGGTTCTTCGATTGATTGGGCTTTTGACTGAATCTCGCAGTATAGCTGACGCTTCGCGGAGACGGCAAAAGAGTCTTCATGGTAGGTGGTTGTCTGATCGAAATGCCCGTGAGGACTCTCTCCTAATAGAGATCAGTGCTTTGAAGCGTGCTCCCCGCCCTTGTCCTGTTCCTGCACATATCATAGATCATATACACGGGGGGAAAGCCCCCTAACAGAGATCTCTTTTTGGGTTACCTTTTTCTGTTCTCTTTTTTCTCATATATACACAGCTATACACATTTTGGGTTTTGTTTTTTTGTTGTAAAGGAAGCAGCAAAATAGAAAGTGTGTCATGTCATTATCTTTTTGGGACGTGACACTTAGCAGGCAACACTTGTAAAGAAAGGGAATGAAATCTATACATGCGCTCTTGTTTTTCTTTTTGTAATTCTGCAATGTAAGACTTTTTATGGGGATTTTTTCTTTCACCTAGTGGGGTTTCTTTTTTTTTTATGGACAAGGGGAATCTATTTTCTTCTTTTTTTTTTGTTTTTGGAATTTTCTCCTCCACAGTGTGAGGCTTTTTATGGAAAAGGGAAATCTATTTTATTTTTTGAAATTTTCTCCTCCACAGTGTGAGGCTTTTTATGGGAAAGGGAAATCTATTATCTTTTTGGAATTTTCTCCTCCGCAGTGTGAGGCCTTTTTTATGGGAAAGGGAAATCTATTATCTTTTTCTGGAATTTTCTTCCTCACTGGGTGAGGTTTTTTATGGGAAAGGAAAATCTATTATCTTTTTTGGAATTTTCTCCTCCACAGTGTGAGACTTTTTATGGGAAAGAGAAATTTATTTTCTTTTTTGAAATTTTCTTCCTCACAGGGTAAGGTTTTTTATGGAAAAGGGAAATCTATTATCTTTTTTGAAATTTTCTTCCTCACAGGGTGAGGTTTTTTATGGGAAAGGGAAATCTATTATCTTTTTTGGAATTTTCTCGTCCATAGTGTGAGGCTTTTTATGGGAAAGGGAAATCTATTTTCTTTTTTGGAATTTTCTTCCTCACAGGGTGAGGTTTTTTAATGAGAAAGGAAAATCTATTATCTTTTTTAGAATTTTCTTCCTCACAGGGTGAGGTTTTTTATGGGAAAGGAAAATCTATTATCTTTTTTGGAATTTTCTTCCTCACAGGGTGAGGTTTTTTTTTTATGAAGCCAAACCAGTGGGTCCTATTTTGAGCATGGTCGAACCCTATTGGTGAGGCACAAGTTTTTTCCTTTAAACATGGGAAGGTTAGCTGCCCTGGGATTGGTTCAGTCCTCAGTCTTTCCTTTTGGTCATGCGTCAGACGTTGTGGTAGAGACGACATACTTGATTGGGATCCCATCTAATTTCCAACACGAGTGGCCCATCAAAGGGGAGAAGAGGCTTAAGGGATCCAAACTGAAATAGGCGGCCTAGGACAGATCTTCTCCTAATCTCTCTTTTCTTAACATTTTTGCTCATAGCGCCCAAGACGGGTTTTTGCCATACTTGTCATCCCTATTTTTACCCGTAGTGCCCTTTCGGGTTTTCACCACGTCCATGGGTTCGCTCTCTTACCCCAGGTGCCCTTTCAGGTTTTCACCTGGTCCGCGTGATTTCGCTGTTTTTACCCGTGGCACCCTGTCGGGTTTTCACCACGTCCGTCTTGCTTTGAACTCAAATTAATTTTTTTCTTCTTTTTTTCTTTCTTCTTTTTCTTTTTTCTTTTTTTCTTTTCTCTCAAGAACCAGAAAGCCATGACATGGGCGTCGATTCCATCATAGCCGGCTGAATGAAGTTTTGTGTGGTTTGTTAACAAGGCTTGTTCTGATGCAGTAGATGTTATAATTGCTTGTGGACCTTAAAGAGGGCTTTCTTTCGGGTTGTAATGTGGTTGGGGTTCAAACAGGTTGGGTTTTTCTGGGGTTTGGACCTAAGTTTGGGGTGATTTCTAGATTCGGGGACTCCTTTTTCTTTTGGGGGGCTTTTTATGCCCCAGTCATCATTCATTTTTTTGGGGTTTTTTGTTTTTTTTTTTTGTTTGTTTTTTTTTTTGGGTACCCCTCTTTTTCTTTGTTGCCCTTTTTTTTGGGGGGGGGCGCCTTCTCCTTCTTTTTTTTTGTTTGGATTTTTCCTCCCTTCTCTTCTTCTTCTTTTTTGGAATTTTGGGTGGGGTATATGAAAGAAATGGTTGTTGGCCCGAAGTGTGTAGCAAAATGGGGTGAAGGTTTTCAGGGAATATTTTTTTTTTGGCCACTTGACTTTGAAATGATGGCCTCTTTTATGGAGCCCTTAAGCGGTCACACATCTACTTTTATCAAAACTTACCTTGTCCCAAGACCTACGAGTAGAACTTACGGAGGTATCCAGCGTTGATGGGCTCAGGAAAGTGGTCTCCGTCCATGGTGGCGAGGCGAACAGCGTATCCTGGCAGAACCTCTCGGATGACGTAGAGTCCTTCCCAATTTGGCCTAAACTTCCCTCTCGGATCGACGTGGAGAGACGGAAAAATTTTCTTCAGTACAGTGTCTCCTATCTTTAGGTCTCGACTGCGGACGCGCTTATTGTAAGCACGTGCAATTCTCCTCTGATAGACCTGAGTGTGGCATAAGGCTAGGAGTCTTTTCTCGTCAATTAGGTCTAGCTGTTCAAAACGGGCTCTTTCCCTCTCAGCTTCAGGTAGATGAGATTCTAAAAGGATACGGAGTGACGGTACCTCGACCTCAACGGGTAGCACGGCCTCGGTCCCATACACAAGGGAGAATGGTGTTGCCCCTGTTGCGGTGCGGATAGACGTTCTATAGGTCCAAAGTGCGAAGGGTAACTGCTCACTCCAATCTCTGTAAGTAACTACCATCTTCTCCAGGATGGGGATCAGAGTTTTATTGGCTGCCTCTACTGCTCCATTCGTCTGAGGCCTGTACGGGGATGAACGATGATGCTTGATCTTGAACCACTCACACAAGGCCCGGATGCGCCTATTAGTGAAATTAGTGCCATTATTAGTGATGATATCTTGGGGTACGCCGAATCTGCAAATGATGTTGTTCTTGATGAACTTCTCAACATGGCTAGCTTTAATGCTCATATAGGAGGCTACCTCTACCCATTTTGTAAAGTATTCCACAGCGATGAGGATGAATTGATGTCCATTGGAAGCCTTAGGATTGATCTTGCTGACGACGTCAAGACCCCAGGTGGCAAACGGCCAAGGAGTGGCCATGCTGTGCAAGTCAATGGCCAGAGCGTGTATTAGGCTGGAGTGCTCTTGGCATTTGTAGCATACATGCATGCTGACAATGGGTCTCCAAAGTAGTCCAAAAGTATCCTTGCCTTAGAATTTTCTTAGCAAGCATGTGACCGCTGACATGGGCTCCGCAGACCCCTTCATGAATCTCCTTCATGATCTCAACCGCTTCTTTCTGGGTTAGGCATCGGAGCAGAACATTGTTGTGAGACCGTCTATACAGTAGATCACCGCAGATGACGTAGTTTGTTGCCAATCTCTGGATGGTGCATTTGTCTACCTTTGATGTTCCTTCCGGGACAGTTCGGCTCTCGAGGAAATTCTTGATGTCTGAGAACCAGGGTGGTTCATCCTCTATCTCCGTAGGTCCTTCAATCAGGTGACAGAAAGCCGGTTCGCTCCTCTGCTTTATCATGATCGGCTTCATCACCACTCCATATGGAATCTCAATCATAGGGGCCAGGGTGGCTAGGGCGTCAGCAACCCAATTTCTTGCTCGTGGAACATAAGAGAAGGTGACTTCCTCAAAACAAATTATCAGATCCTCCAGATGTTCATGGTATGGGATTAGTTTCTCATCCTTGGTCTTCCAATCCCCGTTGGTTTGGCATATAATTAACTGTGAATCTCCAAAGACCCTAAGGTGAGTTATATTTAGATCAAGAGCCGCCTGTAAACCAGCTATACAGGCCTCATACTCGGCCATATTGTTGGTGCATGGGAAGTTCAATTTGATGGAGATGGGTATATGGGATCCTTTTGGTGAGATAAGAATGGCGCCAACTCCTTGGCCCTCAACAGGTGATGCCCCATCGAAGTGCATTACCCAGGGCTCCTCCATTTCCTCTGTATCCTTGTCGGTCATGAACAAAATGTCTTCATTGGGGAATTCGGTCCTTAGAGGCTCATAGTTCGGCAGAGGGTTCTCAAAGAAGATGATCGTGACAGTGCTTGCCCTTAATCGACTTGGGTGACATAAGTAATGTCAAACTCGGATAGGAGTAGTTGCCAACGTCGGTTCGCCGGTGAGCAGTTTCTCGAATAGGTACTTCAACGGATCCATCCGTGCTAGAAGTAGAACGGCCTGGGATAACAGGTAGTGTCGAAGTCTCTGAGTAGCCAAAACGAGCGCCAGGCATGCTTTCTCTAGATGAGAATAGGCGTCTCGTAATTAGTGAATTTCTTGCTTAGGTAATAGATGGCCTGCTATCTTCTTCCCGTCTCATCATGCTGTCCTAACACATAGCCCATGGAAAACTCTGTCATGGACAAGTACATTATCAGGGGTCTATCAAATATGGGCGGTACCAATACCAGAGGTTTCAGGAGATAACCTTTAATTTTATCGAATGCAGCCTGACAGTCATCATTCCATTCAACCGGTGAGTCCTTTTTCGGCAGCTTGAAGATTGGTGCGCATATCGGAGTTAACTCTGCGATGAATCAGCTGATGTACTGGATCCTGCCTAAGAAGCCTCTAACTTCCTTCTCTGTAGATGGTGGTGGCATCTCAGTGATGGCCTTGATCTTGGTTGGATCGACCTCGATCCCTCTCCTACTGACAATAAAGCCCAGTAGCTTTCCGGACATAGCGCCAAACGCACATTTCTGGGGATTCAATCGCAATCTGTATTTTCTCAGCCTCTCGAATAGCTTCTGCAGGTTTATCAAGTGGTCCTCCCTTTCTGGAGATTTGGCAATCATGTCGTCGACGTATACTTCGATCTCTCGGTGCATCATGTCGTGGAACAGAGCCGTCATTGCTCTTTGATAGCTTGCCCCAGCATTCTTCAGCCCGAATGGCATTACTTTGTAGCAGAAGGTTCCCCAGGGGTAATGAACGTTGTCTTCTCGTGATCAACCTCTGCCATCTTTATCTGATTGTATCCTGAGAATCCATCCATAAACGAGAACATCCCGTGATTTGCAGTGTTATCGACCAAGATGTCGATGTGTGGTAGTGAGAAATCATCCTTAGGGCTCGCCTTGTGGAGATTTCGGAAGTCGATACACATTCGAACCTTTCCATCCTTCTTTGGTACGGGGACAATATTGGCTAGCCACTGTGGGTACTTGGATACCATGAGGAAACTTGCATCATACTACTTAATGACCTCATCCTTCACCTTCAAAATCCATTCGAGTCGGAGTCGTCTCAGCTTTTGTTTCACCGGCTTAACATCGGGGTAGAGTGGCAACTCATGCTCAACCAGATCGGTATCCAAACCAGGCATGTCTTCATACGACCATGCGAAGACGTCTTGGTATGACCGAAGGAAGTCTGTCATACCTTTCCTCTCCACAGGGGACAGCAACGTTCTGATTTTGGTGATTTTGGGGGCCTTTGTGGTGCCCAAATTGACATCCTCTGTCTCTTCGACGATCGGGGTAAGGCCATGCTCAAAATCGGCAAATTGTTTGAGGAGCTCATTGGGGAGCTCGTCGGTTTTGCCTTCCTCGTCCAGACTCGTGACTCCTACCTCTTCTTGTATTTCTACGGGGAAGGGGTTGGCTTCACATGGGACGGGTATCATGGCATTGATTTTAATTTTATTGGGAATTTTAAAGGACAATATTTTTGGAATTGGTATTTTTTCTATTTTTATGATCTTTTGTATTTTTTCGGAGGTCAGCCCCTGGTGAGGTGGATCTCTATATATACAAGGTAGAGTGGTCCAGAGGCTAACCTCACTTTTTACAGGTTGTTTTTTTTTGGAGAGTCGGTGCCACTTTCATGGCATTTGGCGGCTCTCAAGAGTTGGGGCAAGGATGCCCAGTTACTCTCCTGCGAGGCTTGGCCTTTACCTCTTTGATCAGGAGCGGCATCGGTAGGCTCTTGTATTTCTTCCCCCAACATATTTACAGAGGGATCCTCCGAGACCTTATCCTCTACGGTTAGGAGGGGCCCAGAGTGGTTGGTGTTGAAGTGAGGGGTGGATCGGGGCACTTCTTCCTCAAACAAGGAAAGGGCGACTAAGTCCATTTCGAAATCTGGGGGGATGATGTAGGGATTGGTGGGGTGGATTGCAGCAGGCTTATGTGGGGTTACCCTCGTGTCCCCATTCAGATCAATTTTTACTACCCCGGCGCTCACAAAGGTTTCATGGATGTGGGGGCGAGCGTGAGGTTCCTCTTCCAAGATGATTCCTCTGGCCTTGGCGGCTGCTGCGGCTCTCATCTTCTCCTTGGCTTCTCTGACTTTCTCTTCTCTGGGCCTGTAGCCTAAGCCGAATTTAGTTTGTTGCTCCTTGGCCTTGACGGGGTCTCTTCTTCCTTGAAGGCGCGGGCCCAGTCCTTTCCCTTTTTAATGGCCCCATCTGTGGAGCATGAACACAGCTGCATCCATTCCTCCTCCAGTTTTATCCGGGGTCTTTTTAGTTGGTTCGAGGGTAACATTCGAGATGTCGTACTCAAATCGATGGAGATCGGCGTCCTCAGTCGTGTGCGGTATGTTCAGCACTTTCAAATTCTCAATGTGCAGAGCGCTCTTCCCCATGTCTTCTCTGCTCTCACCTATGATGGTGACAATTTTTCCTTCTGAGATAAATCAGAGCTTTTAGTGTAGAGTAGATGGTATTGCTCCGAGCTTATGTATCCATGGCCAGCCCAGTAGCAGATTATAGGTAGACTTGATGTCCATCACTTGAAAGGGGGTGGTGAAGGTTTATGGTCTGAGGATCAGGTCAAGGTCTACTTCTCCTATGATCTCCCTTCTAGTGTTGTCGAATCCCCGTGCGCTTGATATGGATGGCCAGAAGGTGTCAGGGTTCGCCCCAATTTTGATTGCCGTCCTTAAAGGGCATACATTCAGCGTCGACCCATTGTAGATCAGGACCAACGGCACCACCAAGTTCCCTACCTCCACTGTTATATTCAGGGGTTTAGAATGGTCATTCCCCTCGATTGGTAGGTCCGCATCGGTGAAAGAGATGGCGTTTGGGGCCAACACTTGCCCTATTATTTCCCCTACTTCATCTGGAGTTACATGGGTGGAGACAAGCACGTCCTTGAGCACTCCCATTTGGGCTTGAAAGTGGGGTGGAGACGTGATCAATAAATCCCACACGGTAATATGTGCGAGCGTTCTCTTGTTTGTGTCTCGATATATGTTCCACAGCCATTTTTTCAAAGGGATTTCCTGTGGCCTGTTCTTTCTTCTTTTCTTCTCCTCTGACTGCCCCTGATGCTTCTGGCTGGGCAAAAATCTGGCCCGATCGAGTGACAAACTCAATAGCCTCCTCTTGGTTGCACCTGGCATTCATGTTTGTCTGTTCATAGCTCAATGGTACCTGATGCGGGTCATAAGCAGGTTTTGGGATGAGAAATGGGGTGCGTGAGGATTCCGGGGAGGATTGGGCGGATATCTTTGGTTTCTGGGTCCGACCAAGTTAACTCAATGGGGGTGGAATGGTAGTGGGGGATTGTGGAATTGGAGTGATGGGCACGGAGGGGGATTGTACTGGTGTTACCTGAGCATGGTAGGACCAGTGGTGATTGGGTGAGGGGTTGCTTGTCCGGGTGGTGGTGGAGCTGGATTAGGGCCAAAATAGTGAAGGGATGGCGGGAGTGTGACTGGGCTGGAGGGATGGGGAGACGTTTGAGGTGTGGTGGGCAAGGGATGATGGGGGTATGAAGGATTTGTATATGGGGAGGTATGATGGGATGGTGGCGGGTTTGTGGATGAAGTGGGGTAAATTGGGGGGATGGAGTTATGCATTGAGCGGGATGACCGGGACATGGCGGGGTAGTGGGTGGATTGGGGGGATATAAAGGGTTTGTGGCATGGTGGGATGATGATGGGTTGGTAGATGAAATGGGATAGATTAAGGATGACGGAGTGGCGCATGGAGCGGGGTAATTCGGGGGTGATGGAGGGGTGTATGGGGTAAATTGGGTGGCGGGACTTGAAGGCGTGTATGGCATGGGGTAACTTGAGGATGGCGGAGCATTGCATTGGGTGGAGGGACTTGAGGGCGTGTATGGGGTAGGATAATATGGGGATGGCAGAATTGCATAAGGAATAGGATGATTTATGTGTGACGGAGGGGTGTATGGGATGAATTGGGCGTGGGGTGGATATGCGTATGATTGCGGCGAGGCTGTGCCCGTTTGGGTTTGATAGGCGGGAGCGGGGGTGGAAAAATACTTCCCTAAATCTAAAGGCTCCTCTTGGCAAGCTGGTGTGGGAAAATAATCGGCAAGATACAGTGGCTCGATCACCCCAACAAATAGTTCATCTTCGTTTGACCTGGGGAGCCAAAATTTCTCCTGATTGCTAATATAATCTAAAGGGTCAAACTCTTCTTCTTCTTCCTCTACCCAATGTATGTTAGGCCTGGGGCCTCCTGGGTGCGGTGGTAGGGGGGCTTGATGGATATTCTGGTTCTGCCCTTGGGGAAGTGGCGGGGGTATGATCTTTCCCGCCTCTATCAGATCTTGGACCGCGTGCTTTAACGAGAAGCACCGGTCTGTAGGGTGACTCGGTCCCTGGTGGAAATTGCAATGCAGATTCGGATCATAATTCCTTGGTATTGGGTGGGGTGGGGGGCGAGGTTGGAGCAAATTGACCAGGCCTTTCCGTAGTAATACCGACAGTAAGACACTCAAGGATTGCCCCAACGGGGTGAATACTCGTTCGAAGCGCGCTTTCATCTGTTTCGAGGTAAACGGGGCTCTTGGTCCGTTGCTTGGCCTTAGTACTTGCTCGAAACGGGTCGGGGGTGGTTGTGTAACCTGGAGTTGTATCGGGGGGGTGTTGGTATTGGCCTGGGGGTAAACAATGTTCTGTACCTCTGTCCCTGGTCTTCCTTCAATTCATGGTTCGGTGGCTTTTCAAACTCCAGTGGCCCCGTTGGCCGCATTCCTTCCTAGCCTGCCCTCTCTAATGGCGTCTTAGCAACGGTTGGCATTTCGGACCAGATCAGCAAAACTTGACTGCTGCTGATATACTAAAAAATCTGCAATGACTGGGAGGGCTCCCTTGGTTATCAATTCAATCTGCTCATCATCGGGAATTTGATGAGTTACCTGAGCGGCTAAGGCCCTCCACCTCCCTAAGTAAGCACTGAATGTTTCATCATGTCTTTGCTTTAATCGGGCCAAGTCCGACTTCCTTGGTTCTATGTCCATATTATAGACATACTGTTATTGAAATAATCATGTCAGATCTTTCCAATTTTTTATCATTAATGGTTCCAGGGATGTGAACCATCTCAGTGTCGGGCCCGTTAAACTCTTCTGGAACACTTTGATGAGGAGTCGTTCATCTCCGCCATACTGGCACATATCCCCGCAGTAAGATTTCAAGTGGGCGATGGGGTTGCCAGTGCCATTATACTTATCAAAGGATGGCATCTTGAATTTCGGTGGCAGGGGGACGTCAGAGAACAGACATAAGTCTGAAAAGTCCGTCGAGTGTAGTTCCATTCTTCCCATCTTCATCAGCTGCTTCTGTATTCTGTCTATCTGTTCTTTCAGCTGCTCTGGTTCCTTCGAGGCTGTGGTGGGGACCGCTTCCCCTTGATTTGGTTCGACCCTAGGTGTGATGATGGTGGGCCCTGGAGGGTTAAAACTGGCAGTTCCTCCACTATTGCGGATCTCATCCTCCTCATACTGCTGGTCGTGGTATTGGTGAGGGGCGAGCTCTGCTATTTGGACTTGGGGGGTGATGGGTTGGATGACTTGGTGGGGCCACATGGTTTGTAGGGGATGAGAAGGGATAAATGGGTGAGTGTTTTGTGGGTAAGTGATGTGCTGAGTTGGTGGCACATTCTGGAGGTGATGGGGGTGTGATTGAGATGGCGGGATGTTGTGGTTTTGAGGAATGCAATGGATTGGATTTCCCATTGGAGGTGGGATGGAGGCGTAAGGGGTATAGGTGAATGAAGGGTACTGGTGGGGGGGTATGGGGTTAGTGAATGGGCCTTGATGAGCGTGGGCGGATGGGCCTTGGGTTTGATGGTTTTGGAAGGCTCGAATCGACGGGCCCTGGGCCGGGGTGTGGGGATTAATATGACTTTGGGCCAATGGGCCTTGTTGAGTTTGGGCTACTGGGGCATGAGGGGGCTGGGTTTGGGTCCATGGGCCCTGGGGGGCTTGGACTTGGGTCTGGGTCTCGTGGGCTTGGGCTTGGGCCCAGGGGTTTTGAGGGTCTTGGGTCTAGGCCTGGGTTTGGTGGGTTTGGGCTCGAGCCCATGGGTTTAGGGGTGTTTGGGTTGGGGCCTGGGCTTGGAGGGTTTGGGCTTGAGCCCATGGGTTTGGAGGTGTTTGGGCTGGGGCCTGGGCCTGATAAGCTTTGGCTTGGCCCATAGGATTTGAGGGTTTTGGGTCTGGGCCCATGTCTCTAGAGGTGTTTGGGCTGGGGCCCATGGATTTGTGTGGGTTTGGGTCTGGAATTGAGGCGGGGGATTCTGGGAGGTATGGACGATGGGTGGTTGGGCATGGTTGGGAGGGAATGGGGTGTGGAGGTTTTGGAAATTTGGATGCGGGGTTTGAGAGGTAGGGTTGTGAGAAGCAGCCCACAGGGCATACATTGTTCTCATGTCCTCCATCGAGGGCATGGACTCAGGTGTGGGATTGGGGGGTGATGGATTACTTGAGGATGGAGGTGGTCGGAGAAATTGGGGAGGACGGGGGTGAGGGGGGGGGTATGTTGGGATGTGCATGGTATATGAGATGGGGTGGATGAGATGTAGGATGTTGGGGGCATGGGTGATGAGAGGGATGGAACGCGGGAAGTAGGCGGGGGATGGGACTCCCTGGGGGGTCTTTGGAAGTATGGGGATGCGGTAACGGTGTTTGGATGGGAGATGGGGATGTAAGGATCGGTTGGGAAATGAGGGGTTTCAGTAGGGGATGAAAAGGGGGTATTTTGGGGGAATGTAAGGGGAGGGGATGAGGTGGAGGTGAATACGGGCGCCGCAAATGGGCCCGTGATATCGAACCTGGCTTGGGTGAAGGTGTCGGAGACCGGGTCTTCTCCTATAAGGGAATGGGAAGGGGATGACGGTGGGGATGTATCGGCTCTTGACATGATCCGCCGACGAGTGTTGTATTGATGTCGCGGATAAGGGCCGAATACCTTCCTGGTTCTTCTCCTACGGGCCGGGTTTGAGGTCGCCGTAGTGCCGGTCACACCAAGGTATATTTTGATTGTTTTTCTTTGTGTGCTTTTATTTGGGTTTTGGAAAATGATGATTTTTTTTATTTTTTTTTTTTGAAAAGTGAATTTTGTGATTTTTAATTTTTGATTTTGATTGATTTTTTCCTCTTTTTTTTGAAGGTGGATTTTTTTTTTTTTTGAAGATGAGGATTTTCTTTCTCTTTTTTTTTTGCAATTAACTCCCCTCTACTTAGATGACTGATGACTTGGTGCTCAGGGTCAACTCCTGTTTCGGGCGATATATGTACCTTTAGTAGGTCCCACGGCGGGATCCGACACACTTCGGAAGAAGCGAAAGGGAACCTTTTCGTTCTATTGAAGGCGAGGGAATCCACGCAAATGACCCGATCCCCCGGAGCAAATCAATAAGAAGTCGCCTTCTTTTGACTGGGCGGGGGCATATTGGGTGTTAGAAAATGTGGAGGCTACATGGATGCTAATACCGCTAATCGGGGAATTGGGGTGGAGGATTGGGCCTCGAATTGATTCTTTGCAGAGTATATCTTTGGCGTATATATATATGCCTTGAGCCAAAAAATCTGATTGGTGGTAGGCGTATATTATATACGCCTGGCTTAAATCCGGGGATTTTGGTTGGGCGTATATATTATATACGCCTGTGTAAATCTGGGGCTATTTTGCTGGGCATATATATTATATACGTCGGGCAAAAGGTTCTGTTTGACAGTGGACAGCAAGCCCGAATGTGGGTCTTTGAACTAGTTTCTTGGGAGAAATGCTCCCGGGGACTGTTGTATATGTTATTGGGTTTTCTACGCACTCACCAATGCGGGTTTTATGGCCTGATCGGAATTGGCAACCCAACCGATATACCTCCGGCGCAAGCGCCTTCTCAGGTACTGGAAGGGGTGGTTCTTTTCAGGATCATCACCACTAGGGCTGCCGCCTTACTGGGAACCGGATAAATTGTATCTGTGCCTAAACCCCCCGAAACTACCCAAAAACGCAAAAATAAATTCAATTATGTCCCCATACTGTTGGTTCACTTTTAATTACGAATTTTTATAGGGGAGTGAAATTAAGTCCAAAATCGGGTCGGGGATGACAAACCCATGCCGCCTCAACGGGCCGGCGTTCAAAGGTGAAATATGATGACCGAAATAAAGTGCGTAAGTAGGCCCACCAAACGGCTAAGGCTTGTAAATGACCGAAATTTAAATGACGTGAAAATAAATGCGAGCGGGCCCGCCAAACGGCTAAGGCTGCTTAAATGACTAGAATCGTAAAAACTAAAATTTAAGGCGCAAGTAGGCCCGCCAAACGGCTAAGGCACTTAAAGGACTGAATCGTAGGGGTGAGTACATTAGTAAAAACAACAAAAAATAACGAAAAATAGTGGCAAATTAGAACAAAAAACAGCAATGGTTAGTAAAATCAAAATAAAAGGAAAGGCCAACAAGAGGGGAAGCGCTAGGGTGAAATCCCCAGCAGAGTCGCCATCTGTGCGACCACGGATCCTCTCGAACCCGTCGCGGCGATGCGTTCGCCTTGGATAAAATGTAGAGTCTCCACAGGAGCTTTTGGTGACCCGGGAAACCTTCAAATCAATATTTTGAGCACCGAAGTGCTAAATATGACTCTGATTTACCGGTCTTTGCCAAAGGCTCTAGGGTAGGGGCTTCGATTATCGATCGGGAAGGGTCTAGGCACCCGATCAACCCGCACGTAGCGGTCTCTATCTATGGCCAAAAATGAAAATAAAAAGGGCGAAGTTTCCCCTTGCCCGAAGGCAATACAGTCCTATCAAGCTTTGAGCCAAACCGAAATTTCGGCGGCGTAACGGCTTGAATCCTTGGACGGAGAAGACACCAAGAAGGTAGAGGAAGAGAGGGGTGAGCCGGAGCTCACGGGCCCTTGTTACACCGTGGAAGATCTTCGTTTTGGCGTGCTTCCGATGGCTTAAATGGTGTGAAAATGAGTTCTAACGCTAGGATTCAATAAAGTGGGGGTGTAGAGCGAAGCTAGAGGCTAGACTTTAGCAAAAGGGAGTGATCTAATGGTGGAAATGGGTCGAAAGGGATGAACTAAGCATGCTGGAATTCTGGAAAAATGTGTGCATTTTCTCTCACTAGGGTTCTCTCTTAAGCTCCAAATCCTTAACCTCCAATTTTTTCAACCCTTAAGGAAGAGGGAGGCCTCTCTATTTATAGAGAAGGGATGGGTTAGGAGCTTATTTAAGAGCTAATTGGTTTAGCAATTAGGTAATCCCCCATCTAAGGTTTTTTGGGTTTTCAAGGTCCTAGGGTTTTGGGAAACTGGTTTCAATGGCGGATGATGGGGTGAGACCATGGGTGACTTAAGGGTTGCCAATAAGCTCAAAGGGGGTGCAACCAATCTCAAGACAACCACCTCAACCCAGGGGATGGTCAAAGGGTCAAACTAGATGGAGGAAATTTGGGCGTATATATATTATATGTCATGATTTAAAACAGCAATTTTCACCAAAATCAGGGGAGTTTTGAGAAGATCAAACCCGTGGTGGGTCCCACCTATACAGGGCATATATATTATATACGCCCGGCCAAATTTTCCCCAAAATAGGCAGGCGTATATAATATATACGCCTGAGTAATCTGGGGTAAAAATGACTGGGCGTATGTAATATCTATGCCTGTGTAAAATTCATGATTTTATGTGAAACTTAAAACGGCCATAACTTTTGAACCGTAGCTCCAAATTGGGTGATCTTTGGCTTGTTGGAAAGCTGGAGAAGTCCGCTTTCCAATGGTATATGGCTTATCCATGGTACTAGTCTGTGTGAAATTCTGTAGCTCTCCTCCCATCAACAGCCAGAAGGGTTTAAGTTAGGTCTGGGAAGGGATTCTAGGGTGTAGGGGTGACTTCTAAGGATTGGGGGAATGGATCTAAAGGTCTTAGGGTGATTCCTACTAGTCTAGGTAGGTTCCTAAGGGTTCAAGGGGGTGCCATCGGAAGCACAGGGGTACATCTCTCCCGAAGTACAGATTGATCGGCCTTGGGCCGAATTTGGGTGTCTACAAACACGAAATCAAAAGATTGATTCTAAGAAATCAATAGATTAAGTCTGAACACAAAATCAATAGATTGAGTCTGAACACAAAATCAATAGATTGATTATGAGAAATCAATAGATTGATTCTGGATAGTTATGTTTATTTCTCAGTTCTTTTTTACATATGCTTCATGCAAGATTAAAGTTTATATGCCATGATTACATATGCACTTCATTATTATATGCCATAATTATATATGTATGTCAATGTCATATTTCATAATTATATGCATGTCAATATTTATGTACCATGATAGTATTATATGCACTTCAATATTTAGGCACCATGATTGTGTACACTTCCGTGTTTATGTATCATGATTAAATGCACTTAAATGCTTATGTATTATGTTCCTACTCTTATGTACTTTACATGTTCTTTGATGATCTATATAATGTGCAATCAAGATACATAAAATATGATGAAATGTCAAGTAATGATTAATTAGCATTAGACCCAACATCTTGTACATGATTGAGTCAAAAAAGGTATTAGACCCAACATCTTACATTTGAAGGAGTCTAACTAAACATGATTAAGCAGTACTAGACCCAACATCTTGTACCTGATGGAGTCTAAGAAGATATTATACCCAACATCTTGTGCATGATGGAGTCTAACTAAACAAGAACATAATGTGCATGATTAAACCAAACGTCTTGAGTGGGACATAGTTTGACATGTAATCAATGATTAAACCCTAACCAGTACTTAAACCACACCCATAACCAAAACACGACCCAGAACCAAACAGCAAATCCTTAAAACTATAACAATGTGCCACCACCATAAAACCTTAACCAATCGCTCCAGACCGGCTACCAACCAAAAAGTGAGCATTACCCACCATTATCCAACACCTTACCAAATATATTTCGGACCCTTAGCAACCAAAACCTAATTAGGTTCCCACCAAAGAGACCACGCCCCTGGACATGATCTACGACATGAATGATCGTAATCAGATCAACTGAAAAACTAATCAAACTGACAACCAGAACAACAACCATCCACCATCAATACTTAGGGATCATAAACAACCCTATGCCCAACCACACAAACCAAAACCAAGCATTCGTCTCCCATATCAAACTTAGGTTGCAACATGGTTAAAAGATTAGTAGCCCGCATGTGCCGTACTCAAGTCAGGGATGAATTATCCGCCCCACCATTTCCCCATCACTCAAAAGATTCTCTGACCTTTAGAGCAAGAGAAAGTACGAGCACACAACAACTGGAAAGGATAACGAGGGACAGAGAAACAAATTCGGTCCCCCCGCCACATGTGATTCCATCACCACCAAGTTTAGCAATACAGCCACCTCCACCAGTCATCAAGAAAGCTCACAAACTCGAGAAGGAACCAACTCTAAAATCAGGGAAAGAGTATGACCTTTTGCAATACCTTGAGAAAATCCCAACTCAAATATCGATCCTTGAGCTAATTAAGAACTCGCCAGAACACTACCACTTGCTAATGAAAGTACTTACCGAGACTCGAATCACTGAGGACACAACTCCCGAAAGGATTTCATGAAATTACTTCAGCCATGGTTCAACCCCCAGCACTCACATTCACAGATGCTGACATGCCAAAAGAAGCGCTATGCAAAAGCTCTGCTCCCATCTACCTAACTATTATAATTAGAGGATTCTAAGTCCCCCAAGCATTGGTAGACACGGGAGCTGGTCAGAACATTTGTCCATTGACAATGTTCAAAACTCTCCAATACACAGAACATGATATTCAGCCGTCATCACTATCCCTAACTGCTTACGATGGCACTCGACGCTTCGTCAAAGAGACCATCAAGCTCCAGGTTCATCTCAGGCCAGTGACGATGGATGCCACCTTTCATGTATCGAATTCGACAAGCACTAAAACTTGATCTTGGGAAGAAGATGGCTAGAGGAAATGAAAGCTATGGCATTAACTTACCATCAGTGCATCAAGCTGCCCTATAAAGACACCATAATCAGGGTATATGCGGATGCTCCCTACTAAAGCATGGAAACTAACCACACCGCAAGTATCCCGACGACACATGATTCAGTACTATCCGCCGACGATATCCAAAAAACAGAGACTCCCTACACTACATCGATACCAGAGATCGACCACCCTTGGCCTTTTCCAGTACATCAACGGAAGGTGAAGAAAAGAGTTATTGACTCTGACCTATCACAAATATATGATTTAGTGCCAACCGCAACGAAAGGATGGGATCTAATGTATCAACTAGGGTACATCCCACACACAGGGCTCGTTAAAAATAGACAAGGGTGGGCAGGGCCCATATTCCCTACCAAGCACTGCAAGCTCACTGGAATAGGCTATCGCTCCTAAAGTCCATGTTACCTCAGCCAAGTGCTCATTATACGCTCATTTTGTATACGAGACTACTGAGAAGGCTAATGTGTCAAGGAGGACAGAGGCTTTCACTAAACCACAACTACTGGAAGCTGAACAGATGGCGAAATCTTTTGCCAACCTTATGAATCTAAACCAACAAGAGGATACAGATGAAGCACTTGACGGGGCTAGCCCATTATTCAAAATTGAAGAACTTCCGGATACAAAAGACTAGAATCTTCAACATATGTCATCCAGAGAACCTGAATTGCTCGTAGAAGAATGGGAATCTATTGATGAAGAAGACCTCCATATCAGTTTCATAGAAATCGAAGAGGAACTAGAGTTAGATAACCCCCAATCTCCAAGGTCACCGCAAATTTAGATCTCCTAGAGATCATTAGAAGAAGAATGGCAACCGCCCCACACAATGATGAAGACTACTTGCTGGATCTTCCCATGCTTGAGCTACAAGAACAACTCGGGACAGACCTCCAAGGCCTATTCCGAGAAGAAGATGAGATTCATGATTACCGGCAAGAAGAATCAACTTTCGATGACAACTTCAACCTCCGAGAGCTGCTTGGGGAAGAAGAGTATTTCTACCACTCGTAATTCCTCTGCCATACTGGGAATGCCCATGGGGAGACCCAAGCATCATACATCCAGGACAAGCCTCATTGTAAGGCATGCATCTTCATACTAAGGTACCACGAACCTCAAGAGAAAGAACTGACAGTCTTGTAAGACGTTCAGTCGAACCAAGTTAAAACTAAAGAAGAAGGGCTAGAAGACTTTGATCTCCAAACTCTTTTCGAAAATTTAAGAGAACCCGAAGATGTGATAATCTACATGGTATAAGAGGCTGGTTCTTCAAGCATTCTTCAGCCTTCATCGCTCATCCAAAGGGTTCCATCAGCTAAAGGCTACAAAAAAAATGCCAAATTCTAATTAGATTCACACAATCTGAAGGCTCACACAAACGGCTCCAGCAGCTGTTGCTCTCCCCGAACTAAGAGAGCAATTCCCATCGACTCTTCCCCAGGAAGTCGACCCTGTATCCTACTTAATTCCAAAAATAAAAAAATAGTAAACCCCGAAATGCCTAAAATTTAAAAATTAAAAATCCATAAAAATCAAAAAATTTTGAAAAAGACAGGGAGCCCTTCATCCCTGACATATCCTTTGACCCACTCATAAACTGGAGAGACTTTTCTCTTAAGGCTATGAGTAACTATCATGTTGTCGGAATTATAAAAGTAATAACTAATGATAAACCTGGGCCGAGTTGTGTCACTACTTTTGAAACAACACCACTTCCTGATCGCTCTCAGCACAACCTTACTGCCATCCACTCACAAAAGCATAGAGCACCTCACCAAAAGTACAACTCAGTAATTATACCAGACGAGGTACTCTACGATTTTGAAAGGAGGGTGAATAGCCTCAAACTTCTCCTTAGCGAGGTTGTCACAATTATCAATTGCACCGATGAAGGGTTACCTCTTGAGAAACTAACTTCCTAGTGTGATAATATTACAGTATATGAATTTTCTAATGATGAAGGAGAAGGACAGATTATCGAGGAAGCACAAGAATTCTAGCAAATCATCAAGCACTTCGACAAGCAACCTCAGGCTGCTGCTGAACCCACAGAGGAAATCAACTTTGGCACCGAAAAAAGCCCAAGAAGCTACTGATCAGCGCGATGCTTAGCCCCAAGGAACGGAAACAAATAATCCAAGTCCTCTAAGAACTCCTTGAATCCTTCGCATGGTCCTACGAAGATATGCCCGGTGTGGACCCAAGAGAAGATTTGATTAGCAGAACCCGACCAAGAGAAGACCTCGTTCACCACACCATGGGGAGGACTTACTATTATGTCGTCATGCCATTTGGCCTAAAAAGGCAAGTGCCAGTTACCAACGTGCCATGATAGCTATCTTTCACAACAGGATGTTGACAGCTCTATAAATTATGTTCTGTCTTAATCTATTGCAAGCGCACAACGGAAATTGCAGCACTAGTATAGGATCGTTCCCACAAGGAAGTCTTGATCTAAAAACTTTTTATTTGTCTTTAAAGAAAAAATAATGGTTGTTTAAACTAAAATACAGAATAATAAATTTCAAGAAAAATAAATCTAATCCTTGCCCTTCTAGATTCTAGTCGTCATTTAGTCTCTTTCAGTTCTCGAATATTTACAAAATTAAAAATCATGACACTAATTTGCACACTTCTATATCTTAGGTGTCAATTAAAACCTAGAATTACATAGATATTTATGAAAAGAAAAATAGTTACACTAATATCCTCAAATTCTCAACTTTAGTCACCAATTAAAATAAATAAAATTTGGATGTTTACAAAGCAGGAAATTGCATAAAAAAATATAAACTAATTTGATCATCTATCTCCCAAGCTTAGTCGTCAATTGCTCTTGAGAAACTTCAGATACTCTAAACTAGAAAGCAAATAAAAATTATCCTAAGGTTGATCTTCCAGCTCTCAATCTCAGTTGTCAATTGATTTCGAGAAGCCTTGAATGCTTATTCTGGGTGCCAAACTCTCTTATTTATAGAACCATAAGAGGTTGGATAGAAAAATTAAGGACTCTAAACAAAGTAAAATTCTAAGACTAAATTTTCCTAAAATTCTAAACTTCCTAATTCTAGTCCTCATTGCTTTGGATTCTTAGATGCGTGCAAAACTTCTTCTCCTAATTTCTAGTAGCAGAGATTCTGGCCAATTCTTCTCAGATCCGTAAAGTGTAGAACTTTTAATATTAGAAATCTCAATTTTGTGCATGGCGGTGTAATTCTCACGTGATCCTCAATAGTGCATGAGCTTTATTCTACAAAATCGAAAGTGCAATTTTGCTTTTTGTCTTCAGTACGATTCCTTACTCGATCACTCGTAATTCACGTCAATTTCTCTTGTCTTTTGAGCTTTCTTCTCCAGAATCGTCAAGTACAATTCTTTATTCTTCTCTGGCTTTGGCTCATCGACTTCTCGATTTGAATCATATTTCTTCTTTTTAGCTTTAACGGGCAATTCTTCTACTTGAGTTGGATCATAATCTTGTGCGATCTTCTTTCAACTGCTTTTTAAGTGTATTTCGGCTTATATTAATACTTTTACTCTTTTTTGCTTATTAATCTAAATATCTGTACATTGACATCTCATTAGTAGCAAACTGGGGTCTAGCATCACTATGTTAAAGGTATCAAAATGGTAAATTATGTGACTGATTAGATGCACAAATGTGTCAAAGTTTATGTCGATGATACATTAGTGTAGTCATAGACTAGGGCAGGCCATGCAGAACCACTTTGACTCATACTAGATAGATCCCAGAAGTACCAGCTGAAGATGAAGTCGAAGTTACTAGGCTTTTGGTAAATTACTAGGCTTTATGGTCAGCAAGCGAGGTATCAAAGTTAATCCAGTAAAAGTCAAAGCAATACTTGAAATGCCACCTCCCATCAGCATCAAAGAACTACGTGGACTGATAGGAAGATTGCAATTCATCAAGAGATTCATCTCTTAGCATTCAGATCGATGTGATCCCTTCTACAAACTACTAGAAGGAGCCGGGTATGTATGGGATGATCAGTTCCAACAAGCCTTTGACAATATCAAGAAATACCTTCTCAATCCTCTAATTTTATCACCACCGATCTCTGAAAAACCCTTAATCCTATACATCTTCGCTAATGGTAAAGCAATGGGGGTAATCCTAGGACAACATGATGAAGACGACAAGAAGGAAAAAACCATCTACTACCTCAGTCGGATGATGGCCAAATACAAATAGAAATATAGATCAATAGAGAAGACTTGCCTGACACTAGTATGGACTTCCACTAAACTACGTCACTACTTTGGGGCACACAAGATAATGGTACTAGCCCGCATGGACCCCTTGAAGTACATATTTGAAAAGCCCGTGACATAAAAAAAATCGCTCGATGGCACAAGCTACTTCAAGAGTTTAACATCACCTATGTCACTCAAAAATTGATTAAAGGGTAAGCGACCGCCAATCTTTTCGCTAACCTTTGCAATGAACTAGTACGCACAGACTTCCCTGACGAAGACTTACTCTCAATTCAAGAGGAAGAACCTGGCAAGACATCATGGACACTATACTTCGATAGGTCTCTTAATTAGAAAGGAAAGGACATCGAGATAGTCGTACTAAGCCCAGAAGGAGCCGTCATACCTAAAGCATTTCAGTTTAATTTCTTAGTCACTAACAACGTCGCTGAATATGAAGCGTTCATCGCTAGGATAAGAGCCACATTAAAACTGGAGATCAAACAGTTGGAAACCATCGATGATTCCAAACTTGTGAGATCAAAGGTAATCGAAGAATGGAAGACGAAAGAAAGAAGGTTGATGGCATACTTTGAAGTCGCTCAATTTCTAGTGAAAAAGTTTGAGAGAATTTCTTTCACCCACATTTCGAGACTAGAAAATGAGCTGGCAGACTCTTTAGCCAACTTAACCTCGATCATACAAATACCAGTTAGAGAGAGCATAATGTCTTTCATCATAGAGAAGCTCAGCATGCCTGCACACGACGTAGCCTGGAAAGTCAAGCCAAAGCTACTTGTTCTCCTAAAAACTACTGAACACGAAGAGGAATCTACCATAGAAAATCCTGCAAAGAAAGAGGCTACCATCGCTACCTTCAGGTTCCAGCAATCCCCCAAGGATGATGGACAACCATGGTATTATGACATCTGAAATTTCCTGAAGCACCAACACATCCCTCCCTATGCATAAAAAATTGAATGGAAATCCATAAGGAATTGATGCACCAAATTCTATATCCAGCATGAAGTATTATATAAAGAAGCCTTCGCTAAGGGAGTGTTATTGCATTGTGTCACAGAAGCCGAAGGACAATACATCATCCGTGAAGTACACGCAAGTGCCTGCGGCGCTCATACCAATAGTTAAAGACTTCTAGAGAAAATCATATGACAAGGCTATTATTGGCCCTTAATGACAAGGGATTGCCACGTCTATGTTCAATCCTGCAAGAAATGTCAATTACACATTGCACTCATCAAGGCACCATCGGTCGCGCATATACAGTCAGGAACACCCATAAACATGCCTTGATCCTCACAGCTACCAAATACTACACCAAATGGGTAGAGGTTGAATCGTATGTCAAGTTCACCGCATCAAACCTGGTCAAATTTATCATTCAGAACATCATTACAAGGTTTGGAGTTCCTAGAATGATCGCACTAATAACTGTTCACAATTCATTACTGAGAAGACGAAGAGATTGTGCAAGAAATATTGGATCTATTTACAACACTCGTCACCCTTTTACCCTCATGGGAATGATTAAGCCGAAGCTACGAATAAGACTCTGATTCGAATATAGAAACAAACAGTAGAAATAAGCAATGGTGTCGACTAGCCTAATTGATTACTAGAGGCACTCTGGGCCTATTGGACTTCCATTCAAATAGCCACTGGCCAAACTCCTTACCTCCTCACATATGGGATGGAAGCAGTCCTACCATATGAAATATAAGTGTCATCCCTACGTGTCTAGCTTGATGATCAACTATCCATAGATGAGAGGAAAGTTGCCCAAATGACCTAGTTGGAGCAACTTGACGAGACACGTGTAAAGGCAGTTGACCATACACAAGTGTATCAAAGGAGAGTGGCCAGAGCTTACGATAAGAAAGTCCTTGAGAGAACCTTTGAAATTGGAGATTTAGTCTTGAAGAAAATCATGCCATCCCGGTAGTCGCCCTAAGGGGAAACTGAAACCGAATTGGGAGGAGGGACCATATGTGATAACCACTGCGTACCTCAGAAATGGGTATAAATTAGTGAACTAAGATGGGGAGGAACTTTCTAACCCATGGAATGCTATGTACCTAAGAAAATACTATCCTTAAACACAGTAATCATCGTCTCCTGTAACTAGATATACGTACTTATATCTATCACCCCCGTAGTCATCATAAGTCATTCGTTGGTCGTACGTATGTCATTATTTTCGAAACTATCTTTTAAAATTTTCTGACTCATCGCCCACTTCTTATTCGGGCAATTTAATTGAAAGGATTTTTAAAATATGAAACCTCTTGTAAAAAATAAAAAACACCGAATTCTCACCCCATATCCCTCCATTGGAGTTGATGTTAGATGAAGATGTCAGGTTCAATCAAAACTCACGATTCTTAGCAGGTTGTTTGAAATATATATATATATATATATATATATATATATATATATGTGTGTGTGTGTGTGTGTGTGCTTCAGAAAAAATATATAGAGAGAGACAAAAGAAAAAGAGAGATAAAAAAAAGCATAACCAAGCGAGTGCATGCGATGAATGAATATGTCAATGAACTCAGGGAGGCGAAAGTAAAACTGTGAGGGCATCCCTGACATTTTCACACTACTAAATATTGTTGTACGGTGGTGGGAGGAGGACAAATTCTTGCTAACCAAAGAATTTGAGATTTTGATGGTACCAAAATATGACGGAGAGCTCAACTATGACACTATATCACTCTCCCCGAGAAAAAGGTCTTTGACTATCTTCTTAAAAGTTGTCAAGTAGGAAGTTATCCCCACATCATTGAGCCTTACCCCTTTTCACCCCTTTTACTTTATTTTCTGACGATGAGTCAAACTTTTATTTAGATCTTTTTAGAAATAAAATCGAAAACTCAAGAATGATGAATGATGCAATCACTTACTAGCTATCGCTCTCTTGTCACCCTTATCAAAACTACAGTACATGATGATCACTGTTAAAAGGTAAAATTGGTATGCAACAGAAATGACTAAAATCTCACCTGATACGGTAACATTGAAAAAGAAAAGAAGGATTTTCTTCACTACTAATTCCCCAAGTGCATTCATAGCCCAAACTAACTCTAGATAATTGAAAGCCCAGGAAAGCACCATTGTGACTTGACGTTGGAGCATTTTTATTTATTTCGAGAAAGAGTTATGAAGTCACCATCGCTAACGGAACTTCGACCTGATTGAAGAGTGTGTTGGATGCAGAACAACAAGATCATCAACTCAAACTAGGAAGATTGCTGAAGACCTCACGCTGCCAATACCATCAAACTCCTACAATGGGGCATTTTCTTTTATTTTATTATTGTTTTAGGATTTTATTTCAGCTATTTGCTTTCCCTATTGCTTTGTTCCTTTAAAAATCCCACCATATAATAGTAGTAGTAGTAGTAGTAGTAGTAGTAATAATAATAATAATAATAATAATAATAATAATAAATGATCCATATTTTCTTTGTTACTAAACTTCGATTTGAGATGCCACCCCCCTTGACAATTAGCAAGGGGGAAATAAAAATTACTATTTTATTTCTCTGTGCATATAAAAAGCAATCTTCAACTGGTACTCGGCCAGCCAGAAGCATCCAAGTCTCAATAACAATTGACGACATCTAAGGAAGCAAATGAAATAAAGGAATAAAAAGAAAAGAGACAATACGTTTGAAAAGAAGTGCCATCTATATATATATATGGAAAAGTTTGTACATATGTCACTGGGGGCATGCCCCCTGAATATATAATAAAGAAAGGAAAAAGTATCAAAGCTACTCCGTTTGCTGCCTCTAAGCTGGGCGGAAATCAGTACTATCTCCAGTCTCCTCAACCCATGGATCTAGTGTTTGATCCACTAAAGCCTCAACTGAAGGCTGGGGAGAAACTGAAGGCCTCCTAGATGAACAAGGCCTAGCAATAGAACCCCCCACTCGCCTGACTACCCAACTGCGCAGACTGTGAAGACAGAGGATCAAAAGCAAACTGCTCCCGAAGGACCGCATCCTGAGGAACATAAGCCCTCATACGCTCATGGTTCGTGCGATGTATGTCAGCCAAAGAACCAACGACCTCTGACTCCTCCCCAGTAAGACAACAGAACATGTTTTGTACTACGGATCGGGTCCCCTCCAGCTCCACCATACATGTCCTCTACTCTATGCCGAGCTCTAGCATCACATAGTATATAGAGTGCTCAGAAGGGTTTGAGATAGCCGGTCGAACCTCCTGCCTGGCACGAACACTCTCAGTCTCTAGACACGCCTCCCCCAACTGATGGACCTACACAGAAGTATGTAACTGATCTAAGAAGATGTGCATCAATGATATATCAAAGACATGCAACAATAAAGGTAAAGAAAACGTACTAGGTTTGCTCGCTCCCGAAGCAGGCACTCTATCGTTTGCACTGTCATTGGATCACCTGGCAAGGTAGGACGAGGCGATACCTTAGTGGTGGGCTGCTACAAGGCCAAATCAACATGCATCAAATAAAGAAAGATAAATGAAAACTAAAAACAACTATTAACTAACTATAGCTGAAAGGGAGGATTGGAGATGCCGTAGGGATCTTGAGGAGGTGCCTTAGGTTCCGAGTCAGGAACAGCCTGCACGCAAACAGAACAAACAAGAAGCAATATAGAAATGATTAGACAAAAACCAACATATGATAAATATGACAAGCACACAACACAAAAAACCATTATACCTGACTCTCTTGACTGAGTGAAGCAGCTACAGCCTTAGCTGTCTGCCGATCCTCAGTAATCTTTCACTGAAAAATAATTTGAACAGAACATCAGAACAATGATAACATAATGTGAAAGCAGACAACAGAAGCTCAGACATAAGACTAACCCAATGTTATAGCTCAGCACGGAGCCAAGCCATCTCTGGGTCCTCCCTGCTAGAGGAAGCAGCAGAAGACGGATCAAAGGTAGGACTAGGAGTGCCTATAGCTGCAAGCTCCGCTCTCTGTAAACACAAATTCAATCATAGATTCATTAAAAACATAAACAGCCAAAGAAAACTAAAGAAAAATAAGAAAAAAAACTTAAAATCAGATATCAACCAGCTTGTCGATCTTTGACGCCAGGCTAGCCCACACCTCACGGTGACCTAAACCTCGCACTCCAGAAAAGCAACGCACTGAGTCAGTCGATCAACCTCGGCTACCGAAACATCCTACTCACTAAAAAACCTGAGAAGAAAACACATCAGTAAAAACATAAACACAACTAAACATATGATAGAATCATAAATGATACTCACCAGGTCTTAGCGAGCAGCTACAAGTTTGGTCACTGCCACATGCTCGACCTCCCTAGAATTGGCTATGATGCTAGCCAGGGAAGCTAGCAAGGCCTCGTTAGGGTGGGCTGCGAAACCATCGATCCCAGAAACCTCATAAATGCATCCAATGCCTTGCGAACACCCGGCCTCAGGTAGCCTCTCTCCATCTCAGCCAATTGCTCCATGAGAGCGAAGGCAGACTTTAGTCCACCAACGCTAAATAGGCGGCTCCCCTGAAAGAGACCTGCCTAAAGAGATGACCATCACCAAGATGGCAAAACCAAACCTATAACTCTCAACCGTTCACTTTGTTGTCCGCGCTCGTGACTAGATTCCCTTTGGTCTCAAAATCTCTGAGTTGAGCTCCCATAGTATCACAGAAGTTTTGGCTAGAGGGACTAGTCTTCTTCTTAGCGACACGCGCGAGAAGCTCTGGAGGGAGTCCCTGACGGAGCCTCAACTGGCGGACGACCCGGGACACGTGGATTTGGATCACCTTCTCAAAGTAAAGGACCCATATGTCCCTCTGAAAATACTATGACCAGACCGAATGACAGGCTGGTCCGTATCCTCATTGGCCACGCAAGGTCTCCAAATGACTTGCAAAATAAACCTGCCAGTAAACCAAGACGGGACTAAAAAAAAAAAAAAAAAAACGGGATAAAAATGAAAACATCACCTCGTCGGCATGCATATCCTCAAAGAGCCCTTGGGAAACGTGAAGGTCTTTCACCCTCTTACGGCTCCCAATGGCCTCCCTCTAGGTGCTCATACGAGGGAACACATGCACCATCGCTGCAGGGAGCCGTGGGCACAGAAACATGAAGAGATCATACACTCATATCTACAAAGAAGAAAAGAAAAAAAACAAAACAAATTCTCAATCAATCAAATGAAAAATGATAATGACAAATAAATTAAACAAAATTTAACCAGACTCAACTCACTTGCAAAAATGGGATGAAGCTGCCAATAGTACGGGCTCCCCTCCCTCTTTGAAACTCCTGCTCGTATAAGTGAGCAAGTGCCGCCACGCCCAATGCGTAGGCACCAACCCAATCAAGGTCCCTTATGAGTGTGAGGAACATACCACTCACCATCCCCTTGTCGATGAAGAAAACATCACATCTTCATAAAAATGCATCACGAAGGCCCTGATGTCCTGATCAGCTGCTGCCCCCCGCTCCACTGTGAACTGGCGAGCCTCTATTGTCTGCCGGCGCACCGCATACTCCACTGGTGTCTCACTATGGGGCTTCTGTAGGACGAACCCCACACCGAACTCATCTAGAAACCAATTGGTCTAGATCATGCTAGTCACCGACCCAGAAATGAAGAGTTACTGGTGCCTAAACATCGCGATACATGACTCTTGATAGTCGGGCAGCATCTGACTCGTCACAGGCACACCCTTGAAATGAATGCCTATGATTCGCACCCAATCCTCTAGGGTGGGAAGCATTAGGCCAACAGGGAAAAGCAAAACCTACTACTCATCCCTCCATCATTTGATGAGAGCGCCAACCAAGCCCTGATCGAGTCGAAAAGGCTCGAAGTCTAAGATAAGTCCAAAACCGAACCGGGCAAGCGTCTCCTGCTGAAATGGAGGGAGCGCCACATACCACGCCCTCGACTCCGACCATGCCGAACTAATCGATAAAGTAGGAAGCACTTGAAAAACGTGGCCCAAACAAAAATATAACAAACCATAAGCTAAGCTTAAAACAAAAATAACTATTCAAAGGAAAATAACACGCGAAACTAGAACCTTAAAAATATGAAAATAATAATAAATGATAATAATAAAATAATAACAATAATAACAATCAGAAAACTAATAATAAAGATATAAATAATAAAAAAAGCTATACTAAATAAAAAAATAATATAAATGATAACAAAAAAATCCATTAGTAATAATAATAATAATAATAATAATAATAAACCCATAATGACGATATAATAATCCTAACATAAATAAAATGATAATAAGAAATTTATGTGGCAAAGATAAATGCAAACACAAAACTAATTGAAGTAAACAAACATGGACAAAAATATTACAAGATGGAAATCTACGATAACTATTCACTACAATAAACATAAGAACATATAAAAAAGACATGCAAAACATGAGAAAGATAATGCAAACCAACAAATAAACGTGATCTAAAACTATATGTTGAGCAATAATCCTGGTGAGAGTTGGGTTTGAAATCAACTCATTGGGGTATCATCAAAGCTGGATTCTTAAATAGAGAGCAAGCTGTTCATTCATTTTCCTTGTAAATAACTTTTGACATAAATTGACTGGGTGGTAACAAGAATTACAGCAGAATGTTAGTTTTGAACTGATGTTTTTCTTGAAAATCTTCTTACAACATGACTGATGCAGGTGTGAATAATCTGATTGGATGAAAGTTTGCTGTAACAGAACTGCAATGATCTTAACTGATTTATTGAAGAAGTTTGTGGGTACCTTCACTGAAAACCCTCAGGAGACTTCACTCCTCCACTAGGGATCACCTAGGGGTTTAAAAGGCTTGTTGCATATGCTAAATGCAACTGTGCTCCCTACAAAAGTGGCTGTTTACTTTGTTTTTAATTTTGTCTTTGCTCAGGGACTAGCAAAGCTTAGGTTTGGGGGTGTGTTGAGAACTGGAAAATACCATTTTTCACCCCTCAACCTGAGTCTTGATAGACCTTTGAGAGAACTAAATAAGTGTTCTAAGTGCTTGTGTTTCAGCTAACAATAAAGACATGCTTAACCATAAAAGCAGCTTAAAAGTGCCAAACAGATGATAATCCATGTCGATCCAAAGGAAGAAAGAGAAGGGACAACCTCACTAGCTATTAAAAGGTCTGAACTGAAGAGGCAAAGACTGGGTCTCAACCCAAAAAAGAAGTATGGAGCAATTCGAACAGAAAAATGCACTACAGAGTACTTTTTGCAAAGAACCTGAACTGTTCGAAAAGAACCAGAACTCTGTGAAAATAACTGAAAACTCCAGGCTTAACTTTTAAAGAGCACCTGAACTCTTTGAAGAGATGATTGACCTTTTCGAAAAGAAGAGAACTCCATTCGAACAGAACCAGAACGTTGCGAAAAGAGCTTCAGGAGTTACAACACATTGCGAAAAGTCCCCTAAACTATGCGAAAAGGTATTCTGGAGATTCCCAGCTTTTGCAAGGGCAATTCAGTAATCTTTTTCACGCGTCCCAATGCATTTAAAAACCCAGGGACATTCCAAAAGATTCTAAGCATGAAGCGAAGGCATATTCCGCCCTAGGTGAGCCCCCATAGATGAAATAAACTTGGCGGGAACTTCTAGAAACTCTAATAAACTTTCAAAATGCATAACAAAATTGATGCTTTTGTCGCCTGATTAGCTGAACCAGATCGAGCGATACTGATTGGCCAGAACAGATCTGGATCCTTGTGCTCGACTACCATTGGTCGATACAGATCTGAGCACTTCTGATTGGTTGATACACATCTGAGCTGGACTTAGGGAAAACTATAAATAGACGAACCCTTTGCCCAATTTGGTCATCCAGATTTTGAGTTTCATTCCTATTCCCCCATTTCCAAACCAGATAGGTTGTCTGAAATCCCTGTAATAGCCTCACTTTTACTTGCAATTGAGAGCTGTGAGATACTTCTGTAATTCAAAAGAGAGCCGTATTCAAAACTACAAATCTGAGAGCTGTTTAAGCTGTGCTCTATAATTGTAATGGTGAATTTGAAAAGGTTGCTGTAAACCATACATTCTCAATTGAACTCATGTTAAGGGTGCCCTCTGATCTCCTTATTGCATTAGACTCCTTTAGATTTATTGTTTTTCATGCAATTTCCCTTGATTCATTAATCCTGTGAGAATTAGTGTTTGTAACCTAATCTCTCACGGCATTTGTAGTGATGCTTCCTGTTCTAAATTAAGGCTTTGGAGTTAAGACTATTGGATGGTCTGTGGCCATTGAAGTGGACAGACCATAGCCATAAGCCTAAATCTAATCCTTGAGTTAGATTTATTTCTCTTACATCTGTGCTGGTAGCCAGATGAAGATTGGATCATCCCTCAGTTGAGTTGTAGTCTTTCTCATTGTATTTCAAGGACCAAATCAAAGTTAGATATTACTTCTCCATTTTTTATAAGTTTACCTCAAAATTCCCCCAACTCGGATCTGGATCATTTAGTTTAACTTTTACTTTTATCATTTAGTTAATGTGACAAATTCAACCTCCCATCTTATGTGCTTTCTAGATAGGATAAGAGGCCAGATCTGGTAGCTCAGATCTGGAGGTTTATCTTGCATTTTAGACAAATTCTCTGTGGACGATCTTTTACTCACTTACATTTAAAACTTGCTACAATTGGCCCTGATCTTGCAGGCTAATTCACTTTTCTTTGTGCTGATATTTCTTTACTCTTTTTAATGTTCTAGATTCATTATAACTTAGCAGTTGCAAACCTATTTTCAAAACACAAATAAAGTAAGCACACTAAGAAACACCAACACCAGTCAAACAAAGCTATCACTAAAATGCCGCCACCATCTACCGAGAAAGTGGTTAGAGGTTTCTTAGGCAGAATATAATATATTAGTCGGTTCATTACACAGCTAACTCCAATCTGCACACCGATCTTCAAGCTACTTCGAAAGAACTCACCCGTCGAATGGAATGATGACTGTCAGGTAGCGTTCAATAAAATCAAAAGCTACCTCCTTAACCCACCTATTTTGGTACCACCTGAGTTGGGGAGACCACTCTTGATGTATCTCTCTATGACAAAAGTTTTGATGGGATGTGTCTTAGGGTAGCATGACAAGACGGGAAGAAGAAAGCAGGCCATTTACTATCTGAGCAAGAAGTTTACTAATTATGAGACGCATTATTCTCATCTAGAGAAAGCATGCCTGACTTTTATTTGGGCTACTCAGAGGCTCCGCCATTACTTGCTATCTCAAGCCATTCTACTTTTGGCCCGAATAGACAGTTGAAATACCTGCTCGAGAAGCTAGATCTCACTGGGCGGACTGCACGATAGCAACTTTTATTGTCTGAATTTGACATCATGAACGTCACTCAAAAATTGAGCAAGGGGCAGGCACTCAACGATCATCTTGCCGACAATCCTTTGCCAGATTATGAACCTTTGAGAATCGAGTTTCCTAATGAGGACATCCTATTCATGGCGGAAGACGATACTGAGGAAGCAGAAGAATCATGGGTAATGCACTTTGACGGGGTAGTAAATGCCAAAGGTCAAGGAGTTGGTGCCATTTTAATTTCGTCGAAAGAATCCCACGTACCAATTTCTATCAAACTCAACTTCCCTTACACTAACAATATGGTTGAGTATGAAGCTTGTGTTGCTGGTTTGCAGGCGGCTCTCGATCTGAATGTAACTCACCTCCGAGTATTTGGTGATTCACAGTTGATCATATGCCAGATGAATGGAGATTAGAAAATGAAAGTCGTAAAATTGATCCCTTACCATGTGCACCTCGAGGATCTGATAGCTTTCTTCCAAGACGTGACATTCTCATATGTCCCCCGAATAAGGAATCATTGTGTTGATGCACTAGCAACGTTGGCATCAATGATAGAAATCTCGTATGGTGCTGAGATGAACCCGATCATGATCGAGCAAAGGAATGAGCCGACCTTCTGCCTCCAGATTGAGGAACCTACAAAGCCTGATGATGAGCCACCTTAGTTCTCAGATATCAAGAACTTCCTTGCGATAATAACTTTCCCTGAGGGTACGTCGAAGACGGATAGGAGAACCATTCAACGGTTAGCGACAAGCTACGTCATTTGTGGGGAATGCCTTTACAAGCAATCCTATAATAACATTTTGCTCAGGTGCCTTACTGAAAGTAAAGCGATCAATATTATGAAAGACATCCACGAGGGAGTATGCGGTACCCACATCAGCGGTCACATGCTCGCTAAGAAAATTCTACAGCAGGGATACTTTTGGACCACTATGGAATCGGATTGTTGCAAACATATTCAGAAATGCTACAAGTGTCAGGAACACTCTAGTCTGATACACGCTCCTGCCATCGATCTTCACTGCATGACCACTCCTTGGCCATTTTCTACCTGAGGCCTTGACGTTGTCGGAATGATTAATCCAAAAGCGTCAAACGGACATCGATTCATCCTCGTCGCCATTGAGTATTTTACTAAGTGGGTAGAAGCGGTGTCATATGCCAACATCACAGCCAGTCATGTCGAGAAGTTTCTCAGAAATAATATTGTGTGCTGATTTAGGGTACCCAAAGATATCATCACGGACAACGGCACAAACTTTGTAAATAAGCACATCCGAGCCTTCTGCGAGCTATACAAGATCAAGCACCATCGCTCGTCACCTTATCGGCCTCAGACCAATGGAGCCGTAGAAGCTGCTAATAAGATAGTCATCTGCATCCTCAAGAAGATGGTTGTCACTTACCGAGATTGGAGCGAAATGCTACGGTTTGCATTGTGGGCCTACAGAGGGTCGATCCGTACTGCTACAGGGGCAACACTATTCTCCCTTGTTTATGAAACCAAGGCTGTCCTACTGGTAGAGGTTGAAGTACCCTCGCTCTAAACAATTGAACTTATTGGATGAGAAGAGACTCCTAGCCTTGTGTCATACTCAAGTTTACCAGGGGTAAATCACATGTACTTACAATAAACATATCCGCAATCGAGATTTGATGGAAGGAGACACTGTACTGAAGAAGATCTTCCCATCCCTCCATGCCGATCTGAGAGGGAAATTCAAGTTGAACTAGGAGGGACCTTACATTGTCCGAGAAGTGCTACTAGGATACGCCATCCGCCTCACCACCATGGACGAAGATCATCTTCTTGAGCCCATCAATGCTGGATACATCTGACAGTTCTACGCTTAATCTATCACGATAAGGTAAGTATTGGTGAAACAGATACGTGACTGCTTAAGAACCACCCAAAAGAAGCTATCATTCCAAACACAGTAGCCAAACAGTATCCCTAAAAATGATGATATCCTTTGGTATCGCATTTGGGCCTGAGCCTTTCTTTCAATAAACCCCTCCCCCCAAACAAAAAGAGAAAGTGTGTACATATACAAAAAAGGGGAAGTAAAATCAAAATAATAAAAAAAATCGAAAAAGGCAAACCTCAAAAAGAGATTGCCTAAAATAAAATAAAGAAAAAAGAAAAAAAATATAGAAGAATTATGGGGCATGTACAGTAAAACCCCCCAAGGAAGAGAGTATGCTGTGAAAAATTGAAACCGTATCAAGGAAACCTTTTAGCTCAGCATACTTTCAAATCCTAACCTAACCCACGACCAAGCTACACCCTGAAAAAAGCCCTCTTTTTAGGTTCACAAGCAGTAATAGTATCTATTAAGTCAACACAAGCCGAATAGTTAGACGACACTAGAACCCTATCCGGCCGGCTATGACGGAATCGACGTCTATATTGTGACTTTTGAAAAAATGAAAGAAATAAAAAAGAAAAAATAAACTAAAAATACAAGCTCAAAGCAAGATGGACGTGGTGAAAATTCGAAAGGGCACTATGGGTAAAAACAGCGAGTTTGTGCAGACCAGGTGAAAACCCGAAAGGGCGCTTGGGGTAAGAGAGCTAAACCCATGGACGTGGTGAAAACTCAAAAGGGCGCCACGGGTAAAAAGAGGGAAAAAATGGACACGACGAATGTTCCTTGGGCGTTGTGAGTAAAAGGATTGAAGAATTAAAAGGAAAAGTTGAAAAATAAAGGTTTAAATTGATTGATAAGATTAATGTTGGAAGAGCCCTCTTGGTTACTCTCCTTGATACCCTTTTTCCGATTGGGTCGCTCATGTTAGTTTAAATCAGGCCCCGACCAAAATTGCCTTTGTGAAACTGTTGCTCTTCTAAGTATGCGTGATTTATTTGTGTTTTGAAAACAGATTTGCAAATGATGCCTTATACTGAATTTGGAAAATTAAATAGAATAAAGAAATATCAACACAAAGAGAAGGTAATTAGCCTGCAAGATCAGGGCCAATTGTAGTAAGTTTTTAATGTAAGTGAGTAAAAGATCGTCCACAGGGAATTGATTTAAAATTTAAGATAAACCTCATATCTGAGTTACCAGATCTGACCTCTGATCCTATCTATAAAGCACATAAGATGGGAGGTTGAATTTGTCACATTAACTAAATGATGAAAGTAAAAATTAAACTAAATGATCCAGATCCGAGTTGGGGAGATTTGGTGTAATTTAATAAGAATGGAGAAAGAATATCTAACTTCAATTTAGTACTTGATTGCAGAATGAGGCTGAATGTAAATCACATGAGATATTATCCAATTCTTCATCTGGCTACCAACATAGATGCAAGAAAAAGTAATCCTACTCAAGGATTGGAATTGAGTTAAACTTATGGCTATGATCTGTCCACTTCAATGGACACAGATCATTCAATAGTCTTCAATCAGAATCCTTGACTAAGAACAAAAACACCACTACAAATGCTGTGAGAAATCAGGTTTACAAACACAGATTCTCACAGGGGCCATGAATTAAGGGAAATTGTTTTAAAAATAGTAAATCTAAAGGAATCTAATGAATAAGGAGATCAAAGGGAACCCTTAACACGAAACCGATTGAGAACATACTGTTCACAGCAACCTTTTCAAATTCACCATTACAATTACAGAGCATAGCTTAAACAGCTCTCGGATTTGTAGTCTTGAATACAATTCTCACGTGAAGTATAGAGATATCTCACAACTCTCAATTACAAATAAAAGCTAGGCTATTACAGAAATTTCAGACACGCTATCTGAAATGGAAATGAGGCAATAGAAATGAAACTAAAAATTTGGATCCCTAAATTGGGCAAATGGTTCATCTATTTATAGTTTTCCCCAAGTCTAGATCAGATGTGTATCAATCAGTTAGAATTGGTTAGATCTGTATCAGCCAATAAGAGTCGAGCACAAGGAACCAGATCTGTTTTGGCCAATCAGAACTGTTTGATATGGTTCAACCAATCAGATGACAGAAGCATAAATTCTGTTATGTAATTCAAAAATCTGTTAGAGCTTCTAAAAGTTTCCGTTAGGTGATTTCATCTTCGGGTGTTCACATGGGGTGGAATATGCCTTTGGTTAGTGTTCAGAATCTTCCGAAATGTCCCTGAGTTTTTAAATGCATTGGGGCGCGTGCAGAGATTAATGAATTACCCTTGCAGATGCTGGGAATCTTCAGAATACCATTTCGCACAATTTGGAGAACTTTTCGGAAGGTACTGTGACTTCTGAAGCTCTTTTTGCACAGTTCAGGTGCTGTTCGCAAGGAGTTCTCATCTTTTCGAATAGGTTAGAAATCCTTTCAAAGAGTTCAGGTGCTTTTCGAAAACTAAGCCTGGAGCTTTGAGTTCTCTTCGTAATGTTTAGGTTCTTTTCGAAAAGTTCAAATTCTTTTCGAAAAGCAGTCAGTAATGCATTCTTCTGTTCGAATAGCTCCACACCTCTTTCCAGGTTAAAACCAGGCCTTTGTCCTCTTTAGTTTAGGCATTTTGACAGCTCGTGAGGTTGTCCCTTCTCCTTCTTCCTTCGGATTAACATGGATCATCATCATTTTGGCACTTTTAGGCTGCTTTCATGGTTAAGCCTGCCTTTATTGTTAGCTGTGAAACAAACACTTAAAACACTTATTTAGTTCTCTCAAAGGTCTATCAAGACCCAAATTAAGGGGTGAAAAATGGTATTTTCCAGTTCTCAACACACCCCGAAACCTAAGCTTTGCTAGTCCCTGAGCAAAGACAAAATTAAAAAACATAATGAAAAGCCACTTTTGTAGGGAACACAGTTGCATTCAGCATATGCAACAAGCCTTTTAAACCCCTAGGAGATCCCTAGTGGAGGAGTGAAGTCTCCTGAGGGTTTTCAGTGAAGGTACCCACAAACTTCTCCAATAAATTAGTTAATATCAATGCGATTACATTAAAGCACTTTTATCCAACAAAGTTATTCACACTTGCATCAGTCAAGCTGTAAAAAGATCTTCAAGAAAACATCAGTTTAAAACTAAAATTCTGTTATAATTCCTTTTACTCAGTTTGTGTCAAAAAGTTTTTGCAAGAAAGATTAATGAAAAGCTTGCCTTGTATTTGAAAATTCAGTTTTGATGTTACCCCAAATAATTTGATTTCAAACTCAACCCTCACCAGGGTTTTCACTCATCATGCAAATAGGAGGGTTGTACTATTTCACACAAATTAAGAGCGATTCTGATCCTCAAATAGGACTGTAAGCAGGAGCATAGGCATTGCTTTTCAGTTCTGATTTTACTGCTCTTTTCACCATAGATTACACAAATCCTTATCTCCATGTGACAACTCAATCCATCATTGATCAATAAGGACTTTAACTTGGGTTGTAATGTGGCTTATGGGTGAAATTTATCAAGAATAAAGAGGTGGAATGGAGTTCAAAATTGAGAAGTCAGTCAAGGTCAGGAGGTGGTAGACACACCTTCTTCATTTCAGCACAATTTCATCTTCTTCTTTGAATTTTCAGAGCCAAAGTGGCCATCTTTTTCTCTTTCTTTTTTCAAATTTCCAATGAAATGACTTTTTCTTTTTCTTTTTTTTTTTTTTTTTTCAAAGCAACATTGACTGGAATGCCGCATTTCTTTTGTTGATACATCATTGCCTTCAATTATTTTTCTTCTTCTTTTACCAAACTGTTACCCAACTCTCCTTTCTTCAGCTTCCTTTCCTTTACCTTCTAAATTCTCAGAGCGACGGTTAGACCAAATGAGGTTGATTAGGTTGGTTGATGAGGTTTCAAAGAAATCTTGGATTTATAAAGCTCAACTGGTGTGTATCAAAGGCAATTTCAAAAGGTGGGGCTTTTTGAAGTTCAGACTGTTCAAAAGGAGGCCTTACATCATGTCCTTAATATCATGATTGCTGTCAAGTTATTTCAATTTGAATATGTGTAACTTCTAGTGATAGTAAACAGGTTCAAACAGTCCCTAGAGCAGAAAAAATTGCCAATTCATATCTCCAAAGAATACATTTCAGGCCCAAGTCTCACTGGGTGTAGTTTTCTATCAAATTCCTGAGGTATATCATCACTGTTTTCTCTCTTTTTAGATTTACTAAAACATCAATTTTATTTTGAAAATTTTTTTGACATTCACTTCATGACAGTATTGGAATTACACTAAAAATCAGTTTTAAACAGTTTTAACTTCCTCATTTTTCAAAACAACAGGTGTGAAATTTTAAATTCTCATTGTGATCATAAGTCGACCGATTTTAACTAAACTATTGGTAATTCCGCCACACCCCAAACCGATGATGAGGGGTCCTCACCGTCAAGTGCTCAAGCAAAGAGAAAAGAAAAACAACAAACAGAAATCATAATGACAGAGAAGAAAGAAAAGAAATGCACAGTAATTACTAATTAACAAAAGTTAACAGAAAACAGGAATTACATATTACAGATCCACAAAACAAACATGTACAATGTATGCTAATAACTGGGATCAAAATCAGTATCATAAGTTGGTTCAATGGGATCAGAACTGGAATCACTGTTAGAGTCAGAACTTGAGTCAGTATTGGAGTCTGAACTCGATTTAGCCTTCTCCTGGATTGTGGCTTGCAGCTCGGTGTATTCCTCAGATTTGATCTTTTTGGTGAGGCCAATATATTTCTCAAGTCTAGTAGCCCTCAATTTTTCCTGTTCAAGCTGTGCTTGCAACATGGTAACCTTGTGCTGTTCACTCCTAACCATCTAAAAAGTTTAGCCCAACAGGTCTTGCATCTTCTCTCTCTCAAATTTCATCAACAGCTCCAGTTTCCGAATCTGGTCTTCATAAGGGGTTTTGATATAAGTGTGGAAATCGGCAATCCCCTTAAGGACATTGCGAAAAATGTAAGGGTTATCTTCCATAGCCCTTTTAAGAGTGGAAAAATGTGGGATGGGAATGGAGTGGTAGGGGACAAAATGTATTCCAGCAGTGGGGGAAGGGGAAGATGAATCTACAAGCACTAGTTCAGGGTCAGTTTGGGTGGCTTGAGCAGAGACATTAAGGGTGGGTGTAGGTGTATCCAAAGGTATTGCCTCAAGTTCGAATTGGGTAGCATGGCTAGACATAGTGGGGATGGGTGAATCTAAAATTATTACCTCTGGATCTATTTGAGTTGCTTGGTCAGAAATAGAAGGTACAGTGGCTAAAGTGGGTGTTTGGGATGTGGAGGCTAAGGTTTGGAGAAGGGAATTTGTCACAAACTGATTGTCTGTGTTGATTTGTAGTTGGGTCTGGATGGATTGGAGAAAGGTAAAGATTTGGGTAATTGATTCAAGTGTGGGTGTGGTATGCAGAGTAGGGGCTGGTAAAATTGATGTAGATGGTTGAGGGGCAATGGGTGAAATGGCTGTAAAGGGGGAAGTAGCCAAATTGGTGAAATGAGGAGGGTCAGGTATAGGTACAGATTTTAGTCCAATATTCTCCAAAATAGATCCCATCAATGATGAATAGGCCTCAGTAGTGAATATCTTAGGTTTAGGGGTATGAGTTACTTCAGGTGTATGAATTGAATGGGCAGGTGAACCTGAGAAACTTTGGAGAAGGGGGGTGCTAGGAGAGTATTCAACAAAATCTATGGCCATGTCTTGGACATTGTTGGGTGAAATTGGTGGTGTAAGTATGACTGGAGTGGTTGGTGTAGAGGGAGAGTCAGGAATTGGGATTATGGTGGTTATGAGTGATGGAACTGCTGGAGTGGGTGAAGGGATAGGAGTTGTGCTAGGTGAAGTGGGTAAGATGATGGCCTTTTCAACAATGGGTGCAGCTGAAGAGCTGGTCACCTCGAATGATGTGCAGTGTGCAATGTCACCAGAAGTGAAATAGGTGCACTAAAGAGCTGGTCACCTGTGGTCAGTAAAAGCAGGTTCAATGGCAGCTGCAGGGGCTGGTGCAGGTCTAGCAGGTTCTTGGTCTGGCTCAACCTCTTCCCTCATTCTATTCAACATGGTTTGGCTAGTAGTCCAAGCCCTTTTCCCAAAAGCGTGAGGGGAGACAATCTCAAATGGTTCTTGCTCATCAATCTCAAACTTGGCTCTTAGTAGGGCTGTGATCAGCCTACCAAATGGTATTCCAGCTATTTTCTGCTCCTTCTTTATCTTAACACTGATGTCAGCCATGGCCTCAAAAATTAGCATAGGGGCATTGAAGAATTGCCCCTTAGAAAAATGAAAGAGAGCCTCCAAAATTGGTGTTCTTCTTTCCTGGCTGTGTCCAGTGTCATAAAAACATCCCCTCAAAATGGAATCCATTAGCAAAAATTGAGGTGCTAAGTCTCTCCTCATGATGGATTGCCCAGTTCCAACTATGCCTTGGGTCAGATGTGCAGCCATTTCTCTAAAAGAAGTTGTTTCTGGTGTAGCCAAAGGACCAGTTGGATCAAGTTGAAATGGGATTCCCAAGGCATTTCCAATGTCTTCATAAGTGACTGTTAAATCGCAATCATCAATGAAAATTACAAGAGTAGGGACATCAGCATCCTTCTCCGTCACTTTTACCATGTTTTGGTACCATAATCTCACCATTCGTGGATATATTTTCTCTGGAAGAGGGGTTAGGATATTGCTTAGTGAAGCATCCCTGATGTAGTTCAAGGATAGCTTACATTTAGGTTTGTTCAAGAAACAGGTTTCATCAACAATAAGCTCTGGGATCAGCTTCTGAGCTTCAATGAAAGGGTTTGGTAGTACCAAATGCATAGGAAGAGGAGGAAGCTTAGGCTCAGGACTAGGATCAGCTGCTAGGATGGGTTCCTCATGTCTAACCTTCTTCCCTTTCTCAATTTTATCAGCTTTATCCATTGATAGTTTCCTCTTGGCTGAGGTTTTGGCTTTTCCTTTTGTGGAGGGTTTGCTAACTTTCTTAGCAGAAGATTTAGGGAACATTGCAGCCAGTGACTTTTCAGCTTTCCCCATTTTACAACTTTGTTTGAATCTCACACAGTGAATGATGGCACAAAAATGAAATTTGCAAAACTCAAACAGAGGATATGCACAGAAAAATACCGAAATCTAGGGTTTTGCTTGAACTTGTTGATCCCTTGATTAAATCCACCAGAATCAGAAGCGAAAAGTCCCTCTCTTCACGCTTAATCCGTGGAACAAATATGAAGAAAATTGGATCTAAAATCTAAAAGCACGCAGGGATGGAAAGAAAATGGGTTTTCTGTGAAACGGGACACTCTGGGAAAGCTTTCGAATATGAAACCCTTGCTTCGAAAGGGTTTAAATATGCTCAAAATGATTTTCACAAAGTATTTTTGAAGTATTCGAAAAGTTCAAAATGATCCTTTTTACAAAAGAGAATGGCATCAGTACCATTTGAAAAGTAAATAGCTTCAAAACCAACTTTTCGAAAAGCAAAAGGCTTCAGAACCATCCATTCGAAAAGCAAAAGGCTTTAGAAACAACTATTCGAAAAGCAAACCATTCTTTTTGAGCAGTTAGTTACAGGTCCAGATCCTTTTCAAAAAGAAAATTAAACTTTTCGAAATGTATTTTTTTTTCTTTGCGAATTAATTTTTCACATATTATAACTTCTCGAATTGAGTGTAAGCATGACTAAAAACAGAGAGAAATAAACTATGCAAAAACTACAAAATAAACATAAGTAAAATACATATGATACAGTTGTTTAACATTAGATTTGTGGAGGCTCTTGATGGCAGATGGTCAGCACAGGCTCCAGGGTATTGTTAATGCATGGTTTGAGCCTCTGACCATTTACTTTCAAGGTTCTCCCATCACTTGGGTCCATAATTTCAACAGCCCCAGAAGGAGATACTTGAATGACAGTATATGTCCTTTCCCATCTGGATCTCAACTTTCCAGGAAAAAACTTAAGTTTTGAGTTGAATAGCCATACCTTGGAGCCAGCTATGAACTCTTTTCTCAGCAGATTTTTGTCATAAAAAACCTTAACTTTTTCTTTGTAAGATCTTGCATTGGTCTATGCATCCATTCTCAGCTCCTCCAACTCAGCAAGCTGCAGTTTCCTGTGATTACCAGCAGTAGTAAGATCCATGTTCAAGGTTTTAATAGCCCAAAAGGCCTTGTATTCTAACTCTACTGGTAAATGGCATGCTTTGCCATAGACCAATCTGAATGGGGACATGCCAATTAGGGTATTATAGGCTGTCCTATATGCCCATAATGCATCATTCAGCTTAAAGGACCAATCCTTTCTGTCCTTCTTTATAATCTTTTCCAATATATGTTTGATTTCTCTATTGGAAATCTCCACTTGTCCACTGGTCTGTGGATGATATGGAGTAGCTACTCTATGAGTCACAGAGTACTTTTTCAATAAAGTTTCAAAATGCTTATTACAAAAATGGCTTCCCCCATCACTGATAATAGCTCTGGGGGAACCAAACCTGGAAAAGATGTTGCCCTTTAAAAATTTCAGGACAACTCTATGGTCATTGGTTTTAGTGGCTGTGGCTTCAACCCATTTGGATACATAATCCACAGCTACTAAGATGAAATTACAACCATTTGAAGGAGGAAAAGGTCCCATAAAATCTATCCCCCAAATATCAAACAATTCAACTACCAAAATGGGCTGTAAAGGCATTGAGTTTCTCTTGGAAATGCTGCCCAATCTCTGGCAGTTCTGATAAGACTTACAATGCTGCAGTGCATCTTTGAAAAGTGTAGGCCAATAAAATCCACATTGCAAAATCTTTGCAGCAGTTTTGTTTCCATTAAAATGACCTCCACAGGCCTATTCATGACACATGGAAAGTATGCTATGACAGTCTTCGTCAGGGACACATCTTCTAATTATTTGGTCTGCACAAATCTTGAACAGATAAGAATCCTCCCAAATAAAATGTTTAACCTTTGAGAAGAACAGATCTTATCCATTTTATTCCAATGTTGAGGGGTCCTTCCAGTAGCCAAAAAGTTGACTATATTTGTTAACCAAGGGGTGTGTACACTGATAGCAAAAAGTTGCTCATCAGGGAAAGATTCATTGATAGGCAGCCAATCAATCTCAGCAGTTAGAATTCGAGGCAGGTGGTCCGTCACCACATTCTCCACACCCTTTTTATCTTTAATCTGCAAATCAAACTCCTGTAATAGGAGGATCCACCTGATTAATCTTTGTTTGGTATCCTTCTTAGACAGAAGGTATTTCAGGGCTGAGTGGTCAGTGAACACCACAATTTGTGAACCCAAAACATATGACCTGAATTTCTCCAAAACAAAAATAATTGCCAGCAGCTCCTTCTCAGTTGTTGTGTAATTGAGCTGTGCATCAATCATTGATCTACTGGCATAAGCTATTACATGAGGCAGCTTATCCTTTCTCTGCCCAAGAACAGCTCCCAAAGCATAATCTGATGCATCACACATCAGCTCAAAAGGCAGTGAATAGTCTGGAGACTGTAGTATTGGAGCTGAAATCAAACAATTTTTTAAGAATTCAAATGCCTTCAAGCATTCATTGTTGAAAACAAAAGGGACATCTTGACACAATAAATGACACAGAGGCTTGGATATTTTACTGAAGTCCTTAATGAACCTCCTGTAAAATCCAGCATGCCCCATAAAACTTCTGATTTGTTTAACAATTTTGGGAGGAGGCAAATGTGTAATTAAATCAATTTTTGCTCTGTCCACTTCAATGCCCTTGTGGGAGACAACATGGCCAAGGACAATGCCTTGGGTGACCATGAAATGGCTCTTCTCCCAGCTCAAAACTAAATTGGTTTCTTCACATCTCTGTAGCACCAAACTGAGATGATGTAAACACTCGGCAAAACTGTCTCCATATATTGAAAAGTCATCCATAAAAATCTCCATAAATTGGTCAATCATATCAGAGAAAATGGAATACATACATCTCTGAAAAGTAGCAGGAGCATTACAAAGACCAAAAGGCATCCTCCTATAGGCAAAAGTGCCAAAGGGGCAAGTGAATGTGGTCTTTTCCTGATCTTGTGGATAAACAGAAATCTGGTTGTAACCAGAGTAACCATCCAGAAAATAGTAATAAGTTTTTCCTGCTAACTTATCTAAAATTTGATCAATGAATAGAAAAGGAAAATGGTCCTTTCTAGTCATTGTGTTTAGCTTTCTGTAATCAATACAAACCCTCCAACCTGTTGTTTGTCTGGTTGAAATAACCTCACCAGAATCTGAGGTTACAACAGTGATCCCAGATTTTTTAGGTACCACCTGTGTAGGTGCCACCCAAGCCGAATCTGAAATGGGGTAAATGACCCCAGCATCTAACAACTTAACAACCTCTCTCATGACCACTTCTTACATATGAGGGTTCAGCCTCCTTTGCATTTCTCTAGAAGGCTTTGCATCTTCTTCCAAGTGAATTTTATGCATGCAAACAACTGGACTGATTCCTCCCAAATCAGCAATAGTCCAACCAATTTTCCTCTTATGTTGTTTCAATACAATCAACAATTCTTCCTCTTGCACCTTAGTGAGAGAGGAAGAAATAATCATAGGCAATGTTTTATGGTCTCCTAAAAACACATATTTCAAATTTTCTGACAACTGCTTCAGCTCTACATCAAGTGGGCTGAGAAAAGAAGGTAACAAAGGTACCTTGGCTATTTGTGGAAGGGGAAGAATAGCAGGTTTCCCTGAAGAGAACCTTGCTAATTGATCATGAGTTCCTTGCACAACATTAACTTCCTCAGACTTTGAGGTACAAACTGTTTCTTTCATAGCATTTCTCCAAGCATCTTTAAAATTTGTAGTTAAATCTTCACACTGCAAAAACTATGGTAAAGTTTCTTCTACCAGTTCATCCAACAAATCAATAAGAAAACATTCCTCAGAACTGAATTGAGGCTGTGTAACTGCATTGTAGACATTTAACTTTACCTTCATATTTCCAAAAGACACTTCTATAATACCAGATCTGCATTGAATGCAAGCATTGGCTCTAGCCAGGAATGGTCTCTCCAAAATGACAGGGATGGAAGTTCTCCTTTTTGTAGGTTCCATACCCAATACCAGAAAATCAGCAGGGTAGAAAAACTTATCTACCCCTACCAACACATCCTCAATCACCCCAACTGGCTTTCTTTCAGATATGTCTGCTAGTTGTAACACCACATGAGTGGGTTTTAACTCTCCCAAACCTAGTTTCTCATATACAGAATATGGAAGAAGGTTGACACTAGCTCCCAAATCTAATAAAGCCTTTTCAATGGTATGTTCCCCAATGATACAAGGGATTGAGGGGATTCTAGGATCTTAGAGTTTAGGAGGTGTGGTAATGGACAAAACCTGATTAACTCTTTCCACAACAAAGACCTTCTTAGATAACTGTATCCTAGGTTATCTTTTGTGAGTGCAAATATCTTTCAAAAATTTTGCATATGCTGGGACTTGTTTGATTGCATCAAGCAAAGGTAGATTTATCTTGACTTGCTTGAAGGTCTCCATCATTTCATCTATTTTTGTATTTCCTTTATCAAAAGGGGATACAGATTTCATGGCATGGGGAAATGGTAAATGAGGAACTAGTCCTTCATTTACAACTTTAGAATCATCATCAGAATATTTTTGATTTTTCTGTTTTTCATTTTTTTAATTTTTCTGAGTTACATCAAGACTCTAATGCTAACATCATGTCTGCCTCACCGCATATCTCTAGCAGTTTCCTCAATTTTTTTTTCTTCCTTTTCAGTACCCACATTGTTATTTACAATTCTTCCACTTCTCAAAGTAGTGACAGCTTTTACTTCTTCATGTGAAACAGAAGCCTCTCCAAACATGAACTGTCCTTTGGGATTGTTCAAAGGTTGGTTGGGTAACCTGCCTTCTTCTCTTTTGGCCAAAGTATTTGAAAGTTGACCCAATGTTTCTTCAATCTTCTTTACGCTCTGACTGTGAAAGTTTACAGTCTGAGTTAAAGACCCTAAATTCTGGAGTGAATTTAGAACTTGGTCTTCAAAAGAAGGAGGTCTGGAAGGGGTTTGAACTGGAGCAGATTGCTATACAGGTTGTTGTGGAATGGGCTGCCGAAAATTTGGCTTGGTATAAAAATTCTGCTGGTAAGGCTGAGCAGTTTTGAAAGATATTTAATTCTTTGGTTGTTGCTGCTGTTGTGATTGATAATTACCTTGGCTCCACCTTAAATTGGGGTGCCGTCTCCATGCATATTCATTTGACTGCATCTGTCCAAACGATTGGGCAGCATGAGCTTGCTCCACCACTAGATCTGGGAACTGTGGTGTAGCTGGACATTGATCAAGTGAATGAGTACGGGACTAGCATATCAGACATGCCTCCTCTACTCTTGCAACCATTGGATTTTTATGTGAGTCCATCAATCTATCAAACTTAGTGGTCAAATTATCCATTTTCCTTTCCAACTCATTCACCTCTTAAATCTTTCCCTTGGTGGTTTGCTGATTGTTCAATCGAGCAGGATTCTCAATGTCTCTTGACAAAGATTCCTGTTGAGTTGAATTTTCACCAATCACTTCAAATAAATCCCAGACCCCCTCAAATGTTTTTTGCAAGTAGGTGCCTCCACAGGAAGCATCTACCATATTCTTGCCCTTTTGATCAATTTCTTGATAGAAGCTTTGAACAAGCTGCCATCGGGTTATTTGATGATGAGGACATTGCCTTAAAAGTTCTTTAAACCTTTCCCATGCTTCATGGAAAGTTTCAGTTGAGTGTTGTGAAAAGGAAATAATATTTTGTCTCAACTGGCTGGTCTTAGACATAGGGAAATATTTGGCTAAAAATTGACACTGCAAATCATTCCAAGAAGTGATACTATTTGGTGCAAACATAGACAACCATGCTCTAGCTTTGTCCTTTAATGAAAAAGGAAAGAGCCTAAGCTTGGTTGCCTCTAGACCAAGTCCAGCTATATTGAATGTGGTACAAAGAGACAAGAATTCATCCACATGCTTGTATGGATCTTCCTTACTCAAACCATGGAAGGAAGGAAGCATCTGAATAGTTGACGATTTGATCTCATAATTTCCTTCAACAGTAGGAATTGAATGCAAAGTGGAGAATTATATGCACCAGGTGCAAAGTAATCCCTTAAAAGTCTAGGTTCTTCACCTATAGTAGCAGTCTCAGCAAAATTCTGTAATGTTTGTCTGGTTCTTAGTAGCCTTTCAACTTCTAAATTCAGAGGGACAATCTCAGGATTGAGAGTCCTACCAAACATACAACACAGAAACAAAGAATCAAATTATGCATAGCAAACCTTCAGTATGCCTTTCAAAGTGTATTCCACGCTCAAAATATATTGGAATAACTGCACAGATTTAAACAATAGAACAGTTAGCACTGATGTAATAATAAAAATAAAAACTTAGGTCTACCAATTTTTAAATAAATTCCCCGGCAATGGCGCCAAAAACTTGTTGCTCTTCTAAGTATGCATGATTTATTTGTGTTTTGAAAACAGATTTGCAAATGATGCCTTATACTGAATTTGGAAAACTAAATAGAATAAAGAAATATCAGCACAAAGAGAAGTTAATTAGCCTGCAAGATCAGGGCCAATTGTAGCCAGTTTTAAATGTAAGTGAGTAAAAGATCGTCCACAGGGAATTGATTTAAAATTTAAGATAAACCTCAGATCTGAGTTACCTGATCTGACCTCAGATCTGAGTTATCCTATCTATAAAGCACATAAGATGGGAGGTTGAATTTGTCACATTAACTAAATGATGAAAGTAAAAATTAAACTAAATGATCTAGATCCGAGTTGGGGAGATTTGGTGTAATTTAATAAGAATGGAGAAATAATATCTAACTTCAATTTAGTACTTGATTGCAAAATGAGGCTGAATGTAAATCACATGAGATATTATCCAATTCTTCATCTGGCTACCAGCACAGATGCAAGAAAAAGTAATCCTACTCAAGGATTGGAATTGAGTTGAACTTATGGCTATGATCTGTCCACTTCAATGGACACAGATCATCCAATAGTCTTCAATCCAAATCCTTGACTAAGAACAAAAACACCACTACAAATGCTTTGAGAAATCAGGTTTACAAACGCAGATTCTCACAGGTGCCATGAATTAAGGGAAATTGCTTTAAAAATAGTAAATCTAAAGGAGTCTAATGAATAAGGAGATCAAAGGGAACCCTTAACACGAACCTGATTGAGAATGTACTGTTCACAGCAACCTTTCAAATTCACCATTACAATTACAGAGCACAACTTAAACAGCTCTCAGATTTGTAGTCTTGAATCCAATTCTCACGTGAAGTACAGAGATATCTCACAGCTCTCAATTACAAATAATAGCTAGGCTATTATTGAAATTTCAGACACGCTATCTAAAATGGAAATGAGGCAATAGAAATGAAACTCAAAATCTAGATCCCCAAATTGGGCAAATGGTTCATCTATTTATAGTTTTCCCCAAGTCTAGCTTAGATGTGTATCAACCAATCAGAATTGGTTAGATCTGTATCAACCAATAAGAGTCGAGCACAAGGATCCAGATCTATTTTGGCCAATCAGATGACAGAAGCATTAATTCTGTTATGTAATTCAAAAATCTGTTAGAGCTTCTAGAAGTTCCCACCAGGTGATTTCATCTTCGAGTGTTCACATGGGGTGGAATATGCCTTTGGTTAGTGCTCAGAATCTTTTGGAATGTCCCTAGGTTTTTAAATGCATTGGGGCGCGTGTAGAGATTACTGAATTACCCTTGCAGATGCTAGGAATCTTCAAAATACCATTTTGCACAGTTTGGAGAACTTTTTGCAAGGTACTGTGACTTCTGAAGCTCTTTTCGCACAGTTCAGATGTTGTTCGCAAGGAGTTCTAGTCTTTTCGAATAGGTCAGAAATCCTTTCGAAGAGTTCAGGTGCTCTTCGAAAACTAAGCCTGGAGCTTTGAGTTCTTTTCGCAAAGTTTAGGTTCTTTTCGAAAAGTTCAGATTCTTTTCGAAAAGTTTAGATTCTTTTCGAAAAGCAATCTGTAATGCATTCTTCTGTTCGAATAGCTCCACACCTCTTTCCAGGTTAAAACCAGGCCTTTGTCCTCTTTAGTTTAGGCATTTTGACAGCTCGTGAGGTTGTCCCTTCTCCTTCTTCCTTCGGATCAACATGGATCATCATCTTTTTAGCACTTTTAGGCTGCTTTCATGATTAAGCCTGCCTTTATTATTAGCTGTGAAACAAACACTTAAAACACTTATTTTGTTCTCTCAAAGGTCTATCAAGACCCAGGTTAAGGGGTGGAAAATGGTATTTTCCAGTTCTCAACAGAAACTGCTTTGTCAAACACATAACCCAAGGTAAGGATAAAAGGTTTGAATCAATTGAAAGGGATTGACATTCCAGTCTTGGTAAAACTGCTGAAATTCACTCAAATCCGACCACTTAAAAGGGGTTTGACCATGCTCAAAAAGGGGACCCGAGATCTCACCCTGTCATTGATACATCAAACCAAACAAAAAGAGAATAAAGGACAGGGCGGAAAGCCCTTTTTGTTAAAGATAGTGATTTCCCTTCCCCCGTTTTCATGCCCATGCTGGGCACATTCCAAAAAGGGACCCATTAATAAAAAAGAACAATAAAAAAGAGAAGTTTTTGTAAATATAATAGATTTTCCTTTTCCATTTACAACTTCACTACCACATCCCAAAAAATAGTCTGTGTGATGTCTAACTTTCTTTCTTTCCTTTTTACAAAAGTAGAAAAAAATAAAAACATAAAGAAACTATATATACCAAAAAGTGTGTATCTATAAAGGGGTTTCTTATGCCCCTTTTCTGTGTATCTGATCTATGCAAAAGATGAATGTGCAGGAAGGAATCAATAGCCCAGCTTGCGCTTCAAGGCACTAAACTCAACACGAAAACCATCCTCCCAGAAATTTTACTCGATCAACCAACGACCATGCAAGCTCTTATACCTCTTCCGAGAAACATACGTAGCCCCATGAGCAACATTCAAGGATCCTTCTAGAAAGAGGACCTCGCTCTCAGCTATGCCAGCTCTGGTCTCTACTACCTCTGCTCTAACATTCTCTTATGCTAAAAGCTCTTGTAGGACCCTCTTCTCATAAACCAACAGCTCAATGCGAGCTCGAAGCGCCGTCTTCTTCTTTAGCCAGGGGCCTCCCATATCAATACTGTCCGTCTGATCCAGATGATCAGCAGCAGGCTGCTCAGCCAATAGCCAAGCATCGTACTTAGGGGAAGACTGAACTGAATCTCCTTGCTCCATATCATACATCAAAATTGACTGACGCGTCTCCCAAAGAGTAGCAATCTGATCTACGTCTCCAGAGGACCCCCTAGAAAAGATCAAGTCATATAGAGGGGGTTTTACCTCTCAAGGCACCTGCTGAGAGCAGCCAAACTGATGCAACACCTGGAATGGGAAGTAGATTGTGCTGCTAGTCAATCCTAGGAGGGTGATGCCCTCATGATATCTAGAATGAACTACTGGGAAGGTTCGATCTAACCAAGAAAGTCTCCATATTAGTACTGCATCGGTCAACCAAAGCTTCAAAGCTGACAAATCGCCCTGCGGAAGTAAGTGACACCTACCCAAAAAGCATCGAGCCGCCTTACCTCAAGCGATCTAAAATCATGGCACAGGTCCCAAGATAGCGAGATGCTCACCCAACTAGACCTGGAGCAGTAAGGGACATCCCCTGAGGCTCTCCACCTTGCCCAGAGCAAATGCATCAAGGCATCGATATAATTCAGTAAGGACCAGGTGCATCACTGATCGGCCCTCTACCAACTCGGTCAAAACATCGCAGAGAGCCATAGAGAAGCTCTCTCTCCCAGTGAAGAAAAGGGCTTCCCAAATGAGACTGAGAGCAAAAGCTTTCACATTAAATATATTCGTAACTGGCAATTTCGAAGACTTTCATCATCGAAAAGTTCTTTGATGAATTTGATCGAACACCTTGTGGGCCCCCCAATGAGACTTTTCTCATACTCAAATTTCTTCAAACCTAGGGTAAGGTGAATGGATTTAGAGTAACCTGACTTCGATGGGACTCTTGCGAGGACCCTGTGGAGCTTCAAGCCGGACAAATTGGATAACTCCTCAAGAGTGGGAGTAGCTCCCGCTTCCCAAAATGAGGTTGCCGCATGAAGTAGGTCCCACTGTGGAGGAACCTCAAGAAAGAAGGGAAGACATGATAATCGAAGCCGCTCCAGTTCAACGAGCTTGCTCTCATTCAAGCTCCCAAGCCAAAGTTTTAGAAAATCGAGCCCCAGGCCGAAAGAAATGATAAACTGGTTCCAAGCCCTCCATGTAAGGGAGGGATGGAAAGCGGGTCCATAAACGTACAACAATCTTTCAAAAATATAAAATTCAATGTATGTCAATGGACCCACCCTTGGGAAAGCAAGGAGCGGAAAAATAAGCTGAAAAGGCCAAATCAAAAAGAAAAGGAGAAAATGGATTGTCTCGGGCATATAAAGGGCCCACTGCCCTCAGACTAAAACTGGTGCAACTAATAGTTGCGCCAGTGCAAATTTCCCCAAGCTAAGCCTGGCGCAACAAATAGTTGTGCCAGTGTAGAATCCCCCCTTCTATGCCATCCTAGGTGCTTTTTTAGGGGATTTTTTGTGGGCCTTTACTGGCCCCCTTAGCCAGTTAGCCTGTTCACCTGCTTTATACTATGAAGACATTCACAAACATGAAAATTAAAAGGCACCTAACATTGAAATAATTTGACTTTTTGTGTAGGAGAAACCCGTACCAAGGCATGCGACCTCGAGGGCCACTTTTATGAGCAATCGTCAAAACCACCCTGCAAGCAGTCGGATATGTGCAAGGGAAAGATAGCATGCAATCAAGAAACAACACTAAACATTTCCAAGCAGAAAAATAATCCAAAAAAGTGCCACAATTATCCATCACAATTTGTTTAAAATCCCAAATCATCATTCCCAAAGTGCTAAATGTTTAAATGTAGAAACTAAGGCCTAATCCTTGTTGGCGCCCTTTGATTTCTTTCACCGACGCGAGGAGCATTGGAAGGTCCGCATATCTCCTACCCGGGACCATGCCTGTGAAAGTCGGTTGAGCAAAGAGCGTGACTCCTTGGTGCGTGCTGTTGGCGTATTTCAGGTGCTTACTATTAACTTTATTTTGAAACAATGGTAAGAATGTGTTAGCAAAAATAAATCAAAGGTGGATTGAAGAAAAACATAAAATAGCAAGTCTAAAATACACACAGACCTATAAGATACAGGGCCTATTGTAGTAAGTTTTAAGTAAGAGTTTGTCCCACAGGGAGTATTGATCCGAAACCACAAGGGTCGTATAATAACCTCCAGATCTAGCTATAGATCTGGCAACTCTAAACATAAAAGGTAAAGAGAGGAAGTTTAGGTGTCACTAAGCTATATTAAACTAAAAATAGAAATAAAACTAATCTAAAAATAAGAATAAATCTATAGCTAAAGAAAGAGATAAAGAAGGATGATGATGTGTGTGATAAAATAAAGAGAAAAATATGGAGAAGTAAATAGTTTGGGATAAATCAGTTATGCAACTAAGTGTTAGGCATGAATATATAGTAACCCTTTAAATGGCTACAAGCACATCTACAAGGTAGAAGAATTCAACTTAACCCATGCTATTTAGACTGCTCTTAAGGCTATAACCTATCCACTTAAATAGTCACAGACTATCAAATAGAGATGGTCAAATCCCATTGATTAAATCAGAAGTCTAATCTAATTCGAAGGAATGGATTGATCTTAAGGCTATAACTTGTCCACTTAAATGGTCACAGACTATCCAATAGATTTTCTCCCACCAATGAATCAAATCAGTCATGAATACCATTCCAGACATTGTTTGCAATGCTACAAGCTCATAAATTCATAGGGGCAAACAGATCTGGAAAATTAGGTCATGAATACCATTCCAGACTGAATGAGGACTTAGATTCAGCTGGTCAATGCTACAAAAGGCTTGCAATAACCCAGCTGACAAGTTTGCAATCTCTATAAAAACTTGGCTCTACACACTGATGATGGTGATGCAAAGCAGAGTAGGTTTGGCTCTGCACAATCCCTCACTAGGCTACAAGCTCAAGTGCAAAGAAAAAGAATCCAACTCAGATCTGTAACCAAGACCTGCCCTAGGGCTATAGTTTGTCCACTCAAATGGTCACAGGCTATCCACAAAGGCTGCCTTACCCACAGATGATGAGATAGAACATGTAAACTACTGCTACCACAACGGTTGCAGGGCTACAAGCTCAAGAAACTATGGGTGTATTAAATCCATAAATAGCCATGCACAAAACACAAAATAAATAAAGATTCAAATAAGCAACAGAAATGGCATTGCATTGATTGAAATGAAACTTACAATGTTCTGCCCTCAAGGTAGGAGCCTGTGCAAACCCCAAATCAGCTCACTCCATTTTATACAAAACCGATTGCATTATATAAAATACACCTAGCTATTACATATAACCTAGCATAGCATTGCTTTTGTGCTAGGGCAAGAAGAAAGGGGAAAGAGATAAAAGAAATCCTAAAATAAAACCCTAAGTAAAAACCTAAATGAGCCAGGCTATTCCTGGCTCCAAACCCTAGATGAACTAGGCTATTCCTGGTTCCAAACCCTAGATGAACCAGGCTATTTCTGGTTGCCTTCTAAAATAGATAACAACCCCTTATATAAACAACCCATGAAAACCTCATTTACATTAGCCAATCCTATTTGAGATGCTTTGGAGTGGCACATCCATGGCCCTAGGATTACCTCGGGATGTGTGAAATAGTTAGGATACCTTGGAAGGTGTGCCCTAAGAATGTGTGAAAATCCCAAAGTATCCTTGAGTTGGTCGTGCTACTGCTAGAAATCGAGGTTCGCAAAGATTGGGCTCCAAGACTTCAACTCGTGGACACCAAGGAGCAGCTTTAGGTCTACCCTCACTGAGCTCTCGCGAGGACGAATATATTATGCAAATCTAGCTCTTCTTTCTCGCAAGGATGGAAGTATAAGCAACTTGTAAGCTGCTCACGAGGAAAAAGATGACTGGAGCTTCAGATCTGTTCGCGGGGCTGGAAGAATACAACAACTCGTAGGCTGCTCGCTAGGATCTCTTCAGCAACTCCATGCTCGTGAGGCTGGAGGCTTCAGCATGGGCAGCTCGCCAGGCTAAAGAAATATAGAACATTTAAAGAACTCGCCAAGCTCAGATTGTACACCTCTAGCTTGCTAGGATAAAGGATATACAACAGCTTGTAAGCTGCTTTCGAGGGTGGAAAATATGGGGTTGAAACTGCAGGCTCACGAGGGTAAACATTTCAAACGCTCCCTCTACTGCTCGCTAAGATGAAAATATGTAGCTTTGCTACTCACGGGGCTCTCATGCATGCTGAAGGTGCAGGCTGGAATAAAAATGCAGCTCATAGGTCGCGAGGATGAGTATTGTAGCAGAGCCTCCATGTTGCGAGGATTTTCTTCACAGCTCCCTGCTCCAGCCCCTCCCGCGAAGAACACCATTGCAGTAGGGCTCAACTCGCTAGGTTGGCATGCATGCAGCTCCCTGCTCTAGCCCACGAGGATGGGAGGAGTCTGCTGTTGACAGGTTTAAGGTCTATCCCTTTGAGAGGTTGGAGCTAGTGTTGTGTAAAATGTCGACGGGTTCAAGTGCACATCCGTTCGAGAGGTTGGATTTATAGCCAAGGGGAAATGTCAAGAGGTTCAAGGCTTCAAATGGTCGACAGGTTGCAAGCTCCAACAGTTCTAAGTCGAGAGGTTAGGCTTCATATGTGAAGGCTCCACTCAATAGGATGGTTGGCAGCATCAATACTGCTCGAAAGGACTGCTGGGGATTTGAAGAGCACTTTGATAAGATAGCTGCAGGTGTGGTTGCTGACTTGCACTTCGAGAGGTTGTGGCTTAGCTCGTTGACAAAATGGCTGAAGGAACCACTAACCCATTCGATAGGTATAGCTATATGTTGGCAGGTTTAATGGTGAGCTCCATCCATTCTAGAGGTGCTGAAGACTTAGCTTGCTGAAGTTTTATGGATATTCCATTGTGCAGCTGCTTCAAGTATTGCTGAACTCTTTTGATGGCTGGATGCTTTAGTGTGCACTGGATGTTGGGCTGCTTGGATGGGTAATTGCTTAGTGTGCACACAACTAATTATGCTATTGTTATGCTCCAATGGGCAGCTGTTGCTATGGCTTGGGCTGTTTGAATATGTTGAACCACATAAGTGTGCACACAGCTCCCATATACTACTGAACCTCTGAGCTACTTCAGCCAATATCATTGTGGTTGTGATGCAGCTATCTATAGTGTGCAGCTGCATGCTTTTAAGGATTGTGAAAATGAATGTGCACACTGCTGAAAGCTTGGATTGCTTTGTGTTGCATCTTTGAAGCTCTCATTTGCCCAAATATATAGCTACTGACACTGCTAGAAATATTGTCTTGAAAGCTCTTTCTGATGTTTATTCCAACAACAACAGCTATCTTAGCTTTAAATCCTCCTCTTGGCTTGAAAATGGAGGATTGCAGCATTAAGCTCTTATTTTCCTGCTATCTATGCAAATACACTGAAAATACATTATTAAATGGCTCAAAGGTCTATCAAAGGTCAAGTTAAGGGATGAAAAGTGGTACTTTTCAGAGATTAACTCATGCACGTTGTAAATCATAGTCAAAATTAGAAATCAGGATCAATTGAGGAACGAAGGATGGTAAACTAGTGAGAAAAATAGGTTAGCAGAATACTCACCCCCTCCACATCCTGGAGCTCAGCAAGGTTGCAATAATATGTAGCATATTCCATGGCCGAGTCAAAGTTCTACATTCAGAGGGAAAGGATGTCAGTTGCAGGGACTAGTAACAAACACATGCATTTATCAAAGGGGTAAGACAAAGGAGGAATGATCGTGAGAAGGCTTACCCCCTGAACCACCTCAGGAGGAGGGACCCGGGTCGGCTCAGCTGTGATGTGTGCCTACTTATCCACGTCAACACATAAACCTAAGAGAAATCTATCGTCGAAGCGTTAAAGGTCCCATAGAGCATGGCAAGAGCACCACCAAGGGCACCCACATGAGAAGTACCCGACAGACCAGCACCTGAAGAACCCTCACTTGAGGGACTCACACCGGAAGGGCAAACATCTGAGGGACCCGCCTCTGAAGCACCCTCCGTACCCGCTGTTGCTCCACCTTCATCATCGGAGCCATCCCCTCGGAGCGATCCCCTTGGACAAACTGTGAACAAAATAGAGATTTGCTCAGTAGGAACCAAAGCTGAATTGAAATCAAAAGGGGGACTAATCTAAAAGAGAAAAGAGAATTACCTGAGTGCGCGAGCTTCCAAAAGCCAGGAAGTTGACACTAGGGACAAAGCATGAGAAAATGAACCGATATGGCAAGGACTCATACCATAGCTAATAGTCCCCGGGCACGAGAAGGGCATTAATGGGGATCCCATTATGGAGGAAGGCCAAAGCGAGCTCCTCAATGCTACTCGTGGGATCCAAAACATCTGCAGAAGGATCCATAGGTATGGCAGGATACCCTGATACTGGTGAACTACCGCTCCCCCAGATAGTAAGCCCTGGCCCACGCCCCGTAGAAGAAGACAACATGACGATTGTTAAAAAGGCGTGATGGACCTACGATAGCCTGGTCCCAAAAAATAGAGTTGAGGTACGGGTCATAAAGGATCTGTCCAAGTTAAGGGGTGGCCAATCAATCAAAACATGCAGCATAATAACAAAGTAGAATTTTTGAGCTGAAATAAATAGAGTTGAAAAGGCCTTACCTGGTCAGGGACCATCAGATCCAGTTAGGACCTCAAGCCCATCTCTAGATGCTTCATGCCCACGTTGCGACACCGGGGTTGATTCTAATTACTTAGGAGAGGGTAGGTGTATACCTTAGAGTGGAGAAGCAAGCGTCCAGGCTGAAAGTGAAGGTACCCCCATGCCTGAGGAGAGCAGTACACAAAGATAAGTCAGTAGCATACAAAGACCATCCAAGTAAACTGAGAAAAGCAAAAGAGTTAGAGATTGCCTCAAGAGCCGGCCATAAACCGACAACAGACTTGGCCTCCTCGATAGATAATCGGGCTATGCCATAGATCAGCGCCGCATATCCGACCCTGCCCCAGTCACACCTATGGATGTCGAGCTAGTTATCCATAATGCTCAGCAGTGCCAAGCTGACTCGTCCACCGCTCACGTTTATAAAGAGGGTTTTGCCTAATAGGAGCAGAAGCATGATACGGGCTAGGACGATCGCCTGCTAGGGCTTAATATAAAACTCCAAATCAGGTTGGCCCAGATCTACCAACTCATCGGCCCCATAGAGCCTAGATAACCAGGTCATCTTGACCTTGGTACCATGCAATTCCCCATGAGGGGGATAATCCCCTATCAATCTGACAATGTCATCTCAGCTAGGCACCGCAAGGCTGGCTATCGGTACACCCCCTACCCTAATGCTGGTAATCATCACCCAATCTACGGGTGTCAGGGTCATCTCAGCATAGGCCATGTGAAAATACATGGTCTCTGGGCGAAATCTCTCTATCAGGGCTCTCAGGTACGCGGAGTCGGCCCACATGGGGGGCAGGACAAGAACTCCCCAAAACCCGCCTGCTCAAGCAAATACTTCACCACGAGGGGGGGGACATAGCGGTAAAAATCGTAAAAGTCCAGCCAGCCCTCGCGGAAATGATATGGGGCAAGGCCTGTGTCAAGAGAGAAAAATGCATCAAATCATGGAAATAAAGCAAAGCAAAAAAAAAAAAAGAAATAACTGAACTTATCTCTTACCTTACCCGCTATACCAAAGTTGGAGATATGGATATACTGCTGATGGAGAAGGCCAACTCGGGCGGCTTTGCCCTGCATCTCAAGCCAGGGACCCGCCTTGCGTTCTACCACAAAGAATTGCTCCCCACGCAGACCACAAACCACGTCGGGCCCCTCCTCATGGCCCTCCTCAGGCATGTACTCTTCATCGCCAGACATTCTGAGGCAAAAGCGAGCAATCACATCAGAGCAGATCAGTGATAAGGAATCATCTTTTGCTACAAGCTAAGGGAAGGTAAGTATGCTCTCCCCTTTCTTTTATTTTCAAAAAATATATATATACAAAAAAAAAATCCCTTTCCTTTTTGTTTTCAAAAAGAACGAAAATACAAAAAATCCCTTTCGTTGGTCTTCAAAATAAATCGAAATAAAACAAAGTTTTTCCCTTTCTATCTTTAAAAATAATGCAAAATTAAAACCCAAAAAAAAGAGAGAAAATCCTTTCTTTATACTTCTAAAATAAAAAACCAAAAAAAATCCTTCTTTTATCTTTATAAAAACAAAAACTAAAACAAAAAAAATCCTTTCTTTATACTTCTAAAATAAAAAAACCAAAAAAATCCTTCTTTTATGTTTATAAAGACAAAAACTAAAACAAAAAAAAACCCTTTCTTTATACTTCTAAAAACAAAAACAAAAAAAAATCCTTCTTTTATGTTTATAAAAACAAAAGCTAAAAAAAAAACCCCTTTCTTTTATGCCCAAAAAATCAAAAACCAACACAAAAAAAGTATGTCGATTCCTTAATTAGTTGCCCAAATTAAAAAAAAAAGAGAGAAAGAGCAAAAACAAAAGTAAACTCCTTAGTTTATTTTCAAAAAATATGTAAAAAAAAAACCAAAAAATCATTTTCCTTAATTAATTTTCAAAAAAAGAACCAAAAATCCCCTTTTCCTGATTAATTTTCAAAAAATAAAAACCAAAAATCCTTGCTTTATGTTCAAAATGAAAAACAAAACCAAAAATAAAATCCCTTCCTATATGTACAATTAAAAATAATATATATATATATATATATATATATTATGCATCAATAAAACCCTGTGCAACCGTGTGATTTTTGACGATCTCCGACGATGCGCTCCCTAATAAATATTTAGAGTCGCCACCTGGAGCTTTTGGTGTCCCGAAAAACCTAGATCAATTTTATAAGCACTGAAATGCCACAAATATGACTCTGAATTTGGTTTACGCCAAAGGCTCTTGGGTAGGAGCTTCGGTTATCGATTGGGAAGGTGTTAGACACATAATCAACCCACTTAATGTGGTCTCTACTTATGGCCAAAAAAACAGTAATATAAAAGAAAATAAAAAAGCTTTCGCTTGCCCAAAGGGTCTTAAAATCTTATTTGTGCCCCTCCGTTTCTACCAAAAATTCAGTGGCGTAACGACACAAATGAGAAGATAGAGGAATAACCGAGAAGGTAGAGGAATAGAGGGGAGAGCCGGAGCTCTTGGGCCCTTGTTGTACTATTGTGGAGCCTTGCGTTAGCTTGTTTCGGTGAGCTTTTGAAGGCTTGTATGGTGAGAAATGAGGTTCTAACTCCTAGGGCTTGATAGCTAAGAGGTAGAGAGGGAAGGCTAGGGGGGTAACACACAACTAACCTAGAGCTTTTGGGTGAAATGCTAAGGTCTAAAGGAAGTTTCAAAGTTCTAAAATTTGTATGAGAATGGTTCACTAGAGGAGAGAGAGAAGGGATTTCTTAATCTCTTAATTGCAAATTTTTTCAAGCCTTTGTAAAGGGAGGGGTGCCTCTCTATTTATAGGAAAAGGAGAGGTTAGGAGAGTGCTTAGAGGTTAACTTAGATTAGCAATTAGGTAATGGGCAATATAAGATTTCTTAGGGTTTTTAGAGCCTTGAAAAGTGTAAAAAGTTGCTCCAATAGTGGATGATAGGGTGGGGCTTTAAATCACTTAAGAGGTTGCACATAGATAGTAAATGGGTGCAACAGAACTAGAAAAACACACTCCAAAGGTCAAGATGGTCAACAAGTCAAACACCATTCTCAAAATTTGAGGCAAAGAACCAGGATTACTATTCATATGCCTGGCACAACTAATAGTTGTGCCAAGCACATGTACAGTAAAATAGTGTTGAACAGTGGTCTGAAAGTTGGCTGCCCGTGGGGGGACCCACCTTAATGTTGGTGCAACTATTAGTTGTGCCAAGCCATTTCTAGGGAGAAATGGCTTGGCGCAAGTAATACTTGCACCAAATCCCTAGGGGGTTCACAGCCAATTTACCATTTTTCCCTTTAAGCTTCAGAATGCGATATCTTCTGCACATAGCTCTGATTGGGGTGATTTTTGGCTTGTTGGAAAGCTGAGTGTTGTAGATTTTTCAGAGTGCTAATTTATTTATTGGTGGTGAAAGAAATTTAAAATCAAAGTAAAATAGAGGATGAATTCAGCAACTCTAAAAATATCCAAGACCTGTAAGATACAGGGTCCTTTTGTAGCAAGTTTTAAAAGTAGGAGTTTGTCCCATAGGGAGTAGTGATCTAAAACCTAGAAGGCTGTATAGTAGACCTCTAGATCTGCTATAGATCTGACAATTCTAGATTAGTCTAAGAAGAAAGAGAGCTTTTTAGTTGTCACTAGATCTAATCTACAAAACTAAATTATAAAACTAAATTTAAAAGATTGAGGAAGGTGGATGGTGAAATAAATTATAAAATGGAGGGAAATAGACAACTTAGGGCCTGGTTCTCATTACAAAACAGATCCAGACTTGTGTATTTACAGTTGTCCTTTACTTGGCTACAAGCTCAAGTGCAAGGTAGAAGAATTCAACCAAACCAAAGGCTTGAACTGATCTTAAGGGTATGATATATCCACTTGAATGGTCACAGATCATCCTATAGACTTCATCCAATCCAAAGGTTCAAATTGAAACATTAACATCACTACAAATGCTGTGGATGCAAGTCTACAAGCTCAGGCATCTACAGGGATATTAAACCAAAGGGAATCAGATGGTAATCAATAGATCTACTAAAAACTGAATGAGCTATTCCCAAATATATGGATCCTACAGACATCTAATGACACCACAAGATCTTTAGATTTAATTAGACTTTAAAATTAATAATTTATTGAATCAAAATTACTTACAATAACCTTGTTCTTAGATTTGTAATCTGTGCAACAATCCATACATCTTCATGTTGAGATTACAACTACAAACCAGATCTGAACTGCTATCTAGGTCTAATCCAACAGGCTGGACTAGAGAGAGAAGGGGGAAGAGAAAAAGGGAAAATAAAAGCTAAAACTAAACCTAACTAAGTCAAGGAGAACTAAAGCTATTCCTTGGTTTCCTTGCTACCGAATAACAATAGCAAGGAGCCTTATTTATACAAATGCAGTGATCCGTGTGCTTTAGATTGTAGCCAATCAGAGGAGAGATTTTTCATATTAGTTTATGCTAATCCCTATTTTAGCATTCTACCCAATCAGAGAGAAGAGAGAGATCTCATTCTGTCTAACTCAGTCGAAGTAGTTTGCTTCCCGCCAAGGATTTGAAAACCAATTATGCCCATGTGCAAAATTCCTTGTGCTTTGGAGTTCCCAAGTTTGCCCCTACTGTCCATTGATATTTCCAGCTGCACACCTCATAAAATTGCAACCAAGCTGCTGTGGATATACACAAATTAAACTCTCAATCCTATTCGCTTTCAAAAATAACCCTGCTATTGTTTATTACCAAAACAGCCCCCAAATGGAACCCGATTTGTTAAACTGTTGAGGTCTTGAATGCGTTGAATTAAATGACTGCAAACCTCAACTATTTTGTTAGTTGAAACTCAATGGGGTTTGGTAGGGCCCGAGCTGGATTAGCTTGAAGAACTATGGGCTGATGAAGGTTTAAATCTGTAGCTTCATTAATGGTCATTAAAATCTGCAGCTTCAGCAGTGAGGTGGAGAAGATGAACTCGAGATGGAGTGGAGTGCAGTTCGAGAGGTTGGAGGTGGGTTCATTTGCTCGAGTGGATGAAGGATTTTCTGAAGTAAAGCTCAAGAGGATTGAAGCCTTTGTTTAACTTATCCATTCGAGGGGATGCAATGGATATGCAGCTGGATTTCGAGAGGATGGGAAGATGTTGTCAACAGGTTGGGAGTTATTCCAGCAGAAGTCGATAGGTTGCTGGTCAGCCTCCATGTGTTCGATAGGTTTGCTGAAGGTTTACACCTTCTAATCGACAAGTTACTGAATTTAAATGGGAGACGTCGAGAGGATTGCTGTAGGGGGTCGATAGGTTGCTGAATGGAGGGCTAAGGCTTGAATGTCGACAGGATTGGGATGTGGATCTCGACAGGTGCTGAAACAAGAGGCTATACCATTCGAGAGCTTGAACTGCAGGGCTGGCTGACGATGTTGACAGGTTGTTGCATGCAATATCAAACCATTCGACAAGATAGCTGAATGGAGCTTCATCTGCTCAATAGGATGTTGTTTCAGTAGCTACAGGTCGACAGGTTTAAGGCTAGAAAGCTGAGAGTGCTCGATAGGATGGAGTGTGCAGCCATCTCTTTGACAGGTTTGCTGATGGTGTTGAAGCTCCACTCGATAGGATGCTGAAGCCATTTCTTCAACCTTTCGATAGGTTGGTTCAGCAATTCTTTAACTTGACAGGTTGGCTTTTAGCCACCTACACTTCGTGAGGTTGCTTAGGACTCCTGCTGAGTTTTAGCATCCATCGAATGGATCAATAGTTATTCAATGAAGCCCACATCTTAGCCATTACACCACACAAATAGTTGACTTGGTGGCTGCTTGTGATCATCTACTCGAGCTCCCTTTATCGCAGCTATTTAATTAATGTTCGATGCTCCAAGTGCTCTACTTGTGTAGCTGTTATAGCTTTTGTTTGCTTGACCTTGCAGCTGCTAAAGATGTTGAAGCGTGCAGCTATTCAAGGGTGTCCTCGTGGTTGTTCTACTGTATAGCTTGTGTGCATAAAAAAACTGAAAGTGTAGCTGCTCCCATGGACACAAAGCTGAATTTTTTAGTATGCTTAGGCCTGAGCTGCTGAACTATCTTGCTGCTAGAGTTGTTCCTTGTTTAATGTGTAGCTAGTGTGTGTACACACAGCCGAAACTTATGTTGAACTGCCAAAGTATGCACATAGCTGCAGCTTCTCTTTATCTCAAGCTCACCATAAGCTCCTGTTTTGGTTCCACAGCAACAGGCTATAGCACTACTCGTTTCATCTCTCTCTCACTACTTCGGATTGATTTCAAACTCCTCTTAATAGGCACTGTTAATTGAAAAACTGCATTTGTTGTTATTTTTCTTCCTAACTGCAAAACATATTAAAAAGCAATTATTAGATACTCTAGGGCCTAACAAAAGCCAAGTTTAAAGCATATAAAATGGTATAAATCAGTGACTAACACACCCCCAAACCTAACCTTTGCTAGTCCTCGAGCAAAGCGAAAATTTAAAACTATTAACCTACAACACTAAATGCCACTTTCGTAGGGAACATGGGTGCATTTGGCACATGCACCAAGCCTTTTTAAACCCCTAGGTGATCCCTAGTGGAGGATTAGAGTCTCTTGAGGGTTTTTAGTGAAGGTACACCCAAACTTCTCCAATAAATTCAGTTAATATCAGTGCAACATGTTAAAACAGAGTTTAAACAAAATAAAATTCATTCCACACTTTACTCATTCAGCTTTTTAGAGGATTCTCGACAGTAAAACAATAATTTAATTATGAAATTCTGCTGTAATTCCAATACCATCAATCAGCATATGTCAAGGCATTGTGTATGAAAATTAATGCAGAGCTTACCATCAAATTGAGAATTCAGCTTTGTTAATGCCCCCATTTGGCTTGGCGCAACTATTAATTATGCCAGCCACTCATGGGTCAAGTTTTGGGCCTAGTGCAGGTCACATGCATAACCCGGCACCCCCTTCTCTTCGTTTTGTTACCCCCAATCAATGCATATGCTACCAAACGGTATGTCGATCCTTATTTGACTAGCCCGAGAAACCGTGTTAGAATAAAATGGATCGAAACTAATGGACATTCCGATCCAATATAGAAAAATGTGAAAAAGTCCAAAAAATGATTAAAAAAATCCAACATAAAAAGCCAAAAATATTTCACATAAAATGATAGAATAATTCACATAAAATGATAGTTCTGAAAAACCAGAAAAATCCCATAAAATGATAGTTTTAAAAGACCAAAAAATCACATAAAATGATAACTTAAAAATCTAAAAATCTACAAACAAGATAAAAAAATTTCAAAAAAAATTCGCATAAAATAATAGAAGTAATAAAGTGATAAAATCACATGAAATGATAACTTAAAATCCAAAAAATCACATAAAATGATAACTCAAAATCTAAAAATCACATAAAATGATAAACACAAAAAAGGTTACAAATTTTCCACATAAAATAACAAAAACATATGTTTTGTAAAGACAATACGTACTCCCAAAAAGTGTTGCGACATCTATTCGCTCCACTCAGGTAGTCATGTTAAATAAACTTCGGGATCAATGGGTTCGCCCAAAGACCTCAAACCCTACTTCAAGCAGAGACATCGGTGACCAGTTAAATGAGGCGGTCTATGCTCATATGATTGGATGCACAGCTACACACATGCGTGCTCCAATGCTGTAAAGTTCAATATTTTACCTGCAATGCCGCTGTGCTAAATTAATATCTTAAGTCTAAGGTTTACCTTAGATTTTTGGATCCTACTTCGAAGTAGGAGCAATGGTGTCAATCCCGGTCAAATGGTCAATATTTCGATCGGGTCGACTCCACTGCTAAAATCTTTACGATGAGCGCTCTATTTACGTACTCCCAAAAAGTGTTGCGACATCTATTCACTCCGCTCGGGTAGTCGTGCTAAATAAACTTCAAGGTTAATGGGTTCACCCAAAGACCTCAAACCCTGCTTTAAGTAGGCGCACTCGTGACCAGTCAGATGAGGCGGTCAATGCCTCATATGATTGGACACAAATTGTGGAACCATGTGTACTTGCTTTGCACCTATCTTTGAATGTGGGTCGATCACCCTCCTTACTTGCGAAGCTGTTATATTTAGAATGAATCTTAAACATCAAACTCTTTCAAATCATCTCGAGAAGAGACTATTTTTCCCAGCTATTAGGCTTTCGCAACTCATTCCACCTTGGTTATGCCAGTAATGTCGCTAAGCGCTTGGGGACCAATTACCTTGAAAAACAACCATTTTTCTCGATATACAGGGCTATCGTTTTCTCACCATGTTACTCATCTAATATTTGAAGTTCATTCTGAATGCAATAGACCTATCAGTAATGCCTTGGGCCTCTTTGGATGTCTCTTTTCTTTGGCATTCGATCATTAGTGATCGGATACCAAAGAGGGGCATCTGTAGACACCCAAATTTGGCCTAAGGCCCGATCGAGACACATTTTGAGAGAGGCGCATCTTCGAGATTTTGATGACATGTATAAAACCCTTAGGAATCACCCTAGATCCCTTAGGAACCTTGTCAAATCCTTAGAAACCCATCCCGACCCTTAGAACCCATTCCGAACCTAGACCTAGCTTTCCCAAGTAATAGATGAAGAGTGGTGCATTGAGACTAGCTATGACCTTCTACTATAATTGAATCTTATACCATTAAAAAGTAGAAGTCCTTAGCTTTCCAATGAGACAAGAATCACCCCAATCGGAGCTGTGCGCGAGAAGATATCGCGTTTCGAAGCTCAGGGGCAAAATGGTAAAACTTTTGTGAACCCCCTTTTGGGATTTGGCGCAAGTATTACTTGCGCCAAGACATTGCTCCCCAGAAATTGCTTGGCGCAACTAATAGTTGTGCCACATATAGGTGGGTCCCCCGTGGGTAGTAAACTTCCCAAAAACTACTGTGCATCACTATTTTACTGTACATATGCTTGGCGCAACTATTAGTTGTTCCAGGCATATGAATAGTAACCGTGGGTTTTTGCCTTGAATTTTGAGATTAGGGTCTGACTTGTTAACCATCTTGACCTTTGGGGTATGTTTTGCTAGTTCTGTCGAACCCATTTACTATCTATGTGCAACCGCTTAAGTGGTTTAAAGCCCCACCCTATCATCCACCATTGGAGCATCTTCTCACACTTTTCAAAGCTCCAAAAACCTTAGGAAACCTTAGATGGCTAGATTACTTGATTGCTAATCCAAATTAGCCTCTCAGAACCTTCCTAACCTTTCTTTTTCCTATAAATAGAGAGGCACCCCTCCCTTTACAAAGGCTTGAAGAAATTTGCAATTAAGAGATTATGGAATCCCTTCTCTCTCTCCTATAGTGCACCATTCGCATACAAATTTCAGAACTTTAAAACTTTCTTTAGACCCTAGCATTTCACCCAAAAGCTCTAGGTTTGGTGTGTGCTACCCCCCCTAGCCTTCTCCCTTTACCTCTTAGCTATCAAGCCCTAGGAGCTAAAACCTCATTTATCACCATACAATCCTTCAAAAGCTCAGCGAAGCAAGCCAACGCAAGGCTCCACCAACAAGGGCCTGAGAGCTCTGACTCTCCCCTCTATTCCTCTACCTTCTCAGCCCTTCCTCTATCCACTCATTTGTGCCATTACGCCACCAAATTTTTGGTAGGAGCAAATGGGCATAAATAGGATTTTAAGACCTTTGGGCAAGAGGAAGGCTTTTTTCATTTCTTTTACATTATTTTTTTTTGGCCATAAGTAGAGACTGTATTAAGCGGATTGATTGGGTGACTAACACCTTTTCACTCGATAACCGAAGCCCCTACCTAATATCCTTTGGCATAGACCGGATTCAAAGTCATATTTGTGGCACTTTGGTGCTTATAAAATTGATCTAGGTTTCTCGGGACACCAAAAGCTTTGAGTGGCGACTCTAAATATTTATTAGAGCGCGCATCGTAGTGACGGGATCGTCAAAAATCCCACAATTGCACAGATACATATCGGCCAATATGTATCGTATCGGAATAGGCCCCATCTAATACAAAATAAGCTTTCAATTTTGTGAAAGGGGCAAAATCAGGTCAACATGGTCAAATAATGGGTCCATCTTAGGCCATATCAGTCCAATCAGGCCCATATCAAATATGAATTGGATGTAATACCTAAAAACACTGTTTGGGCAATTTTCTTTATTGTTTTCATGTATTTAAAAGATAATATAAATATTTAAATTACTAGAACATCCTTACAACCATAGTGACAAATTTCGTTTTCGGGAAATTTTCGGTAGGGGGTCCTTTCGATACATTTTGGATTAATTTTTATACATTTTGAAAAAATTTCGGGAAAGTTTTGGGGATTAAAAATATATATTTAATAAAATTTTAAATTTTTTTAAATATTTTAAAAAAATTTACTGAAATTTACCAAAAAATACCGAAAATCAAAATTTTCCTGAAATTTTCGTTTGACCCCCATTTCATGAAATTTTGCAGAATTTCGGCGAAATTTGTCACTATGCTTACAACTACCTGCCTGATAAATCTAATGGTAATATTTAGTGCTATTTTGATAATATAACTATATTAATACATTTAATATATAACCAAAGTGGCATTAGCCCAGTTGGTATGCTCCCTCCAATGTGAGGAAGTAGGTGTGGGTTAGGTTCTGTATACGTGCCTCCTCCTCAGTTCTTATGCCCTCGCCTGGCCCGATGAGTAGCGGGCTTTTGGTTTCGAGGCCATAGGCCTACGATTTTAGGGCCGGCTGGGCCATACGGGCTAGCCCAGCCCTATTGTCAACCTTAGTGGCAATTAATCGTTGGATTATGTCTCAGCTAAAGGATCATGCCTATAAATTGATGTAAACCATCCGATTGGTGAAGTTTAATATGAGCTATTAAAATTAAGAATAGTCGTTGGTATTAGAGCACATAGTTTGAATGGTTCAAATCTCCCAAAAAGTGTGATTTTTGGACCCATAACACTTCAATTGTTGATATATCACTTTGACGGTATGGATTTCCAAGATCATAAGCCAATAAATGGTGTAAGATTGTTTAAATACCATTTTGTATTTAAATGACAATCAGGAGAGTCAGTCCCTATAAACAAATACTCCCGGTCTACGCATAAACAAATACTCTCGGTCTAAGCATTGCTAACTTCACAGAAGCCCACATAGATGTTGATCTCTTATGGTAATCAATAACTCAAATTGGGAAGGCATGGGCCTGTACAACAATGGAAGGCTGACAATACTACAACCTCAAGGTCGTAGTTCGAGCCAAGCTTACCAATCACAAAAATAAAGTTGAGGTTATGAAGCCTCTAAATTGGCCCCTATGTCTCCAAATTGTTATGATATAGTGTACATAGGTTCGAAGATACAATTGGGGTGTAATATCCGATGCTAAACTTTGGGAAGAAGCAGTTCTAAATTTATAGAAAATAGAAAAAGCTTCCAAATATAGTGCAACCATAATGATTAACAACAATTAAGAGGGAGGTGACAATTTTCGTTGAAAAAGAGGCCAATCTGACCCAACCAACCTAGCGAACACCTTGATTTGGGCCAACGGGTCATGAAGTATATGCTCAACCAACCTAAAAAAATTGACCCGACTTGACCTAGCTCAGTTCAAATCATCTACTCCCCTTTATCTATTTATATTCCAACAAAAAATTGGTCAAACTGACCTTCAAATGATTCATGCTCGACCTTGACGGGTCAAGTTCATGAACTCGACCTGGTGAAAGGGTTGAGTGGAGAAATCAAATCAGCCTCATAATATTTTGGCTGGGGTTACTGGCATGCCACTTTATGTTACAATCACCTCATTCAATCTCTCCAATGGCTAGTTTGTAGTTGTTGCAGGCTAGGGTCTCCTGTTTAGGTTTCTGTATGGGTTGGGTCAGGTTTATGTCATCAATTTGGGTTTGGGTCAGGTTAGGTGCCAGTTTGGTTTTGGACCGGTTTCGGTCAGTTTTCGGATGTCAATTGGGTCGGTTTACTCATCCTACCTAGTCGGCTTTTGGTCTTCAATGGCTGAAACAGAAAGCGAACCAGACTGGATTCGGTTAGGCTCAGTTCAGATGGTCCGATTCGGGTTTCAGTCCGCTTCAGATCAGTTCGATTTCCTCTATTTTTCAGTTTGGTTTTGGGTCAAAGCTTTCATCCCTTAGACCTATTGCCTGCGGAAATAGTATCTAAGCAGTCTAATTTGGAAAGCCCTGATTTGAATATATTTGATTCAAAAGACTGACACAAAGCGTAATCTCTTTCACATAATTTGATGGCCTTTGACTCCGTTGAATCATACGATAGATATTTTTTTTCATACTAATCTTTTACGGCAAAGATCTTTAGCATAGGACCTTCAAATCAGACAGCTTAGTTGTCTTATCCATATGGCACATACCCACAAAATAAGTCCTTTGAATTGTGCGCCAGAGCCAACTTTGTGAGTGCAAGTAGGGTATGGGCTAACGTTGGTAGGCTCGATATATAAAGGTGTTGGCCTAAGTTGGGCCGATTAATAACTCACCTAATAAAATTAGTGAGAGGCCGACTCACGGCCTAACCTAGCCTGTAGGGCTGTCAATGGGCCAGGCTTTTACATTGCCCTGCCCCTGCACTCCAGTGCCTTTATGTGGTCGGCCGTGGCCCTAGCCCTAGCGGGTTTTAACATGGTTGGCCTTAGCCCTAACGGGCTAGGGTTAGGATTGGGCTTTCGAAAATGACTATTTTTATTTTTTTGTCGTTGTCCTTATTTTATAAAAAGTATATTTAATACTTATTATTAGATAATTTCAAATATAAATTATTATGAAAGAAGGATAGCTCTATTTTTAAAATTTTCAAATTAACCTTCTAATCCACCTATCTACTGAGCATGATCTAAAGGTTAAAAATAAGGGTACATTTGATCAAATAAAAATATAATATATATATATAGGGTGGGGCAGGGCCTTGTCATATCTTAGCCCAGCCCTAAGTTTCAAATTGCCTGACTATATTCGGTCCATTGAGACCCTAGTGAAACGTGTTTCTTGCTAATTAGTTTATTTTTAATTGTGCCAAGTGCAAAAGTTGGTGTGGGACTCGAAAATTCCAAAAGGGTACCTCTATTTGTGCCTACAGGATTGCAGAGGGGCCTACATCTGAAATCCACGGAATGGATCTTGAGACCATGCGAATACCATCAGCCAATCAGTTTTGATTTCATATGATACAGATCACAAAAAATAGCCTTAAAATCACGTTTGAGTGTGATATGTGCCATGTGATTTTAGTGTCACGTTGTGTGATTTATACTACGTGGAATAAACTGGCTGTCTAATGGTCTACTTATGGCCTCAAGATCCATTTTGACAAAGATTGGATGAAAAATGATCTGCATCGTTCGATTTCAAGCAGTCAATGGATTTCAGACGTAGGCGCCCTCATTAATCCTATAGGTGCGAAAAAATGAGGGTGGTACTAGCAGCTTTAAGATCATCAAATAGCTCATGATAAACTGGACTAGAAAATAAGTCTAGAATAAACTTTTTGAGTACCTTTATTTCCACCCACGGATTCTTTGAGTTCACCCACGCTCCCATGTGCGACAGAAATAAACCCAAAATTCCCCCCGAAAATTGTGAGCAAAATACACCCACCCTATTCTTTCGGTACACCCACTTATTGCAATATGTTTTATGCAAGCTCTTCTTCCACTCTTTCCCACGCTACGACCGATTTAAACATTCTTGCATTCCCCACGCTCCCACGTTCATTCTTCTTCTCTCAATTGGACAACCACGACCATCTTTTTCTTCTTCAAGCGATTATAGTACACCCACTTATTATAATATTTTTTAATGTGAGCTCCTCTTCTTCCTCTCATTCTCGCGCTACGACCGATTTGAACATTCTCGCATTCCCCACGCTCTCACGTTCATTCTTCGTAGGTTAGTTGGACACCTACGGCCATCTTCTTCTTCCTCTCGATTTGGTTTTGGTTTTGTGCTATTGGGAATACCGAGCATGGATTTGAAAGACGCTTATGATAGCTCTGAAGAGTTGTTATGCTATGATGATGATTTGGAGTTGACGAAACTTCGTTGGATAGAATCACAACCTGGTGTGCAGGTAAATGACTTATTTTTCATTCTATTTTTATTATTTTTCATTCTATTTGTATTAATTTTCATTCTATTATTTTTCATTATAAGTAAACTTTGGGTTTCTATACATTAATGATAATGGTTTGGTAGGTTCCATTTCATTTCCAAATTGAATTTATTTATTAAAGAATAATATACATTTTTATGGATTGACTTTGGTTCAAAATGGATTAGCTTTGGTTAAAAAAGGATTGTCATTGAATCTTTTAGTATTTCGAAGTAAGTTATGAGAGGGTATATATATTTTCAACGTTAAAAAATAGTTGAACATTAAGGTCGTAGAAAAGATTTACCTAAGGCAATCAATCAAATTATTTGTAACCAAAGATAATCTTCATTGATAATATATTTTCCCTTTGATAATTAGAAAATTGCGTTGTCTTTAAAATTATGTGCATGAGTTTATTTAATTGGGTCCTTTCAATAGTGATAACATTATGAACGTTATGTATATATGTTCAGGTCGTAGATACACAATCACAAAATATAAACCTGACTCTCATTATGACAACAAGTCAGTTCTTTAGTACTAGCAACAAATTACTAGAGTGGGCTCGCGGTATCGTGAATAAAGTGAAAACTGTACTTACGAAACAGAGGTCCGATAAGGGATTTGAAGTTGGCTTGCTAGAGAGGAGGCAATTTTTGTCCTCGTATGAAGGGACAATCCAAAAGTATAGCAACAAGAAAGTTTTTTATGAAAAAGTTTAAGTTTTTCGTTCTCATTATAAGGAACGGAGATTAAACAAGAAGGGAAGACTGTATGGAAGTTGGGCGGACTGTGCGGAGTTGTTAAGACCTGAAAAGTATCACTTTTCACCCCTTAACTTAGTCTCTATTAGACCCTTAGTCATTTAATAAATGTGTGTTAAGCCCATTTTATAGGTAATAAGTAGCAGCTGCAGATAAGTCCCTAACCATGCCAAGAAGTTTACTTTTGCCCCAGAAGTGCTTCAGGAGAAAGGAAGTTAGACCCAGGCAGAGAACTGGTTGCGCAATAGGCACAACAAAGCAACAACAAGCTAAGAAGTGAGCCTCGCGTAGATGTCGCAGGGTTCAATTGAATCAGAAAGAATACTTCGCGTAGTTGTCGTGGGTTTCTAAAGGCAGCACACCAACTGGTCGCACTGTTCTCGCGCAAATTGAAGACAGAAGGGATTAAAAAGCATACTTCACGCAGTTCTCACAAGGCTCAGTTGGAAGCTCTCGCGCAGTCTCGTGCAGCTTAAGAAAGGAGCCTTTAATCTTCGCGCGATTCACTGAGGGGAGAGAGCTCCAGGCATTCCTGTGTGCAACTGTCACGCAGTGGCCGCGGGATACAGACCTTCAGGGAATTGCTCGTGCGATCCAGAGGCCTATGCACATTGCTTCTTTGCGAGGATCCCCGCAATATTCACTAAGGAATGAACTGCGCACGCGATTCCCGCACCATTCAAATGGAAAGCTCAATCCCGCGACAACCAGAGCAATCCCACGATGACCAAATTATCAATCCCGCGACTGTAAGAGCTTCAAGTCAATTCAATCCTGCGATGCCAATTCTATCACGCGACAAGACCTGGAAATCCTTGCTACCTAGCGAGGCTCGGGATCTTAACTTCTCCCCACTTCTGCAGGGGCAATCAGGGAACTTTCAGCAACTAGGGCATGCACTCCAATACTCCAATCTCCGTGCACACACCCCGAGGCATCTAAGGAACAGAAATGAGCCATGATTGCACTGATAAAATTAGGGTTTTCCTAACCCTAATGCTCCCATAGCTGACTGCTATATAAGCCTAAGCCTAGTTTAAGTTTAGGAGACTTCTGTACTCCTTCTTCTTAAATCAGCTGTAGAATTCTAATAGGCTAAGGTTAGGGTTTAGGCATCTTCTTTTTCCCTTTTCTTCTCTCTATAGTCCAGCACTTGCTGGCTATACCTTTGTATGATTATTTGGAATAATTTTAATGGAGTTTTATAATAGGATCTTATGCATGTACGAGATTGAATTTTGAGGGTGGTTCTGTACAAGGCTGTTGCCTTGAGATCCTCCATTGCTATGTTACATTGTAAGTAATGGAGGATTGTTTTTAAAGGATTTATTTAGATCCAAGTGCCCTGTGTGTCCAGGTTAAGCACATTGCAGGCCTATGCCCCACCATAGGATCCACTAAATCTGAATCCCCATGGGAGCCTGTGCTGGTAGCCTTGTGAATATGGTGGTGGCAGCAATCTTCTTGTTCTGCCTCTTTATGAGGAGGATAGCCTCTGTGGATAGTCTGTGACCATTCAAGTGGACAGGTTATAGCCCTAGGATGAGGCCAATCCACAGATCTAAGACAGATTCTTCTTCTCTGCACTTGTGCTTGTAGCCTTGTGAGAGATTGTGCAGAGACAGACTCCCCTGTATTTGTATAGACCCACCATCAGATGGTAGATCTGATCTGGCTGCAGAGATTGTAGGCTTGTGACTGGATCACTGTTGTCTTTCTAAAGTAGTGAACAGCTAGACCTAAAGCTAGTACTCAAACTCTTCTTTGGTCCTTCCGTGTCCAAAGCTAGTGCACATTGCGTGCCCAGCCCTGCATACGTAACTTTAGAGGTTGAGGTTCCTATGGATTCTTGAGCTGGTAGCCTGGATGAAGTAGTGCCTACAATGATAAACTTGTTCTGACCCATCTCTGGACTGTGGTTCCCCTATTGGATAGTTTGTGACCATTTAAGTGGACAGGTTATAGCCATAAGGGATTGGATCATGGCACAGGGGTGAGTTGGATCCTTTCTCCTCTTTGGTGATAATGTAGCCATTGGACAGGATTTCTATAGCAGCAGATCTAAGTCTAAGTTATAAGACCCATCAGATCTGTACCTAATAGCTTACTTCTCACCCTTTTTTATTTATTATCTCTCACTCCATCATTCTTCTTAACTATTTATGTAGATTAAGCATTAGGTTATCATAGGATTTAGACAATAGTGACCTTAAATCCCCTTCCAATTAGGATTGCCAGATCTAGAGGGCCTACTAAAGATAGCTCCCTTGGAGCTTTAGATCAACTTTCCCTATGGGACAAACTCTTACTTATTAAAACTTGCTACAACAAGCCCTGTATCTTGCAGGTCTGTGTATTTTAGACTTGCTACTCTGTAGTTTTCAATCCACCTCTGATTCAGTCTCACTAACACATTCTTATCACTGTTTCCAATAAAGTTAGCAGCAAGCATTTAAAATACTTTAACAGGAGTTCACAACCATCCCCTGGGACAATTTGAGGAAGGTCATTCATACATCGAACAATTAAAAGAAAGTGCATAGAGATGCCAGCTGTCAAGGTGAAGCCTAGTCATGGAATGCATAGCATTTGAAAGAAGGATCTGAAAAATTGTACGACCATTCAAACAATCTATAATGCGAAGCATGCGATGCGGTTGACCAAGAGACATGGGAGGACTCACCTCTAAGAGTTGATGTTCAGGATTCAACAATGCAAATATGTCTGTTATCATTATAAAGATCTAAAAATTGATGTATTGACTGACATCTTCTTCACTCATCCAGATTCGATAGAGCTAGCAAGCATCTTCCCGCAAGTACAAGACAAACAAATATGAACTTCTGGTCTTGAGCATCATCATAGTGACCTCCACAAAAAAAAAAATTATGTTAGCTTCACGTTCATGTCATCCAAGAAAGAGAACACTTATGTGTGGGCATTGCAGTCATTCAAAACTCTTTTCAAGGAAGGCAAGCATCCGTCGCTATTTGTCACTGATAGGGAGCAAGCACTCATAAATGCGATCGAGGTGGTTTTTCTGGAAGCCAAATACAATCTATGTGTATGGCACATAAACATGGGTGTGTTAAAGAACTATAGAAAATGGTTTGATACAATAGAAGAATGGGATGTCTTCTATCAGGCATGGAATCGTGCCATGTATAGTTCATCAGTAGAGGAATATGAAGCTATAGTAGGTACCATGGTTCATAGGTACGCGGATCATCAAGATATTCTCCACTATCTGTATGAGACTTGGTTAGAACCCTACAAGATAAAATTTATGTCAACATGGATGAATGAGTATATACATTTCAGTATTACAACTTCAAACTGAGAGGAGAGCGCGCATGCTCAGATCAAGCACGAGTTGAGATCTTCTATCATTGATCTTTTGCAATTGTGGGAGATGATTGATGGCATCGTCGAGCTATAACATATACACATACGAGCGTCATTTAAAGAAAGTAAACTGAATAGGGGGCATCATTATTGCTCCCATTTCTGTGAGTTCATAGTGGATCATGTATCTAGAGCCGCGCTAGAAATTATAGAAGCAAACAAAGTTATAGTTGAGATGTTGCTAGTTATGGAAGCTCAATGCAGGCATGTACTGCGCAAGACACATGGCCTTTCATGCTTTTATGAACTATTTTCATGGCTATTGGCAGATTACAAAATTCCTCTAGAATCCATTCATCCTCGGTGGAAGAAACTCTATCACCTTAAAATTGTTGCATCCTCAAGACGTGCTAAAGTGCTAAAATATTTTCATTACATATACGATCGATATGAGATGTCTGACCTTATTGTCCAGGACCAAATTTATAAATAGTTGCATGAGGTGGCATACATGGTTGAGCTAAAGTTGTCACAGAGTAAACGTGACAGGTCTAAGGGGAAGGGAAACAAACGAAAACTTGATATGTCATCGAAAAAAGATAAATTCGAGTTTGAACACATCATAAAAGAAGCTAATACGAAGATGAAGGCAAAGAAAAATGGAAAGAAGGCTGCAGTAGTTGAAGTTTCAAAGCTTCAAGAAAGCCTCAGAATGAAATTGTATCTAAAAACACTCCTTGAGTTTGTGCGCCTATTGTAGCTGATATCATGGAAGTAACGACATATGGGCATTGTGGGTTTATAGCTATTACGTACTAGTTAGGGATGGGCTACGATGGATGGAAGGTTGTGCCAGCAGATTTGTTGGTTGAGTTGACCTCCTGCACAGATATTTACCTATTTTTACAGCTAAGAACGAATGTATCAGATACATGCGATCCTCAAGTGCTTCACTGATCATGCTCGCAGTGCCTATTGTATGACCTTTTTTCCACTGTGAACAACAGCAGACACAATGGATAAGGTCATTTGCATCGCTCACATGAACGGGTGTCACTTCGTGCCAGCCACCTTGATTAAAAATAATCCCATTCCATCATCAACGGTTGTATAGAGGTGATACCGAGATGATTGTGTAGCGGGATGGCCGTCTCAGTTTGCGAAATGATCTAAAAACTTTAACTTTGTCAATGATAATGAGAAAGTTATCACCGAAGATTCTCCGATCATTGACCTCGATTGATCGCACTACCTAGGAATTCGATAGTAACTAGAGATCAAATAGTTGAAAGCCATCAACGATTCTGAACTTGTGATATGACAGGTAATCGGAGAATGGAAGACGAAAGAAATAAGACTCATGGCATACTTGGTAGTCTCTCAATTTCTAGTAAAAAAGTTTGAGAGAATTTCTTTCACCCACATTTCAAGACTAGAAAACAAGTTGGCAGACTCTTTAGCCACCTTAGCCTCGATCATACAAATACCGGTCAGCTAGAGCACAATGTATTTCATCATCGAGAAGCTCAGCATGCCCGCACACAAGGTAGTCTGGAAAGTCAAGCCAAAGCTACTGGTTCTCCCAAAAACTATTAAACACAAAGAGGAATCTACCATAGAAAGTCCTGCAAAGAAAGAGTCTACCATCACTACCTTTAGGTTCCAACAATCCCCCAAGGATGATGAACAACCATGGTATTATGACATCTGAAATTTCCTGAAGCACCAATACATCCCTCCCTATGCATAAAAAATTGAATGGAAATCCATAAGGAATCAATGCACCAGATTCTGTATCCTGTGCAAAGTATTATATAAAGAAGCCTTTGCTAAGGGAGTGTTATTGCGTTGTCATAGAAGCCGAAGGACAATACATCATCCGTGAAGCACATGCAAGTGCCTACGGCTCTCATATCGATAGTTAAAGACTTTCAGTGAAAATCATACGACAATGCTATTATTGGCCCATAATGACAAGGGATTGCCATGTCTATGTTCAATCCTACAAGAAATGTCAATTACACATTGCACTCATCAAGGCACCATCGGTCACGCTAAATTCCATGGTCTCACCATGGTCATTCACAATGTGAGCCTTTGATATAATTGGGCCATTCACATATACAGTCGGAAACACCCAAAATATTCCTTCATCCTCACAGCTACTAAATGCTACACCAAGTGGGCATAGGCCGAATCGTATGTCACCTTCACTGCATCAACCTTGGTGAAATTTATCATTCGAAACATCATTACAAGTTTGGAGTTCCTGGCATGATCGTCACTGATAACGGTTCATAATTCATTGCTGAGAAGATGAAGAGATTGTGCAAGAAATATGGGATCGACTTACAACACTTGTCACCCTCTTACCCTCAAGGGAATGGGCAAGCCAAAGCTATTAACAAGACTCTGATTCGAATATTGAAACAAATAGTAGAAACAAGCAATGGTGTCGACTGGCTTGACTAATTACTAGAGGCACTCTGGGCCTATAGGACTTCCATTCGAACAACCACTGGCCAAACTCCTTACCTCCTCACGTATGGGATGAAAGCAGTCCTACCATATGAAATATAAGTGTCATCCCTTCGTTTCCAGCTTAGTGATCAACTATCCATAGATGATAGGATAATTTCCCAATTGACCCAGTTGGAGCAAATTGATGAGACACGTCTAAGGGCAGTTGACCATGCACAAGTGTATCAAAGGAGAGTAACCAGAGCTAAAGATATGAAAGTCCTTGAGAGAACCTTTCAAATTGGAGACTTAGTCTTGAAGAAAATCATGTCATCCCGGCAGCAGCACCCTAAGGGGAAATTGAAACTGAATTGGGAGGGACCATATGTGATACCAGCTGCGTACCCTAAAAATCCGTATAAATTAGTGAACCAAGATGGGGAGGAACTTACTAACCCGTGAAATACAGGTGCCATTCCTGCATGTCCAGCTTGATGATCAACTATCCATAGATGAGAGGAGAGTTGCCCAACTGACCGAGTTGGAGCAACTTAATGAGACACATCTAAGGGCAGTTGACCATGCACAAGTGTATCAAAGGAGAGTGGCCAGAGCTTATGATAAGAAAGTCCTTGAGAGAATGTTGATGTTTCTGCCTTCCCTTCTACACTAAAATTCACTCATAAATCTAGGCAAATCACACTTACATAGACCTGCAAGTAATCAAGGCCTGCTATAGCAAGTTTTAAAAAGATGATGAGTAGGGGAATGTCCACAGGGAGGCTGGTTTGAAATGTGGTAGATCTCCAGATCTGTAAGAGATCTGGCACCCTAACTAATGCTAAATTAGCTAAAAGACAGGGGAGAGGTTAAAAAAGGGTTATCACTTAAGCTATACTAAAATGAAATGAAAACTAGTTGGGATCGAGTTTAGAATTCAAGATCTTGTAGGGGAAAGGAGTTAAAAGCAGATTATGGAGAAGAGTAGCTTAGAAATTGGTCTCACTAAAATCAGGCTAGGTTAATCATGCCACGGGGGTTCAGAACATAAATCCCTCAACTGGCTACAAGCACAGCAGCAGGGTAGAAGACTCCACTCCAAATAAAAAGATCTAACTGATCTTAAGGCTATGATCTATCCACTTTAATGGTCACAGACCATCCTATAGACTTTATCCGATCTAAAGATTTACAGCAGAAGAATCCAATTGAAACCTGAGAGTGGACTAGTCTTAAGGCTATGATCTGTCCACTTCAATGGTCACAGATCATCCTAGAGATTTCCTCCAAAGCAAAGGCATCAATCAGAGTATTAAAACCACTACAGATGCTGTAATTTCTAGGTCACAGACTTAAGGAATTATAGGGATATCAAATCCAGGGAGATCGGATGGTATCCAAGAGGTCTACCAGTTAAGTGGGTGAGCTGATCTATAGACTCCTTTACACAAATCCGATTGAGCACCAAATGAAACCAAAGGAACTTTAGATCTAATTACAACATTAAAAATAACATTTACATTGCAATCAAAATCACTCTATAATGAAAATGCTCTTAGATTTGTAGTCTGTGCAGCATTGAACCCACAATAGCACTGCCAACCTTACCCAATTACAGATCTAACCTCTCTCCTCGCTGCTCCAAGGGAATTAGCCAACCATTATTGGGCTAAATGAGGGAAAATGGAATTGCTCTGCAAGCTCCTATCTCCAAAATTTTGCTCAGATCTCGATCACCCTCGATTTCAATTGGGGGTCCCTATATATAGCTTTCTCTCTTATTTTTCCCGCCAAAACTCCCTTCTCGAAGGTCCTCAGAGTTTGTTAGGGTTTTGTTAGAGCACATGGGTTGGTGATGTCGCTCCAAGTGTGCCATAATTGTGTGCATTATGAATCAAAAATTAAAGAATTAAAGAATGCTAGGTTATATGGATGTTAACTTATGAAAGGGATATCAGCACATTGGGGCTAACACTGGCCTGCAAGATCAGGGCCAATTGTAGCAAGTTTTAAAAGTAAGTATTTCAAGATCGTCCACAGAGAATTTTGTCTAAACTGAGAGATAAACCTCCAGATCTGTGCTACCAGATCTGGCTCTATAATTATCTAAAAAAAAGAATAGATAAAAGAGAGTGTTGGATTGTGTCACATTTAATTATAAGCAAATAAAGAAAAGAACTAACTACATGATCCAGATCCGAGTTGGGGAGATGTTTAAAATAAGACAAATGCAGAAATAATAGCTTCATGTACTTTAGCCTCTGAATTTTAATGGAGAATCTGTAGTTCAACAGAGCAGATTCAATCTTCATCTGGCTTCCAGCACAGATGTAAGAGAAATAAATCCGAATTAAGGAATACGTTTAGACTTATGGCTATGATCTGTCCGCTTAAATGGTCACACATAATCCAATAGTCGTGGCGTATTCTTTAGTTCAGTAGATGAACATCACTCTAACCCCTGCTGGAATTAGGTTACCAACGCTAATTCGCATAAGTGATGAATTAAGGAAGTTGCATGCGGATGAGTGAATCTAAAGAAGTCTAATGCACTAAGGTGAACATTAACCCTTTACATGACTCCAATGGAGAAGACAAATTACAAAGAACCTTTAAAATCCAAATTACAATTACAGAGCACGGCTTCTTAGAGAGCCCTCAGACTTACGCCTTGAATCCGAACTTGGAAGTACAAATCACAATGGCTCTCAAAGGTAAACTACAAGAAGGGATTACAGGGGGTTCAGATAAGCTATCCGACCGAATGAGGGAAACAGAGATGAAAACTCTAAAATTTGGATACCCAAATTGGGCAAATGGTTCATTTATAGTTTTCCTAAGCTTTCCTCAGATGTGTATCAACCAATCAATTGGATAGATCTCAGATCAACCAATAGGAGTCGAGCACCGTGATCCAGATCTGTTTTGGCCAATCGAAATGCTTGATCCGGTTCACCAATCAGAAACAGAGGCATCAATTCGCTATGTAATTCAAAATCTGTTTGAGCTTCTAGAAGTTCCCGCCAAGTGATTTCATCTTTGGGTGTACATATGGGGTGGAATATGCCTTTGGTCCGTGCTTAGTATCTTCCGGAATGTCCTTGGGTTTTAAAACGCATTGGGACGCGCAATGACATCAATTGCCCTTGTTAAAGCCGCTAATCTCCGTAATACCTTTTCGCAGAGTTCAGGGGCCTTTTCGCAAAGTTCAATGACTTTTGAAGCTCTATTCGCAAAGTTCAATCTTCTTTTCGAGGAGTGTTTTCTTCTTTTCGCAAAGTTCAAGGTTCTTTACGAAAAGTGCAAGTTCTTTGCGAAAAGAACTCTGTAGTGCATTTCTCTGTTCGAAATGTTCCCTGCTTCTCTTACAGGTCTTTGCCTCTTCTATTTAGACCTTTCCACAGCTGATGAGGTTGTTTCTTCACTTCCTTCCTTTGAACTCACATGAATTGTCATCTTTTTGGCACTTTTGAGCTGCTTTTATGGTTAAGCGTGTCTTTATTGTTAGCTGCAACATAGGCACTTAAAATACTTATTTAGTTCTCTCAAGGGTCTATCAAGGCCCAGATTAAGGGGTGAAAAATGGTATTTTCCAGTTCTCAACAGTTGGTTAGGATTTCCTAGGGCATCTTCTAGAATCGTCGTGCCGATCACCAAGTGCCTTGAGTTGCGTGCAACAAGTTACCAAGTCACAGTGTGTGCATAGTTGATTTTCTGAAAAGCTTCGCACACGATTTCGACAGGTTGGGGAAGCTTTCGACAAGTTCAAGTAGAGCTTTTTAGTCCTTTCGCTAGGTTCTCCAATCTCTTCAATAGGTTCTTATAGGATGAGCCTTGAGGGTTCAACATTCACTGCACCTTATCTGGAGCATTCGACAGGCTGGAGAAGCATTTCGATAGGTTGGATGACCGTTTCGATAGGTCCAGGCAGTCCTTTGATAGGTTCAGGAAACCTTTCGATAGGTTCCTTTTTCTCCTCAGGTAGCTTTCGACAGGATGAGCTCTATCTTTCTTTCAGCTGTTTGATAGGTCATTGGATCCTATCGAATTTCACAATCCTCACGAATCCTTCTTTTCTCTGCCTTCAGATCCTATCGAAACCTCACTAATTGTACGAATTCCTCCAATTTAACTCTCAGCTCCTATCGAAGTCTTCAGATGACCTCTCGATAGGATGTTTTCGGCCTGTTTTCGCTCCCTGTGCCTTGCTCTGCTATGGCCACGCGCTCCAAGGGTCCAATGGTGTGCAGCCCTCTAGTGTGCTATTGCTGGGTCTGTACTGTGCTGAGAGATGGCTTCCATGTGGGCATTCTTGAGTGGTTTTCTGTATTGTTTTCATCTTTTATTACTATCTACAAAATAAACTCAACAGAGGTTTATTAGTGTGCTCATAGGTTTATCAAAGGTCAGGTTAAGGGGAGAAAAGTGGCATTTTTCACCACTTAACACACCCCCTAACCTAAGCTTTGCTAGTCCCTGAGCAAAGGAGAATTTAAAGAAAATTAAAATGCCACTTTCGTAGGGATCACGGATGCATTTAGCATATGCACCAAGCCTTTTAAACTCCTAGGTGATCCCTAGCGGAGGAGTGTAGTCTCCTGATTGTTTTCAGTGAAGGTACCCACAAACTTCGCCAATGAAATTTAGTTAATCATAGTGCAACCTATTAAAGCAGAGTTTAAGTAGATAAAATAGATTCACACCCTGCACATTTATTAGAGGAAGTTCAATTAGAGAAAAACATCCCGTTGGAACATGAAAGTCTGCTACAATTTCTTTATCATCACTCAGTTCATGCCAAGGCATTTCTCTCAAAAATTTGATGCAGAGCTCACCATTCATTTAAGATTTCTGTTCTGATACTACCCCTGTCAGATTGGATTGCAGGCCCATGTCTCACCAGGGCTGTTCACTCATCAATACAAAGAAGAGGGGTGTATCATATCACTCAGCTCAAGAACAGTTACAGCCCTCAAATAGGACTGCAAGAATGAGCATAGGCATTGCTATGATTTCTGACTTCTCCAGCTCCTTACACCATAGATTAAACATATCCTTATCTCCACATGACAGCTCAATCCATTTCAGAGCAATAAGGTCTTTTTATTGGGTTGTAATGTGGCTTAGGGATGAGGTTTGTGAAAGGGATAGCAGGGGTTCAAATTGAGAAATCAATAAAGGTAAGAAAGTGTCTAGACAACACCTTCTTCATTTCAACACACTTTCATCTACTTCTTGAATTTTCATATTTTAAGTGATCAATCCTCTTTTCAATCTTTCAAAGAAATGTCTTCTCTTTCTCAACCTTTTGTTTTTTTTTTTTTTTTTTTTTTATGGGTTGGAATGCCACAATACCACCAAATGAGCCTCTCGCTTTCTGAACCAAAAATCACACCAACTCTACCTTCTTCCATTTCTTCACCTTTACCTTCTGAATTCTCAGAGTGAGGGTCAGGCTGCATTAGGTCAAAGGTTTTTTTTAGGTTTGAATTTTTTGGTTTCCATCAAAGAAACTGGGATCTTTAAGTCTTAAAGTGGGTGTATCAAGGGCAGTTAAAAGGGTAGGATCTTTAAGCTCAAACTATCCAAGGGATGGCCTTACTTCATTTCCTCAATATCATGAATGCTGTCAAGCTGTTTCAATTCGGGTTTGCCTAACTTCTAGTAAGCAGAATTAGGTCCAACCAGTCCTCAGAGCAGAAAAATTGCCAAGACACTCTTCAAAGATAAAAAGTTTCAGGCCCAAATCTCACTGGGTATGGCCTTTCATCCAAAATTCTGGGGGGTATCCTCACAACTTTCTCTTATTTCAGGTTTACTTTACCTCAAAGATTTTTCGAAACTTGTTGACATTTACTTCATGACCAATGTTAAAATTGCAGTTTATTTCAGTTCCAAATGGTTTTTTTTTTTTTTTTAAATTAGGTGAGAATTTACTTTATTTCCACCGACTCCTTTTTAAGCTTGGCTGCACTGAAATTCACTAATTTATTAGCATACATGCCACACCCCTAAACTTAAACTAAACAGTGTTCTCACGGTTTATAGCATGGGAGTAATGGAAGAAGGTAAACCCTATGAAGAATAGAAAAGAAAACAATGAAAGAGAAAGTACATTACTAAGAAGAAATTTATATTAAAGCAGCAAAAATATGTACAAAGGGCATAACAGAAGAAAAAAAAAAAAACTAAACTACAGTTATTTACATGCATCATCAGGCCAATCATATAAATCTTGCAGATACTTCAATTTGGCCTTTGATAAAGGAGTTTCGGGTTTTGGTTGAGACTTTCTGGTGGACTGTTGGAGAGCCTCCTCAGACTAGGCAGTGGAATTCTTTTTCTTAGTAGAAGTAGCAAGAGGAGTGGACCAATCATCTGAATCGGAATAAGATGGGAAGAGGGCAGAGGCATCAAGTCCAAGGGCCGCAGCAGCTTGTCTTCTCTCTTCCTTGGAGTGCAAAGTGGAGGGGGCGACTGGAGGGGGTGGGGGCTTTGTGGGGGCTACTTCTTCAGACTGGGTAGGAGGCTGCTTCCCCATTTTGCGAGCAGAAGCAGGGGAAGGTTTGGTTGTGGTGACCTTTCGCTTTGTGTATGTCCTCTTGGGTTTAGGAGGGGAAAGTTGGACGGGAGGAGGAATGTGGGATGGAGGGGGTACAGGTACAAGTGGGGAAGGAATAGGTTGAGTGGGAACATCCGTAGGTGGTGGAGTAGTAGGCTGAGTGGAAGAAGAAGATGGAGGAGGTTGGGTGGAGGGAGGATTGTCCGGAGGAGCCGAAGCTAGGGGAGCAGGATGATAAGGCTGGGAAAGCATCACAACAATCCTTCTCTCCAGTATTTCAATTTTCTTTTTAGCATAGAGTTCATTTGATTCAGTGAGTTCCTGAGTGGCCTTAATAACCTCCTTGGCACTGGCTAATTGTTGCTTGATGTTGTCACCATTCTTCTTTTCAAACTCGGCAATACGAGTCTGAGCCTCAGCAAGAAGTTTGGTCGTGCGATAACGAGTGAGAATTTCTTTCCATCCTTCCGATATATCACGCAGCTGGATTCTCTAATCCAATTCCAGTAGAGCAATCCTTTCCTCATACGAAACTTCCAGGTGAGCACGGAGGGCTGCCATACCATGCAGGACATCGCTTCGGATGAAGGGGTTGTCTCGCATGGCATACAGTAGGGTGAGGTAGGGGGAATGTAGATGTTGGATCTGGGGATGATGTGCCAGGACGGGGGTGGGGTGGAAGAAGAGGAAGGGGTGGAGGAGTCCAGAACCTCACATGGATCAGTTTGGGTGGAGGCATCTTGGAAAACAGGTGGAGGGGTGGTGTGGGTGATAGGTGATTCAGCTACTGCAAAGGCAATTATATCTTGGGATGAAGTAGAGTAGCTAGTGGTGAGGAAGGTATGGGGAGAGATGGTGCTGCTACCTCCTCAGACTGGGCAGCAGCAAGGGGTGGTGTAGGTATGGGTGAAGGAGGGGATATGTGAGAGGGTTGAGGGGTTGGAGAGGAGGGGATAAGGGTGGATTGAATTGATTGGAGGCAGGAGCTCATGAGGGCTTGGTTGTTGGAGTTTATGGTTAATTAGGATTAGATGGACTGGAGGAGTGATAGAATTTGGGTGAAAGTGTCAGGCATGGTGGGGGTAGAGGGAACATGTGTTTGAATGGGATGGAAGGGAGAGAGGGTGCATGGTTAAAATGGGGGAGGATAGGGTGTGGGGAGTCAGGGAGTGGGGTGTATTCATGAGCCACATCCTCCACAATGTGAATCCAAAAGAGGTGTGAACGTCCACACCCCGTATGCAAAAGGGGTTGGTCGGTGGGTGGAGATGTCATGGTAGGTGTAGGCTCTGAGAATGGGGGAAGTTCAAGGATTTCAGGTGGGGGGACCTAAGTGGTAGGTGAAAGTAAAACTGGTTCAGAGGTGGGTGGAAAGGGGTCTGTTGGAAGAGGAACTGATACAAAGGGAAAGAGTAACGAGGGTGGAGGGGTGAGTAATGGGACAGGTATTGTAGGCGAAAGGGTGGATGAGGGTATTTCGGCAGGGAGATCTGCTGCCATGGTAGTGGGTATGTTTTCAACCTCCTCCACTCCGGCTGGCATATTTTTCTGAATCAAGGTGAGGCTTGTGGACCATGCTGTAGACACCCAAATTTGACCCAAGGCCTGATTGAAACACATTTCGAGAGAGGCACATTTCTGAGCTTTTGATGGCATGTATGGAATTCTTAGGAAACACTCTAAACCCTTAGGAATCACCCTAGATCCCCCAGGAACCTACCCCGAACCTTTAGAAACTGACCTCGACCCTTAGAACCTTTTCTTAACCCTAACCTAACCTTCCCAGGTAATAAGGAGGAGGGGTACTACGAAACTAGCTACGACCCTCTACAGTGACCAACTCTTATACCATTGAAGATTAGAGGTCGTGAGCTTTCCAACGGTTCAAGAATCGCCCTAATCGGAGGTATATATTAGCAGATGTAACAATCTGAACCCGAAGGGCAGGAAGGTAATTTCGAGGTGGCCCCCTAGGGATTTGGCGCGACTATTAGTCGCGCCAGGCTATTTCTCCCCAGAAATGGCCTGGCGCAACTAATAGTTTCACCTACTTACGCCAAGTTTAAAAGGTTCCCCCCACCCCGCGAGCTAACTTCCAGCATTGTTCCTCACTATTTTACTGTGCATTTGCCTAGCGCAACTATTAGTTACGCCAGGCATATGAACAGTAATAATGGGTTTTTGCCCTGAAATTCGTGTTTGGGGTTTGACTTGTTGACCACCTCAACCTTTGGGGTGTGTTTTGATAGTTTTGTTGCACCCATTCCTTACCTATTTGCAACCCTCCAAGTGGCTTAAAGCCTCACCCCATCATCCACCATTAGAACCACATTCACACCTTTCCAAGCTCTCAAAATCCTAGGAAACCTTAGATTTGGGATTACCTAATTGCTAACTCCAATCAGCATCTAAGTAGCCTCCTAATCCTCTCCTTTCCTATAAATAGAGCCCCCACTCCTTGATTTAGGGGTTGAGAAATTTGCTTAAGAGAGAAAGAGCTCAAAGTGAGAAGTTCTTCCTCACTTTTGTGCACTATTTTCACCAAAATTCCAGAATCTCCCAACCTCATTTCAAGCTTGCTCTTGCATCCAAAACCCTTAGCCTAGGTGTGTGTGATCCCCTAGCCTCCATCCCCTACCTCTTAGCTTTAAGTCCTAGGAGTTAGAACCCCATTTTCCACCATACAAAGCCTTCAAGAGCTCATCAAAGCAAGCCACGCAAGGCTCCTCTACGGTGCTACAAGGGCCCGAGGGCTTTGGCTCTCCCCCTTCTTCTCCTATCTCTTTCTAGCTCCCTCCATCCTCTCATTTGTGCCGTTACGCCGCCCATTTTTTGGTAGGAACGGAGCTGCACAAATAGGATTCTAAGCCCTTTTAGGCAAGAGGAAGCTATTTTCTTTGCTTTTACATCATTTTATTTTTGGGCATAAGTAGAGACCGCATTAAGCGGGTTAATCGGGTGCCTAACACCTTCCCGATCGATAACCGAAGCCCTACCCAAGAGCCTTTGGTGTGGATCGGATTCAGAGTCATATTTTTAGCACTTAGGTGCCCATAAAAATGAACTAGGTATCCCGGGACACCGAAAGCTCTGGGTGGCGACTCTATATTTTTTATCATTAGAGAGCGCTTCGTCGCGACGGGGATCGCATCGATTCCCATGGTTGCACAAATGGCGACTCTGCTGGGTAGTAGCTTCTAGAGCTTCCCCTTGAACTTGGCCTTGTTATTTTTTATTTTTACTAACATATTATTGCTTTTTTTTAGTTTATTTTTGCTGTTTTTTTTTACTCACCCCTCCGATTAAGTCGTTTTACTTACCCCTACTTTCCCGTCATTTACGAGCCTTAGCCGATTGGCGGGCCTAATTGCACATAGTCTTTATTTTCCTTACTTTTCTGTCATTTTAGTGTCTTAGCCAATTGGCGGGCCTACTTGAGCTTTGTCTTTCAATTCCTTTAAATTTCCGTCATTTAAAGTGCCTTAGCCGATTGGCGAGCCTACTTGTGCACTCATATTCCGCCAGTGGATGCCGGCCCATAGTGGCGACACGGGATAATCACCCTCGGTCTTTGAACTAAAGAAAACTTTCAAAAAAAAGAAAAAAGCTTTGAAACAATTAAAATTGAACCAAGTTAGGGAGCTTAATTAATTTGTTTTGCGGGTTAGATTTTCAAAGGGGCTGGGATTAGGTAAACACATAAACACCCGGGTCTTAGTATGGCGGCAACCCTTAGTGGTGATGAACCAAAAATGTCCCAGCCCACCTAGTATCTGAGAAAGCGCTTCCGTTGGAGGTATATCGGGTGGGTTCCCATTTCGAAGCTTAAAACCCTTGGGGAGCGCGTTAGCGAGTTATACCGGACTCAATCCTTTAGGTGCGGTGAGGAGAGAATCGATCACCAAAAAATAGCTCAGTTCTCGGAAGCCTAGATTCCACAAAAAACCCAAAAAGAGACTCATTTCGGGCTTTAGTGGCTGCTGTTTTCTATTCTGGAGAGGCAGTTTTTGCCTGGCGCATGTATTAGTTGCGCCAGTGTAAAAATACTGGAATTTATAACTTGCGCAACTAATAGTTGTGCCAACTTTAAACTCTAAGATTTTACTTTGGCGCAACTAATAGTTGTGCCTGTGTAAAATTTCTCCCCTGCAACCTCGGCGCAAGTATTAGTTGCGCCAAGTCTGTCCAGCAGCACCCCAGCCCGAATCCTTGGCCATTTTTACCTCTCGAGTTCCCCGATCAGTGTTCATAGTGCCTTGTTTAGGCCCCGCCATCTCCGACACCCAATACACCCCCGCCGGTCAAGAGAAGGCAACTTCTTTTTTGCTCATTTCGGGAGATCGAGTCATTTGCCTTGATTTTTGTGCCTTCAATAGAACGAAGGTTCTCCTTCGATTCTTCCAAAGTACATCGGAATCGTCGCCGCGGGTCTTGAATTAAGGTACGAGAGCCACCCGAAAAGGGAATTCCAAGGCCTCGGAACTTTTTTTTTAGTTTTCATAAAATTCAAAAAATACATATAATCAAAACCCAAAAAAATATATAGTTTGTGGTGCCGGCACAACGGCATCATCTTGCCCTCCGTCATCCCGTAGGGGAAGGAGGATTTTTGGGCCTTATCCAAGCCACCCTTACCCGACCCACTCCCAAAGAATGTCGTGGGTAGTGGACCCGGCCTACGCCGATCCCGACTCATCCCCACAACATTCTCCAACCCACTCCCATTCGAGAGAAGTCTTTTCCACCATCCCCCTCTCCCAACCCCCCTTTACCGTTACTGGCCCATTTGGCGCCCCCATTTTCCCAACTGATACCCCCCAAAACATCTGCAATCCAACCCCCCATTCTCCATCTTTTGCCCAAACCATGCCCATGCAAAACCCTAACCCGTTTTCTCAACCCACATCCATGCCCCATTTCCCATCTTCACCATATAGACCCGATCCACCCACATTCACATACACCACTTCCACCCTATCCAACCCCCCACAAAATCCCCCATCCATCCGGGTCATGCCCATTTTTACCGAGGCCATGCCCAACTTTTCTCATCCCTCCTCATCATGCCCCCCATCATCCCAAAATATACCCAATACATCCCCTCATCCACCCCATACCCCTCCCACCTACCATGGCCATGCCCAATTAAACCGAGGCCATGCCCAATTTTTTCACCACCTCTATCCCATCTATACCCCATCACCCCTTAAATCCCTCATCTCCATGCAACCCTTCTTCCATGACCATGATGGAGGAGATGTTCCAAGCCTATTCCATGTGGAAGGCTTCTCAAAACACCCCCTCTCCTCCACACCCCATGAACCCTTCCCATACCCTAGCCAATCTCCATGCCTCACTCCCCCATGACCCCCATCAACCCCTCATAATCCACACCACCCAAACCCCCATTACCCACTTAGCCCAAGGCCTCATGGCCCAATCTCCAAACTCTCACATACCCCAAGGCCCATTGGCCCAAACCCCCTTTTTCCACATATCCCAGGGCCCTATGGCCCAATACCCCACCACCCAAACCTACCCAGGGCCCATGGCCCAGACCCATCAAGGCCCATTAGCGCAGACCCACCAAAGGCCCATGGCCCAGACCCATCAAGGCCCATTAGGCCAGACCCACCAAGGGCCCCTAGTCCAGACCCATCAAGGCCCACTAGGCTAGACCCACCAAGGGCCCATGGCCCAAACCTACCAAGGGTCTATGGCCCAGACCTATCAGTAGCCCATGGTGGGTCTGGCCTAGTGGGCCAAAATGATCAAGGGTTCATGGCCCAAACCCAAACCCCACTCATACCATCCACAACACCCCCAACACCTAACCCAACCTTCACAGCTAGGTAAAACCCATGTCATCTCCCAAACCCAATTCTCCCATGGCCCCACACCCCAAGGCCATCTCCAAACCTTCCCCCATACCCAATGGCCCTACCAGGTCCCGCCTCAAAACCAAATTCCCATCACCCAACCAACCTTTCCACACCCCCAATGGGCTCACCCAACCCCTACTCATGTCATTCCCATCCAACCCGTGCAGCAACAGGTTGAGAATCCCGTCTTCACTGCACATTACGCCGACTAGTAGTATGAGGAGAACGAGATTAGAAACAGTGGGGCCTATGCTGGGGCATTAACCAGCCTCAACCCTCCACCAGTAATTGCCCTCCCCATGGTAGCCCAGAGTGAAGTTCGATTGACGGCCGATATGGCGGCCCCTATATCGAAAGAGTCAGAGCAGCTGAAGGAACAGTTAGACAAAATACAAAAACAGCTGATGAAAATGGGTGGTGTTGAAATCCACGCCACAGACTTCACAGACCTATGCCTGTTTGCTGAGGTCCCCTTGCCCCCTAAATTTAAAATGCCAGTATTCGACAAATACAATGGCACAGGCAACCCGATCGCACACCTCAAGTCCTATTGTGGGGACATGTGCTAGTACGGGGGGGACGAAAGACTGCTAATAAAAATCTTTCAGAAAAGTTTGACCAGACCGGCCCTGACGTGGTTCACATCTCTTGAACCCTCGATGATGAAGACGTGGAAAGATATAGCGCATTTGTTCCAAGAGCAGTATGTCTATAATACTGATATTGAACCACGCAAGTCTGATTTGACCTGTTTAAAGCAGAATCCAAATGAGACCTTTAGTGACTACTTAGGGTGATGGAGAGCACTGGCAGCTCAAGTCAGAAATAGAATACCAGATAATGAGCAGATAGAGATGATTTAGAAGAACACTCTACCAGTGATTTCTGATTTCCTTGTATACCAACAACAGTCTAGTTTTGCTGATTTGGTGAGGAATGCCAACCGCTACGAGGATGCCATCAGGGAAGGGCGGTTGAGTAAGAATACTTCAGGGGGCCCTAGCGGGGTTAGAAGATTTTCTGAGCAGAGGAACAAGAAGAGAACAGGGGGCGATGTCCAGAACATAGTCAACACCAGGCCCAATAATAATATTGCTCCGTTTCAATTTCAGGCGGCCCCACCAGCACCAGTTAGGCCTGAGCAGATGCAAAGAATGGGGAACGGGCAAGGAATGCAAATGACCCCGGAACAGAGGAGAGCCCGCTACGACCGAGTCTTCACACCTTTGGGGCAATCTTTAAGTGTACTTTTGTCCCTGTTAGTGGAAAAGGGATTAGTGGCTATCCGCCAACGACAACCTCCTCCTCACCCAATCCCAAAGAACTATGACCCAAATACCCACTATAATTTTCATCAGGGTCCGGGTCACCCTACAGATCGCTACTTCCCATTGAAGCACGCCATCTAGGATTTGATCGATGCCAGGAAAATCATTCCCCCTGCACCTTCTCAGCATGCTAATATTCATCAAGTACCACTACCCCCACATCCTACCGGAGGAGTAGGTCTCAGACCCACCATCGAAATGATAGAAGATGAGGAGGAATTCAAATTTGACCCATCCGATTATATTAGTGATCGAGAGAGTTATGTAGCACCGCTGTTAAGAAACGTTGAAGAAAGGAATATAGGGGTAGTTGAACCCCTAAATTTGTCAGATTATTTCCCCAACCCGACTCCACAAATCGAACCCTTGGATCTCAGGGCATACTTTTCGTCGCCCACACCCGTCAATTACGTGAATATCAATGCATACCAACCATACACCACAACCCCCATCAATTACCCAATGAGCCAACAGGCCCCCAATCCTACACCCGCACCCGCCAGTCATCAATGGCCTAAGCCCGCCCCATTACAACTACCACTGTACACCACAACCCCCATCAATTACCCAATAAGCCACCAAGCCCCCAATCCAACACCCGCACCCATCATTTATCAATGGCCTGCGCCCACTCCATCACCCCACCAACCACCGCAAGTTCCACCACCTCAATTACTGACGCCCATCACCACCCGCACTCCATCCGGCTATCAATGGCCTACTTTTACCTCCTTCCCTCTAATGCCACCACCCTCAAGCTCCACCACCCCCATTTGGCCCAGTCTTTCCACCCAACCCACTGCCACCGGGTGAATCAAGTATTGCCCACACCTCCTGAGACGACAGTACAAGTACCTCAAGAACCAGTAGCCATACCCTTTCAGCTCTCGGGACCCACATATGATCCTTATCAGGTCCCGCTAAGCTACGAACAAACAGATGTCAATGCCAGAAGCAGCAGTAGAGAAGGGCCAGTAAATTTTGTTACCAGGTCAGGGAGAATATCGAAGCAGCTCGAAGCACCAGCAATAGCATAGGCCCAACCCGAAGGAAAGAAAGACAGCGAGGTGAACCCATTCGAGAAAATGAGTCGAGAACATATACTGAACACTCAGCTGAGAAGGATGCCTGCCCATATCACTGTATGGGATCTGTTGATGACGTCCCCACTCCATTTTCAAGCATTAATGGGGGCGTTAAAAAATGCGCATGTATCACTCCAAGTTAGCCCGGATGAAGTCGGGTAGATAATTGGTCAAGTTATGGCCCCAAATGCCATTTCAATTTTTGACGCCGATTTACCTGAGGAAGGAGGTAGCAACTCAAAATCTTGGAATATAACTATTGAATCCGGAAATATGATTATCCCCTTGGTACTAATTGATAATGGGTCTGCATTGAATATATGCCTGTTGAGAACCGCTACCAAGATCGAGGTTGATCCGTGCATGTTAAGGCCCACCAGAACCAGCGCTAGAGGGTTTGACAATACCAGGAGAGAAATAATGGGAGAAGTTGATCTTGAGCTATTAATAGGGCCAATGACCTTCTCCATCTTGTTTCAAGTCATGGATATCAAATCCACATTTAACCTATTATTGGGGCGCCCGTGGCTACATGAAGTCGGAGCCATACCTTCCACATTGCACCAGAAACTCAAATTTGCATCTGGGCATAAGATCATCACGATCATTGGAGAGGGGCACTGTGAGAAAGAAAAGGCTGTAAATAGCATTGAAAAACCCAATAAGCTGGATGTGCCACACACCGCTGAGGACATCGACCTCCACAGTTTTGAGTATGAGGTGTTAGCTATACTCCCAGAACCCATTGAGTTCATCATGTCTAAAATGGGAGGCGGTATGGTAGCGGTAGTGGCAATGCTCCAAAAGTGGGGCTATCAAAAAGGAAGGGGTCTAGGACCCAAATTACAAGGCAGAAGAGAGCCAATTGTGGCTAAGGGATAAAAGGTCCGATTCGGGCTAGGATACAAGCCCACGGACCAAGAGGTCTGAGAGGCCAAAGAGAAAGCCAGGGTCGCCGCGGCTGCAAGAGCTCAAGGAATCAACATAGAAGAGAAACCTCACCCTAGGCCACACATAAGGGATTCTTTTGTCAGTGCAGGGGTCATAAAGATAGATTGAAATGGGGCAACCCATTTGATCCCACACAAACCCATAGCCCCAGTCCATCCCACCAATCCCCAAATCTCCCTTCCTAACTTGGAGATAGATTTGGCCGCGTTATCCCTTTTCGAGGAACGACGATCGCTACCTGAACAAACCCCCCTTATGATGAATCATCACAAAATCAAGTTATCGTTTGAGGACATGATCTCAGATGAAATGGGGATCAATATGATGGAGGCTGACTCTAATGAGCCATATCAATCAGCACCCTCCATCCCAACAGGAAAAGAAGCGGCCCCTCAGTATGCAATCGGGCATCTTGCCCCAAACTAAAGGTGAAGTGGCCTAAAGTTTGGCTTTGCTTTCAAAAATACAACCTATAAAAAGTGAGATAAGCCCTTGGTAGGCAATACCTTGAATATACATAAACTCGCATTGCCAAGGGTCCTTCTCCGAAGAAAACAAAAATATCAAAAACACGGAAAAACTACAAAATCTTAAAAACATGGAAAAAACACAAAATCCCAAAAACATTGAAAAAATCCAAAGTCCAAAAATATTGTCATTCAAAATTCCAGAAAATGTCCCACAAAAGGATGCCTTAATCAAAATACCCATCCCACGTGAAATCAACCCCTTCCCTGTAGAAATACAAGAAGAGGTAGGGATCATGAGTCTGGACAAAGATGTCCACTTCGAGGATCCCCCCAATGAGCTCCTTGACCGATTTGCCAACTTTGAGTATGGCTCTACCCCCATTGTCGAAGAGATCGAAGACGTCAATCTAGGAACTGAGGAGGTTCCCAGGATAACAAAAATTGGAATGTCACTGTCTCCTGAGGAAAGAAAAAGTATGATCGACTTCCTTCGGTCATACCAAGACATTTTTGCCTGGTCGTACGAGGACATGCCTAGTCTGGATACTAATTTAGTCGAGCATGAGTTGCCTCTCTACCCTGATATGAAGTCAGTCAAGCAGAAGCTGAGATGTCTTCGACCTGAATGGATGCTAAAAGTCAAAGACGAGGTCATCAAGCAGTATGACACGAGATTTCTCATGGTATCAAAATACCCGCAGTGGCTAGCCAATATCATACCTATGCCAAAGAAGGATGGAAAGGCCCGCATGTGTATCAATTTCCACAATTTGAACAAAGCGAGCCCAAAGGACGATTTCCCATTACCACAAATCGACATCTTGGTTGATAACAAAGCTAAGCACGGGACGCTTTCTTTTATGGATGGATTCTCAGGATACAATTAGATCAAAATGGAAGTGGTTGATCACAAGAAGACAGCGTTCATTACCCCCTGGGGAACCTTTTGCTATCGAGTCATGCCATTCGGGTTGAAGAATGTCGGTGCAACGTACCAGAGAGCTATGACTGCACTATTTCATGACATGATCCCCCGAGAGACTGAAGTGTATGTCGATGACATGATAGCCAAGTCACCAGAGTGAAGTGACCATCTGGTAAACCTTCAGAAGCTGTTTGAAAGGCTGAGGAAATATCGACTATGTTTGAATCCATAGAAGTGCGCATTTGGTGCTATGTCAGGGAAACTTCTAGGGTTCATTGTCAGCAGGAGGGAGATCGAGGTCGACCTAATCAAAGTCAAAGCCATCACTGAAATGCCACTGTCGTCAATCGAGAAAGAGGTTAGAGGGTTTCTGGGTAGAATACAGTATATCAGTCAGTTCATTACACAGCTAACTCCAATCTGCACGTCGATCTTGAAGTTGCTAAGGAAGAATTCGCCCGTTGAATGGAACGACGATTGTCAAGTAGCGTTCAAAAAAGTCAAAAGCTACCTCCTTAATCCACCTGTTTTGGTACCACCTGAGCCAGGAAGACCACCCTTGATGTATCTCTCCACGACAAAAGTTTTGATGGGATGTGTCTTGGGGCAACACGATGAAACAGGAAGAAGAGAGCAAGCCATTTACTATTTGAGCAAGAAGTTTACTGATTATGAGACGCGCTACTCTCATTTGGAGAAAGCATGCCTGGCTCTTGTATGGACTACTCAAAGGCTCCGCCACTACTTGCTATCTCAGGCGGTTCTGCTCTTGGCCCAAATGGACCCATTGAAATACCTATTTGAAAAGCCAGCTCTCACTGGGTGGACGGCACGATGGCAGCTTTTATTATCTGAATTCGACATCACATATGTCACTCAAAAATAGATCAAGGGGCTTGTTGATCATCTTGCCGACAATCCTTTACCTGACTATGAGCCGTTAAGAATCGAATTCCCAGATGAAGATATCTTGTTCATGACGGAAGACGATACAGAAGAAGCAGAAGAATCATGGGTAATGCAATTTGACGGGGCAACAAATGTCAAGGGCCAAGGAGTTGGCGCCATCCTTATCTCACCAAAAGGATCCCATGTACTGGTCTCTATCAAGCTCAACTTCCCTTGCACTAACAACATGGCTGAATACGAAGCTTGCGTCACTGGTTTGCAGGCGGCTCTCGATCTGAATGTAACTCACCTTCGATTATTTGGCAATTCACAGTTAATCATATGTCAGACGAATGGTGACTGGAAGATGAAAGACGAGAAGCTGATCCCCTATCATGAACACCTCGAGGATCTGATAGCTTGCTTCCAAAATGTGACTTTCTCATACGTCCCCCGGATAAGGAATCGCTTTGCCGACGCATTAGCAACTTTGGCGTCAATGATTAAAATCCCCTATGGTGTTGAGATGAAGCCGATCATGATCAAGCAGAGGAATGACCCGGCCTTCTTCCAGATTGAGGAACCTACAAAGCCTGATGATGAGCCACCTTGGTTCTCAGATATCAAGAATTTCCTCGAGACCCTAACTTTCCCAGAAGGTACGTCCAAGATAGATCGATGAACCATTCAACATTTAGTGGCAGGTTACGTCATTTGCGAGAATGCCTCTACAAGCGGTCATACAATAACATCTTATTCAGGTGCCTTATTGAAAGAGAAGCGGTCAATATTATGAAAGAAATCTATGAGGGAGTATGCGGAGCCCACGTCAGCGGTCACATGCTCACTAAGAAAATCCTACGGCAGGGATACTTTTGGACCACCATGGAATCGGATTGTTGCAAACATGTTCAAAAATGCTACAAGTGTCAGGAACACTCCAGTTTGATACACGCTCCTGCCATTGATCTTCACTGCATGACCACTCGTTGGCCATTTGCTACCTAGGACCTTGACATTGTCGGAATAATTAATCCCAAAGCATCAAACGGACATCGGTTCATCCTCGTCGCCATTGAATACTTCACCAAGTGGGTAGAAGCGGCGTCATATGCCAACGTCACGGCCAGTCACGTTGAGAAGTTTCTCAAGAACAATATTGTGTGCTGATTTGGAGTACCCAATGATATCATCACGGACAACGGCACAAACTTTGCGAATAAGCGCATCCGAGATTTCTGCAAGCAATACAAGATCAAGCACCATCGCTCATCCCCTTATCGGCCTCAAAGTAATGGAGCCGTGGAAGCCGTGAACAAGACAGTCATCCGCATCCTTGAGAAAATGGTTGTCACTTATCGAGAATGGAGCGAAATGCTGCCATTTGCTTTGTGGGCCTACCGAACATCGATCCATACTGCTACAGGGGCAACACCATTCTCCCTTGTGTATGGAATCGAGGCCATCCTACCAGTAGAGGTTGAAGTACCCTCACTTCAAATCCTCATGGAATCAGGCTTACCTGAAGCAGAAAGAGAGAGATCACGCTTTGATCAGCTGAACTTATTGGACGAGAAGAGACTTCTAGCCTTGTGTCACACTCAAGTTTACCAAGGGCGAATCGCACGCGCTTACAATAAACGTGTCCACGGTCGAGATCTAAAGGTAGGAGACACTGTGCTGAAGAAGATCTTCCCATCCCTCCACACCGATCTAAGAGGAAAGTTTAAGCCAAACTGGGAAGGACCATACGTCATTCGAGAAGTGTTGCCAGGATACGGCATCCACCTCGCCACCATGGATGGAGATCATCTCCTGAGCCCATCAATGTTGGATACGTTCGACGGTTCTACTCTTAGTCTATCGCTATAAGGTAAGTACTGATCAAACAGATACGTGATTGCTTAAGAACCACCCAAAAGAGGCCATCATTCTAAGCACAGTAGCCTAAAAATATCCCTAAAAATGATGATATCCTTTGCTACCCCATTTGAGCCTGGGCCTTTCTTTCAATAAACCCATTCCCCCCAAAAAAATATACGTGTACATATACCAAAAAAAAAGAGAGAGAAAAGATGCATGTGTATAAAGTTACTATTAAATCCAAAAAAAAAATCGAAAAAGCAAAACCTCAAAAAGAGATTGCCTGAAATGGAGAAAAAAGAATAACAAAAAAAATGTGTATAGAAGAATCACAGGGCATGTACAGTAAAAACCCCCAAGGAAGAAAGTATGTTGAGAACTATAAAGTTGTATCAAGGAAAACATTTTAGCCAGCATACCTTCAAATCCTAGCCTAACCCATGGCCAAGCTACACCTTGAAGGAAGCCCTCTTTGTAGGTTCACAAGCAGTCATAATATCTGTTAAGTCAACATGAGCCGAGTCGTAAGACGACACCAGAACCCCATCCAGCCGGCTATGATGGAATTGACGTCTATGTCATGGCTCTTAAAAAAATAAAATAATAAAAGGAATAAAAAAATAAAATAAAAATACAAGTTCAAAGCAAGATGGACGTGGTGAAAACCCAAAGGGCATTATGGATAAAAACAGCGAGCTTGTGCGGACCAGGTGAAAACCCGAAAGGGCGCTTGGGGTAAGAGAGCTAAACCCATGGACATGGTGAAAACCCAAAAGGGCACCACGGGTAAAAAAAAGGGAAGAGATGAAAAAAAAAAAAAAAAGAGAAAAGAAAGGTTTGGACTGATTGAGAAGATTGATGTTTGAGGAAACCTTTTGTTACTCTTCCTGTACCCTCTTGTCTGACTGGGCCACTCATGCTAGTTTGAATCGGGTCCCTACCAGAATTGTCTTTGTGAAACTCGCACCGTCAAACGTATGACCTGAGGCAAGGAGAAAGGTTTAACTCAATCGAAAGGGATCAACGTTCTGGCCTTGGTAAAATCTGGATACTCACTCAGGTCCGATTGCATGAAGGAGTTCGACTATGCTCAAAATGGGACCCGTTACTCCGTCTCACTATCAAGGCATCAAAAACAAAAAAAGAAGAAAAGCTAAAAATAAAAAATCAAGAAAAATCTAAACACCAAAAAATGTGTATATATTTCTACTCATTTTCATGTATATATTTCCAGCATCATATTTCAATCTCAAAAATGAAGAAAAATAACAAAAAATCTCTAAAAACAAAAATCCAAAAAATATCTTGAAAATGAAAAAGTGTAGGTAGAAATCTACTTTTTCTTCCATCGTTTAGGATGTATTTTCTTTATATATGTATAAACAAAAAAAGGATTGACGTTTTCTCGAGAATGTGCAGGAACATCACACGATCCAAAGCCTCAAAGCGGGCAACTTCTCAGCGATGGACAAATCAGATAAAGCATCTCACCACCGACGTCAGGTCTAACAAAAAATGATGAAAATCATTTTGAAAAGAAAAAGAAATCTATATTTTTATGCTACGCACTCACATATTTTTCTATGCGGTAAAATATCAATATTTTACCGGCAACGCAACTGTGCCAAATTAATGTCTTAGGTCTAAGGTTCACTTTGGATCCATGGATCCTATTTCAAAATAGGAGCAACGGTGTCAATTTCAGTCAAACAGTCAATGCTTGGATTGGATTGATTCCACCGCTAAATCGTTGCCCTGATCGCTCCATATTTTGGTTTCAGGTGAACTTGAGTACATTGGCTTCAGTTTCGTCACAAACTATTGAGGAGGCATGGGCTCTTGGTATGCGTTGTCTGGGCGTGCGCCTCCTGGGGTTCGAGGTCCAGATAATGCATGCTTTTAAAAAAAAAAAGAAAAAAAAAAGAAAATAAGAGAAAAAGAATAATTATGTGCTTCCCCACAGAGACGCACAAGCATAAAATGATAAAATGTCAATATTTTATCTGCAACGCAGTTGTGCCATATTAAAGTCATGAGTCAGAGGTTCGCCTCAGATCTTGGGATCCTACTTTAAGGAAGGAGCAATAGTGTCGGTCCCGGTCAAACAGTCGATGTTTCGATCGAGTCAACTCCACTGCTAAATCTTTGAGATGAGCACTCTGCTTTGGGTTCATGTGAACTTAAGTGTCTTAAGCTTCAGATTCTCCGTTGGAAAAGGTCAATCGTTGGTTGAGATCAACCTGTTGAGAATGAGATTATATGTCAATCGAACTATGTGCAACCATGCATTCAGAAGGGTTCATTTCCCTTTTATTTTCTACAGGCTTAAAACCTATATGGGTAGCGGTATCCCTATAAAGTGTACACCATGCGTCTGGGTATCCGTATGATGGTTGTTTGTCCTCATAAATTGTACTCGGGCAGGTCCGAGTCGGGGCTTCCATCGCCTTTGTTGTTGCTTATTGCCCCCGATGGGTGCATGATTATGCATAATTAATTGATGATTATGATCATTATCAACAGAGGCCAGGATTGGATGCCCCCTTTTAGGAGGTGCCTGATGTTTGGCTGGATATGTTCAAGGAAGTCGAAACTGGATACTCTAGGTCATGCTGAGCTGAGGCATGCTTTCAAAAAATGGCACATACTCCCAAAAAGAGTTGTGACATCTATTCACTTCGCTCGGGTGGTCATGCAAAATAAACTTTGGGATCGATGGGTTCGCCCAAAAATCTCGAACCCTGCTTTCAGCAGGGGCACCCACGAATAATCCAATGAGGCCATCAAATGCCTTGTAGGACTGGACGCAAACTGTGGAGCCTTGCGTGTGTTTACTTCGTGCCTATCTTTGAATATGGGTCAATCACCTTCTTACTTACGAAACTGTTGTATTCAGAATAAGTCTCGAACATCAATCACCTTCAAATCATCTCGAGAAGCGAACATTTTTCTCAACTAACGAGCTTTATCAACTCGAGAGGCAAATGTTTTTCCCAGCTATTGGGCTTTCGCAACTCGTTCCACCTCAGTTATGCCTAGTAATGTCGCTAAGCGCTTGGGAACCGATTACCTCGAGAAACGAATGATTAGCCTGGCACTCTAGGGCTTTCGTTTGCTCACCATGTTACTCATCCGATGTTTGAAGTTTATTTTGAATATGGTGGACCCGTCAGTGATGCCTTGGGCCTCTTCGGATGTCTCTTTTCTTTGGCATTCGATCATTAGTGATCGAATACCAAAGAGGGGCATCTATAGACACCCAAATTTGGCCCAAGGCCTGATCAAAACACATTTTGAGAGAGGCACATTTCTGAGCATTTGATGGCGTGTATGGAATCCTTAGGAATCACCCTAAACCCTTAGGAATCACCCTAGATCCCTCAGGAACCTACCCCGAACCTTTAGAAATCGACTCCGACCCTTAGAACCTTTTCTTAACCCTAACCTTACCTTCCCATGCAATAAGGAGGAGGGGTGCACCAGAACTGGCTATGACCCTCTACAGTGACCAACTCTTATACCATTGAAGAGTAGAGGTCGTCAGCTTTCCAATGGTCCAAGAATCGCTCCAATCGGAGGTATATATTAGCATATGTGGGAATCCGAACTCGGAGGGCAGGAAGGTAATTTCGAGGTGGCCCCCTAGGGATTTGGCGTGACTATTAGTCGCGCCAGGCTATTTCTCCCCAGAAATGGCCTAGCGCAACTAATAGTTACGCCAGGTATAAATTTTTCCTGGCGCAACTAATAGTTGCGCCAGGCCAATCCTCCCCAATTTTAAGCCTGGCGGAACTAATAGTTGCACCAAGTTTAAAAGGTACTCCCCACCCCATGAGCTAACTTCCAGCACTGTTCCTCACTATTTTACTGTGCATTTGCCTAGCACAACTAATCCGCAACTATTAGTTACGCCAATCATATAAACAGTAACAATAGATTTTTACCCTGAAATTCGTGTTTGGGGTTTAACTTATTGACCACCTCAACCTTTGGGGTGTGTTTTGATAGTTCTGTTGCACCCATTAGAACCACCTTCACACCTTTTGAAACTCTCAAAATCCTAGGAAACGTTAGATTTGGGATTACCTAATTGCTAACTCCAATTAGCATCTAAGTAGCCTCCTAATCCACTCCTTTCCTATAAATAGAGCCCCACATCCCTTGGTTTAGGGGTTGAGAAATTTGCTTAAGAGAGAAAGAGCTCAAAGTGAGAAGTTCTTCCTCCCTTTTGTGCACTATTTTCACCCAAATTCTATAACCACTCAACCTCATTTCAAGCTTGTTCTTGCATCCAAAACCCTTAGCCTAGGTGTGTGTGATCCCCTAGCCTCCATCCCCTACCTCTTAGCTTTAAGTCCTAGGAGTAAGAACTCCATTTTCCACCATACAAAGCCTTCAAGAGCTTATCAAAGCAAGCCACGCAAGGCTCCTCTACGATGCTACAAGGGCCCGAGGGCTCCGGCTCTCCCCTTTCTTCTCCTATCTCTTTCTAGCTCCCTCCATCCACTCATTTTTGTTGTTACGCCGCCAATTTTTTGGTAGGAATGGAGGGGCACAAATAGGATTCTAAGCCGGGCAAGAGGAAGCTATTTTCTTTGCTTTTACATCATTTTACTTTTGGCCATAAGTAGAGACCGCGTTAAGCGGGTTGATCGGGTGCCTAACACCTTCCCGATCGATAACCGAAGCCCCTACCCCAGATCCTTTGGAGTGGTCCGGATTCAGAGTCATATTTTTAGCACTTAGGTGCTCATAAAAATGAACTAGGTATCTCGGGACACCAAAAGCTTCTGGTGGCAATTCTATATTTTTTTATCATTAGAGAGCACTTCATTGCGACGGGGATCGCATCGATTCCCACGGTTGCACACATGCCCTCTTTCCAAATACCTTAGGGGTCACCTTCTCCACTGGCTCATTTTTCTTGATCGCATATTTTCCAGCCTTGTCCAGGCATGTGATAAGTCTAGTGAAGGGCAGACCACCTTCTGTTAAGACCTGAAAAGTACCACTTTTCACCCCTTAACTTAGCCTTTGATTAGACCCTTAGCCATCTAATAAATGTTTGTTAAGCTATTTTTATAGGTAATAAACAGCAGTGCAATAAGGCCATAAATCCTGTTAAGGAGCCCATAATTGGCACCAGAAGTCCCTCAGAAGAATGAGCCATGAATCCAGACCTGAGTTAAGCCTCGTGCAGCTGACAAAGCTCCAGAAGACTCTAAAAAATATGCTTCGCGCAGTCCTCGTGAAGTCCCAAGACTTCACAACAACTTCTCGCGCAGTTGAGTGACAGAAGAGCTTCAGAAGCCTTGAGTTGCACAGCTCTCGCAAAGTTCAGAAGTTAAAGGTCACGCAGTCTCGCACAGTTTAAGAGAGCTTCAAGAAAATCCTCGCGCAGCTGTCGTGCAGTAGCTGCAGGATGCAAATGTGAAGAGAACCTGTCGCACAGTTCAGAAAAGCCTCAAAGCTATCGTGAGGATCCTCGTGAAGTTCCATTAAGAAGTGAACTTCTCATGCAGTTCTTGCGCGGTTCAGGAAGAAAGTAGTCTCACGAAGCCAGAGTTATCCTCACAAAGATTTATTATGAAATGGAATGCTCGCGCAGTTCTTGTGCTATTCACAAGTAGCAATCCAACTACGCGAAGCCCAATCCAGCTAGCGCTTAACTATCTACCTCGCGACTGCTCAAAGCATCAAGAAGCTGCAACCCCGCGACGTCTGAAGTTTTAATGTAAACTCATCCTCGCAAAGTTTGTGCTACCACGCGATAAGTCTGGGAATCGACTGCAACCTGGCGAAGCTCTGAACTCCAACTTCCATCATTCTGTAGAGGACATTCTGGAGATTTCCAGCGATTAGGGCACGCACTCCCATGCTCAAATCTCTGTGCACATGCCCTGAGGCATCCAAGGATCACCAATAGGCCACGTGGCATCGCTAAAATTAGGGTTTCCTAACCCTAATGCGTCGCCACACCCACTGCTATATAAACCTAAGCCTGGTTTAGGTTTAGGGATCCTTTTTTCTTAGACTTGATCCCTGAGAAGAGATCTGAGATCTTCTTCTTTTCTGTTCTTCTGTAGTTGTAAGTGGTTTTCCTTTTTCTTTTTCCTTCTCTCCATGGCCCAGCACTTGCTGGCCATGCCTATGTATGTTTACTAAGAGTAGATAAATGGAATTTGTGATTGGGTGTTGTACTTTTATGGGATTCATGTGTTTGTGAGCTGTTCTGTGCAAGGCTGCTGCCTTGTGATCCGCCATTGCTTTGGCTGTGATTCAAAGCAATGGTGGACTGATTCTAAGGACCCATTCAGATCCAAGTGACCTGTGTGTCTGGGCTATCATGGTCCGATACAGCCTTAGCCCCACCACAGGGCTCACTAGATCTGAAATCCCCATGGAAGCCTGAGCGGGTAGCCTTGTGACCATAGTGGTGGCAGCAATATTTTTATTTTGTTTTGGGCTTCGTTAGGAGGATAGCGTCTGGGATAGTCTATGACCATTTAAGTGGACAGGTTATAGCCTTAGGGTGAATCCAATCTGCCGATTCAAAATGGATCCTTCTTCTCCGAGCTTGAGCTTGTAGCCTGGTAGGAGATTGTATAGTGACAGACTCCCCTATATTGGAATAGACCCGCCATCAGATGTTAGATCTGACCTGGTTATGGAGATTGTAGGCTTGTGACTAGGCCATTGTAGTCCCACTCAAGCAATGGACAGCTAGATCTAAGGTGGCACTCAATCTCTTGCTGGTTCTATGTGTCTGGGCTATCATGGTCCTATACAGCCTTAGCCCCACACATAGAGCTTTAGAGGTTGAGGTTCCCTATGGATTCCTGAGCTTGTAGCCTGGATGAAGTAGTGCCTACAATGATTAACTTGTTTTGACCCATCTCTGGATTGTGGTTCCCCTATGGGATAGTTTATGACCATTTAAGTGGACAGGTTATAACCTTAAGGGATTTGATCATGGCACAGTGATGAGTTGGATTCTTTCTCCTCTTTGGTGATAATGTAGCCATTGGACAGGATTTCTATAACAACAGATCTAGATCTGAGTCATAAATTCCAGCAGATCTGAACTCAATAGCATACTTCTCACCCTTTTATATTTATTTTCCCACATTCCATCCATCTTCTCAACCCTTTCTATAGTTAATTCATTATGCTACCTTAGGATACTTAGAATAAGTGACTCTAAACTCCCCTCCTTTTAGGACTGCCAGATCTGTAGTCAGATCTGGAGGGACTACTAGAGATGGCTCCCTTGGAGCCGTAGATCACTTTTCCCTGTGGGACAAACTCTTACTTATCAAAACTTGCTACAAATGGACCCTGTATCTTGCAGGTCTAGGATTTCTCAGTTGTGCTGATTCCATCCCCTCTTTTACTTTGATTTTAAATTGCTTTTACCACTAACAAATAAAGTAAGCACATCTGGAATTAACCAACAAGTTTTTGGTACCGTTGCCGGGGAAAGATGATCTATTAGTAGACCCTTAGTTTTTGTATTTTTAGTATTCTTTGTAGCTGTGAATAATTGATCTGCTGATGTAATTTTGAATCTTTCTTGCAGATCTAGACAGCAGCAGAGAAGTTGTCCCTGCAAGGAGTTGTCAAGTGATAAATTTGTTAGATAAATTCTTTGAGTCAAGTGCAATGTGCCTGCAAGGAGTTGTCCCTGCTGACGGTGTGTTTGTATGCTAGGTAGGAGATCTCTTAGTCCTACTTTAGAGCCTTTCAACCCTGAGCTAGAAAGGGGTAGAAGACTTAGAAGGAACAGGCACACCACAATAGAGCCCCCAATTGAAATCTGAGACAGTAGCAATGGATGAAGAACAACCCAGAACTCTCAAGGAGTTGAATGCTCTGGATGACTATAACTCTCCATTTAGCATTCAATTCCCTGATGTTCAAGGGAATTATGAAATTAAAACTTCTATCATCCAGATGCTGCCCTCTTTCCATGGGCTTAGCAAGGAGGACCCTTATAAGCATATTGACCAATTTTTGGGCTTGTGCACCACATTCAATATCGCTGGTTTGGGACCTGAGGCTACTAGGCTCAGGCTCTTTCCCTTCTCTCTGAAGGATAGGGCTAGTACCTGTTTGGCCACTCTTCCCAACAATGGCATCACATCTTGGAAAGACCTACAGACCAAGTTCTTCCCAGAGACCAATACTAGCCAGTTGAGGAAGGAGATTCTTGCTTTTGCCTAATCCCCAACTGAGGATTTTAATCAAGCCTGGGATAGGTTTAAAGAAATGCTTAAACAATGCTCCCACCACAAGATCTCAGACTGGCAGCTTGTACAAAGCTTCTATAATGGGATTGATGAGAAAAATAGAGATATGGTTGATGCCTCTTGTGGTGGAACCTACATGCACAAGACTGCTGATGAGACATGGGAATTGTTTGAAGTAATCAGTGAAAATGCTTTTCAAAAGCTATCCCTGGCAAGAACTAGTCAGGAGTCTGTGTCAAAAGTAGAGCCTATTGCATCGTCAAGAGGAAAAGTTTATGAGGTGTCTGGGAACAATGATCTGCAGTTGCAGATGGCAAACCTCTCTTTGAAGTTTGACAAATTACTGACTGTGATGTAACCCAGAAGGGCTGCTCAAGTGGTGGAGGCATGTCTGATATGCCAATCCCCACAGCACACAGTGGAGGAATGTCCATCTACAGGGCAATATCCTGAATTGGTATTGGAACATACTGCTGCTGCGCAATCTTTTGGCCAACAACAATCTGGTGGCTACAATAGATAGCCATATGGATACTAGCACCAAAATGCTGGTTACCAATGGAGAGACCACCAAAATCTGAGGTGGAGGCAAGACAATTATATGCAGCCCCAGCAAATGATGGCCTTACCCCAAAGGCCACAGTAGCAGTTCAATCAGGGATATGCCCCTAGGTCTAATTTCTAACACCAGCAGCAGCCCCATCAGCAACAAAATCAATTGGTCTTACCCCCATCTCAACCAAGAAATACTTCTTTTGAGAACCGGGTCTTGACCTCACTGCAAAACCTGGGGTCCGTGGCTCAGACTGTGAATTCTCATGGTTAGAGGATAAAGAAGATGGAAGAGCAGATTGGCCAGCTAGCGAATGCCTTAGCTAAAAGAGAGGAGGGGAGGTTGCCCAGTCAGCCAGTGTTTAGTCCCAAGGGCCAATTTTTGATTGGTGAAGGATCCCCAAGCCTTGAGGGGCATGGGGAACTTTCATTGAATTGATTCACAGAAGTGTACATTTTGTATGATATGAACTTTAGTGTGGTTTTTTTTTTTTTCTGTTTATAGGAATTTCTAGTGATCTTGTCGGAGTCTGAATGTATATGACCTGAAAATTCTTCTGCCTACTTTGGTTCTTATTCCCTTTGAATTGTTGATTGTGATTGAACAAATGATGGTGGTACTGTTTTGATAATTGGAATGCTATTTGAATTTGAGGTTTTGATTAAATGCTTTTTGAGTAATTGCATGATTAATTGTTAGGAAAGGATGGAGAGTCCTGTTTAGAATGACTAAAGGTGTCCCTGGAAAAGAGAATGTGAGATAATCCACCCACAAAATAAAGGAAAATGATAGACTAATGGGTGTGTGATCCTTATCACTGTTTTAGCTGTCGCGAGGTTCTGAAAAATAGGCGTGATTTCTTCTCGCGCAGTTCATAAGATGTTATCCTGCTAAGCTATCGCGAGATTCAACACAATTGTGTGGACTCTCTCGCGCGATCCAAATGAAACTCCAATCTCGCGACCCACTCCTTCCCATCTAGCGAGCAGATATTTTCAAAGCGCCAAGCCTCGTGATGTATATAATCCAACCTCGCACTGCTTTCCTTTTCTGTTTTCTCTTTCTTCTCCAGCCAGCGAAACCCTAGCTCTGACTCCCATTAATCTCTCTCCTCTAGCATCTATTTTACAGTCCATCATTCACCTTCTAATTCTGGGGATTTGCTCCTACATCCTCCATCACCAGTTGCCCTCTAATAGGAGCTCTCGCGGTCTTTCATGCATCAGATTGAACTGAACCCTAAGTTTTAGGGTAAGACTCAGCTCTCAACCTTTGCTTCTCATTTATCAAACTACACATTCACAGAAGAGAAGTTCAATGGCCCCTAAGGGCGCACCTGTGAAAAGAGCAAGGGATAAGGCTCCCGTGGAGCCCACTCCCAAGAAGGCCAAGTCCTCAACGGTGTCATAAAAAGGGAAAGAAGTGGTTCAGGAAGTGGCTGAACAAACACCTGATTACTCTACACCCTCTGAGCTTCTGACTCCCATTCCCTTGGAGCCTGAAGCTGTTTTTGACCTATCTTTCTTTGCAACAGAACCTCTGTCAGCCCCGACATTGAGTTCATACGCAAGGCTGGATTGACCCCCCTGCTGCAAGCTATCCCTGCGCTAGCCTACCCTAGACTAGTGCAACTCTTTTACCAACACCTTAGGGCTAGACCAGACCACCGTGGGTAGCCAGGCCTCCTTGTGTTAGTTGACAATTTTGAAATGTTACTCAGTCCTAAGTTGATTGCTGAAGTAATGGGCATCGCTACTATCTTTGACCCCAACTGTGGATATGGCCCCCTTGTGTGTGCCCCCATTGATACCATTGCATAGGCCCTTACCAGAGGATTGAAGGCCACCGGGGATTCTATCAGGAGAAGAGACCTGGACCCTAAACTCCTGTTCATCAATCAAGTTCTGTGAAAGAACATTTATTGTGTCAGCCATCAGCAGGAGAGGACCCTAATTGCTGATGCTGTTTATTCCTTTTCAATGGGCCACGATTTTCATGCTGCTAGGTTGATTTTTGAGGCCATGAAGGATGTAATGGTGAAGCTAGGGTAGAAAAAGAAGCCCTACACTCTCCCCTATGCAAGACTCATTACCATATTACTTTTGAGGGGAGGGTACAAGATACTAGTAGGGGAGTTAACCATTGACCTCACCCCTACAACTTATTCCCCCTCAGCCTCAGCAAGGGCAAGGCTCAAAAGGGAAGGGCCCAAAAGGGAAGAGCCCCAAAGGAAAAAGTCCTATCAAATCACCTAAGCAAACCAAAGACTAATCCCCAGTGACCCCTCCTGCACCAAAGGCACCCAAAATGAGGGTGCGGGCACCAAAAGCTCCAACCATGCCCAAAACTGCCGCCCAAAAGAAGGAAGAGAGGGAAAGAAAGAAAAAAGAGGAAGAGGCTCTCCTTCGAGAGCAGGCCAAGAAGATGGGTTGGGACTGGTTTTGATTCAGGCTACGATTAGCTTGTACCTAGGATTTTTCTGTTTCTGCATTTTCTTTTTTCTCCTGTTGTTTTTCATTTTGTACATTTCTCTCTTATATAATAGATCTTCTTCTTGTGTCATTGCTAGTTTTCTTTGTCTTGTGTCTGTTTTGCTCCATGTTATTTCCTTTTAGTTTGCCATTAATAAATCGGTTGCACATCCACCTTTGAATCAGTGAGGACACTGCTCCTCATAGGTTTGGGGGTGTGGTAGGCAGATCCTGCCAATGGAATAGTTAACCTAAGTGCAGCAAAATCTTGTGAGTAATATAGAAATGGAACCATGTTCATCTAAGAATCATGAAAAATAAGGAATTTAAAAAAAAATTCAGACTTTAGACAGTATAAACTTTTAAAATTTCACATTTCCATGATGAGATCACAAGGAAACTCACTTGTATCAGCACTTAGTGAATCACTAGAGAGAGAAAAAGGTAAGGACATACTTAAGAATTCAAAGGAAGACCATGACCAGTGAGATTTGGGCCTATACAAAATTTTTTCTTTGACAAGTGACTAAGGCAATTTCTTCTAGCTCTAAGGACTGGCTGAGTCACTGTGCTCACTAGAAGTTAGGCAACTCCAAATTGAAACAACTGACAGCATTCATGAGACTTAGGAAAGGATCAAGGCCTTCTTTTGGACAGTTTGAGCCTAAACAGACAAACCTTAAGCAACTGCCCTTGTCCATACCCCCTTTCAGCCTTAAATCGTAAATTTCTTCAAAATACACCTGAGTACTTGCACCAGAACCTATGTATCTAATTTAACCTTACCCTCACTCTGAGAATTCAGAAGGTAAAGGAACAAGAGTTGAAGATGGACTAGCTATGGTCAACATTAGGTGAATAAAGAAGAAGTACCTCAAATTTTGGAAGTATGGCAACTGAGAAAATGGTGGCATTTCATCAAAGCAAAAACAAAATAAAAAGAAGAAAAATGCATCAAAAAGAAACAAAAACAATAATGAAGAGGAGTAAGAGAGGAGTCAAGAGGGAACTTTCATTGGGAAAATCGAAATCAAGAAGAGAAACTGATCACTTCAAATCTGAAAACCTCAAAGAAGATGAAAGGAGCTGAATTAAAGAAGGTGAAGTCATGAATCACCTCCTTCACCTACTGAGTTCTCAATTTTGAACCCCTTTTCAACCTTCCTTTCTTTTTAATCCCACTCCATAAGCCACATTACAGCCCAGTTAAAGTCTTTGTGATCCAAAGTTGAGTGAGCTATCATGTGGAGATAAAAAGTTATCCAATCTATGGTGAGGATCTGTCAATGATGCCAGAACTTCAGAGCTATGCCCTTGCTCATGCTTATAGACCCATTTGGGGGATGTAACTGCTCTTGAGCTTGAGAGAAAATGAAACCCTCAACAGTTCTTTATGAGAGTATGCCCTGGAGAGTTTTGGGTCAGATATTGAATGCATTAGGTGTGACCTACAACCTAATTGTTGATCCAGTGATGAGCTCAATGTTGACACAACTGTGTAGGGTCTATGGTGTAAACTGATTGGAAATGTTGTGCTTTCATGAGAAGCTTATACTGTTTAAATTTCTGTGCAGCCAATGTGTTTGAATTTCTTATATTTTTACTGATTCATGGGTGAACTGATTCTCTATTTCTTGACTGCTCACTTGATAATAATGCACTTTTGTTAACTATTGTATTGAGAAGTTTGTGGGTGTCTTCACTGAAAACCCTCAGGAGACTTCACTCCTCCACTAGGGATCACCTAGGGGTTTAAAAGGCTTGGTACATATGCTAAATGTATCCGTGATCCCTACGAAAGTGGCATTTAATTCCTGTAGTTGATTTAATGTAGCTTTGCTAAGGGACTAGCAAAGATTAGGTTTGGGGGTGTGTTAAGACCTGAAAAGTACCACTTTTCACCCCTTAACTTAGCCTTTGATTAGACCGTTAGCCATCTAATAAATGTTTATTAAGCTATTTTTATAGGTAATAAACAGCAGTGCAATAAGGCCATAAATCCTGTTAAGGAGCCCATAATTGGCACCAGAAGTCCCTCAGAAGAATGAGCCATGAATCCAGACCTGAGGTAAGCCTCGCGCAGCTGACAAAGCTCCAGAGGATTCAGAAAAATATGCTTCGCGAAGTCCCAAGACTTCACAACAACTTCTCGCGCAGTTGAGTGACAAAAGAGCTTTAGAAGCCTTAAGTCGCTTAGCTCTCACGAAGTTCAGAAGTTAAAGGTCGCGTAGTCTCGCGCAGTTCAAGAGAGCTTCAGGAAAATCCTCGCGCAGCTATCGTGCAGTAGCTGCGGGATGCAAATGTCAAGAGAACCTATCACACAATTCAGAAAAGCCTCAAAGCTATCGCGAGGATCCTCACAAAGTTCCATTAAGAAGTAAACTTCTCGCCCAGTTCTCGTGCGGTTCAGGAAGAAAGCAGTCTCGCGAAGCCAGAGTTATCCTCACAAAGATTTATTATGAAATGGAATGCCCGTGTTGTTCTCGTGCTATTCACAAGTAGCAATCCAACTGCGCGAAGCTCAATCCAGCGAGAGCTTAACTATCTACCTCGCGACTGCTCAAAGCATCAAGAAGCTGCAACCTCGCGACGTCTAAAGTTTTAATGCAAACTCATCTTGGCAAAGTCTGTGCTACCACGTGACAAGTCTGGGAATCGACTGCAACCTGGCAAAGCTCTGAACTCCAACTTCCATCATTCTGTAGAGGACATTCTAGAGATTTCCAATGATTAGGGCACGCACTCCCATGCTCAAATCTCTGTACAAGTGCCCCGAGGCATCCAAGGATCATCAATAGGTCACGTGGCATCGCTAAAATTAGGGTTTCCTAACCCTAATGTGCCGCCACACCCACTGCTATATAAACCTAAGCCTAGTTTAGGTTTAGGGATCCTTTTTTCTTAGACTTGATCCCTGAGAAGAGATCTGAGATCTTCTTCTTTTCCATTCTTCTGTAGTTGTAAGTAGTTTTCCTTTTTCCTTTTCCTTCTCTCCATGGCCCAGCACTTGCTGGCCATGCCTATGTATGCTTACTAAGAGTAGATAAATGGAATTTGTGATTGGGTGTTGTACTTTTATGGGATTCATGTGTTTGTGAGTTGTTCTGTGCAAGGTTGCTGCCTTGTGATCCGCCATTGCTTTGGCTGTGATTCAAAGCAATGGTGAACTGATTCTAAGGACCCATTTAGATCCAAGTGACCTGTGTGTCTTGGCTATCATGGTCCGCTACAGCCTTAACCCCACCACAGGGCCCACTAGATCTGAAATCCCCATGGAAGCCTGAGCTGGTAGCCTTGTGACCATGGTGGTGGCATCAATATTCTTATTTTGTTTTGGGCTCCGTGAGGAGGATAGCCTCTGGGATAGTCTGTGACCATTTAAGTGGACAGGTTATAGCCTTAGGGTGAATTCAATCCGCCGATCCAAAATGGATCCTTCTTCTCAGAGCCTGAGCTTATAGCCTGGTAGGAGATTGTATAGTGACAGACTCCCCTATATTAGTATAGACCCGCCATCATATATTAGATTTGATCTGGTTATGGAGATTGTAGGCTTGTGACTGGACCATTGTAGTCCCACTCAAGCAATGGACAGCTAGATCTAAGGTGGCACTCAATCTCTTGCTGGTTCTATATGTCTGGGCTATCATGGTCCTATACAGCCTTAGCCCCACACATAGAGCTTTAGAGGTTGAGGTTCCCTATGGATTCCTGAGCTTGTAGCCTGGATGAAGTAGTGCCTATAATGATTAACTTGTTTTGACCCATCTCTGGATTGTGGTTCCCCTATGGGATAGTCTGTGACCATTTAAGTGGACAGGTTATAACCTTAAGGGATTGGATCATGGCACAGGGATGAGTTGGATTCTTTCTCCTCTTTGGTGATAATGTAGCCATTGGACAGGATTTCTATAACAGCAGATTTGGATCTAAGTCATAAATTCCAGCAAATCTAAACTCAATAGCATACTTCTCACCCTTTTATATTTATTTTCCCACATTCCATCCATCTTCTCAACCCTTTCTGTAGTTAATTCATTATGCTACCTTAGGATACTTAGAATAAGTGACTCTAAACTCCCCTCCTTTTAGGACTGCCAGATCTGTAGTCAGATCTACTAGAGATGGCTCCCTTGGAGCCGTAGATCACTTTTCCCTGTGGGATAATCTCTTACTTATCAAAACTTGCTACAAATGGACCCTGTATCTTGCAGGTCTAGGATTTCTCAGTTGTGCTGATTCCATCCCCTCTTTTACTTTGATTTTAAATTGCTTTTACCACCAACAAATAAAGTAAGCACATCTGGAATTAACCAACACCTTCCTTTGCAAAGGCTTGCCTTTTCAGCACCTTATCATTGATGTCCACCATTGCTTCAAAAATCAACTTGGGTGCATTCACAAATTGCCCCTTTGAACAATAGTATAGGGCATCAACTAATGGGGCCCTTCGCTCTTGCAAATGCCCAGTGACAGACATTTTTCCTCAAAATGGTGTCCATGAGTCTTAAGGTAGGAGGGAGGTCTCTTCTAGTCAGAGATTCACTAGAGCCCACAATACCATTGGTGAGCTGCTTCGCCATTTCCCTAAAGGTAGCCCAAATAGGTGCTCCCTCAGCTCTGGTGGAGTCAAATTGATATGGGACTCCCAAAGCCATCCCAATGTCTTTGCAGTCTATAATCAGCTGCCAATCATCAATCAAAATCTCAAGTACATCCTCAACCCCAGGCACCACCTTCTTGGTCAGGTTCTGATACCATAATTTCACCAGCCTGGGATAAACCGTTTCTTTCAAAGGTGACTGCTTGGGTAACAAACCTTCTTTCTTCAAATAGTTCAATGTCTCCTGGCACTCTCCAATGTTGGCAAAGTATGCAAAGTCAAAGTCTATCTCAGGGACAAGACTCAAAGTGTCCACAAATTCATTGGGATTAGTTAACCCAGCTGGAAGGATGAGCATAGGTATTTTCACAGTGGGAGCAGCTCTCTCTAAGGGCGTTTCTACCACAAGCTCCTGAATTTCAACGGCTTTGGCCTTCTTGGCTTTATGGGCCTTCTTGGGTGCCTCTTCAGAGAGCTTCCTCTTGGTTGGTGGTTTTGTGAGAGGCATTGCCTTCTTGGTGGATTTAGGGGTGGAAGCAGTTGGTTGCTGAAATAGGTCAGCTAGGGTTTCTTCAAAATCGGCCATTATTGCTTTCGAAAATGGAACAGTATGTAGGGAAACACTGAATTAACTGCTAGGAAAGTGTCAGAGGGAAAGAAAGAAGATAACTTACCTGAGAATCCTAGGGTTTTTTTAGATGTCACCATTTACAGCTCCAATTTCTCTAAAATCCGAGACAAAATGCTCCTCTGCACAGACTAAATGTACCCACAAAATGGCAGACTGAACAGCTGAAGGTTTCTATGGGATGTAGCAGAGAGAAGGGGGAGGCAAAAAATGAGAAAGAGAGCTAGGGTTTACAAACGGTACCAAATGGGACGGAAATGACCTATCGATAGGTATTTAAAGGATGAAATACGATTTCGATAGGATGAATAGGTTGGCTTCGATACGTTGATGTGTCCTATTGAAAGCTTAACAGTCAAGGCTTTCAGAGTGGATGATTCGATAGGTTCACGATAGGTGGAGTCATCTTTCCGATAGGTTTAAGTGGGATTGGACTCATCTTTTCGATAAGTTCCCGATAGATATCCAGAACTTATCGAAATCATTATTTTGCCCCTGTTAACCTATCGAGAAGTTGGTTTCACCTGTCGATCAGCACAGGGCCTATCGAAATCCTCAATTATCCTGTCAAAACCATATAGCGACCAAATGAAAAGTTCAATTGACCTATCGAAAGCTCCCAAAAACCATATAAACTGCATTTCCAGGCACTCTCAGCTGCAACACTCAGCAGGCTTTCCTACTGTGCTGCCCTACAGTTTGTTTCCCTGGAGGAAAACTCCCATTATCTCAGGCCAGATTGAAATGATATATGATGGCATGTTTATTGCAAAAAGAACTTCAATTGAAACATAAAGTAAACACCTAGAACAATAGCAAAATATAGTACATATGGTACATACTGGACTTTAGGGGCTAATCCAGAGGATCTAGAAGGTCCACGGTCTCTTCATGGTCATCAATTTTGGTACCTTTCGTGGATCCTTTCCTCAGCATGTGTCCCTCCCCTAGGTGCAGTTTTCCATCTATGAACCAAGCATTGTCCTGCAACAGCCGATGTGTATTTTCATGCATCACCTTCTCTTGTGCATTAATGGAAAAACAAGTCTCTTTAAGAGGGGGTTGATGGCCAGTGTTGTACACATTTAGCTTAACCTTCATGTTTCCAAATGACACTTCCATGATTCCAGACCTGCATTGTATGCAAGCATTGGCAGTGGCCAAAAAGGGCCTGCCTAGAATCACAGATATGGAAGTGGCATACTTACTTGGTTCCATATCTAATACCAAAAAGTCAGCAGGATAGAAGAATTTTTCAACTCCAACCAAAACATCTTCAATTATCCCCACAGGCTTCCTCTCAGATTTGTCAGCCAGCTGTAAGACCACATGTGTGGGCTTCAATTCTCCTAAGCCCAGCTTCTCATATAGGGAATATGGAACCAAATTCTCAGATCTAATAAGGCTTTGTCAATAGTGTGATCCCCAATGATATAGGGGATAGTGTGGGTTTCAGGGTCTTGCAGTTTGGTTGGGGTTGCAATAGACAAAATTTGTTTCACTTTCTCTGCTGAAAAGACCTTCTTGGATAGGTGTATCCTAGACTGTCTTCTATGGGTGCATATGTCCTTAAAAACTTGGCGTAGGCTGGGACTTGTTTAATTGCATCAAGTAAGGGCAAATTGATCTTTACTTTCTTGAAAGTCTCCATCATTTCCTCGATTTTACCTTGCTCCTTATCGAAAGGGGAAGGTGCTTGCAGCGCCTTAGGAAATGGCAAATGTGGGATTGCTCCCTCATTTGCAGCCTTAGCCAATGGGGCATCTTTCTTTTTGATATTTTTTTTTTCTTGAGGATCCTCATTATCCTCTTTATTCACCGTTGGATGTTCCTTCATGTCCACCACTGGTGGCTCTTGTTGTGTTCTTTCAGACATTATTTCTTTTTCTTTCTCCAAGCTCCTCACAGGCTCACAACCCATTTGGTTGTCCACTAGCCTACCACTTCTCAATGTTGTAATATATTTGGCTTCCTCGTAAGTGGAGGCAACTTCACCCACTATAAACTATCTTCGGGGTTACCCTGTGGTTGGCTGGGTAACCTTCCTCCCTCTCTCCTAGTCAAGACATCAGACAGCTGACCAAGTTGGTCCTCTATCTTCTTGATGCTCTGGCTGTGAGAGTGCACAGTTTGAGATAAGGAATTTAAATTCTCTAGTGAAGCCAGAACTTGTTCCTCAAAGGTTGTTTATTGTGGAGCTACAGGTTGGGCCATGGGCTGCTGGTACTGGGGCCTTGGGACATAACCTAGGTGATAAGGCTAAACATTTTTGTAGGGCAAGGGCTACTGGGGCTGCTGCTGCTGGCTTGGGTATGCATCTTTTCTCCACCTCAGATTGGGATGGTTCCTCCATTGATACCCAGCAGCCCATAAGACTGAATTGCAGCCACATGCTCTGTTACAAAATCAAGAAACTAGCCAGCAGATGGGCATTCTTCAAGGGAATGAGCAGGTGACTGGCATATAGCACATGCCTCCTCCACTCTAGCAGCCATAGGTGACTGCACTGTTCCCATAAGTCTATCAAATTTCAGTGCCAGGCTGTCGACTTTCCTTTCCAAATCACTTTGCATATTCACTTCATACAACTTCCCTCTTGAAGTATTTTCCTTCACCAACCTAGGAGGCTCTAGATCCCTAGCCAAGGTTTCCCTTTGTATAGAGTTCTCACTAATGATGTCAAATAGCTCTCATGCCTCCTCAGTAGTTTTATGGAGGTAGGTGCCACCACAAGAAGCATCTACCATGTCTCTGCTTTTGGAATCAATCCCTTGATAAAAACCTTGGACAAGTTGCCATTCAGGGATTTGATGGTGGGGGCAATTCTTTTGGAGTTCCTTGAATCTCTCCCAAGCTTGGTGAAAATCCTCAGTTGAATCTTGGGCAAATGAGAAGATACCTTTTCTTAACTAGTTGATTTCAGACATAGGGATGAACTTGGCCAAGAATTGACATTGGAGCTCACTCCAGGACTGAATACTGTTGGGTGGAAGAATTGACAACCAGGTCCTGGCTCTGTCCTTTAATGAAAAAGGAAAGAGTCTCATCCTGGTGACCTCCTCCCCCAAACCTTTGATGTTGAATGTAGTGCATAATCCCAGGAACTCATCAATGTGCTTGTAGGAATCCTCCTTATTCAGGCCATGAAATGAGGGTAGCATCTAGATTATGGAAGATTTGATTTCATAGTTTCCTTGAGCAGCTGGGAATTGAATGCAGAAGGGGGAATTGTAAACCCCTGATGCATTAAATTCTTTGAGGGTTCTCAGCTGTTGTTGCTCTCCCATTTCTGTAGAGTCAATTGCAACAGATGTGGGTGGAGTTTGTCTAGATCTGAGAAGTCTTTCAACCTCTGGGTTTAGTGAAACAATCTGAGGTTGGAGAGTTCTCCTACCAAACATACAACACTCAAAATCTGAATGCAGAGCAAAACCCCAACACAACAAGTAGAAACAACACAAATGACTAACTAATCTAAAAATCAATAGATCTAAAAAATAACAGGGGAGTAGAGGGGTACAAACTACAGAGCAGCCTCCAGCACAATGCTCCTCTCACACAGCAACTTCAGATCTGATTAAATGCACACAAAAGACTGAAAACAGCAAAACTTGCAAACACAGTTAGTAAAATCAAACAAACCACTACAGATCTATGGTCTAAACTAGATTAAAACTTTGATCTTCCAATTTCAAAAAAAAACCTCCCCGGCAGCGGCGCCAAAAACTTGTTGATGTTTCCGCCTTCCCTTAAAAAAGGGTCTAAAATTCACTCATAAATCTAGGCAGATCACACTTACACAGACCTGCAAGTAATCAGGGCCTATTGTAGCAAGTTTTAAAAAGATGATGAATAGGGGAATGTCCACAGGGAGGCTGGTTTGAAATGTGGTAGATCTCCAGATCTGGCACCCCAACTAATGCTAAATTAGCTAAAAGACAGGGGACAGGTTTAAAAAGGGTTGTCACTTAAGTTATACTAAAATGAAATGAAAACTAGCTAGGGTTGAGTTTAGAATTCCAGATCTTACAGGGGAAAGGAGTTAATAGGAGAAAATGGAGAAGAGTAGCTTGGAAATTGGTCTCACTGACCGACTCAAAGCGATTAAGCATCGAAAAATCGACGCGCAATTCGGTTAAATGCCTGAAACAAGGCATTTAATTAGGAAAAACCTTGTCAAAGACCTTTTTTAATTTGCCCCAAAGGAGGGGGCAAAGAATTTTGAGGGGACTAAAAATTTGGGGAGAAATTTGGGATTTCGAGGCAGGAGAATTTTGAGAACAACACAGAGAGAAACAGAGCCATGACTTCGAGATTTAAGCTTCGAATTTTGAGATTCCTCTTCGCAACCCCAACCTTAGGTAAAATCTTGTCTTTAGTTTCCGACCTTAGCTTTAGTTCTTAGATTTATGATTTTTCTTAGTTTTAATTATTAGTAATAAATTTTTAGTCTTAGACTGTAGCACCCTATTTTTAGACCGTAATTTCAATCCCTAGTTCTAGTCCTCAGTTTTTAAAACCAGCCCTTAATCTGACGGCCTAATCACCGACCTTAGACTTTAATTTTGTTCTGAAATCTTAATCTCCAGTCCTATCATTAATCTCTGGTTCTAGTTCTTAGTTTTGAGAACTAGTCCTTAATCATACGGTTTGATTTTCTGGTTTCAGTCCCGAATTCAGTCCTTACATTTTAAATTCTAGTTTTATTTCCTTAATTCAATATTTCTAAAATCCCAATTCTTAATTTAGTTTTCTATAATTCCAATTTCATAATTATAATCTAAAATTGACTCTAAAAATCTAAAAAAATACTATATTATAATCTAAAACTCAGTTTGCTTTAATCTCAGTAACCCGATTTGCCCAAGGGAGCTTACAGAGGGTACTGGAGAATGAAGCCAATCCTCCTGAGCATAGCAGGCCCAAAACCCCTTTTCTTAGATTTTTAGTAGATTTAATTCATCTTTTTAATTAGAATTAGTAAAATCAATTCCAATATTTTCCTAGAATTTTAGTATAATTAATTTATTGCTTTGATCAGAATTCTAGTAAAATTAATTCATTGCTCTAATTAGATTTTTAGTATAGTTAATTCATAGCGTTAATTAGAATTTTAGTAAAATTAGTTTATTTGCTTTAATTGGAATTTTAATAAAATTAGTTTCATTGCTTTAATTAGAGTTTTAGTAAAATTAGTCCTCTATTTTAATTAGAATTTCAGTAGAATTAGTATATTTGCTTTAATTAGAATTTTAGTCAAATTAGTATACTTGCTTTAGTTAGAATTTTAGCAAAATTAATATATTTGCTTTGCTCAGAATTTCAGTACAATTAGCATGCTTGATTTAATTAGAGTTTCACTAGAATTAATATATTTGCATTCCTAGTACGATTAGGAGATTAATTAATTAGACTTCTAGTAGCACTGGGAAACTAAATTAATTAGTCTTTTAATAAAAGTAAAATATTAAAATTAATTAGACTCCTAATAGGATAAGGAGATTTAATTAATTAAACTCCTAGTAGAATTAGGGAACTTAATTAATCAAACTTTTAATAGAACTAGGGAACTTAAGCCCAGTAGAATTGCAACAATAATAAGGAAAGAAAAGAAACTAAAACTATCTAAATTATAAAGAGAGCCATAGTTACTGACGTTCGCTGGCGGACAATTCAGTAAAGAAGTAACCCACACCCGCTGTAAAGCGTGATCACTGACGTGTTGCAACATCGTTAAATATCTATAGCTGGCGATCGCAACAAACTAGGAATCTTTCTAGAATTTCCCTTTTTTATTTTCAACATTCCAAACACCACATTGCAAGAGTCCACTTGGACAGAATTGGGCCACTAATTCAATGGGGACTGAGAAAAACTTAGAAAAAGCGCCGCCAACACTTCAAATCGTGAGATATCACAAATACACAAAAATCGGAGCACCTAAAACTCGAAATCTCATAACCGAAGGAAAAATGAAGAAGGAATAAGAAGAAATGAAAAAGTCTCAGACACATATAGACACTCGGACGATTATACGTAGGGCATTCCCAATTTTGAAGGTTGATCACCCTTCACTGAATTTCAAGAAAGACTTTTATTTGAAGGACTTGTGAGATGTAAACAACAAAATTTGGGATGTCTAATTTGAAATTTTGATCGATAGATCTCCAGTGCATAAGATTGGAGCAAAACACTATACTTGTCAAATGATTTGAATCTTTTGAGTTTGTTTAGGATGGGTGGTCTATCCACTATGGATGAAAAAGTGGTCTATAGATCCGTGTGAATTTGTGATGTGCACGGATTTTCATGCAAGTTACACATTTTTACCACATGGGTGAACCACCAATCACCTTCGAATGCAAGCTCTCATACTTGGTATATATATATATATCCTAAGAAAAGAAAAGAAGAAGAAGAAAAAACATAAAAATTATTTATTAAAATGAAAAATACATCAAAACCACATATTATCGGAAACGATACATCTTATTCATTAATTATTTAAAGTTGATAGATGGAGCACAACTTAATTAGCAGTAACAATGGCAATGTCCAAGTGTTTTGCAAAATCCACCTCTCTCGTTACAACTGGGTCATGCATGTTTCATTATTGCAACTCGACATAGGGTTATTGTTGCAACATTTGATCGCATCTACTTGAATCTCATTCACTAAAATATTCAAAATGAGACACTTGTCAGTTACTTAGTATAAGAAACTTTGAATAGATAAGTAAATAAAATATGGGTATTTTTATTTTTAATCCAACATTCTTCCTTTTTAACCAAGGTTTCACATGCTTAAATCGTTGATTGCTTTAAATAAGATGATGGAGATCATTATAGATGTTGAGATCATGGATCAAAATTTCCTTTGATACCAATACGTATCGGACGATACGCATAGGTATCGGACCCGAACGATACGGTACATTGAAAGTATCGTATCATTCATTTGCATGTATATGGCCAGATGATACATTCATTGTATCGTCTCCGGATCTTTACTGTTCCGATACATATCTTCGATACGTATCGATTTTGAGCTCGGCTGATACGTATCGATTTAATGAGATTTTGACCCATGGTTGAGATCATGGTCCTACCATCATACAGTCAGATTTGGATTCCACGTGGTAGACCTCTGATCCGTGAACATGTTGATTTTTTTATATTGTGCCACATGGACACAAAATTGATTGTTTGACAACTATGTCTCAAGATCTTTGGTATTGAAGATTGGAAAAAAAAATGATATAATTTAAAGCAATCAATAGTTTAAAGATTAAGAAAGAATCTTAAGTTATAAATAAAAATAAAGAAATAAGAGGGTTTGAAACTTACATGCAGCACAAACAACTACGCATAGGAGTAAAAGGGTCAACAATTTAGTCATCTTCGTTTACTTGATTATTTCAATGCATCAAGTTCGTGCCTACTTATAGTTAAGAAAAAATCTTTTGGAGAAGGTTTTTTACTATAGTAGAATGATTTAATAGCTATTTAAATTTGGTAGCAATGGTGAAGATTTTTTACCATATTAGAATGATTTTATTGCTATTTAAATTTGGTAACTATGGAGAAGATTTTTTACTATAATTAAACATATGAACCAAATGTCCTAAATGGTAGTAAAATCTTTCTATTTTGATATTTTTTAATGCTATTTTAATTTCATAATAAAATATTGTATGTATACTAAAGTGCGAAAATATTATATATATAATATAATTATTTGTATACTAAAGCGCGAAAATGAAATAGGCTATTTCCATGAGTGAAACCAATCCATGAAAAACTCAGTGTCTCAATTGGGAAGGTTGGGTTCGGGTTGGCCTTAAACGAGCCAATACATTTATGAATCGGGCTTACCTTACATTAGCCCATATGGGGGCCACCCATCAATTTTTATATAAATTAATTAACTCAATATGATGGAGTCGGGCCAAGTTTTGGCCAGGCGTAAAGAGGCCTTTAAGATTGCCCCATGCACAACCTGGCTTACTCATAGGGCCGGGCTAGCCCATTTATGCATCAGGCCTACCTACCTTAACCCATACCTGACTCATTCTAGGTCAGGGCGAGACAGGCTCAAGCCCAGCTCATTGAGCAACTTTGACATTTTGACAGTGCCCTAAATCATAAAGGAAAAGGCATCGGGATAGTCCTCCTAAGCCCCGAAAGGAGTTGTTATACCTAAGGCTTTTCAACTAGACTTTTCTGTCACTAATAATATCGTAGAATGTGAAGCCTTCATAGCTAGATTACGAGCGACACTACAATTAGGTGTTAAACAATTGAAAACCATTGGTGATTCCAAGCTCGTAATCTCACAAGTTATAGGAGAATGAAAAACCAAGGAAAGGAGACTAATGACATACCTAGAATCCGCTCAATATTTGGTCAAGAAATTTGAAAGAATCTCTTTCACGCACATCTTTAGATTGGAAAATGAGCTCGTAAATTCCTTGGCCACGTTAGCCCCAGACATCCAAATACCCATCGGACAAAGTACCAAGACCCTCTCTATCGAAAAGCTAACAGTACCCGCCCACGAGGTAGCATGGACGGTCAAGAAAGAATTACCAATCCTCCCCACAAGTACATGACCAAATGAAGCAATCACTCCAGAAAATTACATCAAGGTAGGAACCGAAGTCACTATGTTTAGATTTGAAATATCACCAACCGACGATGGATAGCCATGGTATTTCGACATCTAAAACTTCCTGAAGCATCAACACGCTCCTCCATATGCCACAAAGATCGAATGGAAGACTATAAGGAACCGATGTGCCCGATTCTGCATACTCGATGAAATATTATATAAAGAAGCCTTCACCAAAAGAGTACTGCTACAATGTGTAACAACCGCCAAAGGATAATACATTATTTGAGAAGCACACACCAATGCATGCGACGACCACACCAGTAGACAAAGACTCGCCGACCAAATCATACGACAGGCTACTTATGGCCGACGATGATAAGAGATTGCCACCACTACGTCTAACTCTGCAAGCAAAGCCAAGAACACTCCACACTTATCAAAGCTCCATCAGTTGCATTGAACATTATGACCACATCGTGGCCATTTTTTATGTGGGCCTTCGATGTCATTAGACCTTTCACAGACATAGTTGGAAACACTCACAAGCACATGTTCATACTTACGACAACCGAATACTATACCAAATGGGCAGAAACTGAATTCAGAATCACCGCTTCAACACTCATCAGGTTTATCATTTAGAATATCATCACCAGGTTTAGAGTACTAAGGATGTTCATCACCAACAACAGACCACAGTTCATCGCAGAGAAGATGAAGAAGTTATGTAAGAAGTTTGACATCGATTTATGCCACTCATCATCATTATACCCTCAAGGCAATGGACAAGCAAAAGCTATGAACAAGACACTAATTCAAATTTTGAAATGCACAGTAGAGACAACCAATGGAGCCGACTGGCCCGAACCACTATCAGAAGCACTCTGGGCCTATAGGACCTCTATTCGTACAGCCACTGGCCAAACTCCCTACCTCCTTACCTATGGGATGGAGGCAGTCCTACCATATGAGATACAAGTACCATCCTTACAGATTCAACTCAATGATGAGCTATCCTTAGATGAGAGGAGAATCATCATACTCATGCAGCTAGAGCAGCTTGATGAAACACATCAAAGGACAGCTGATCATACTCAGGTATATCAGAGGAGAGTGGCTAGGGCTTACAATAAGAAAGTCCTCGAACAAACCTTTAATATTAGAGAATTAGTCTTAAAGAAAATCATGCCTTCCAAGCACGCCCATCCAAAAGGAAACCTAAAGTTGAACTGGGAAGGCCCTTACGTTATAACAGCCACATACCTTGGGAATGCATACAAACTGGCGAATCAAAATGGGGAAGAACTCCCTAGCCCTTGGAACACCATGTACCTTAGAAAATACTACCCTTAGTCCTGTGATCATCACATTCTATAGTCAAATACTTATACTTATCACCCCGTAGTCGTCACGACCCATTCATTGGTCGAACATCATTAATTCTCATAATATCCTTAAGACCTCCAATTTATCGCCCACTTTCTTATTAAGGCAATCTGATTGAAGGACTAGTGACATATCTAACCTCTTTCAAAAGCATAAGTAACACCAGATCCTCATTTCCCTTCCCCTGCCATTGGAGGAGACGTTAGAGTAAAAAAATGAAGATGCCAGGTTCAATCAAAACTCATTATTCTTGCGCTAGGAGGATGCTTTAAAAAATATGTATATCAATAAATTTGAGTTAGAGCATTAAGACGAATGACCAAGTCAATGAGCTCAGGGAAGCATAAGAAGGCAGTGAGGACATCTCTGGTAACTTTACTAGAAGTGTATAAACAAGCTGCGAGGGCACCCCTGATGTCCCCATACTACTAGATATCGTCGTAAGGCGACAAGAGGAGGACAAACTCCTGCTAACCATAGAATGTGAGATTTTGATGGTACCAAAACATGACGAAGAGCTCGATCATGGCACCCCGTATCCCTCTGAGAAGAAGATTGTTACTCATCCCTTTTGCAAAGCGTTAGATACAAATTATTCCCCACATCACTCAGCCTTACACCCCTCTTCTACTTTTTTTTCAGGCGATAAATCAAAAACCTTAGAAGATACTCTTAGGAATGAAACCGAGAACTGATAAATGATGACTGATGCAATCACCTACTATACCTACCATACTTCTCCCTGATAACCGTGGGATAGGATGACCACCACCCAAAGATAGACCTCGATATACAACTGGCATAATAAAAATAACTTCCCCTAGTTCGATGACAGTACTGATGAACTTTTCTTCAAAACTAACTCACCAAATATCATTGACTTCATATAGACCCAAAGTCCTCCTCTAAAACCCAGAAAACTCCATTGCATCTAGACACTAGGACATTTTTTTTATTAGAAGGAGAATCACCTTAGAAGCGCTAACTCGTCCACAAAGAAGATGCAAAATAACGAAGTCACCATCCGGAGAATGATACTGAAGATACTGTACTGCCAATCCTACCACACTCCTACACTGGGGCATTTTTAATTTTATTTTTAATTTTTATTTTAGTTATTTACTTTCCTTGTGTTATTTCATTTTAAAAAAAAAAAAAAAAAAAAAAAAAAGAAGAAAAAAAGAGAGCACATATCCACTTTTACTACCAGGCCCCAGCCTGAGACACACGCCCCCTTAACAATTAGCAAGGGGGGGAATAAAAATATTGATAGTCTTCCCTTTATATGTGCATATATAAAGCAACCTTCAACCATCATCGGGCCATCTCAGGGAGCATCCAAGTCCCGATGACGACTGATGGAACTAAAAGCAAAAAGTAGATGCAAGAGGTGCCAAAAAGAAGAGGAGCCAATCAGGTACATCTAAAAAAAAAATCTCTATATATACATATCAAAGTTTTTTCCTTTCTTTACATCTGTCACCGGGGGCATACCCCCTGTATATACAATGCACACACACAATGGACAATAAATACACATGCACCCCTACGCCCTACGCTGCCGCTGGGATGGTCGATCACCGTCGTCCTCAATATCATCAGCTTCGAGGTCCGTAGACTGGTCCTTTAAAAACACAATCCTGGCACCCAGAATCTAAGGAACCTCTAGAAGACGAGGCCCCGCTATTGAATCCCCCTCACTCGGCTGACTAACAGATCTCCTCGATCGAGAATGAGGAGGATACCCCACGAGAATCTCATGAATGACAGAATCCTCACGAGCATAATCCCTTACACGATCATGTGACGTGTGACGAGGCTGCCCGGCCAAGGAACTCATAGCCCTCGACTCTGATCCATCGATCTGACTAACCACCCAACGCACTCCCCACTCTCTCCTCGTCAGACAATACTGCAGCCGATCCAGGGACACCTGCATCTCTGCCCACGTCGTCCAATGCATCGCCTCTAGTGCCTCAATCTGGGTCCTTTGCATGACCATCATCTCAAAAAATAGGTCATTGTGACTCTGTGTCTCCCTGAGGATCCGTCTTGCCTCAGGAGTGGCACAGGCTTGTGCCGCCTCTAGACGTGCCTCCTCAAGTTGACAAACATGCTTAACAAGACCAAGTCAAAGAAAACTAATATATATATATATATATACGAACATAGAAAAACTTTAAAAGGGAAAGAATCATACCAGATCCACCTTGTCCCCCAGAATTCGCTCAACTGTCATAGCGGTCACTAGATCGGCAGGTGACACGGAAGGAATAGCAAATGTGGGCGGCTGCAATGAGAACAAACAAATACATCAGATAATACTACGATGAGAAATAAACTACGAACACAATAACTAAAATATACCTGAGAAGGAGTAGGAGCAGAACCCTGAGGGGGAGCCTCAGGAGCAGAGCCTGAAACAACCTGCACAAAGAACCAAATAAGCCAACCCAAGATATGTCAGAATAAAATGAAATAACCTAAGCTGAATTACACCAAACCAGAAACTATACCTGACTCTCGGGGCATAGAGAGGCAACAGTCGCCTCCCTCGTTTGGAAGTCCTCGACAACCTAAAGCTAAAATACCCACATAATGTTAGTAAACTATTAAGAAAAGTGAAACAATAACACCCAACAAACTACTATGTAAAAACCCAAATTTGGCACAAGGCTCTATCAAAATACATTTCGAGAGAGGCGCGCCTCCGAGCTTTTGATGGCATGTATGGAACCCTGCCAAAAACTTAGGAGTTATCTTAAACCCTTAGGAATCATCCTATATCCCTTAGGAACCTTCTCGAACCCTTAGAAACCCATCCTGACCCTTAGAACCCATTCCGGACCTAAACCTAGCTTTCCCAAGCAATGGATGAAGAGTGGTGTACCAAGACTAGCTTTAACCTTCTACTATGGTCGAATCTTATACCATTGAAAAGTAGAAATCCTTAGCTTTTCAACGGGTCAAGAATCACCCCAATTGGAGTTGTGTATGCGAAGATATCGCATTCCGGACCTGAGGGGCAGATTGGTAATTTCATGTAAACTCCCCTTAAGGATTTGGTGCAACTAATAGTTGCGCAAGTTATAAATGTGGACCCCACCTTGGGGAGCCAACTTTCAGATACTGTTCATGCACTATTTTACTGTGCATATGCTTAGTTGCGCCAGGCATATGAATAGTGACTCTAGTCCTTTACCTCGAAAATTGATATTAGGGTTTGACTTGTTGAGCATCTTGACCTTTGGGGTGTGTTTTGTTAGTTCTGTTATACCCATTTACTATCTATATGAAACCTCTTAAGTGGTTTAAAGCCCCACCCTATCATCCACCATTGGAGCACCTTCTCACATTTTTTAGGGCTCCAAAAACCCTAGGAAACCTTAGATGGCCCATTACCAATTGCTAATCCCAATTAGCCTCTAAGCACCCTCCTAACCTCTCTTTTTCCTAGAAATAGAGAGGCACCCCCCTTGCAAATGGCTTGAAAAAATTTGCAATTAAGAGATTAAGGAATCCCTTCTCTCTCTCTCTCTCTCCTGTAGTGCTCCATCCCTATACAAATTCTAGAACTTCAAAAACACCTTTAGACCTTAGCATTTCATCCATAAGCTCTAGGTTAGAGGTGTGTTACCCCCTAGCCTTCCCTCTCTACCTCTTAGCTATCAAGCCTTAGGAGTTAGAACCCCATTCCATACCATACAAGCCTTCAAAAGCTCACTGAAGCAAGCCAACACAAGGCTCCACAACAGTGCAACAAGGGCCCGAGAGCTTCGGTTCTCCCCTCTATTCCTCTACCTTCTCAGTTACTCCTCCATCCTCCTATTTGTGTCATTACATCGCCAAATTTTTTGTAGGAACGGAGGGGCACAAATAGGATTTTATGACCCATTTGGGCAAGAGGAAGTCTTTTTCTTTTCTTTTATATTATTTTTATTTTGGCCATTAGTGGAGACTGCATTAAGTAGATTGATTGGGTGCCTAGCACCTTCCCAATCGATAACCGAAGCCCCTACCCAAGAACCTTTGGTGTGGACCGGATTCAGAGTCATATTTGTGGCACTTTGGTGCTTCTAAAAATGATCTAGGTTTCTTGGGACACCAAAAGCTCTGGGTGGCGACTCTATATTTTTTGTTAGCGAGTGCATCATCGTGACGGGATCGTCAAAAATCCTACGGTTGCACAAATGACTAATCTGGTGGGGAGTAGCTAGCAGATCTTCCCCTTGAACTTGGCCCCTTTATTTTGGTTTTTACTAACCTTTTATTGTTGTTATTTTATTTTATTTTTACTCACCCTCCGATTACGTCATTTTACTTACCCCTACTTTTACGTCATTTACGAGCCTTAGCCGATCGGCGGGCCTACTTGCGCATAGTCTTTAATTTTCTTTACATTTTCGTCATTTTAAGTGCCTTAGTTGATTAGCAGGCCTACTTGTGCTTTGCATTTAAATTCCTTTACTTTTACGTCATTTAAAGTGCCTTAGCCGTTTGGCGGGCCTACGTGCGCACTTACGTTTCCGTAATCATATTACGAAAAAGTGAAAGCCGGCCCGTAGAGGTGGCACGGGATCATTGCCCCCAGTCTTTGAACTTAAGAAAATTTCCTTAAAGTAAAAAATAAAATTAAACCAACAAAGGGGATCTAAATTAATTTTTGCGAAGTAGATTTTTAAAGGGTTGGGTTATTTAGGCACACATACAACCACCTGGGTCTTAGTACGGCGGCAGCCCCTAGTGGTGATGATTCGGAAAAGTCCCAGCCCACCTAGTACCTAAGAAAAGTGTTTGCACTTGAGGTATATCTGGTGGGTAACCTTCTCCTTCCAAGCTTAAAACCCGAGAAAAAAGAGAGTGATAGTGAACCCAATTTGGCCTTAAACCCTTAGGTTCGGCGAGAAAGAGAGCGGATCATACAAACTGTCGGTCCTCAGAAGCCCATCTTCCACCAAAAGCCAGTTTGGAAACCCATCCCGAACAGAGGTTGCTGTTGTCAAAGATACTAGAGAGCCCTTTTAGTCTGGCGCAAGTAATAATTGCGCCAATGCAAAATGTCGCAAAAATGCACTAGCATAACTATTAGCTGCGCTAGCTTTAAATCTAGAATTTTTGCTCTGGCGCCACAAATAGTTGCGCCAGGCTGGTTCTGAGCAGCAATAGTTTGGATCTGTGGCTTGGTTCACCCCCTGGACTCCCCAATCAGTGTATTTAGTACCTCTTTTTAGGCCTCACATTTTCCAACACCCAATACACCCTCGCTGATCAAAGGAAGGTGACTTCTTTTTTATTCATTTTAGGGGATCGGGGTGTTTACATTGGTTTTTGTGCCTTCAATAGAACAAGGGGTTTCCCTTTGATTCTTCCAAAGTGCTTCAGAGCCATTGCCGTGAGACCTATTTAGGGTATGAAATTTACTTGAGAAGAGAATTCAAAAAGGCCTCGGAACCCTCATTTCTTTTTCACTTATAAAAATAAAAAAATTAAAAATAGAGTCTTGATTGGTGCCGGCACAACGGCATCAACGCACCCTCCGTCATCCCTTAAGGGAAGAAGGAGGAAGCTTTACAGGTCCCATCCGAGGCACCCGTACCCAACCCGATACCGAGACATGTCATGGGCCATGGACCTGGCTTACGCTAATCCCGACTCATCCCCGCCACATTCTCCAACCCATCCTCATACCGAAGAGGCCTTCGATTCCACCCCCCTCACCCATTCAACCCTCACTATAACCGACCCATTCAGTGCCCCCATTTTCCCTTCCCAAAGTCCAAATTTTTCATCATTTTCCCAAACCATGCCTTCGTCCATGGCCATCTCCAACCCATCCCACCTTCCTTTCACACCCATTCAAAACCCATCCTCTACCTTGACCCACATGCCCCATTTCTCATCCTCCCAACCCAATCCACCCAATACCACATCCAATCCCCCACACATCCCTCCATGTACCCAATCCATGCCCATCTTTCCTGAAGCCATGGCCAATTTTCCCCTCTCATTTTCCACTTCCATGCCCCATACATCTCCCCCATGCATACCTAATCCATCCACCAATACCCCACCTCACTTCTCCAATCCACCCTATATCCCACCCCTCACTCAGGTCATGCCCAATTTTACTGGGGCCATGCCCAATTTTTCCTATTTCCATACCCCTCCAACCATCAAATAGCCCATCTCCATCCGATCCCCCTTCCATGGCCATGATGGAGGAGATATTCGAAACCTATAATAGGTGGAAGGCCTCCCAACATATCCTCTCTCATCCACACCACATATTTATGGATCCATCCCATACCGTAGCAAGCCTCCATGCCTCATTCCCCCATGATTCCCATCAACCCCCCATCATCCACACTACCCAAACCCCCACTACCCATATATCCCAAGGCTCAATGGCCCAATGGCCCAAACCCCCATTCCCCACATGTCTTAAGGCCTCATGGCCCAAAACCCCATAACCCATACCCACCAAGGGCCCATGGCCAAGACCCATTAAGGCCCAATAGGTCAGACCCATCAAGGGCCCATGGCCCAGACCCATCAAGATCCATTAGGCCAGAACTATCAAGGGCCCATGGCCCATACCCATCAAGGCCCAATGGTTCAGACCCACCAAGGCCCAATGGTCTAGACCCACCAAGGGCCCATGACTCAGACCCATCAATGCCCATTGGGCCAAACCCATCAAGGGCCCATAGCCTAAACCCATCAATGACCCATGGCCCAAACCTATCATGACCAAGGCTTTGTGGCCCAACCCTCCCAGGGCTTCATGGCCCAAACCCAAGCCCAACAAAACCTTGGAACCTTTCACCTATACCCTTCCCAATTTCTCAAAAATTTTACCCACTCGCAACCCTCATGCCCGGCTCAAACCCATACCTTACATCAACCCCAACACCCATATCCCCACGTCCCAGAGGCAGTTTCAAGCTCTTCCCCATACCCAATGGCCTCATCAAGCCTCGCCTCAAAATTTCATCACCCAACAAACCTTCCCTCCTCCCCAATGGACTCACCCAATCCCCATGTATGCCATTCCCATCCAGTCCATGCAGCACGAGAAAGAGAATCCCGCCCTCACTGCACCTTACATAGACTAGAAGTATGAAGAGGACAAGATCAGAAATAGTGGGGCCTATGCTAGGGCCTTGACCGACCTAAACCCTCCTCCTATAATGGCCCACCCCCTGGTAGCACAAAGTGAAATCCAACCAATTGTAGAGAAAGTGGCCCCCATATCCAAGGAGTCAGAGCAGCTAAAAGAATAGTTAGACAAAATAGAAAAGCAGTTGTTGAAAATGGGTGGTGCTAAAATCCACGCCACTGACTTCACAGATTTATGTTTGTTCGCTGAGGTCCCCTTACCTCCCAAATTCAAAATGCTAGCTTTTGACAAATACAACGATACCGGCAATCCTATTACACGCCTCAAGTCCTACTGTGGGGACATGTGCCAATATGGAGGGGACGAAAGGCTGTTGATAAAGGTCTTTCAAAAGAGTTTGACCGGCCCAACCTTAAGATGGTTCACATCTTTGGAACCATCTATGATGAAGACTTGGAAGGACTTGACGCACCTGTTTCAGTAATAATATGTCTACAATACATACATTGAGCCACGTAAGTCAGACTTGGCCCGTGTGAGGCAGAACCCGAATGAGACCTTCAGCGAATGTTTGGGGTGATGGAGAGCACTAGCAGCTCAGTGTAATGCAGCAGAGCATAAAAAGATAGATCTCGCAGAGTTGAGAAGCCCCCTCGCGAAGCTAAGGATGCAGTGGAAGATGCCCTCACACAGATAGGACATGCAGTTAAGAGGAGAGCTGTAAAGACATCACAAAGATCTCGCAGATTAAAATCCTTCGAATTTGTGGTCGTGAAGCTCTCACAGAGATCAGGCCTTAAAGTAGCCAAGCGAAGAACATAGCGAGTCCATGTGTGAACTGAACTAACATTCACCTCGCAGAGTTCGTGAGTGGCCCTGGAAGAGAGAGACACCCAAAATTCTCCTCGCACAGATCTTGCGCACTCTGGAGCCTTACCAATTACTACGTGTTAAGTGGTGAAAAATGCCACTTTTCACCCTTTAACCAGACCATTGATAGACCTATGAGCACACTAATAAGTCTCAGTTGAGTGCATTTTGTAGACAGCAATAAAAGAGGACATTAATGCTGAAAATCACTCAAGAATGCCCAAAAAGGGGCTATCTCTCAACATAGGACAAACCCAGCAACAACACACCAGAGGGTAGCACATCAGTGGACCCTTGGAGCGCGTGGCTATAGCAGGGCAAGGCGAAGGAAGTGAGAATAAGCTGAAAACATCCTATCGATTGGTCACCTAAAGACTTTGATAGGAGCTGAAAGTAAACAAAGGAAGAATTCGTGCAGTTGAAGATATTTCGACAGGGTCTGAAGGCAGAAGAAGGATGGATTTGTGTGGATAGAGAAGTTCGATAGGATCCAAGAACCTATCGAGCAGCTGAAAGGAAGGAAGAAACCATCCTATCGAAAGCCTACCTGAGGCGTCAAGGGAACCTGTCGAATGGTTTCCTAAACCTATCGAGATGAAGACGCTAGAATAGAACCTATCGAAGGGTACTTGAGCCTTTTGATAGGAGTGAAAGCAACCCTATCGAAATGATGGCATGTAAAGCGGAACTTGTCGAAATGGGTCTCCAACCTATCGAATACTCCAGACCAAGGACTGAGAATGCTGGAACTCTAAGCGAAGACTCATCCTATCGGAACCTATCAAACAAGTCTGAGAACCTAGGAAAAGGACCAAAAAGCTCTATTGGGACCTGTCGAAAGCTTCCTGAACTTGTTAAAATCGTGTGCTGAACTTCTCAGAAATTCAGCTATGCATATGTTGTGATTTGGTGACCTACTGCACACAACCAGAGGCACTTGGTGACTAACATGATGGTTCTAGAAGATGCCCTAGGAATCCCTAACTAACCCACGTGCTCTAACAGAACTCTAACAAACTCTATGGACCTTCTACAAGGGATTTTTGGCAGGAAAAATAGACGAAAAAGCTATATATAAAGACCCCCAATTGCAATTGGGAGGAGATCGAGATCTGAGCCAAATTCTAAAGATTAGAGCTTGCAGAGAAATTCTATTTCCCTCCTTTAGCCCAACCATGGTTGGCTAATTCCCTTGGAGTAGCGAGGAGAAAGGTTAGATATGTAATTGGGTGAGGTTAAGAGTGCTATTGTAGGTTCCCAGCTGCACAGACTATAGATCTGAGAGTATTTCCATTGTAGAGTGACTTTGATTGCAATGTTAATGCTGATTTTAATGCCTTAATTAGATCTAAAGTTTCTTTGGTTCCATTTGGTGATCGATCGGATCTGTGTAGAAGAATCTGTATATCAGTTCACCCACTTAACTGGTAGACCTCTTAGATACCACCTGATCTCCCTGGATCTAATGCTCCCATGATTCCTTGAGTCTGTGACTTGAGAATTGCAGCATCTGTAGTGGTTTTAATTATTCTAATTGATGCTCTAGCTTTGAAGTCGATCCCTAGGATGGTCTGTAACCATTAAAGTGGACAGATCATAACCTTAAGATGAATCTAAGCTCAGGCTCCAATTAGATTTATCTGCTGCAATCCATGGATTCGATAGTCTATAGGATGGTCTGTGACCATTAAAGTGGACAGATCATAGCCTTAAGACTAGGTGGATCCTATGATTTGGAGTGGAATTTATACCCTGCAGCTGTGCTTATAGCCAGTTGAGGGAATTGTGTGCTCTGAACCTCTGTATCATGATTAATCGAATCTGATTTCAGTGAAAACCAACCTCCAAGCTACTCTTCTCCATTTTCTGTTCTTTTTAGCTCTTTCCCCTGCAAGATCTGAGATCCTAGACTCGATCCAAGTTAGTTTATGTTTAATTTTAGCTTAGCTTAAGTGACAATCCATTTCAAACCTCTCCCGCCTTTTAGCTAGATTAGTAATAGTTAAGGTGCCAGATCTAATTCAGATATGGAGATTTATCATATTTTTAAACTAACCTCCCTGTGGACATTCCCTTATTCACCATTTTTGTAAAACTTGCTACAACAGGCCCTGACTACTTGCAGGTCTGTGCGAGTGTATCTGCCTAGTTTTATTGATGATTTTACCTCATTTGAGGGAAGGCAAACACTCCAATAAGTTTTTGGCGCCGCTGCCGGGGAGGCATGTTTAGAAATTGATAGATCTAAGTTTTGATCATAGATCTGTAGTTTTTGTTTGATTTTTACTAACTGCATTTGTAAGTTGTATTGTTTTTAGTATTTTGTGTGCATTTCATCAGATCTAAGGCTACCAGTGAGAGGAGAATCGTGCTGGAGACTACTGTGTAGTTTGCATTCCTCTGCTCCCCTGTTATTTTTCAGACCTGTTGATAATTTTTGTTACAGTAGTTAGACAAATTTGGTTCATTCTGCTTGTTGTGTTGAAGATCTATTTTGCATTTAGATTTTGAGTGTTGTATGTTTGGTAGGAGAACCCTCCAACCTCAGATTATTCTACTAAATCCAGAGGTTGAAAGACTTCTTAGATTCAGACCAACTACACCCACATCTGTTGCATTTGATTCTGTAGAAATGGGTGAGCAACAGCAGCTGAGAACCCTTAAGGAGTTTAATGCACCAGGGGTCTATAATTCCCCCTTCTGCATTCAATTCCCAACTGCTCAGGGAAACTATGAGATAAAATCATCCATCATTCAAATATTGCCCTCATTTCATGGCCTTACCAAAGAAGACCCCTACAAGCACATTGATGAGTTCTTGGGACTGTGCACTACATTTAATATCACAGGTTTGGGGGAAGAGGCTACTAGGATGAGACTCTTTCCTTTTTCATTGAAGGATGACGAGCAGGGACCTGGTTGTCCTTGCTTCCACCCAACAACATTCAGTCCTGGAGTGATCTTCAATGTCAATTTCTGGCTAAATTCTTCCCTATGTCAAAGACCAACCAGTTGAGGAAGGGTATCATCTCTTTTACCCAAGATCCAACTGAAGATTTTCATCAATCCTGGGAGAGATTTAAGGAACTCCTGAAGAAATTCCCCCACCATCAAATCCCTGAATGGCAATTGGTTCAAAACTTTTATCAGGGAATTGATGCCAAAAGCAGAGATATGATAGATGCCTCCTGTGGTGGCACCTATCTCCATAAAACTGTTGAGGAGGCATGGGAGCCCTTTAACATTATTAGTGAGAACTCTATGCAAAGGGAAACCTTAGCAAGAGATCAAGAGCCTTCTAAATTGGTGAAAGAGAATACCTCAAGAGGGAAGATCTATGAAGTGAGTGTGCCAAGTGAGTTGGAAAGGAAAGTTGACAGCCTAACCCTGAAATTTGATAGGTTGATGGGAGCAATGCAGTCACATGTGGCTGCTAGAGTGGAGGAGGCATGTGCGATATGCCAGTCCCCTGCTCATCCCCGGAAAGAATGCCCATCTGTTGACCAGTTTTATGATTTTATAACAGAGCATGTGGCTACAGCTCAGTCTTATGGGCAGCAGCCTGCTGCTGGGTACCAATGGAGGAACCATCCCAATCTGAGGTGGTGACAAGATGCATACCCCAACCAGTAACAGCAGCCCATGCCCTATAGAAATGCTCAGCCCTATCGAGAAGGTTATGCCCCAAGGCCTCAGTATCAGTAACCCATGGCCCAACCTGTAGCTCCTCCTGTGCAGCAAGCTGCACCTCCTCCAACTATGAGAACACCATCCTTTGAGGAACAAGTTCTATCTTCACTGCAGAGCTTGAACACCTTAACCCAAACTGTGCACTGTCACAACCAGAACATCAAAAAGATAGAGGACCAACTTGGTCAACTGTCTGATGCTCTGACTAGGAGAGAGGGAGGAAGGCTGCCAAACCAACTACAGGACAATCCACGAAGGCAGTTTGTAGTGGGTGAAGTTTCCTCCACCTATGATGAAGCCAAATCTATTACAACTTTGATAAGTGGTAAGTTAGTGGACAACCAACTGGGCTGTGAGCCTGTGAGAAACTTGGAGGAAGAAAATGAAGTGATTTCTACAAGCACACAACAAAGACCACCAACGATGGACTTGAAGGAACAATCAGCTGTGAATAAAGAGGATAATGAGGATCCTCAAGAAAAGAAAAAACTCAAAAAGAAAGAGGCCCCATTGGTTAAGGCTGCAGTTGAGGGAGCAATCCCACATCTGCCATTTTCTAAGGCACTACAAGCACCTTCTCCTTTTGATAAAGGGCAAGGAAAAATTAAGGAAATGATGGAGACTTTCAAGCAAGTAAAGATCAATTTGCCTTTACTTGATGCCATTAAACAAGTCCCAGCATATGCCAAGTTTTTAAAAGAACTATGCACCCATAAAAGACAATCCAGGATACACATATCCAAGAAAGTCTTTTTAACAGAGAAAGTGAAACAAATTTTGTCAATTGCAACCCCAACCAAATTCCCAGGCCCTGAAATCCCTACAATCCCCTGCATCATTGGGGATCACATCATTGACAAAGCCTTATTAGATCTAGGAGCCAGTGTAAATTTGCTTTCATATTCATTATATGAGAAGTTGGGCTTAGGCAAATTGAAGCCCACACATGTGGTCCTCTAACTAACTGACAGATCTGAAAGGAAACCTGTGGGGATAATTGAAGATGTTTTGGTTGGAGTTGACAAATTCTTCTATCCTACTGACTTTTTGGTATTGGACATAGAACCAAGCAAATGTGCCACTTCCATACCTGTGATTCTAGGCAAACCCTTTTTGGCCACTGCCAATGCCCACATACAATGCAGGTATGGGTTATGGAAGTTTCATTTGAAAACATGAAGGTTAAGCTGAATGTGTATAACACTGGCTATTAACCCTCTCCTGAAGAGGCTTGCTTTTCCATTAATGCCCAAAAGAAAGTGATGCATAATAATCCACATGGGTTGGTGCAGGACAATGCTTAGTTCACAGATGGAAAACTGTACCCAGGGAATGGACAATGGCTGAGGAAAAGATCTTTGAAAAGTGCCAAGTTTGATGAGCCTGAGGAGACTACGGACCTTCTAGACCCTCTAGATTAGCCCCTGTAGTTAGTATGTATCATATGTACCATACTTTACTTTTGTTTCAGGTGTTTACTTTATTGTTAATTAATTTTTTTTATTATTTCTTGCAACATGAAAAGAAAAATAAATTAAGGAGAGAAACAAAACTGCCATGCTTAATATTAGGCCATCATTTCACTATTACCAGTTATCTTGAGATAACGGGAGATTGGCCACAGGGAAAATAAATTGTAGACCAGCACTGCAGACGAGCCTACTAAGTGCTGAAACTGAAATTACCTCGAAATGCAGCCTTATTTGGTTTTTAGAAGTGTTCGACAGGTCAAGTTCACCTTTCGATAGGTCACATGGTGATTTCAGCAGGATGTTCGATGGTTTCGATAGGCACTGAACTTTTCGACAAGTGAAATTAACTTTTCGATCGATTAAAAAGAGCAAAACGGAGATTTCGATAGGTTCTAGATACCAATCAGGAACCTATCGAAATGAAGACTCAGCTACCGTTTAAACTGATTGAAAGGATAGTTCCACCTATCGGGATCCTATCGAATCATCCCCTTTCAGAGTTTTGTCTGCCATGTTTTTGACAGGACGCATGAACCTATCGAAACCATCCAATTCACCCTATCTGAATCGTATTCTACCCCTTATATACCTGTCGATAGGTCATTTGTACCTCATTCTATAGCTTCTGCAAAACCCTAGCTCTTTTCCTCTCTCTTTCGCCTCCCTCTTTCTCCACTAAATCCTCACAGAACCTTCAACTGTTTAGTCTGCCATTTTGTCAGTACATTCAGCTTGCACAGAGGAGCATTTTGCCCCTGACTTTGGAAAAATTGAAGCTGTGTATTGCGATTTCTGTTAAACCTAGGGATTTCGAGGTTAGCTACCTTCCCACCATCAATCTGTCGTTCCTCTAATTCTTCACCTTCAAGCTCCACTCCAAGTTGGTGAGTGACTAGTCTCCGAGAGTAAAATGGATGAGCCGGAGGAAACTCTAGCAAACATATGCCGGAGAGCAACTACTTCCACCCCCAAATCCTCTGCGAGGTCGAAGCCAGCTGACAAACCACCTGTCAAGAGGAAACTCACTGAGATGTCACCTAAAAAGACTCCTAAAGCTAAGAAAGCCAAAGCTGTTGTGATTCAAGAGCCTATAGAGGAAGATACCTTAGCGAGAGCTACTCCTCCAGTAGAGCTGCCAGCGGGGTTAACTACCCCCAATGAGTTTGTAGAAAAATTAAGTCTTGTTCCTAGACGAATTTTGATCTGGCATATTTTGCTAACATTGGGGAGTGCCAGGGGACGTTGGAATATTTGAAGAAAGAAGGTCTACTACCGTTGCTTTCACCCTTAAAGGAAAATGTCTACCCCAGGTTGGTCAAATTGTGGTATCAAAACCTAACAAAGAAAGTGGTACCTGGGGCTGAGGATATACTAGAAATCTTGATTGATGACTGGCAGCTGACTATCTACCGCAGAGATATTGGGATGGCTTTGGGAGTCCCATATTAATTTGACTCCACCAGAGCTGAGGGAGCACCTACATGGTCTACATTTCGGGAAATGGCTAAATAGCTTACTAATGGAATAGTGGGCTCTGGTGAGTCCTTGATGAGAAGAGACCTCCATCCTACCCTCAGACTCATTGATACCATTATGAGGAAAAATGTCTATGTCTCTGGCCATTTGCAAGAGAGAAGGACCCCTTTAGTGGATGCACTATACTTCTGTTCAAAGGGGCAATTTGTGAATGCACCTAAGCTGATTTTTGAAACAATGGTGGGCATCAATGACAAGGTGCTGAAGAGGCAAGCTTTTGCTAAAGGAGGAGGTCTACCTTTTTGTAGACTCATCACATGTTTGCTCAAGACTGGAAAATATGTGATCAAGCAAAATAAACCAATGGAGAAACTGACCTTTAAATTGTATGGAAAGCGAGAATGGTCAACCAGCCTCACCTTGATTAAGAAAGGTCAGCCAGTTGCAAGGGAGGCGGCTGAGAAGGCAACCACTACCGTGGCAGCAGAGACTCCTGCAGAGAGACCCTTATCCATCCCTGCACCTACCATGCATGTCCCATTACCTACCCCTCCACCTACTTTGCTTTTTCCGTTTGTATCTGTCCCTCTTCAAATAGTCCTCTCTCCACCCACCATAGAACCTGTTTTCACTTCAACCACCTCTCAGGTTTTCCAACCTGACATATTGGAACCTCCCACATTCTCCGAGCCTACCCCTACCACTTCTTCTCCCCACACTACCCAACCCATTTCTAACTTTCCCCCATCCCCAACCCCTCTGCATCCACAGGGCATGGACCTATTCACCACTACTGGGTTCACGGCCCTCATGACCTCAATTGTGGAGGACGTTGCTCATGAGTACACTCCACTTCCTGACTCCCCACGCCCCACTCCTCATCATTTTAACCATGCACCCACTTCCCCCTTCCATCATGTCCAACCACCGGCCCCTTCTACCCCTACCATGCCTAACACCCTCACTCAAATTCTATCCCTCCTACAAACCATTCAGTCCTAATTAACTATCAACACCGACAACCAGACCCTCATGAGCTCATGTCTCCAATCAATTCAATCCACCCTTACCCCATCCTATTTCGCTCCTCAACCCCCTCACATATCTCCTCCTGCTTCACCTATACTTACCCCACACCCTGCGGCTGCCCAGCATGAGGAAGTGGCTGCACCAACTCTCCCCATACTTTCCTCACCACAGGCCACTTTACCCTCCTCCCCAGATTTATTGGCCTCTGCAATAGCTGAATCCCCTCTACCCTTCACCACCCCTCCAACCGTTTTCCAGGATGCCTCTACCTAAACTGATCCCTGGGATGCTCTGGTTCTTTCCACCCCCTCCTCTTCATCCACTACACCCTTGTCCTTGCCCATTGTCCTTAGGCAATCCATGTACATACCCCTTTACCTCACCTTGCTGTATGCCATGAGGGACAACCCTTACATCCACAGGGATGTCCTGAGAGGTATGGCTGCACTCCGAGCTTTTGTTGAGGCCCCTTATGAGGAGAGGATTTCCAACATCAAATTGGAACACCGAATTTAACTCTACAATATCTCTCAAGGGTGGTCTGAAATCCTGACTCGTTATGAGTCAACAAAACAATTGAAAGTTACTGAGAGTCTCATTGCCAAATATGAGAAGAAGAATTCTAAGCTTCTCAAGAAAAAATTAGCCAATGCTCAGGAGATACTCAAGGCCACCAAAGAACTCTCTGATGCCAACTTGCTCTATGTTACCAAACAGATTGACATTTTGGAGAAAGAGGTTGCTTCCCTTACCTCTCAGCCATTTCAACCTACCCCTCTTGCCACCGCTCCTCCTCCTACACCTCCTGCCACTCAATCCTGTCCCCCCCTTACAACTCAACCTCCTCCCACCCCCCTATGGATGTGCACCCTCCTCCAGCCTAGGAGCCCCCCCTACTCAACTTGCCCCTCCGAAATCTAAAAGGGCTCCCCCCAAGAAGAAAGTTACCTCTAAATGATCTGCCCCCTCTGCTGCCCCTACCAAGAATGGAAACAGTCCTATTGCCCAGTCTAAAGCCACACCTCCCACCCAGCCCCCAACCCACCCTGATACCTCTTTCACCTTACTATCAAAGGAGGAAAGAAGGAAAATTGTTGCGGCTCTCGGATTGGACCCCTCTGCCTTTTTTCCGTCCGATTCAGATTCAGATTCTGTTGCTGCTGTTGATCCCAAAGGAAAACAACCCGCTGCCCAGTCTGAGGAGATACCAAAGAGGCCGCAACCGAGGGCTAAATCTAAAGGAAAAGCTCCCCTATCCAAGGATGAGCTAAAAAACCTGGCTGACCTCTACGATTGGCCAGATGATACCTGCAAATAGCTATGGCAGCTTGTTGTTTTAGTTTCTTCCTCATTTTTCTCATGTATATATTTGGCATTTCAATACATTTTGTCTTCATGTAGTTTTTTTGTATCTCTCTTTTCCCCCCATGGCTCTCCCCTAATTTCATGCTATCAACAGTGAGGACACTGTTTGGTTTAGGTTTGGGGGTATGGCATGTATGCCAATAAATTAGTTACTTTTAGTATAGCTAGGCTAAAAAGAAGTGTTTGAAATTAATTAGAGTAAATTCTCACTGGAATTTTTGTAAAAAGAGGAAATTAAGAAAACAACTATTTGAAACTGAAATAAGCCGTAGTCCAACAGACTTCATGAGGCAAATGTCAACAATTTGTGAAAAATAATTTTAATGTGCAGTAAACCTGAAATGAGAGGAAATTGTGAAGTCACACCCCTGAAAATTAGATGGAAGGCCATACCCAGTGAGATTTGAGCCTGAAAAAGTTTCCTTGAAGAGTGCCTTGGCAATTTTTCTACTCTATGGACTGATTGGATCTAATTTTAATCACTAGAAGTTAGGCAATTCCAAGTTGAAATAGCTTGACAGCATTCATGACATTGAGGACATGAAGTAAGGCCATCCCTTGGTCAGTTTGAGCTTAAAATGCCCCACCTTTGAACTGCCCTTGATGCACACCACTTGAACCTTAAAAGTCCCAATTTTCTTTGATGAAAACCAGAGATTTTAAACCCAAAACCTTTTGGCCTATTTCAGTTCACCTCCAATCTGAGAAATCAGGAAGAGGAAGGAGAAACAAGGTTAGAGGAGCAAGGTGTTAAATCTGGTTGAAAGAAAGAAAAACACAGTTGGTTGTATTTGTGGTATTCCAATTTAATTAAAAAAAAAAAAGAGCAAAAGAATGAGAAAGAGAAGTCATTTCATTGAAAGATTGAAAGGAAGAGAAGAAGCTGGCCACTTTGGCTCTGAAAATTCAAGAAATAGATGGAATTGTGCTAAAATCAAGGTGTTGTCTAAACCACCTCCCTACCTTTACTAATTTCTCAATTTGAATCCCTTTTACCCTGTCATTCTTTTACAAACCTCATCCCTAAGCCATACTACAACCCAATAAAAAGACCTTACTGATCTGGAATGGATTGAGCTGTCATGTGGAGATAAGGATCTGTCTAATCTATGGTGAAAAGAGTTAGAAATTTTCATAAATTTGAGCAATGCCTATGCTCATGCTTACAGCCCTATTTGAGGATTGTAACTGCTCTTGAGCTGTGTGAAATTCTACACCCTTCATTATTGTTGTGAGTTAACAACCCTGGTGAGACTTGGGCCTGAAATCCAATTTGATGGGGATAGTATCAAAACAAAATTCTCAAATGAAAGGTGAGCCATGCATCAATCTTTAGACATAATACCTTGACATGAACTAATTGATGATGAAGGAATTACTGCAAAATTTCATGTTTTAAGTTGGTGACTTTTCTGCTGAAACCCCTCTAGAACTTAAAAGACATGATGAGAATTTATTCTAGTTTACTAAAATTTAGTTTAGCAGGATGTACTATTATTAACTAACTTTATTAGGGAAGTTTGTGGGTACCTTCACTGAAAACGCTCAGGAGACTTCACTCCTCCACTAGGGATCACCTAGGGTTTTAAAAGGCTTGGTGCATATGCTAAATGCATCCATGCTCCCTATGAAAGTGCCATTTTTATTTTCTTTTAATTCTCCTTTACTCAGGGACTAGCAAAGCTTAGGTTTGGGGGTGTGTTCAGTGGTGAAAAATGTCACTTTTCACCCTTTAACCTGACCATTGATAGACCTGTGAGCACACTAATAAGTCTCTGTCGAGTGCATTTTGTAGACAGTAATAAAAGAGGACATTAATGCAGAAAATGATTCAAGAATGCCCAGAAAGGGGCTATCTCTCAGCACAGGACAAACCCAGCAATAGCACACCAGAGGGTAGCACATCACTGGACCCTTGGAGCGCGTGGCTACAGCAGGGCAAGGCGAAGGAAGTGAGAACAGGCTGAAAACATCCTATCGATTGGTCACCCAAAGACTTCGATAGGAGCTGAAAGCAAAGAAAGGGAGAATTCAGGCAGTTGAAGAGATTTCGACAGGATCTGAAGGCAGAAGAAGGATGGATTTGTGTGGATAAAGAAGTTTGATAGGATCCAAGAACCTATCGAGCAGCTGAAAGGAAGGAAGAAACCATCCTATCAAAATTCTACCTGAGGTGTCAAGGGAACCTGTCGAATGGTTTCCTGAAACTATCGAGATGAAGATGCTGGAACAGAACCTATCGAAGGGTACTTGAGCCTTTTGATAGGAGTGAAAGCAACCCTATCAAAATGATGGCATGTAAAGCGGAACATGTCGAAATGGGTCTCCAACCTGTCGAAGAGTCCCTCCAACCTGTCGAATACTCCAGACCAAGAACTAAGAATGCTGGAACTCTAAGCGAAGACTCATCCTATTGGAACCTATCGAACAGGTCTGAGAACCTAGCGAGAGGACCAAAATGCTCTATTGGGACCTGTTGAAAGCTTCCTGAACCTGTCAAAATCGTGTGCAAAACTTCTCAGAAATTCAGCTGTGCATATGTTGTGATTTGGTGACCTGTTGCACACAACCCGAGGCACTTGGTGACCAGCACGACGATTCTAGAAGATGCCCTAGGAGGCCCTAACCAACCCACGTGCTCTAACAGAACTCTAACAAACTCTAAGGACCTTCTAGAAGGGATTTTTGGCAAGAAAACAGAGGAGAAAGCTATATATAAAGACCCCCAATTGCAATTGGCAGGAGATCGAGATCTGAGCCAAATTTTGGAGATTAGAGCTTGCAGAGAAATTCAATTTCCCTCCTTTAGCCCAATCATGGTTGGGTAATTCCCTTGGAGTAGCAAGGAAAAGGTTAGATCTGTAATTAGGTGAGGTTAAGAGTGCTATTGTAGGTTCCTAGCTGCACAGACTATAGATCTGAGAGTATTTCCATTGTAGAGTGACTTTGATTGCAATGTTAATGCTGATTTTAATGCCTTAATTAGATCTAAAGTTCCTTTGGTTCCATTTGGTGATCGATCGGATCTGTGTAGAGGAGTCTGTATATCAGCTCACCCACTTAACTGGTAGACCTCTTGGATACCACCTGATCTCCCTAGATCTGATGCTCCTGTGATTCCTTAAGTCTGTGACCTGGGAATTGCAGCATCTATAGTGGTTTTAATTATTCTAATTAATGCTCTAGCTTTGAAGGAGATCCCTAGGATGGTCAGTGACCATTAAAGTGGACAGATCATAACCTTAAGATGAATCTAAGCTCAGGCTCCAATTGGATTCATCTGTTGCAATCTATGGATTCAATAAAGTTTATAGGATGGTCTGTGACCATTAAAGTAGACAGATCATAACCTTAAGACCAAGTGGATCCTGTGACTTAGAGTGGAATTTATACCCTGCAGCTGTGCTTATAGCCAGTTGAGGGAATTGTGTGCTCTGAACCTCTGTATCATGATTAATCGAATCTGATTTCAGTGAAAACCAACCTCTAAGCTACTCTTCTCCATTTTCTGTTCTTTTTAGCTCTTTCCCCTGCAAGATCTAAGATCCTAAACTCGATCCAAGTTAGTTTATGTTTAATTTTAGCTTAGCTTAAGTGACAATCCATTTCAAACCTCTCCTGTCTTTTAGCTAGATTAGTAATAGTTAAGGTGCCAGATCTAATTCAGATATGGAGATTTATCATATTTTTAAACTAACCTCCCTGTGGACATTCCCTTATTCACCATTTTTGTAAAACTTACTACAACAGACCCTGACTACTTGCAGGTCTGTGCGAGTGTGTCTGCCTTATTTTATTGATGATTTTAGACCCTTATTTGAGGGAAGGCAAACACTCCAACACTACGCGAGCGCTGGAGCATAACTGCGTGAGTACCTAGCGAGAGAGAGAGCTTCTGAAGCTTTACTGCGTGAGAAGTATAGTCACTCCAGATCATCTCCGCGACAGAATTGCAGTGCAAAGGAACTATGTGATTAACTAAAGATTAACTATGCGACTGAGCACTTCCCACCAACCAAAAGCTACTCCGTGAAGGCCCTGCAACTGCGCGAATAAGTAAATGCATATGCCAGCCCCGCGAAGCACGGGCTCCCCACTTTTCAGCTTTAACTCAAGGACCTTTTGGGAATTTCCCAAGGCTAGGGCACACATCCTGAGGCACGGATTTTGAGGCATATGACTCAAGGCATTCAAGGGATGTAACAGTGCCACGTTTGTTGGAAAAATTAGGGTTAATCCCTTCAGAGCCAAGGCAGTATGGATAGAGTATATAAGATATACTTAGAGTCTTGTTTTATCATTAACCCTTGTTTTCATCCTCTGTCGGCTGCGAACTCCAGCAGGCTAGGATTAGGGTTTTATCACATATTTTTTTCCTTTTTCTTCCCTCTTAACCCAGCACTTGCTGGCTAATCCCCCTATAAGCAGTTAGATTTAGTTTTATTTTAGTTTGTAATAGGTTTTGTATACATTAGGATTGTAGATGAGCAGCTGTGTATAGGTTGCAGCCTAGAGGCAGTTCATTGTAAGTTTTATGTTTATCAATGGATTGCTATTTTAATGCCTAATCGAATCTAAAAATCTTATGATTTCTTTAGATGTCTATAGAATCCATGTATTTGGGACTAGCCCATTTAGTTTCTAATAGATCTATTGTTTACCATTTGATTTCCCTTAGTTTGATAGCCCCATGGAAAACAATGTTGGATCTGTAGAGAGATCAGGGGAGGTCGGAGGCCTGTGGACCATGGTGGTTGCAACAATTTTCATGTTCTTTCTCTGGCCTCTGTGGTATGGACAGACCAATGGGATACCCTGTGACCATTCGAGTGGACAGAGTATAGCCCTAAGGTTGTGTTCATTCACATGTTTGAGAAGGATTCTTCTCCCCTTCACATGAGCTTCTAGAGCCTTGTGAGGAGGTTTGTATAGGAACTGGCTCCCCTCTGTTTTACCTAATCGATATTAAATGTTAGATCTGATCCCTCTGTAGTAATTGTAGCTTGTGGCTGAGTCATTGCAGGCCGTTTATAGCAATGCCCAGCTAAATCTAAAGCCCTATGCAACCTGTTGCATGGTCCTTTTTGTGGGCACTAGTGAATCGTTGACCTTAGCAAAGCACTTGGGATCTTATGGGTTGAAATACCTATGGATGTTAGCCAGATCTGTGAGCAGATCTGGGGACCTTGTAGCACTGGCATTACGTAGTGCTGCAATAGTATCCACGACTTGATCTGGTCTAGTGGCTGGGGAAATGATCAGTCCACTCCTCTGAACTAGATGGGCAACTTCTGGTTTAACTAATGGGATTTGACAGACTCTATAGGATAGGCTGTGACCATTTGAGTGGACAGCCTATAGCCTTAAGAGCACCCCAAATGGCATCGGTTAAACTAGATATTTCTACCTTGTTGAGGCTTTTGATAGCATCTCAACAAGGACCACTGCAGAGACAGACTAAATCTGAGTTACATTACTGTTTTAACTCAAATCTTAACATGCTTACTTCTCACCAATTTTTATATTTTATTTTGGTACACACCATCACCATCTTCTTCTTAACCCTTTCTTTAGGATAGGCCTACATTTTTTTCTCTGTGTTTAGGATTAATTTAGTGTAGTCGTGACACCCAACTCCCTTTCTTTAGGATTGTCAGATCTGTAGCCAGATCTGGAGACCTACTATTATAGCCCATTTTTGGGTTCTAGATCAACTTCTCTATGGGACAAACTCTTACTTATCAAAACTTGCTACAATAGGCCATGTATCTTGCAAGTTTAGGAGTACTCTAGTTGTGCTGAATCCATTCTTTTATTTCATTTTGTTTTTAATTGGTTTCCACCACACAATAAACCAAGGCACAGCTGGCTCAGCAACATGGAGCTAGTGGGGTCAGAAAGTTTTTGAAACAAAGGAATGAGAAGAGAACAGGGGTCGATGTCTAGAACATGACCAATATCAGGCCCAATAATAATATAACGCCATTCCAATTTCAAGCAGCATAGCTAACGCCAGTCAGAACTGAGCAGATTCACAGAGCAAGGAATGGGCAAGGAATGCAGATGACTCCTGAATAGAGGAGAGCCTGCTATGACAGAGTGTTTATGCCCCTAGGATAATCACTAAGTATACTTTTGCCTTTATTAATAGAAAAGGGATTAGTTATTATCCATCAACCACAACCTCCTCCTCACCCGATCCCAAAGAACTGTGACCAAAATACCTATTGCAATTTTCATCAGGGTCCGGGTCACCTGACTGATCGCTTCTTCCTATTGAAGCAAGCGATCCAAGATTTAATCGATGTCAAGAAAATCTTTCCACCTGCACCTTCTCAAGTGAACCAGCACGTGAACATCCATCAGGTGTCGTTACCCCACATCCTACCAGAGGAGCAGGTCTCAGACCCACCATCGGGATGGTAGAAGAGTGTGAATTTGAGTTTGACCCGTCTGATTAAATCAGTGATCGAGAAAGCTATGTGGCACCATTGCCACGAAACTATGAAGAAAGGAACATAAGGGTGATTGAACCCCCGAATTTATCAAACTATTTTCCCAGCTTGGCACCATGAGTTGAACCCTTAGATCTTAAGGTTTATTCTCCATCACCCACTCTCATTAATTATGTGCATATAAATGCATACCAACCATACACCACCACCCCGATCAATTACTCGATAGCCCATCATACCCCCAATCCCGTGCCGACACCTATCAACTACCAATGGCCTAATCTTACCCCTTTTCCCCCAGTGCCACCACCGTCAAGCTTCACCACCCCCATCTGGCCCAATTTTGCCACCCAACTAGCTATCACTGAGGTAAATCAAGTGTTATCCACACCTCCTGAGCCCGCAGTGCAAGTGCCTCTGATGCCGGCTGCTATACCATTTCAAATCTCGAGACCAACCTATGATCCTCATCAGATCCCGCTAAGTTGTGAACAAATACATATCAATGCCGGCAGCCACAGAGAAGGGGTAGTGGATTTGATTATCTAGTCTGGGAAGATCTTGAAATAGCCAGAAGCACTGATGACAGCACAAGCCCAACCAGAGGGGAAGAAAGATAGCGCAGTGAATCCTTTCAAGAAAATGAGTCGAGAGAATAAACTGAAGACTCAGTTGAGAAGGATGCCTGCCCACATAACTATATGGGATCTGTTGATAGCGTCCCAACTCCATTTCCAAGTTTTAATGGGAGTGTTAAAAAATGCACATGTCTCACTTCAAGTCAGCCCAGATGAAGTCGGGCAAATAATTGGTCAAGGGATGGCTCCAAATGCCATTTCATTTTCTGATGCCGATTTACCTGAGGAAGGAGGTAGTCACTCAAAGTCCTTGAATATAACTGTTGAGTCCGAAAACATGATAATCCCCTTGGTTCTAATCGATAACGAGTCTGCATTGAACATATGCCCATTAAGAACCGCCTTTCCTTTTTTCCTTCTTTCCTTTTTTGTCTTTCTTTCTTTCTTTCTTTCTTTCTTTCCTTCTTTCTTCATTTCTTTCCTTATTTCTTTTTTTCTTTCTTTCTTTCCTTCTTCCTTCTTTCTTTCCTTTCTTTTCTTTCTTTCTTTATCCCTTTCTTTCTTCCTTCTTTTGGGGTAGATCCGTACATGTTGAGACCCACGAGAACTAGTGCCTGAGGTTTTGATAATACCAAAAGAGAGATAGTGGGAGAAGTTAACCTTGAGCTATTGATTAGGTCAATGACCTTCGCCATATTGTTTTAGGTAATGGACATTAAATCCTTATTTAATCTATTGTTGGGGTGCCCGTGGCTACATGAAGTTGAAGCAATCTCTTCCACACTGCATAAAAAACTCAAATTTGCATCGGGGCATAAGATCATCACAATCATCAGTGAAGGGCACTGTGAGAAAGAAAAGACCAGCAATAGCCTTGAAAAGCCCAATGTGCTGGATGTGCCACACACTGCTGAGGTGTCGATGATACTCCCGAAGCCCATCGAGGGCATCATTCTAAGAACCGGAGGTGGAATGGTAGTGGCAGTACCCATGCTCCAAAAGTGGGGCTATCAAAAAGGAAGGGGGCTTGGGCTAAGATTACAAGGAAGGAAGGAGTTTGTCATAGCTAAGGGCGGTTAGAAAGTCAGGTTTGGACCAGGTTACAAGCCCATGGAAGAAGAGGCGCGGGAGGCTAAGAGAAAGCTCATGCGACGACAGCTACAAAAGCCAGGGGATCCACATAGAGGAGAAACCTCGGCCCAAGCCTCATATCAGGAATTCATTCATAAGTGTTGGGGTTACGAAGATTGATCAGAATGGGGTGACCCAATTGACTCCACATAAGCCCAGGACACCAGTTCACCCCACCAATCCCTACATCACCCTTCCCAGCCTGGAGATAGACTTGGCCATGTTATCCCTCTTTGAGAAACGACGGCCCGTACCTGAACAAACTCCCCCTGTGGTGAATCACCACAAAACTGTGCTAACATTTGAGGATATGATCTCAGACAAAATGGGGATCAATATGATGGAGGCTGACTCCAAAGATCCGTATCAGTCAGCACCCTCCATCCAAAAAGGTAAGGGAGCGGCCTCTCAGGTACGCAACTGAGCATCTTTGCCCCAAACCCTAAAAGCGGGGAGTGGCCTAACATTTGGCACCCGTTTCTCCCAAAAAAATAACCTATAAAAAGTGAGATAAGCCCTTAGCAGGTAATACCTTATATATACACAGACTCGTGCTGCCAAGGGTCTGTCTCCAAAGAAAATAAAAATTCCAAAAACATTGAAAAAATATAAAGTCTAAAAATATTGTCATTTAAAATTTCAGATAAAATCCCATAAAAGATGCCTTAATCGAAATACCCATCCCACGTGAAATCGACCCCTTTCCTGTAGAAATACAAGAAGAGGTAGGTGTTACGAGTCTGGATGAGGATTTCCCTTTGGAGGAGCTCCCCAATGAGCTCCTTGACCGATTTGCCAAATTTGAGCATGGCCCTACCCCATTGTCGAGTAAACTAAGGACGTTAATATTGGGACTATGGAGATTCCCCGAATTACCTAAATCGAAATGTCGCTATCTGTCGAAGAAAGAAAAAGAATGATCGACTTCCTTCGGTCATACCAAGAAATTTTTGCCTGGTTGTACGAGGACATGCATGGTCTAGACACTAATTTGGTCGAGTATGAGTTGCCTCTCTACCCTGATATGAAGCCGGTTAAGCAGAAGCTGAGACGTCTCCAACCCGAGTGGATGTTGAAAGCCAAAGATGAGGTTATTAAGCAGTATGACACGGGGTTTCTCACGGTATTCAAGTACCCATAGTGGCTAGCTAATATTGTGCCTGTACCGAAGGATGGAAAGGTCCGCATGTGTATCGATTTCTGTAATTTGATCAAGGCGAGCCCGAAGGACGATTTCCCATTGCCACACATCGACATCTTGGTCGATAACACTACTAAGTACGGGATGCTTTCTTTCATGGATGGATTCTTAGGATACAATCAGATTAAGATGGCAGAGGCAGATCGAGAGAAAACTATGTTCATCACTCCTTGGGGAAGCTTTTGCTATAGAGTCATGTCGTTTGGTCTGAAGAATACCGGTGCAACATACCAGAGAGCTATGACTGCGCTGTTTCACGACATGATGCACCAAGAAATTGAAGTATATGTCGATGATATAATAGCCAAGTCACCAGAGTGAAGCGATCATCTGGTAAACCTTAAAAGCGGTTTGAGAGATTGAGAAAGTACAGATTATGTTTAAATCCACAGAAGTGTGCATTTGGTGCTAGGTTCGAAAAACTATTGGGATTCATCATCAGCAAGAGAGGGATCGAGGTCGACCCAGTCAAAGTTAAAGCTATCACAGAAATGCTGCCACCATCTACTAAGAAAGTGGTTAGAGGGTTCTTAGGTAGAATACAATATATCAGCTGATTCATTGTACAACTAACTCCAATCGGCATGCCGATCTTTAAGCTACTAAGGAAGAATTCGCCCGTTGAATGGAACAGGATTGTCAGGCAGTGTTCGATAAAATCAAAGGCTATCTCCTCAATCCACCTGTTTTGGTACCTCCCGAGCCAGGGAGACCACTCTTGATGTATATCTCTTGTGAATAAGATGGGGTCTTTGATCTAGCGCAAGACGGCGATCAATCGGCGCAGGTGAATACCAGGAATGAGGCACGCGTGGAAGCAATATAAAGGAACCCTAAGGAGGTCGATTTTCAGTTTTGAAGGAGGGGGAGAGAAATTTTTCGAAAATATGCCCTGCTGTGCGAACTCGGGCTGTTTAAATTGGCTCCCCAGTAAGGCTTGGCGCAACTATTAGTTGCGCTAGGCAATTTTGGAGCCTCTTTTAGCTTGGCGCAACTAATAGTTGCTCCAGCTAGTCACGGGTCGGGTCATGGTCCCAACATGGGTCAGACACATAACCCGTTCCCCCCTCTCCTTTTTTTGTCACTCCCGGTTGATGCACGGGCTCCCAAACGGTGTGGCAATCCTCATTCGACTTACTCGGGAAGCCGTGCAAAGAATAAAGTGTACCGAGAGCAATAGGCCTCCCGATCCTACATGAAAAAATGTGAAAAAGTCCAAAAATAATAATAATAATAATAATAGAGAAAAATCTCCACAGAAAAAGCTATATATATATATATATATATATAGAATAACTCACATAAAATGATAAAATAATTCACAGTTCTAAAAAAAACCAGAAAAATCCCATAAAATGATAGCCTTAAAAGACTAAAAAAATCACATAAAATAAAAACTTGAAAATCTAAAAATCAACAAAAAAATAATTAAAATAATTTCAAAAATAGTTCAGAAAAATATATAAGTAATAAAGTAATAAAATTGCATGAAATGATAACCTAAAAAGAGAGGGAAGAAAATCATCATAAAAAAAATCACATAAAATGAAAATTCAAAAATCACATAAAATGATAAAAACAAAAAATAACAAAGATATATGTTTTGAAAAAATAGCATGCACTCCTAAAAAGCATTGTGACATTCATTCATTCTGCTCGAGTAGTCGTGCTAAATAACCTTCGGGATCAATGGGTTCGCCCAAAGATCTCGAACCTTGCTTCGAGCAGGGACACCTGTGACCAGTTAAATGGGGCGGTCTATGCCGCATATGATTGGTACTTTTTGCTATGCACATGCATATTCCAAGACAGTAAAATGTCAATATTTTATCAGTAATGCAGCTATACCATATCAATATCCTATGTCTAAGGTTCGCCTCATATTTTTGGATCCTACTTCAAAGTAGGAGCAACAACATCAATCCCAATCAAACGGTCAATGTTTTGATCAGGTTGATGCCACAACTAAATCTTTGAACTAAGCACTTTGTCTTTAGATTCATATGAACATGAGTGACTAATTTGAGATTCATCACGAGCTATTTTTAGAGGTGTGGACTCTTGGTTTGCGCTGTCTGAGCGTGCACCCTACGGGGTTTGAGGTCCGGGTGACTCCGTTATAAAAAGGGTCATTTGTTAGTTGAAACCAACCTGTTAAAGAATGAAACTACACATCAATCAAACTATGTGTGAACATGCATGCAGAAGGGTTCATTTCCTTTATTTTCACAGGCTTAAAACCTGTGTTGGCGTGGTATCCTTGTAAAGTGTACGCCTTATGTTTGGGTATCCGTAGGATGGTTGTTTGTTCTCATAAATTATATATAGACCGGATTTGGGTCGAGACTTCCATCGCCTTTATTGCTTATCGCCCCTAATGGGTGCATGTTTATGCATAGTTAAATGAGTTGTAAGATCATCGGCAGAGACCAGGATTAGGCATCCCCCTTCAGAGGCACCCAATTTTAGCCAGATCTATTTTGTGATATTTGAGGTTAGATGATCTAGGTCATGATGATCAAGAGCACATTAGAAAAGTGGCACGTAATCCCAAAAAGTGTTGTGGTATCTATTTGCTCCGCTCGGACAGTCGTGCTAAATAAACTTCGGGATCAATGGGTTCGCCCAAAAGCCTTGAGCCCTGCTTCAGGCAGGGGCACCCATGACTAGTCAGATGAGGCAATCAATGCCTCATATGATTGGACACAAACTATGGAGCCTTGCATACTTGCATTGCGCCTATTTTGAATGTGGGTTGATCACCCTCCTTACTTACTAGGCTGTTGTATTCAGAATGAACCTTGAACATCAAACTCCTTCAAAACATCTCGAGAAGCGATTATTTTTCCCAGCTATTGGGCTTTCGCAACTCATTTTTTACCTCGATTATGCCCATTAATGTCCCTAAGCACTTGGGAACCGATTACCTTAAGAAACAACCATTTTTCCCGACATACAGGGCTTTCGTTTTCTCACCATGTTACTCGTCTGATGCTTGAAGTTCGTTCTGAATGCAGCGGACCTATTAGTAATACCTTGGGCCTCTTCGGATGTCTCTTTTATTTAGCATTCGATCATTAGTGATCGGATACCAAAGAGGGGCATCTTTAGACACCCAAATTTGGCCTAAGGCTCGATCGAAACACATTTCGAGAGAGGTGCATCTCTGATCTTTTGATGGCATGAATGGAACCCTTAGGAACCCATCCGAAATCTTAGGAGTCATCTCAAACCCTTAGGAATCACCTTAGATCCCTTAAGAACCTTCCTGAACCCTTAGAAACCCATCCTGACCCTTAGAACCCATTCCAGACCTAAACCTAGCTTACTCGAGCAATGGATGAAGAGTAGTGCACCAAGACTAGCTATGACCTTATAATATGATTAAATCTCATAACATTGAAAAGTAGAAGTCCTCAGCTTTCCAAAGGGCCAAGAATCGTCCCAATCAGAGCTATGTATGCGAAAATATCGCATTCCAAACTCGAGGGGTAGACTGGTAATTTCATGTAAATCCCCTTAGGGATTTGGCGCAACTAATAGTTGTGCTAGTTATAAATGTGGACCCCACCTCGGGAAGTCAACTTTTAGGCACTATTTATACACTGTTTTACTGTGCATATACCTAGCACAACTAATAGTTTTGCCAAGCATATGAACAGTGACTCTGGTTCTTTACCTCAAAATTTGAGATTGGAGTTTGACTTGTTGACCATCTTGACCTTTGGGGTCTGTTTTGCTAGTTCTGTTTAACTCATTTACTATCTATGTGCAACCTCTTAAGTGGTTTAAAGCCCCACCCTATCATCCACAATTGGATCACCTTCTCACATTTTTTAAGGCTCCAAAAACCCTAGTAAACCTTAGATGGCCTATTACCTAATTGCTAATCCCAATTAGCCTCTAAGCACCCTCATAACCTCTCTTTTTCCTACAAATAGATAGGCACCCCCTGCAAATGGCTTGAAAAAATTTGCAATTAAGAGATTAAGGAATCCCTTCTCTTTCTCTCTAGTGCACACCCCCCATACAAATTCTAGAACTTCAAAAACACATTTAGACCTTAGCATTTCATCCATAAGCCCTAGGTTAGAGGTGTGTTACCCCCTAGCCTTCCCTCTCTATCTCTTAGCTATCAAGCCTTAGGAGTTAGAACCCCATCCCATACCATACAAGCCTTCAAAAGCTCACTGAAGCAAGCCAATGCAAGGCTCCACAACGGTGCAACAAGGGCCCGAGAGCTCTGGCTCTCCCCTCTATTCCTCTTTCCATCCTCTCGCTTGTGCTGTTTAACAGCCAAATTTTTAGTTGGAACGGAGGGGAACAAATATGATTTTAAGACCCATTTGGGTAAGAGGAAGCCTTTTTCTTTTCTTTTATATTATTTTTATTTTGGCCATTAGTGCAGACCGCATGAAGCGGGTTGATTGGGTGCCTAACACCTTTCCAATCGATAACCGAATCTCCTACCTAAGAGCCTTTGGTGTGGACTGGATTCAGAGTCATATTTTTGGCACTTTCGTGCTTATAAAAATGATCTAGGTTTCCCGGGACACCAAAAGCTCCGGGTGGCAACTCTATATTTTTTATTAGCGAGCGCATCGTCGCGACGGCATCGTTAAAAATCCCACGATTGCACATATTACAATCATACAGACAGGTCAAAAGATTAAAGAAACTCACCCAGTGCTCCAACTAGGCTCAAAGTTGAGCCATCGCTGAATCCTCCCAACTAGAAGAGGCAATTGAAGAAGGATCGAATGCCTGAGCAGCAGCCCCCACTACAGAAAGCTCTGCCCTCTGCAAACATCGACAAATGCGCCAGAATTAATAAGAATCCACAAACTACCAACAATTAATTAATCTAACCAAGACACTTACCAATCGGTCAATCTCAGATCACAGACTGGCCTCTACCTCCCGACTGGCCTGCTGTTGACCGCGTAACAACTTGACCATTGCCGCATGACGGGAGACCTCAGCCTCCCTCTCAGACTAGCCAAAAGAAAAAGAGACACAATAACTACATCAAAACGACTGAAAGACTAAGTCAACGTAATACATAAACAATTAAACCAATAAATTAACTCATCAGGAACCGTGGAGTCTCCACTAGCTGAGCCCCCATCTCATCCTCTGCTACCCTAGCCTGAGCAACCGAGGAGGCTAGGGAGTGCAACATCTCCTCACTCCCTGAAATGCGCGCGTCCATTTCGGCGTGCAATTTGTTTATGCTCCCGGAGTGAAGCACGTAATTTCTCAGGAAGACACAAAAGATATATGCCTAGAACAGCGGGCCCAAGCCTAAAATTAGGAGATTTCCGACACTAATCACCAACCAAAACCACACCCTTGTTAAGACCAATCTAAAAACACTCCTAACCTAGAAAATATACACCCCGAAAGCTAAAAAATTGCCCCAACATCACTTACGCACTTGAACTTAAACTAGACTAAACTAAACCAAAAATGTCCCCAACACACTCCAAAACAAGAAATAATAAATAAACCAAATCAAACCAAGCTTAAATAAATAAGCATCACACTCAAAATAAGTAAAAAGTAAGCCACAAAGTAAATCAAACCAAAATTTTACTAAATAACCACAAATGGAGTTAAAATCATAATCGCTTCATAAATAGATAAAATCATTACACAATACACTGAGGGCATACCCTCTGAATATACAATTTAAAATAAGAAATTTAAAATTTGCACGTTCAGGCAATGCCCAAATCCAAATTTATTCAGAAAATAAGAAATCTCGAAGAAGCCTGGAGGAGGAACGCACTCTGAATGAATTCTAACAATGACAACCTTTCTCCACCCCGAGCCGGTAGAAAAGAAAGAGTGGCTCACGAAAAGCCACCTAGGACCTGCGGGATCCACCTTTGGAAGCTCACCTT